>CM060931.1:223519282-224144282 GCA_030765085.1 Allium cepa
TTTTTGATCTGATAATGGATCGTACGATTTTTGCTAACTGCGATTCAAATTGAATATTGGATCGATAAGGTTGCGATTCGATTTGAATCGCGATTTAGATCATACGATTTTGTGATTTTTGAAATCAATGCCCTCTAGTTCTCTAATTCATTTCTTATTTCTTTTATTCACTTCGAACCCATTAAAAGGGACCTTACTATTTTAAAATGTACAACAATTTTTTCGAAAAATATTTACACCCACATCATATAAAATGAAGATTGAAATCAACTCGGCTTTAAATCATAAGATGGAAAGTGCTTTCTCTTTCTTGGCAACAACTTTTTATAGAACCCAAATCAAACAAACAAAATTTTGTGAGCATCAAATTTTTTTCAATAGGATAAACGCATGTTAATTTAATCTCATCAATTGTTCAATCTATGAAGAACTGAAATTGAAAAGACGAAAATATAAAGTTAAAAAAAGAATATAGAAGCAGAAATATCGAACGTTTAATAATTAGGAGAATACGATATACAACAACAGCGAAGTCGTTATTTTCAAACAAGATGGGGTCGGCTAGAGATGGAACCCAAAACTATTTTAGGGTATGCTAGGCGATGTAGATGTTTTGAAAATCTATCTTAATTATCACATTGAAATACCAAAAATTAATATACGATGTAAGCTCAAGAGGTTGAACAGTAAGAACGTGAATAAAATCAACATAGAATCAAATCAGGCTTGACATATGTTGTTGACTTATTTAGAAGTGTTAGGGACAAACTCCATAAGGGCAAGAGTTTTAGACAAGGTCTTCAAACCCAAGCCAAAACAATCCGAAAAACAACAAGATTCGAATAGATTTAAACCAACTCATCTTAGGCTGTGTATTGATAACAAAAAATATCACAATAATCAATTAAACTAAAAGACCTATTTTGACGGAAAAGATTGATGCACAAATATAAGCATCAACTGATGTTATTATTAGACTTGATCTGACCCAAATTAAAACAAACCTCTAGTATAGTTAGATCTCAATTTCGAAAATACATAGTTTCAATTATACAAATCCTCATCAAGGAACCAAGGACGGTAGTAGGTTCAAAATGGATATACTCAAGAATCATTGGATTAGGTGGGAGCTATTTGGCACCACTAAGATACACATTGATGATTTATGAATTTTTATTTACGTTGAATGTAATTTTTTTTAATGTAATATCTCGGTCAAAGTTAAATGGATATACAAAATATCAATAAAATTTACCGATGTAGAACCACTTGAAATTATTGGAGAAGATTCCTTGCATTTTTCAAGAAAGATAACGCTTGTACATATCTCATGTTCACCAAACTTTTTATGTCAAGAATTCATTTAAAATAGGAAGTCCTTGTCCATATTACTTTTTTTCCCCGCTAATAAGGAAGCATAAAGGATAATAAATAAAATCACTTTGCATGCTTTCATTTCTACCGTTTCTTAATAAGATTATCTATCTAAAACTTTAACTAGGAAAATAAGTTTTACATTTTAGTTCAATTTCCTTACTTGAATTTTAGAATGTTCCTCTTTAATGTCTAATGTTAACTGAATACTACCCATCTCTTAACAATTCTGAAATTATAGAATTATGCAGAGCGTTAGTCTTGTTATATAAAATTAGCTTTCTTCACATAGACAATGTCAAGGTATATTTTTGAAGCAAAATCAGATACCTAGAGGAATATGACTTAATTGTATAATATGTGGTTCAATATGTTTCTATCTTCTTCTTTTTCACATTTCATATGAGTGGTTTATCACATGCAATGCACACACATATAAAAAACAGGCATAAAATACTTGTGAATATAGAAAAATGTTTTGATGGTGTTTATTAAAATCTTAGTAAATATATTATCCTAGTGACTAATATTGTTGTAAAGGATTATCTAACAAAATTGTTATAGTACGTGAACATGTATGCACAGCTGTTTAATAAAACATGAGACTTTTTATTTGAAAAGAAAATTATTATCTTTCGTTATTCTATTCTTTCAGAAGTTTTTTTGATATGATTGCTTATGAAGTTATCTCATAATTTCATTTTAAGAAGTTGGATTGATTAGTAACACTCCTATTTTATAGTCAATTTTTCACTTTCCATTTTGAATTTTATTGATATTTTTTGTCTTTGAACATTATTTATTTTCAATCTTATTCTCCTTATTTTACTCTTATGAGTTTATTAGTTTTATTCAATATTCTCATTTGAATCAAGGATATTTATTGAAGTCTATATTAAGGTATAAGGTTCCATCAGAAATCACAAAGTTCTGCTTGTGCTAGTCTGATTGTGGTCTAAACAGAGCTGGAATTCGACCAAAAATCCAGTTTCAATTGGTACCCCTAAAAAAGTATTCAAGGTTCAGTTCCAATACGAACGAATGTGCATGTGTGTGTGTGTCTCCGTCATAAACATTAGATATATAGTTCAATTTCAATACGAACGAATACGCATGTGTGTGTGAATTCGCACGTGAACGAATACGCACGTGTGTGTCTCCATCATAAACATTAGATATTGAGATGACTTGGGAAATTTTGTGTTGATTGCTTTGCCTCTTACCGTTTTTTATCAAATGTCCCATCGTTGCATGTTGATGTCAACACTTTAAAGGGCGAAGATGTACATGAGACGTAAGGCTTGAGATGTTGATGTGTAAGTTTTTTCAGGGAAACATTATACACATGCATGCTAATAAACGTCGAACATTAAAATAAGGAACAGTAAACCGTCAAACCTATTTAAACAATAAACAAACATATACATATTCTATTATAAGAAGCAATAAAAGTAGAATCCAATTTCGGGTTGAAACACAGATTATTATAAGCAACATCTAATTTAAATTCAATTAATAAAGGAAATGGAAATGCGCTATTAGAAGCAGTAGAAAAAAAACATGTAAGTGAATTTTTTTTATTTTTTTCTTCCTCTTCTCCGATTTTATCTCTTAAAAAAGGAATTGGAATTCGAAATCCATTTTAAATTAGATATCAATTTTGAAGCCAATTCCTATTTTGGATTCGATTTCTTGAATCAATTTTGAAATCGATCCCCATTTTGGAATCAACTTTAAATCTATTACTTTAATCGATATCAAAATTGAATTCAAAAAATAGAAAAATATCTACTGGCGTTTTCTTGATATTTTTGTTTACTATGAAACGAGTAGGTTTCTATAATTTTTGTTCTAAGCTTCAGACATGCGAGATGTACAAAACGAACAACACGCATCTCAAATCGTTGAGGCATTAGCTTTAAAAGGAAATATATTAAAACAAAAACCTTTTTTAGGAAGCCTCTGTGGTTCTTGTCTTTACCTCGCTTTGAGGCATGCCTTTTAATTTTTGTAATATCATTATCCTTTTTCAATCCATCTTTCAAGTATTTACAATCGTTGCAAAGTGGTGTAAATTATGCAAAAACACTAGTACCCGATGTTTTTATTATATAAAAGAAACATTTTAATGTAAATGAATGTTATTGATGTGTATTGTCTAATAAAAACACAAGCTAATGATATGTAAATATAGATGGGCATGAGATTGAGCGTCAAGTGGAGATGTGTTGGACATGAGGTGGAGCATCTAATGATATATATATATATATATATAAATAGGCATGAGGTGGAGCATTTAGGGTGTGTGTTTACGACGAACGGAAACATGGTATTTGAGCGGGGTAAATTGATGAACGAGGAATGCGTTTGTGGCTATGAACGAGGTATTTAAGCGGGACATTTAATTTATAATGATAATTTAATTGATTTATAGTTAATTAATTATTTGTTCTCTTGTATAATATTTCGTTAAACCAAAATTTAACCAAACACACTAACGATGACTAAAGAATAGATCCAATTGGTACAACATAAATGCATATATCTCATTAGCATGTAATATTTTCAGCACATCCAAGTTTGTGGGATTTTGGCAAAAATGATCATAATTTCCCACCGCTCTGAATAAATGACCGTCCATACACATGCCTGCTCCAAACACTCTAATACCGTGCTTTCCGCCACTTTGAATAAATGACCGTCCATACATATGCCTGCTCCAAACACTCTAATTTCCCACCGCTCTGAATAAATGACCGTCCATACATATAGCAGCAGGCACTATAAAATAACAATGCTGCACGATATTGGTGAAACGACCACTCTGAATAAATGACCGTCCATACACATGCCTGCTCGAGCCATCATGCTCGATCTGTCTGCTATGTCTGAGCTGAACATGTGTGGTGTCTTCGATCACCCGAGGTCATACAAAGCTATATCGATAACAGGAAAAGGCTAGGCTGGAGGAGTTGGAGGTTTTGATGCATATGTCATTTTTTATGCAACATCCAAAAAGCTGGTCCAACTCTCTAAATTTGAGTGGGGCATTTATTCTGAATCTGTTGTGTTTGCGTGCAGCGGTGTTCCACCACTCCTCGAAACCGTCCAGTTGATCGTTTTCTGCTTCCACATCCCTCCTTCTAGCTGTAGAAGTTTGTCCCAGTCACCTCAGTAATGCTTCATGTTTCATTTTTCCTCATCTGTGTGTAGGACCAGTCGAGGTTCAGTCTCTTGTTTAATACTGCCGTCATGGACGTATAGAACCCGCTGACTGAATTCCTTCTGTCCGACAGGTAATCAACGCACATATCTATAAAAAGCTCATTCCTTTCGGTTGTCCATAAAGCTATGGGCTGGGAAGAAGCAGTAGCATAATAATAAGAAGCAGCAGCATAATAAGAAGAAGCAGCAGAACCAGAAGAATGTGCCGTAATAATGTAAAATGAAAATTTCAAAACGTAGAAATAAACTCTAAAAAATCAGAAAAAATTACCTTGAAGTAAAAGCTCAATGGATCAGAAAAAATTTCGGAAGAGGGAGGGGAATAGGTTGTTTGGACTGTTGTGAGGTGGAGGGTGTCGACGTTTATATAGGGGAATGAGAGCCGAAAGATACAGCGGTTGGAGTGAAACGGTACGACTCGTCCAACGCGTCAAAAACGTGAGCGTGTCTAAAAATGGCTGCGAACGACACCTTAGTATACAACTAAATATGCATTGATAAATCAAAAATTGATCCTTTTTAATGATTATGATTTTTTATATTTCACATTGTTTAAAATAAAAGATTGGAGTTCACCTAAAACTACTTTTTTTCCTACATCATAATTAAACAAAAAACTTAATGCAAAACTAGGTAGGAATTTTTTCGAAGTGATGTATTTTTGTTTGAATTTTATTTAACATATCATAACGTGCATTGTATATATCAAGGTATATGTAATATAATTTGTCTTTGAAAAATTTATACATTTATACAAATGTCTAAGATACGGTTGCTAATATATCGACGTTTAGTGAACACACTTTGACAAAAGAAATATTCGTTAACCTTTCAGCTAGTTGTCATCGACAAGTACACAACATTCATGCTACAAACAAAATTCTCATTTGATATTTATTATATACATGTAAATAAAGGATGTACATTATTGATAATATATGTGAACATTAAGGGTGGGTTTGTAACGAATGGAACATGGTATTTGAGTGAGGTATTTGAGAGGGACATTCGAGCGGGGATGTTGAGTGAACGTGAAATTCATTTGTGTGCTGTGAACGGGGTATTTGAGCGAGGTATTTCAAATGTGATTTTTAATTTAATTGATTTGTAGCTAACTAATTATTTGTTTTGATGTGTAGTATGCTTTTAATTAAAATGGAAGAACAATACAAAAATCTAAATAAACGAAAATTAATTATACAATAATAGAATGTACATATAAAATCGTACAATGTTTTAGTGCAGCTTTCTACAACAATTTCATTTCTTATGCTATCTCGAATTGTTAACATTTCATGGTCTACGTGTCGTTGTACTGGTTCAGTTGCTCTGTACGGTGCAGTTCTCATACTATAATATTCATCCTGGTACTCCTTTGAAACAAAATCAAGATCATCCCCATAAGTCATAAAATCTGGATCACCATCATTGTATTTTTGTATGAAAGTGTGTATAGCCATTGCAGATACAATAACTTTTAATTTGAGTTTCAAATGAATATGTTGGCATATTCTTTAAAACGACTAACTTTTTCTTTCATATTTCAAAGATTATCCCAATTGCCATACGTAAACTCGAAAGGTGGAAATTAAAAAATTTCATTTTTCGATTTTGGTCGATTAGCGGTTTCACGAAAATAAGGAATATGATATCTAATATATGATAAGGTGGTAAATAACCAGGTTGCAGTGGATATCTTGAATCAACTGAATAATACTGTTCATAGTGGAGAGTGAGTGAAGTTAGAGTTTTTATCATTTACAACTGAATTAAAAATTTTGCTATAAAATTCTACTATCATGCGCAGTACATTCCCAACCAGTCATGACATAAGTGAACTGTAAGTTGAATGAGCATGCTGTTAAGATATTCTGTGTAGCATAACATTTTCATCCTATATATGGAATAACTCGATTTGCAGGTAAGTGAGTCGTTACGTGTACCGTCTATAGCACCAACACAATTTTTAAAATATAGGTAGTATCGGTTTGAAATTCTAATATGATCTGGAGCAGTATTAAATTGAGGACATCTGACTTAACAATATCTGTAGCAAGTAATTGTACAACATCTAAAACAACATGAAAACAAAATTTTCACGCTATGTACAACGATACGTAGGCTATGAAATGTTAACAATTCGAGATAGCATAAGAGATGAAATTGTTACCGCAAGGCTGTGCTGGAACATTGTATATATAATTAATTTCTACTATTGTATATATAATTAATTTCTACTATTGTATATATAATTAATTTTCATTTATTTGGATATTTGTATTGTTCTGTCATTTTAATTGAAAACATACTACACATCGAAACAAATGATTAGTTAACTACAAATCAGTTAAATTAAAAGTCACATTTAAAATACTTCGTTCGCAGCACACAAACGCATTTCACGTTCACTCAACTTCGCCGTTCAAATGCATCGCTCGAATATCCCATTTCCATTCGTTGCAAATGCACCCGAAACTGGGGAAGGGGTTAGGGCATCGGACGCGTCGTCAATGAAAACGGGGCAAATTTTGACTGTGAAAGGCACTTAAGTGAATCATCTATGACAAAAAATATATTCTTTTTGAGATATTATTAGGAAACAATAATGTATAAACATTAGTGAACCCTCCATGACAGAAAATACATTCATTTAGATATATGATCAAGGAGTTATTTGTTTATTAACATATAATTGTTCAAGTGAATACAACAGATCAAAGCGACTTAATATGCTTGTCAGATTCGATATACTGAAATTTGTATCATTTGGACATTTAAATGTTGTGATTTGTTTTAAAACATTATTATTTTGTTCCACATTTTATAGCACGCCTTTTTTCTATGGACTACCATTTAGGATTTTTGGAATATGCTAAAGTGATAACACAGGAGCAATTTACTTAGATCCTCCTAAAATGCTTCTTCTTTTTTGTCTACTTTGTCAAAACCTTTAGAGTCCATTTGAGTTCAAAGGCATGAGAGAGGAAGAAGAGGTGGAAATCCTAATCATTACAACAAAGAGGAAGAGAAGAGGAAAGAAGATACTTTATGGTATTATCCAAAAAGTGGAACAACAACAACAACAGAACCATTATTTTCAAATAAATTGGGGTCGGCTAGAAATGAAACCCGAAACTAAATGACAAAAGTAATTTAAAGGTCATAACAATAACAATAGCAATAATAAAATTAAGTCAAACAGGTAAATTAATAATAATAGTAACCAAGTAAAATAAAGATAGAAATACATATGTATGTAAAAAAATAAAAAAATAAAAAAATAGTATATAAAATAAAACACAATAAAAAAATAGTAAATAAAAATAAAATACAATAAAATAAAATAATAAATAAAAAATAAAAATGATGATAACAGTACAAATAGCGAAAAAAAAGAAAAAATTGTTTTCCATTTTGTATGATAAAACCACTTTTCTAATTGACCATTTTCCATCCCCTCCCATTTTTCATGCATTTTTAGTTACATTGTTGAAAACGGAAAACACAATTAATTTTCGAACCAAATGAGCCTTAATCCCCCGAATCTCTTTTATTGAAATTATGGTTATATTTAGTCATCTTAGAATTTTGGTATAACATATTTAACAGATGAAATTACATGCAGTAAGTGTGTACTCATCCGATTCCGATTATAATCAAGTAACCGGTTCTTTTCATGGAGCCTGCTCTGTTTAGAGTTGGTAGACCATAAGAACATTTGATGTAAATCTATTGTGCCTTTGTTATTTGCTTCATACAATTTTCCTTATCAAAATAAAATATTTGTAGACATGCATGCACAAACGCACACACGCTGCACGCGCTCTCTTCCCGGATTAAATAATATGGATTTCTCTCTTCCCGGATTGTGGTGGTAATCGGGGGCAACGGGGGTGCTGCACTGTTTGGGTGTCATTGAACCCTCCTCATATGTGTATATTACCGTACTCATGAATATAGGGTGTGTACCTTTGTACATCAAAATATACTTTAATGTCCACCCTTGCAAGAGGATTTTTTTTCCCGTTTTATCATACATTAATATATCAAGTGTCAAACTACCAATATAAAAATGTAGACCGCATCAAGTTCCAATTTCTCTTTTGGATTGAAACATGTTTTTAAAGTACCATTAGAATATTAAAAACTACTTTTAAATTAAATATATTTAGTTTAATTTAATGAGATGAAATACTTGTTCAATCTCAATTATAACTACAGTTAATTTCTTGGTTATCTAATTTAACTAGAATAGGTTTCATATTTCTTTTAAATAACTGCAGTATAATGGGTAATTGGATCATCTTTTTAGTCTAAAACCAGCAAAGACATTCACCTATGTAATCTTGCTATAAATTCAAAGATGTCGAGAGTCGTTCTCTTTCCTTAATTATTGTTATACTGTATTCATTTGTTTAAACTACTGTGTTCTAAATCTAATGATTGAAATATGGTGGGTGAATTTTAAATTTCACCCAAGGAAATCTTGGTCTATTATAATCATTTGAACAATGATAAATTATAAACAAGATAACTCCTTGATCATTTATCTAAATTATATATATAAATATATATCTGTGACATGGATATTCACTTAACGTTTATAGATTATCAACAATGTGCTTTCTTAATCACCCTGGGAAATCCGGATCCTTGTCGTAATCCCTATGATATTCTCTTATGCATTTATTTGGCATTTGAATCAAGCAATGATGTACAAATTACCTCATTCGCATGTTTGCATACACAGTATTATCTTTTTTTTTTCTTTTCCTAAAGCCAAAGTAGGTACCACAGTTACATGCACAGTACAAGTAAAAGCATAGACCTTTGATTTGTAGTTAACTGAACACAAGAGTTAAGCTATGGACTTGTTATTAGACTCTACTTACAGTCGGAGAACATGCACAAAATTATCTGAAAGTATATTCTTTTTTAAGATGCAGGTTATAAACCTAAGTGCATTTTATTGTATATTTGAAATGAGATGCTATTCTTATTGTTATCGTTTGGCAGTGATCATTTCCTGGAGGGGTGAATCATTTCCTGTATATGCATTGGACTTGGTTTACAGGAAACACAACTGAGTGTACAACAGCTGTAAAAGCTTTTGAAAAACCATTTATCTTCAATGTAAAGTACTCAGAAAAGGGGTCAAGTTTAGGTCTATAGCATTACATTATTCTATTTTAGAATATTGCGATGCAGAGCTACAGTTCTGATATGAGCTGAGTGCATTTAGCAATTGTAAATTTTATATTAGAGTGGATTTTTCAAATTCTATTTTTATGTGCAATTCAGTAAGTTCACTCTTTATTCTGGCCTGAATGAACTTAAACGTTACATTCCACAATTTATTAATTTACTTTATTCCTCTTTCCTTGTAAATGTTATATTTTACTAGTTTGCAATATCTATTCCTTTGAGAAGAGCTGTCTTTTCCCCCATGTTATGTTATCAGATGTTAGAAACGAATAAGCCTGACCAATGCAAGCTGGTCAGATGCATTTGCTTCAAACAGGAAGATAAGTTTTCTGGTTATTGGAGACAGACCAAGATTCAAAGATCAATGTTTGAAGGCCAAGATAAATTCCGTCCACTTATTTCTGATCATTGACCCGACATTTTGTCTAGTCTGACTACTTCCTTGGCTGTCAACTTTTTGCCTGTAGGCTGCTTACGTTATAATGAGACTGTTGCCTTCCCACCCCACTTATCGTTATATGAAATTATGAATGATTGCTGTAGCTGTTACTGATGAGGTGATTTTATTTTCGTTGCTGTTAGCTCATCGGGTGTATCTAATATAAGTTATAATCTTGATTAAAATCTAACAAGTAATTTTCAGATGCAGATTTATATCCACATCTGTATCTATTTTTTCGGACATCGGATATTTTTTTGCTTTTTGGATACGAATGCAGATGAATTTCAGATGTTTTGGATATCTATTGACTGACTTAGGGTTCGCTAATAGAAAAGTTTAGCGCTAGAAAATTGGCCTCGATCATTAAGAATTAATTAATTTTTTTGTACTTGTGATCTTTACAAATGACTAGTGTATTTATTTTAAATTTTAATTGCGCCTATGATATTTGTTAACGACCAGGTTTTATAATATTATATGTACATGGGAAGGATCGGCTACAACTCAAATCATCATTGATTTCAGTCACATGTTGCGATTTAAATAATCATAATTTATTTCTCCTGTGACTTATATGATTATTTCAGAACATGTAGTTGAAATCGAAAAGGATCTGCGATGTAGCAAGAATGAGGTGTAGCCGATCCTAACCTCTATATATGTATGTGTGTTTGTTTCGCCGGGGGGGGGGGGGGGGGGGGAGGGAGGGGGGAGGGGGCAAGGATCGGCTGTACCTCGTTTTTGCCACATCTCAAATCACTCTTGATTTCAACCACATTGTTCGAATTAAATAATAGAATGAAGCGATAGGAGAGAAAATATATTTATTTATATCGAACATATGGTTGAAATCAAGGGAATTTGTTATAGCAAAAACGAGATGCAGTCGATCGTTGACCATATACACATATACAGACATATATAATACACGCGTGCGCGCACACGAGCCTGTCAAAGGTACAAGTATCGACTTGAGCTCAGTCCAAACTCACACTATTAATATTGGTTCGGGTTTTGTTCAAACTACCTAGACATTTAAATAATAGTTTAAAATAATGATGATTCATTTTAATTAGTTTTAAAGTGATAATGAATCATTAATAATGGTTTTATAAAGATATATAATTGATTTGAAAATATAAGAAAAATCGATATCGGTTTACTGATATTAAAACGCTTTATGGAAACAATTGTTCAATATAGATTTATAAGGTTTTATAATTCAAATGGGATTTTTTAATTAATTAATTAATAATAAGAAATTTGTCACGACCCGACTTTCTACTCCCAGAAAATCGCATCATGAATTAAGAAAGAAAGGGATAGAAGAAGAGAAAGAAAAAAACAACACTAGAATCTCAACAGCGGAACGAATAAATTATATTAATAACATAAGTATTTACATAATATACAATACCAATCAGAGATACACAGCCTACACATCACATATACTAGACAGTTATAAACACCTGTCTAGTATTTACAACTCAATACAATCACAACACAGAGATAACACAGCGGAAAACTATATTTAACGCAGAAGCCTCCTGCTCCATTGCTCCTCCATTATACGTCAAAGCCAACCTGAATCCTAACCTGAATTCCCTTGGCTACTCGTAAAAATTTGAGTACCTAAGAGTTCATGAAAAACAAAAATAAACTCCGGGTCAGACATGGGTCTGGCGTGAGTAACAGGTTAAGATTGCTTAACTTTTAAAACCTTTGAAAAGAAAGGTATCACGTAAGACTTTCCACACATAAACATGGAAAAGTTTTTAACTTACGCTAACCAAAACATTTGATAGAAAATCCGATGATATTATAATAGTGTCTAGGGTTTTCAAGTAAAATACAGAAATAGCTGGAATGCTTACATCTCACGTTCCAACATAGTTGGGCACAACTAATACGTACGACACTTATTAGATTTTGGATTCCATACAATGGCAGGGCTACTGGGGTACCGCCCGTCACAGTACGTGGCCTAGATCACCGTACCGAGGAGTACTCCCACTCCCCTGCAACACAAGGCCGGACCCATTACTTACTGAACAGTTCCGAACAAGACAACCCCGCAGTTGTTTGCAACCAACTGCCCACACAGCTGAATATAAAGGGACTTCTAGACAGGGATCAATCTCGCTCTCCAGTGGGAGCTACCCACGAAGCCTTGCTGCACCTCCCCTGTTTTAGCTATTCCCGGTTGATGAGGCTTGAGGCTACGATTACCTTTATAGGACATATCTCTTAGAATGCTCATCGTCTACCTAACGATGTTCTGAAAGTATTCAATCCATACAAGTTCGTTCCGGGTTCGAACGAAACCGAAGGCATTATCTCGTTACACTCATTTTTGGAATCACCCTCAAAGTCAACGACGATAACCCTTGCACTCTAAACCACCATCTCGAATGTATAAGCACTATTCCGTCAACTCATTACGGAATCACCCACAGAGTTATACTGACGTATAGCCCTTACACCTCGAGTCTTCACAAAGCTCCATTTGGATTCACGACCTAACGTTATTTGGAATCGATGTGGTTATCGGATATCCAAATATGGAAACCCGATCCCGGTCTCATCGAAAACCAAAGCGTGTCTTTTTGGTCCAAGTTGTTTTAAAGTTTAAAACAATTCAATTCAATATTATCTATATACACACAGATAGATAATTCTTAACATCATAGTAGATAATCAATATTATCATCACATCAGATAATCTATATTATCAACTTAAACAGATAATTCCTATTATCAACTCAATGCAACCATAGCATCCAAATCACACAATAACATTTATCTCATAACTGAGATTCCAACCATTCAGGGTAATAAATATCAACCATTATTCATAAGCAATTACTTATTAAATCACCATCCTATAATTAATTTAAAGTGAGTTAAATTAATTACTTCTTCCTTAATTAATTTAAAATGAATTAAATTAATTTCTTATCCATATAAATCTTGCTTACACATTCCTTAATTAATTATAAATCAATTAATTAATTACCCTCAAATAAATACCCTAATTAATCATCTAGATTAATTATTCTTTAATTACATTCAAGTAATTAACCTCTAACTAATTCACAGCTTAATTATCCAAACCAATCCCTGTAATTAACCTGTAATTACTTCATTAATTAATCCTTAATTAATTAATTCCTTTATTGATTAATTGTTCTTAATTAATCAATCCTTAATTATATCATTAATTATATAAATTAATGATCTCAATTATTTTAAATAACTCCATTAAATTAATTATCAAAACCTAAATTAATTACACTAAGTAATTAATTATTAATTACTTACTTAAGTAATTATTCAACATACTAATTACATATTAATTACACAAGTAATTAATTCCAAAACTCCTCCATTAAATTACATCTAGTAATTTATTTTCTTCACTAAGTAATTTTCCATTTTTAGTTACATTTGTAATTATTTCTCAAATCAATCAATGATTAATTTAAATTAATTAAACTTAATTAATTAACTTAATTAATCAAAATAAACTCAATTAATTACAATTAGTAATTAATTTCCTTAATTACTTTCACTAAGTAATTCTCTTAAACAATTCAAATGATTATCTTAAATTAATTAATCCAATTAATTATTAAAATTAATTACATTAATTAATTATAAAATAATATTAAGTTAATGACCTTCATTAACCAGTAACAAATCTTTAATTACTTTTTCAAAGTAATTAATTGAATTAATCAATATTAATTCTTAATTTATTTACAAAACTCATTAATTAATTCCTAATTATTAAATTAATCAAGTGATAATTAAACTTAATTAATTATTAATTACTTGATTAATTCAATTCATTAATTAAATAAATCAAATCTTATTTAAATTAATTTTTAAATCATACCTTAATCAAATTTAACTAACTTACTTAAACTTTTAATTAATTAAATAAACCCTTAATTATTTAATTAATTAACCCAATTATTAATTGATTAAATTAATTAATTAAAATCTTAATTAGCTTGATCAGATAATTAAGTTTCAAAACAATAAACAAAATCATTTATCTCATTAATGATTAAATTATCATTATTAAGTTATTTAAAACAAATTATTTTTAAATTTTCTAAATTCCATTTTA
This sequence comes from Allium cepa, assembly GCA_030765085.1. Classification (NCBI taxonomy): domain Eukaryota; kingdom Viridiplantae; phylum Streptophyta; class Magnoliopsida; order Asparagales; family Amaryllidaceae; genus Allium; species Allium cepa. The sequence continues at coordinate 223,533,664 of CM060931.1, forward strand.
AATAAAAATTTAAACTGAAATCAAACTTAAACAAGATTTTAAATATTTAAAAACTCTTAAATTTTCATTTTAAAGGATCACTTATCTTTAAAGTTTTTTTTTTAAAGAATAGTTTTATCTTTAGCCCATATTCAATTTAAATAAATTTAAAATACCTTAAATATTTCAAATAATATTGAATCATATAAATTCAAATCTTATTTTTATTACAACTCAAAACTTAACCATGCTTCCAGATTTAAATACAAAGATTAAAATTTGAAACCCTGTTAAAATTTCATTTTCAGATTTTATAAAATTCTCAAACTAAATATATCATTTGAATTTTTCAATCTATTTTCTTTTTGAAACTTTCAGATTCAAATTCAAGTTTGAATCCAAAATTCTAAATTCAAATTTAACATAGAATTTAAATCTTGTTTTAGAAACTTACTTTCAGATTTAAAAATCACTCAATGTCAAAACTGTGCAGGTTTTCAAAAAATTTAAATATTTTATTTCTGCAAATCTTGATTATTTCAAAACCTGAAATTCAAAATCTATTTGAATTCATGGTTTAATCTTGTTTAAAGTTTAAATTTAAACTTGCCTTACTTTTATTTATTTATACTTTAGTTAAAATTGCAAAAAAACCTGAAACAGATCAGGTTTCAGGAACAACAACCTGAAAAAAAAAAAACAACCCGAGTAAAATGCTATCCTACTTCGAGTCACCCCCACTTTAACTTCGAGTAAAAACAAAAAATACCCGAGCACCACTACATCTCCATAATCCAGAACTAAATCTCCTCTCTATGGCCACTGTGCACATGCACATTGCCATGGCCATCTTCCCGATCATCAGAGATGATCATCCAATCCACAACCTCCCTTGAGTCCACCTGAACACCTAAGCATCATAGAATCCCCATTTCCCAAATTCAAGCAGAGCAGTTCTTATTTTTTTATTTAAAAAACTGAAAACACTAGCACCCCAAAACCACAAACCCTGACAACGGTGAGTCCTCCTCCCTCCTACCATTGTTTAAACTACAACTCCGGCTACTTACTCCTCTAGGGCCTAGCAACCAATGCCCAGAGTTTCAAAACACTCGATCAATCCTAGAGTAAGAAAAGATTGGATTTCTAACTGTACACAAGACTAGGGTTACAGATAAATTTTTAATCACTGCTGCTAAATCAAAGTTAAATTCACAAATCTGGTAATTTTTCTGACTTCTTTGATCATTATACTACGTACAGAAGAAATCTCAAGTTATCAAAATTCTAAAATAAATCAAAATTTCCAGAATAAATTTTTAGTTCATCACAGAACCACATCCCAAATCCATGCTAAATATTGTGTTTCTGTTTTTAAATTTAAATCATGTTTTCAAATGTATTTTCAAATTACAAATCTTAACTTACTGAATTAAGAAATTTTAGTTCTTAAACAAATCACTGTTTCAGTTATTTTGATTTCCAGTGAAGTTTTGATCTTAATTTACCTTATTTAAAATTCTTATGCTTCATATTTATTTTTGACAAACAGATTTGTTTGTAAATCATTTCACAATGATGGTTAAGTTATGAAACTACTAAAATTTGAAATTTAAGCCTAAGTCAGGTACATCAACAATTACTGATACTATCAAAGCATACATATCCATATCAGTATAAGGTAACTCCCAAAAATCCATATACAAACAAATTTTCCGCAGATTTTATCATGCATATCAATTCAATTCAGGTATAATAACAAGCAACCATATTTTATTAAAGAAGTTTAGAAGTTACTCACCTTATACTCAGAAGAACAGAGCACCACTGATTTAAAAAAAAATAGTTTTTGAGCTTTTGAAAACATGAATGCCCTTGCTTTACAAACTGGAATGCTTGCTGGAATTTGTAAAAGAGCTTGAAAACTTGCTTTGATGCTTTTTGCTTTAATTCCAGGTTTGAACAAAATACAGGCTTGAGATTTTTAAACTCTGACCCAAAACTCTATGCATGCAAGATCCCAGGTTCTAAAAAGAGATGCAGAGTATTTTCAGTATGTTGAAATGCAGACTTTGATTCTGCAGTAACCTTTTGCATGTTGATGAATGCAGATGATTTCCAGAGATGGAAAATACAGTTTGATGTTCTTGTTACAGGTTTAAACATGATTTGTAAATTTTGTTTGGGAAGTGAACTATAGGTTTTAGTTTTTGAGAGGAGTTACAGATCTTTTGTTTCTGAAATGAATATGCAGATTTTGTTATTGAGGGATTTCAGAGATTTTTTTTTTGAATGAAGTGTTTTCTTGATTCAATTAGCATTAAATTTTAAGAAGAGAATGAAGTGAAATATGAAAAATGTTTTTAAAAGAACTGAAATAAAATTTAATAAAGAAAAGATTAAAATACAATGACACTTGTCATAAGAGCTACTAACTTATTAACACATGTAGTTTAAATACTTAAAAAGTTAACACTTGTCTTTTTACTTAATTTAGTTATATCTTTAAATATTTATAAAGGGTTTCCTTTAATTTATTTTATGTTTTAATGAATATGTATGATTCTCTTATTTAAGAAAATGTAAATAAAACTATTTATAAATTAAAACTTATACAAATGTTTTAAAGAATCAATTAATTTGAGTTTCAAAAACAATTTCAATTTAAAATCAAATTAAACTTTTGAAATCAAAATAAAATCAATTTATTTAATTTAGAAATGAAGACTCTATTTCCTTATTTTAATTCTTCTTTATATTTATGAAAAATAGAATATTTATAAATAAGGTTTAAAATAACAATTTACAAATTTTATATGATTTATAAAGAAATTATAAATCACTTTTATATTTAAATGAATTTAAATCATATGTTATCTTATATTTTAAACTTATATAAAATATACTCAAATCATATTTAACAAATAATATTTTAAAAAGAAATAAAATCAACTTTTATTTAAATTTAAAACAAAAATTAAACTAAGACAAATTTTAAACAATTACATTTATTATCAAACCATATAGTTATTAATTTAAATAGATTTTTAAAAGCTTAATATTAATTTCAAACATAATTTTCTAATTACTCAATAAAAAATATATTTTATTAGAATTTAAAAACAAACTTCATTTATGTATTATCATGTAAGTTAAATTTCAAACAAAGTTAAATTATAATATATATATACAAATATATATACATTATAACTTAAACATTTATTTTAGCTTTTAAAAGATAAAATCACAAATGAAATATTATTAAATCTGATTATTAAACCAAAACATATTTATTAATCAATATTGTCAATATCAATTTAATTTTATATAAAGATTATTAAATTGATATTGTCTAAAATTCCGGGATATCACATTCCTTCCCCCTTAAAAGAATTTCGTCCCCGAAATTTAAAACAAAGTTAATTTAATAACCTATTTAAGATTTTAAATTTTAAAACCAAGCATATATCAAACATATGCTAACATCCATAGCAATCAATTCATCAAATCAAACAAAATTAACTATCCAGACAAAATTCTGGATAGAGTTTCCTCGAGTTTCCCAAGTAAACACCGGGTTACTCGCTCTATAAAACCCAAACAATCAACACTACTAAGCTACATAACTCCTACTCATCTATATCTATAAGTACCAAGACATCAGACTATAGACAAGTCTGACTCAACAACCAAAATCTCTCAGAACAGCTGATTCCAAAACCAGAAATAGATATACACGTACTCCCTTAGAGATACATGAAACACATCGAATTCCAGTTGTCCAAACTGGCAATTCAATCCAGATAATCCAACACTTATCCAAAACAGAACACAGAAGAAATCCAAAACATCTCGGAGCTAGCTTACCCAACCTTACCAAAATTTATAGCTCCTAAAACTGGGGAAAACTTATCCAAAACCAGACTTCAGATCCACAAAACTCTTCGGACGGTCTCGAGCTGCCTACATCCTACCTAATCAGCTCAATCCTTGCCGATGCCTCAAGAAACAAACTAGTCCAAACCCAATCCATCAGAATGATCCTCCACGATCAACCAAGATCAAAAACAACTCTACTCTCAACCATCATAAGAAAACAAACTTCTCCTGTCCGGAAAAGAAAAGCAGATGCACTCCCAAGCTGCTTCCGCTACACAACTCTGATTTGGAGTAGAAAAGAATGCTGAAGAAGAACACAAGCACAACTAGACAACCAAAACCAAGAAGATCTCAGATAACCAAGAGAAAATCCAGAATTTCCTCAAATCCTGAGTTGCTTCAACAAACTCCATCTCAAGAAACCAACCTTCAACTAGTTGAACCACCGGTACCACTGAATCTCTAGATGAAGACGACCTCTAACTTCTCTGAAAATATTTAGAAAAATTTCCAACAACCCAAGAGATCACTTAACTATCGCAAGTCACTTTTGTGATCAACCCAAACTAAAATCCAAAGAAAACTGTTCTCTCTTAACCAATTAGAACAGCTTATGTTGGTCTAGTCAATCCATCGAAGAAATGGATTCTACTCCTCTGCTTCTGAATTCCATCTCCAGAAAACTGCTAAGCCAGAAAACTCTGCCGACACACCGAACACTCCGAGCTGCACTGCTGACACCAATGCCAAAGAATTTCCAATCCAAAGTTCTTCGAGAAACTCGGAATTCAAACCAAACAGAAACATCCTGCTGAACTCAGCCACAAAACCGAAGCATACTCACCTCCTTAAACTTGTTCCAAAGAAATCATCCTCGGAAACATCTATTGTCACTGCATCTCATCACGCAGCTACTACTTCCTGAGGTAACAAGATACCATTACTCGCTTCTGCTCAGCCAACATATCAAAACTCTACTCATCTAACTTCAAAGATGAACTCCGAACCTTAACAGGTTACCTTCACAGATCAATGAAGTTCTTACACCACTTCAAAACTCACTCGAGACGATATTAGGTCTACAGTCTCGACAGATACACTACCAACCTAACATTCAAACTCCAACCAATCGATAGTTGTGTTAAACACACCACTACCTCAATCTACCCTATAACCCATATTGGAAAACCCGAGCAGGTAACCCAACAGATAGGTAGAAATATATATATATATATCTATATATATATATAGTAATATATATAATAAAAATTACAAATACGCTCTCTCAAGATAGACACCACTCCAGAGCCTAAGTATTCACTCAACCTAATGCTTTGATACCAACTGTCACGACCCGACTTTCTACTCCCAGAAAATCGCATCATGAATTAAGAAAGAAAGGGATAGAAGAAGAAAAGAAAGAAGAGAAGGAAAAAAACAACACTAGAATCTCAACAGCGGAACGAATAAATTATATTAATAACATAAGTATTTACATAATATACAATACCAATCAGAGATACACAACATACACATCACATATACTAGACAGTTATAAACACCTGTCTAGTATTTACAACTCAATACAATCAAAACACAGAGATAACACAGCGGAAAACTATATCTAACGCAGAAGCCTCCTGCTCCATTGCTCCTCCATTATACGTCAAAGCCAACCTGAATCCTAACCCGAATTCCCTTGGCTACTCGTAAAAATTTGAGTACACAAGAGTTTATGAAAAACAAAAATAAACTCCGGGTCAGACATGGGTCTGGTGTGAGTAACAGGTTAAGGTTGCTTAACTTTTAAAACCTTTGAAAAGAAAGGTATCACGTAAGACTTCCCACACATAAACATGGAAAAGTTTTTACCTTACGCTCACCAAAACATTTGATAGGAAATCCGATGATATTATAATAGTGTCTAGGGTTTTCAAGTAAAATACAGAAATAGCTGGAATGCTTACATCTCACCTTCCAACATAGTTGGGCACAGCTAATACGTACAACACTTATTGGATTTTGGATTCCATACAATGGCATGGCTACTGGGGTACCGCCCGTCACAGTACGTGGCCTAGATCACCGTACCGAGGAGTGCTCCCACTCCTCTGCAACACAAGGCCGGACCCATTCCTTACTAACAGTTCCGAACAAGACAACCCCGCAGTTGTTTGCAACCAACTGCCCACACAGCCGAATATAAAGGGACTTCTAGACAGGGATCAATCTCGCTCTCCAATGGGAGCTACCCACGAAGCCTTGCTGCACCTCCCCTGTTTTAGCCATTCCCGGTTGATGAGGCTTGAGGCTACGATTACCTTTATAGGACATATCTCTTAGAATGCTCATCGTCCACCTGACGATGTTCTGAAAGCATTCAATCCATACAAGTTCGTTCCGGGTTCGAACGAAACCGAAAGCATTATCTCGTTACACTCATTTTTGGAATCACCCTCAGAGTCAACGACGATAACCCTTGCACTCTAAACCACCACCTCGAATCTATAAGCACTATTCCGTCAACTCATTACGGAATCACCCACAGAGTTATACTGACGTATAGCCCTTACACCTCGAGTCTTCACAAAGCTCCATTTGGATTCATGACCTAACGTTATTTGAAATCGATGTGGTTTTCGGATATCCAAATATGGAAACCCGATCCCGGTCTCATCGAAAACCAAAGCGTGTCTTTTTGGTCCAAGTTGTTTTAAAGTTTAAAACAATTCAATTCAATATTATCTATATACACACAGATAGATAATTCTTAACATCATAATAGATAATCAATATTATCATCACATCAGATAATCTATATTATCAACTTAAACAGATAATTCCTATTATCAACTCAATGCAACCATAGCATCCAAATCACACAATAACATTTATCTCATAACTGAGATTCCAACCATTCAGGGTAATAAATATCAACCATTATTCATAAGCAGTTACTTATTAAATCACCATCCTATAATTAATTTAAAGTGAATTAAATTAATTACTTCTTCCTTAATTAATTTAAAATGAATTAAATTAATTTCTTATCCATATAAATCTTGCTTACACATTCCTTAATTAATTATAAATCAATTAATTAATTATCCTCAAATAAATACCCTAATTAATCATCTAGATTAATTATTCTTTAATTACATTCAAGTAATTAACCTCTAACTAATTCACAACTTAATTATCCAAACCAATCCCTGTAATTAACCTGTAATTACTTCATTAATTAATCCTTAATTAATTAATTCCTTTATTGATTAATTGTTCTTAATTAATCAATCCTTAATTATATCATTAATTATATAAATTAATGATCTCAATTATTTCAAATAACTCCATTAAATTAATTATCAAAACCTAAATTAATTACACTAAGTAATTAATTATTAATTACTTACTTAAGTAATTATTCAACATACTAATTACATATTAATTACACAAGTATTTAATTCCAAAACTCCTCCATTAAATTACATCCAGTAATTTATTTTCTTCACTAAGTAATTTTCCATTTTTAGTTACATTTGTAATTATTTCTCAAATCAATCAATGATTAATTTAAATTAATTAAACTTAATTAATTAACTTAATTAATCAAAATAAACTCAATTAATTACAATTAGTAATTAATTTCCTTAATTACTTTCACTAAGTAATTCTCTTAAACAATTCAAATGATCATCTTAAATTAATTAATCCAATTAATTATTAAAATTAATTACATTAATTAATTATAAAATAATATTAAGTTAATGACCTTCATTAACCAGTAACAAATCTTTAATTACCTTTTCAAAGTAATTAATTGAATTAATCAATATTAATTCTTAATTTATTTACAAAACTCATTAATTAGTTCCTAATTATTATCAAGTGATAATTAAACTTAATTAATTATTAATTACTTGATTAATTCAATTCATTAATTAAATAAATCAAATCTTATTTAAATTAATTTTTAAATCATACCTTAATCAAATTTAATTAACTTACTTAAACTTTTAATTAATTAAATAAACCCTTAATTATTTAATTAATTAACCCAATTATTAATTGATTAAATTAATTAATTAAAATCTTAATTACCTTGATCAGATAATTAAGTTTCAAAACAATAAACAAAATCATTTATCTCATTAATGATTAAATTATCATTATTAAGTTATTTAAAACAAATTATTTTTAAATTTTCTAAATTCCATTTTAAATAAAAATTTAAAATGAAATCAAACTTAAACAAGATTTTAAATATTTAAAAACTCTTAAATTTTCATTTTAAAGGATCACTTATCTTTAAAGTATTTTTTTTAAAAGAATAGTTTTATCTTTAGCCCATATTCAATTTAAATAAATTTAAAATACCTTAAATATTTCAAATAATATTGAATCATATAAATTCAAAGCTTATTTTTATTACAACTCAAAACTTAACCATGCTTTCAGATTTAAATACAAAGATTAAAATTTGAAACCCTGTTAAAATTTCATTTTCAGATTTTATAAAATTCTCAAACTAAATATATCATTTGAATTTTTCAATCTATTTTCTTTTTGAAACTTTCAGATTCATATTCAAGTTTGAATCCAAAATTCTAAATTCATATTTAAAATAGAAATTAAATCTTGTTTTAGAAACTTACTTTCAGATTTAAAAATCACTCAATGTCAAAACTGTGCAGGTTTTCAAAAAATTTAAATATTTTATTTCTACGAATCTTGATTATTTCAAAACCTGAAATTCAAAATCTATTTGAATTCATGGTTTAATCTTGTTTAAAGTTTAAATTTAAACCTGCCTTACTTTTTTTTATTTATAATTTAGTTAAAATTTCAAAAAAACCTGAAACAGATCAGGTTTCAAGAACAACAACCTGAAAACAAAAAAAAACAACCCGAGTAAAATGCTATTCTACTTCGAGTCACCCCCACTTTAACTTTGAGTAAAAACAGAAAATACCCGAGCACCACTACATCTCCATAATCCAGAATTAAATCTCCTCTCTATGGCCACTGTGCACATGCACATTGCCATGGCCATCTTCCCGATCATCAGAGATGATCATCCAATCCACCAACCTTCCTTGAGCCCACCTGAACACCTAAGCATCATAGAATCCCCATTTCCCAAATTCAAGCAGAGCAGTTCTTATTTTTTTTAAAAAAAACTGAAAACACTAGCACCCCAAAACCACAAACCTTGACAACGGTGAGTCCTCCTCCCTCCGACCATTGTTTAAACTACAACTCCGACTACTTACTCCTCTAGGGCCTAGCAACCAATGCCTAAAGTTTCAAAACACTCGATCAATCCTAGAGTAAGAAAAGATTGGATTTCTAACTGTACACAAGACTAGGGTTACAGATAAATTTTTAATCACTGCTGCTAAATCAAAGTTAAATTCACAAATCTGGTAATTTTCCCGACTTCTCTGATCATTATACTACGTACAGAAGAAATCTCAAGTTATCAAAATTCTAAAATAAATCAAAATTTCCAGAATAAATTTTTAGTTCATCACAGAACCACATCCCAAATCCATGCTAAATATTGTGTTTCTGTTTTTAAATTTAAATCATGTTTTCAAATGTGTTTTCAAATTACAAATCTTAACCTACTGAATTAAGAAATTTTAGTTCTTAAACAAATCATTGTTTCAGTTATTTTGATTTCCAGTGAAGTTTTGATCTTAATTTACCTTATTTAAAATTCTTATGCTTCATATTTATTTTTGACAAACAGATTTGTTTGTAAATCATTTCACAATGACGTTAAGTTATGAAACTACTAAAATTTGAAATTTTAGGCCTCAGTCAGGTACATCAACAATTACTGATACTATCAAAGCATACATATCCATATCAGTATAAGGTAACTCCCAAAAATCCATACACAAACAAATTTTCCGCAGATTTTATCATGCATATCAATTCAATTCAGGTATAATAACAAGCAACCATATTTTATTAAAGAAGTTTAGAAGTTACTCACCTTATACTCAGAAGAACAGAACACCACTGATTTAAAAAAAAATAGTTTTTGAGCTTTCGAAAACATGAATGCCCTTGCTTTACAAACTGGAATGCTTGCTGGAATTTGTAAAAGAGCTTGAAAACTTGCTTTGATGCTTTTTGCTTTAATTCCCGGTTTGAACTAAATACAGGCTTGAGATTTTTAAACTCTGACCCAAAACTCTATGCATGCAAGATCCCAGGTTTTAAAAAGAGATGCAGAGTATTTTCAGTATGTTGAAATGCAGACTTTGATTCTGCAGTAACCTTTTGCATGTTGATGAATGCAGATGATTTCCAGAGATGGAAAATACAGTTTGATGTTCTTGTTACAGGTTTAAACATGATTTCTAAATTTTGTTTGGGAAGTGAATTACAGGTTTTAGTTTTTGAGAGGAGTTACAGATCTTTTGTTTCTGAAATGAATATGCAGATTTTGTTATTGAGGGATTTCAGAGATTTTTTTTTAAATGAAGTGTTTTCTTGATTCAATTAGCATTAAATTTTAAGAAGAGAATTAAGTGAAATATGAAAAATGTTTTTAAAAGAACTGAAATAAAATTTAATAAAGAAAAGATTAAAATACAATGACACTTGTTATAAGAGCTACTGACTTATTAACACATGTAGTTTAAATACTTAAAAAGTTAACACTTGTCTTTTTACTTAATTTAGTTATATCTTTAAATATTTATAAAGGGTTTCCTTTAATTTATTTTATGTTTTAATGAATATGTATGATTCTCTTATTTAAGAAAATGTAAATAAAACTATTTATAAATTAAAACTTATACAAATGTTTTAAAGAATCAATTAATTTGAGTTTCAAAAACAATTTCAATTTAAAATCAAATTAAACTTTTGAAATCAAAATTAAAATCAATTTATTTAATTTAGAAATGAAGACTCTATTTCCTTATTTTAATTCTTCTTTATATTTATGAAAAATAGAATATTTATAAATAAGGTTTAAAATAACAATTTACAAATTTTATATGATTTATAAAGAAATTATAAATCACTTTTATATTTAAATGAATTTAAATCATATGCTACCTTATATTTTAAACTTATATAAAATATACTCAAATCATATTTAACAAATAATATTTTAAAAAGAAATAAAATCAACTTTTATTTAAATTTAAAACAAAAATTAAACTAAGACAAATGTTAAACAATTACATTTATTATCAAACCATATAGTTATTAATTTAAATAGATTTTTAAAAGCTTAATATTAATTTCAAACATAATTTTCTAATTACTCAATAAAAAATATATTTTATTAGAATTTAAAAACAAACTTCATTTATGTATTATCATGTAAGTTAAATTCCAAACAAAGTTAAATTATAATATATATATACAAATATATATACATTATAACTTAAACATTTATTTTAGCTTTTAAAAGATAAAATCACAAATTAAATATTATTAAATCTGATTATTAAACCAAAACATATTTTGTTAATCAATATTGTCAATATCAATTTAATTTTATATAAAGATTATTAAATTGATATTGTCTAAAATTCCGGGATATCACATTCCTTCCCCCTTAAAAGAATTTCGTCCCCGAAATTTAAAACAAAGTTAATTTAATAACCTATTTAAGATTTTAAATTTTAAAACCAAGCATATATCAAGAATATGCTAACATCCATAGCAATCAATTCATCAAATCAAACAAAATTAACTATCCAGACAAAATTCTGGATAGAGTTTCCTCGAGTTTCCCAAGTAAACACCGGGTTACTCGCTCTATAAAACCCAAACAATCAACACTACTAAGCTACTGAACTCCTACTCATCTATATCTATAACTAACAAGACATCAGATTATAGACAAGTCTGACTCAACAACCAAAATCTCTCAGAACAGCTGATTCCAAAACCAGAAATAGATATACACGTACTCCCTTAGAGATACATGAAACACATCGAATTCCAGTTGTCCAAACTGGCAATTCAATCCAGATAATCCAACACTTATCCAAAACAGAACACAGAAGAAATCCAAAACATCTCGGAGCTAGCTTACCCAACCTTACCAAAATTTATAGCTCCTAAAACTGGGGAAAACTTATCCAAAACCTGACTTCAGATCCACAAAACTCTTCGGACGGTCTCGAGCTGCCTACATCCTACCTGATCAGCTCAATCCTTGCTGATGCCTCAAGAAACAAACTAGTCCAAACCCAATCCATCAGAATGATCCTCCACGATCAACCAAGATCAAAAACAACTCTACTCTCAACCATCATAAGAAAACAAACTTCTCCTGTCCGGAAAAGAAAAGCAGATGCACTCCCAAGCTGCTTCCGCTACACAACTCTGATTTGGAGTAGAAAAGAATGCTGAAGAAGAACACAAACACAACTAGACAACCAAAACCAAGAAGATCTCAGATAACCAAAAGAAAATCCAGAATTTCCTCAAATCCTGAGTTGCTTCAACAAACTCCATCTCAAGAAACCAACCTTCAACTAGTTGAACCACCGGTACCACTGAATCTCTAGATGAAGACGACCTCTAACTTCTCTGAAAATATTCAGAAAAATTTCCAACAACCCAAGAGATCACTTAACTATCGCAAGTCACTTTTTCGATCAACCCAAACTAAAATCCAAAGAAAACTGTTCTCTCTTAACCAATTAGAACAGCTTATGTTGGTCTAGTCAATCCATCGAAGAAATGGATTCTTCTCCTCTGCTTCTGAATTCCATCTCCAGAAAACTGCTAAGCCAGAAAACTCTGCCGACACACCGAACACTCCGAGCTGCACTGCTGACACCAATGCCAAAGAATTTCCAATCAAAGTTCTTCGAGAAACTCGGACTTCAAACCAAACAGAAACATCCTGCTGAACTCAGCCACAACACCGAAGCAGACTCACCTCCTTAAACTTGTTCCAAAGAAATCATCCTCGGAAACATCTATAGTCACTGCATCTCATCACGCAGCTACTACTTCCTGAGGTAACAAGATACCATTACTCGCTTCTGCTCAGCCAACAGATCAAAACTCTACTCATCCAACTTCAAAGATGAACTCCGAACCTTAACAGGTTACGTTCAGAGATCAGTGAAGATCTTACACCACTTCAAAACTCACTCGAGACGGTATTAGGTCTACAGTCTCGACAGATACACTACCAACCTAACATTCAAACTCCAACCAGTCGATAGTTGTGTTAAACACACCACTACCTCAATCTACCCTATAACCCATATTGGAAAACCCGAACAGGTAACCCAACAGATAGGTAGAAATATATATATATATATATAGTAATATATATAATAAAAATTACAAATACGCTCTCTCAAGATAGACACCACTCCAGAGCCTAGGTATTCACTCAACCTAATGCTCTGATACCAACTGTCACGACCCGACTTTCTACTCCCAGAAAATCGCATCATGAATTAAGAAAGAAAGGGATAGAAGAAGAAAAGAAAGAAGAGAAGGAAAAAACAACACTAGAATCTCAACAGCGGAACGAATAAATTATATTAATAACATAAGTATTTACATAATATACAATACCAATCAGAGATACACAGCATACACATCACATATACTAGACAGTTATAAACACCTGTCTAGTATTTACAACTCAATACAATCAAAACACAGAGATAACACAGCGGAAAACTATATCTAGCGCAGAAGCCTCCTGCTTCATTGCTCCTCAATTATACGTCAAAGCCAACCTGAATCCTAACCTGAATTCCCTTGGCTACTCGTAAAAATTTGAGTACCCAAGAGTTTATGAAAAACAAAAATAAACCCCGGTCAGACATGGGTCTGGTGTGAGTAACATGTTAAGGTTACTTAACTTTTAAAACCTTTGAAAAGAAAGGTATCACGTAAGACTTTCCACACATAAACATGGAAAAGTTTTTACCTTACGCTAACAAAAACATTTGATAGGAAATCCGATGATATTATAATAGTGTCTAGGGTTTTCAAGTAAAATACAGAAATAGCTGGAATGCTTACATCTCACGTTCCAACATAGGCACAACTAATACGTACGACACTTATTGGATTTTGGATTCCATACAATGGCAGGGCTACTGGGGTACCGCCCGTCACAGTACGTGGCCTAGATCACCGTACCGAGGAGTACCCCCACTCCCCTGCAACACAAGGCCGGACCCATTCCTTACTGAACAGTTCTGAACAAGACAACCCCACAGTTGTTTGCAACCAATTGCCCACACAGCCGAATATAAAGGGACTTCTAGACAGGGATCAATCTCGCTCTCCAGTGGGAGCTACCCACGAAGCCTTGCTGCACCTCCCCTGTTTTAGCCATTCCCGGTTGATGAGGCTTGAGGCTACGATTACCTTTATAGGACATATCTCTTGGAACGCTCATCGTCCACCTGACGATGTTCTGAAAGCATTCAATCCATACAAGTTCGTTCCGGGTTCGAACGAAACCGAAGGCATTATCTCGTTACACTCATTTTTGGAATCACCCTCAGAGTCAACGACGATAACCCTTGCACTCTAAACCACCATCTCGAATCTATAAGCACTATTCCGTCAACTCATTACGGAATCACCCACAGAGTTATACTGACGTATAGCCTTTACACCTCGAGTCTTCACAAAGCTCCATTTGGATTCACGACCTAACGTTATTTGGAATCGATGTGGTTTTCGGATATACGAATATGGAAACCCGATCCCGGTCTCATCGAAAACCAAAGCGTGTCTTTTAGGTCCAAGTTGTTTTAATGTTTAAAACAATTCAATTCAATATTATCTATATACACACAGATAGATAATTCTTAACATTATAATAGATAATCAATATTATCATCACATCAGATAATCTATATTATCAACTTAAACAGATAATTCCTATTATCAACTCAATGCAACCATAGCATCCAAATCACACAATAACATTTATCTCATAACTGAGATTCCAACCATTCAGAGTAATAAATATCAACCATTATTCATAAGCAATTACTTATTAAATCACCATCCTACAATTAATTTAAAGTGAATTAAATTAATTACTTCTTCCTTAATTAATTTAAAATGAATTAAATTAATTTCTTATCCATATAAATCTTGCTTACACATTCCTTAATTAATTATAAATCAATTAATTAATTACCCTCAAATAAATACCCTAATTAATCATCTAGATTAATTATTCTTTAATTACATTCAAGTAATTAACCTCTAACTAATTCACAACTTAATTATCCAAACCAATCCCTGCAATTAATCTGTAATTACTTCATTAATTAATCCTTAATTAATTAATTCCTTTATTGATTAATTGTTCTTAATTAATCAATCCTTAATTATATCATTAATTATATAAATTAATGATCTCAATTATTTTAAATAACTCCATTAAATTAATTATCAAAACCTAAATTAATTACACTAAGTAATTAATTATTAATTACTTACTTAAGTAATTATTCAACATACTAATTACATATTAATTACACAAGTAATTAATTCCAAAACTCCTCCATTAAATTGCATTCAGTAATTTATTTACTTCACTAAGTAATTTTCCATTTTTAGTTACATTTGTAATTATTTCTCAAATCAATCAATGATTAATTTAAATTAATTAAACTTAATTAATTAACTTAATTAATCAAAATAAACTCAATTAATTACAATTAGTAATTAATTTCCTTAATTACTTTCACTAAGTAATTCTCTTAAACAATTCAAATGATTATCTTAAATTAATTAATCCAATTAATTATTAAAATTAATTACATTAATTAATTATAAAATAATATTAAGTTAATGACCTTCATTAACCAGTAACAAATCTTTAATTACTTTTTCAAAGTAATTAATTGAATTAATCAATATTAATTCTTAATTTATTTACAAAACTCATTAATTAATTCCTAATTATTAAATTAATCAAGTGATAATTAAACTTAATTAATTATTAATTACTTGATTAATTCAATTCATTAATTAAATAAATCAAATCTTATTTAAATTAATTTTTAAATCATACCTTAATCAAATTTAACTAACTTACTTAAACTTTTAATTAATTAAATAAACCCTTAATTATTTAATTAATTAACCCAATTATTAATTGATTAAATTAATTAATTAAAATCTTAATTAGCTTGATCAGATAATTAAGTTTCAAAACAATAAACAAAATCATTTATCTCATTAATGATTAAATTATCATTATTAAGTTATTTAAAACAAATTATTTTTAAATTTTCTAAATTCCATTTTAAATAAAAATTTAAACTGAAATCAAACTTAAACAAGATTTTAAATATTTAAAAACTCTTAAATTTTCATTTTAAAGGATCACTTATCTTTAAAGTTTTTTTTTTAAAGAATAGTTTTATCTTTAGCCCATATTCAATTTAAATAAATTTAAAATACCTTAAATATTTCAAATAATATTGAATCATATAAATTCAAATCTTATTTTTATTACAACTCAAAACTTAACCATGCTTCCAGATTTAAATACAAAGATTAAAATTTGAAACCCTGTTAAAATTTCATTTTCAGATTTTATAAAATTCTCAAACTAAATATATCATTTGAATTTTTCAATCTATTTTCTTTTTGAAACTTTCAGATTCAAATTCAAGTTTGAATCCAAAATTCTAAATTCAAATTTAACATAGAATTTAAATCTTGTTTTAGAAACTTACTTTCAGATTTAAAAATCACTCAATGTCAAAACTGTGCAGGTTTTCAAAAAATTTAAATATTTTATTTCTGCAAATCTTGATTATTTCAAAACCTGAAATTCAAAATCTATTTGAATTCATGGTTTAATCTTGTTTAAAGTTTAAATTTAAACTTGCCTTACTTTTATTTATTTATACTTTAGTTAAAATTGCAAAAAAACCTGAAACAGATCAGGTTTCAGGAACAACAACCTGAAAAAAAAAAAAAACAACCCGAGTAAAATGCTATCCTACTTCGAGTCACCCCCACTTTAACTTCGAGTAAAAACAAAAAATACCCGAGCACCACTACATCTCCATAATCCAGAACTAAATCTCCTCTCTATGGCCACTGTGCACATGCACATTGCCATGGCCATCTTCCCGATCATCAGAGATGATCATCCAATCCACAACCTCCCTTGAGTCCACCTGAACACCTAAGCATCATAGAATCCCCATTTCCCAAATTCAAGCAGAGCAGTTCTTATTTTTTTATTTAAAAAACTGAAAACACTAGCACCCCAAAACCACAAACCCTGACAACGGTGAATCCTTCTCCCTCCTACCATTGTTTAAACTACAACTCCGGCTACTTACTCCTCTAGGGCCTAGCAACCAATGCCCAGAGTTTCAAAACACTCGATCAATCCTAGAGTAAGAAAAGATTGGATTTCTAACTGTACACAAGACTAGGGTTACAGATAAATTTTTAATCACTGCTGCTAAATCAAAGTTAAATTCACAAATCTGGTAATTTTCCTGACTTCTCTGATCATTATACTACGTACAGAAGAAATCTCAAGTTATCAAAATTCTAAAATAAATCAAAATTTCCAGAATAAATTTTTAGTTCATCACAGAACCACATCCCAAATCCATGCTAAATATTGTGTTTCTGTTTTTAAATTTAAATCATGTTTTCAAATGTGTTTTCAAATTACAAATCTTAACTTACTGAATTAAGAAATTTTAGTTCTTAAACAAATCATTGTTTCAGTTATTTTGATTTCCAGTGAAGTTTTGATCTTAATTTACCTTATTTAAAATTCTTATGCTTCATATTTATTTTTGACAAACAGATTTGTTTGTAAATCATTTCACAATGATGGTTAAGTTATGAAACTACTAAAATTTGAAATTTAAGCCTAAGTCAGGTACATCAACAATTACTGATACTATCAAAGCATACATATCCATATCAGTATAAGGTAACTCCCAAAAATCCATATACAAACAAATTTTCCGCAGATTTTATCATGCATATCAATTCAATTCAGGTATAATAACAAGCAACCATATTTTATTAAAGAAGTTTAGAAGTTACTCACCTTATACTCAGAAGAACAGAGCACCACTGATTTAAAAAAAAATAGTTTTTGAGCTTTTGAAAACATGAATGCCCTTGCTTTACAAACTGGAATGCTTGCTGGAATTTGTAAAAGAGCTTGAAAACTTGCTTTGATGCTTTTTGCTTTAATTCCAGGTTTGAACAAAATACAGGCTTGAGATTTTTAAACTCTGACCCAAAACTTTATGCATGCAAGATCCCAGGTTTTAAAAAGAGATGCAGAGTATTTTCAGTATGTTGAAATGCAGACTTTGATTCTGCAGTAACCTTTTGCATGTTGATGAATGCAGATGATTTCCAGAGATGGAAAATACAGTTTGATGTTCTTGTTACAGGTTTAAACATGATTTCTAAATTTTTTTTGGGAAGTGAATTACAGGTTTTAGTTTTTGAGAGGAGTTACAGATCTTTTGTTTCTGAAATGAATATGCAGATTTTGTTATTGAGGGATTTCAGAGATTTTTTTTTGAATGAAGTGTTTTCTTGATTCAATTAGCATTAAATTTTAAGAAGAGAAAGAAGTGAAAAATGAAAAATGTTTTTAAAAGAACTGAAATAAAATTTAATAAAGAAAAGATTAAAATACAATGACACTTGTCATAAGAGCTACGAACTTATTAACACATGTTGTTTAGATACTTAAAAAGTTAACACTTGTCTTTTTACTTAATTTAGTTATATCTTTAAATATTTATAAAGGGTTTCCTTTAATTTATTTTATGTTTTAATGAATATGTATGATTCTCTTATTTAAGAAAATGTAAATAAAACTATCTATAAATTAAAACTTATACAAATGTTTTAAAGAATCAATTAATTTGAGTTTCAAAAACAATTTCAATTTGAAATCAAATTAAACTTTTGAAATCAAAATTAAAATCAATTTATTTAATTTAGAAATGAAGACTCTATTTCCTTATTTTAATTCTTCTTTATATTTATGAAAAATAGAATATTTATAAATAAGGTTTAAAATAACAATTTACAAATTTTATATGATTTATAAATAAATTATAAATCACTTTTGTATTTTAATGAATTTAAATCATATGTTATCTTATATTTTAAACTTATATAAAATATACTCAAATCATATTTAACAAATAATATTTTAAAAAGAAATAAAATCAACTTTTATTTAAATTTAAAAAAAAATTAAACTAAGACAAATTTTAAACAATTACATTTATTATCAAACCATATAGTTATTAATTTAAATAGATTTTTAAAAGCTTAATATTAATTTCAAACATAATTTTCTAATTACTCAATAAAAAAATATATTTTATTAGAATTTAAAAACAAACTTCATTTATGTATTATCATGTAAGTTAAATTCCAAACAAAGTTAAATTATAATATATATATATATATATATATACACACACAAATATATATACATTATAACTTAAACATTTATTTTAGCTTTTAAAAGATAAAATCACAAACTAAATATTATTAAATCTGATTATTAAACCAAAACATATTTTATTAATCAATATTGTCAATATCAATTTAATTTTATATAAAGATTATTAAATTGATATTGTCTAAAATTCCGGGATATCACAAAATTAGTTTTCAAACTTTGTTTATATATATGTGTGTGTGTGTGTTAAGTAAGAAGTGAAAATGTGACCGGAAATCAAAATCGGGATTCGTAACGATTTAACGTATAGAAGTTGTGCAACGTTTTGGGTTAGATGTAAAATACATATGTACATAGCCATGTACACATCAATGGACATGTACACATGCGCATGACACACACACAGATACACATACATATACTAATTATATACAAAATAAAAAATATATATAAGAGATATTTTAATAACTTCTTAATACTTAAGCAACCTTAAGTCAACACTACACATCAATGTACAACCATCATCACATGCACATAGGAGGAGGCCATGTCAGCCATGCCTAGGTAGTGGTAGAGAGAACTTGATCTTGCTAGGTGATGATGATGGAGGAGGTGGCGCATCGGGGTCATGATGGCGGAGGGAGAAAACACTTAAAATTTCTAAGGTAATTATCACCATTTGTCACATCAAATGTACATTCAAGGGGGCACATGACATTGCCCATGCTTGAGGTGACTTCTGGACGTCCTAGGATGTTGTCGGAGGGAGGTGGTGGAGGTGATGGCGAAGTGATAGCTCATGATAATGTTTGTAGATATTTTGATGAACTTGCATATAAATACCCACCCCCTTAGCTCATTTTCATCTTCCATGACTTCTCCAAATAAGAAGCAAATTGCAAAATTTCTTTTTTCAAACCATGTATAATTCTAGTGGCTACAAGTTTCTTGTTTACCACTTCCTTCCATTTCGAGTTTACCCATGTTAAAAACCCACTTCTTTCCAGTGCATTCTCGGGTTTGATTTTTGTGAATCTGAGAATACCTCTTCTTCTTCTAACCATATCCCCCTCAAAACAACTCGGAATTAAGTAATTTTTTTTAAATAGTAGAGAAAATAATTTTCAATAACTTTACAGTTGACAACTTTTTCAAATTTGGAGTGCAACATAGTTAAAAAGCCAAGAGAAGGTGACTCATTTTCGGGCCCAAATATTATGAACTAAAGACCTCTTCTTTTTTCAATGGTCGAGCTCTTCGATCCTAGACCCTTATATTGTGAGCTATGGTAGTGGAGGAAGGATGGCCGAGAGCTAGGATGGTAGTGGAGTAGTTTTATTGATAATTTAGCGAAGTGTCGATTTGTTTGAATGTTGGTAGAAGGAATTGGACTTGGAAATGAATGAGAAAACTCCACCTATACTAATATTATTATACACACACACACACACACACATATATATATAATATTGTTTGCTATGCTTGGTTGTGATGATTTTTAATCATGTTTGGTTGCTTGTTTACGCTTTGATAATCGAGTAATTATTGCTTAAAGTGGTCATTTTAACAAGCCACGTTAAATACACGTTGAAAATCACAAAGGAAATTACTTTCCTTTTATTACTAAAATGGTATATATGAAAAGTTAAACCTCTTGAAAATGGTTTAAAATGATTTAATAATGTTTTATAAACACTAGAATTTTTTTTGATGAAGTTTGAATATGAAATGAAAAACAAATCAAAACTAGACATGTCGCGTAACGGTAGTTGACGATTTTGCGCCATAAAATTTAAATGAGTATATAAAGTGGAATATAGCTTGGAATTATTTGTGATAAGAATTTTTAGAACTATTATATCTAAATTTTTCAAAAAAAAAGAAAACGATCGAGATTTCAATAAGTAAATTTTGAAATATAATTAAAACAAGTTTTCAAAATAATCGTGGTTTTGCAATTCAGAATTCAAAAGGTGATTTCTCTAAAGTTAATATTTCTAACTATTTTACAAATATATAAAAATCTTTATAAATATTTCAAAACGTTTTTAAAGAGATTTGAGTTATATAAATAAATTTTCAAATAATATAAAAGTCGTTTTGATCAATATAACTTTAAAAACACTATTCGCAACACTATTTACAGCGATTTTCAGTAACAATTAAAATATGGTTTTGAACTTAACAATTCTTTTCCAAATCTTTTATAAATATTTTAAATAAATGATTAAATGTTTTTAAATATGATTTGAATATTTTATAATTTATTTAAAAGAATTTAAATAAATCAATTAAAGAAAAGCTGTTATAAGCAAATGTTTTAATCTTGACTCTAATAAGCCGAGAGTACATCTGATTTTTCTATTCGTGAGATCGGGAAAAGGTGCTTAAACCAAGGAGATGTTCAGGAGCAACCAGTGCCATGGCTCATCTGGCCTCCCCCAGGCGAGAGCTAGATAAGGTTGAAATGTCGGAAAAGAGTTAAGCATAAAAGATTAAAATTTTCAAATTTAAAACAATTTGGATTTACCATCTAAGATAACATGTTTCCAACTTATTAAAAAGTTACGTTTTGAAAATAAGAAATCTTTGTTAAGATTTAAATAAATGATTTGGAAATATTTTCCTAAGTAAAATGTTTTGGAATTATTTCAAGTTCAAAAAGGGTTTAATTAAACCAAAGAATTTAACAAAGAGATGTTTAATGATTCCGTATATACCAACAAGAATGTTTTAAATATATATATATATATATATATATGTATATGTATATTGAAGATAATTATCGATAAAAAGAAATGAATAAATCAAATGGTAATCACCTACTTATAAAACATCATTTTATCGATAATTGGTTTGAAGGGACCGGGGTCGGATTTGGGTAATTCCTATCCGAAAACCACTTCGAACCAATTTATGTTTTGAAAGTAAAGAAGATACATGGAGGGTCTTCATAACAGAAGGAATGCTTGTTGATAATTTTGAAATGGCCCACGAAATAAATAAAAAGTAGTGGTCCCATCGTTCTGAAATCTTCATATGCAAGGACAACTCGCCGCTAATCCTATAGGTAATGCTTGACAGGATGTGGTAGGAGAGTTCCTTCAGTTTGTCCTGTTCCTTGGTAATTTGTATGGACGAATGTCCGACGTAGCATTTCTAGATCATATTGATTGATCTCTGTGAATATATCATCTACTTGGTGGCGGAGAAGGCAACTTCTCTTAGCTTAACCCCTTTTCTGAGATGTACGAGCTTAAGAGTTATACATTTGTGGAAATCAGTTGTGTGATTAGCGAATGGCAAAGTGAAACTCTAAGAGGAATATGTGCTATATGAAAGGTAACCGTTACCTTAAAGCCTTGCACCCGGGAATATTAAAACAAAGGATGCTTTAAGGCTAAGTGGCTTGCTACCATCCTGGTATGAAATCACCTTTCTAGATATAAAAATTTCTTCCTGCTATAGCATTCGAGTTTAAATTATGTAGTGTGCGCTCGGGATCTCGGATAGGTCAGTAACAATCGGATGATGTAATACTCGGTGCTATTCGTATATTATATTTTTGGATAGGCCGGTCTTAATTCACATGAGGACCAACATAGGGAACTCAGATGCATTCCTCTAGAAATGCACTGTATAGGAGGTTGTCCCTTACCTCGCTATTCAGTAAGAAATCCAACATCCAATAAGTGTTGTACTGACGTAGTGATGCAAATACTGAAATGTGAGATGTAAGCAATTCACCTAAGATTTATAAGTTTATTTGCAAATGCTTTCAAAGAATGTCATTAGAATAATATTAAATGATTTTGTATATAAAGTATTTTAAGTCATCATAAGTAAAAACACGTCTACATTTATGTATGGCGTGGTCTTATGAGATAATTTTCTTTTCAAAGAGCTTTTGAATAAAATGAAGTAAATTAGATTTGAAGACTAAACATGAATTTAAGCCTAGGTATGTAATTAGAGAATTGCATATTTGTTTGTTGCATTGTAGGCTCCATGAGTCCTATTTGTGGTAGGAGAACTACGTTGGCTTGATCCTGTATCTAATTGGGTACCCAATTAGATATGGGTACGTAGGCTGTCATAAGTGGTAGTGATGCAGCCCCAAAAATAATATAGCCCTTTCCTGTTTATCTGTTATGTGTTGTTATTTGTCTGATGTTCGTATATCTTTCCCACTTATCGTTTTATTCCGCATTGACATATTTATTGAGTTCGCCGGTAAGGATAATGCTGCCTCTCTTATCAGAGTGTGCAGCGGTAGGTTTGTAGACAGTGGTATTTGATATGTATTAAACACATTTTGTAGAATTAATAAATCCCTCTGATAAGTGGTATAAACTGAATTTATATCATATACATTTAGAAGTGTTAAATATTTATCAAACGATATTAGGTATTAAATTGATAGTTTTCATTTGTAGTTTAATCGGATAGGTTTTCGGCGATTTTGACAAGTCCAAAAATCCGGGTCGTCGCACCCGACCCAGTTACTACTAAGGTCGGATATGGCTTTATCAATACCTGGCCTTGTTTGGACCCGATCTGGTTATTAGTTATCTGTAGTATTAGTACATGAGTGTTTATGTTATTTATTTATCATTTTGTTTGTTTGTATGTAAATGTTTTGTTTACTTTGCTGTAAACTTAACTATATCACCACCCAATTTGTATCTTAACATTGTTCGTGTATAAATTTCACAAAAAATATAAGTTTGGAATATGATTTTAACATAAATGTTATAAAACTGGTATATGAGAATTACCCAACGGACTTGAAAAATCCGACAGGCCGGGCTTGGGTATTAGTTTTAAAATACCCTACGGGTTTCGGCTAGACTTGGGCATTGGTTTGAAATACCCTACGGGTTTGAACCGAGCTCAGGTTTTGATTATTGTAATCGGGCTTGGGTACGAGTTTTAAGGTACCCGGATCGAACCCGGCCTGTTGACAGGCCTCTCTTTCTACACACACACACACATCCAATTTTTGTACTTTGATGTTCAAGGGTTTAAATCCAAAACTTTTAGGATTCCATTTTAGATCAACCACCACATTAAGCTAATGGTAAGAGTCTATGCATTACTAATGTACTCGATTTTCTCCAAAAAATTGAAATAAAGTGGAAATCTAGATCAACTCCTTATTTTCAATTTTGATAATGGAAAACTCTCGTAAAAAACATGTTATGAATTATATACTTAAAAATTTTCTTGATAAATTTTTTTGTTCTTTTTTTTTTCAAAAATCAAATCTACACTTAATTATAGGTTTCTATGAATAATCTATATATATATATTGCAAAATGGATGATATTTGCAGTTTTAATATAAATATTTATAGTATACACTGCAAAAATTTATAGTTCGAGTACTGCAAATATTTGCAGTCTGGCTAAAATAAAACAAGGGTATTTTTTATAACAAGTATTTGAGAAAGAGACAATTTTATATTTTGAGACTTATGGTGTTTACAAAGATTTCCTAAAATAAAACCAATTCAATTAAAATATGGAGTGAATTAGGTTCAAATTTTCAAAATCCAATCATGGTATCATTATGGTTGATACTAGTGGAACTATTACGCTGTAATCATTTCTAAAACTAAGTATCCATAGTTAATCGTAAGTAAGATTGTTAATGGATATAAAAAAAAATCAAGCATCCATTCTTTTCCTCACATTCTTTCCTTTTCTTTTTTATTCAAATTTACCAAGTTCAACCCCCTCGAGAATCCCCAGCCTCCTTAATCCGTCAACCTCGGACCACTCTACAATAAATTTCTCATTCTCCATCTTTTTCTTTGAGCAAACTTAATGTACTCCTATTGTTGGAATTGGGCCAGCTCGTAGCAGAAGTAATGAGTGAATCTCAAATTTTTTACCCTATTAGATCTTTATTGGACCTATGAAGTCTAATTTATTTAGAACATTTCTAAATTTAATTTAAATAAAACCATATATTTCATTTAAATTCATAACTTATTGATAGAAATTTATTTGATTTATTTTCAGTTTATATATAAGCATACATATGTATCATATATATATGTTTATATGTGTGTATGTGTAACATGATATATTATGCAATGTATAACATGTTCGTATATAGATGTTGGGATTTACATCGCAACAGACATATTAGCTCATTCTTATCTATTGTATGCTGTCCAAATATGTGTATATTTATAGTCATTATATATATAAACCCATGTGTGTGTGTATGCATATTATGACAAAATAATATAAATATATTTATAATAAAAATATTATAGCATTAAATATTAAATAAACACACAAACACACACACACACACACATATATGTGAAATAAAAGTTTAATTTGTAATTTTTTTATTACGTATATATAATGTATTAAAGTAACATAATTTCGTATTTATATAACAATGTTTGTTGGTGTATATATATAAATAATTAATGTAAATATGAGTGAGAATAGTTTATATAAATATAAGTAAATTATAAATTTAAAAAATTTATGTTAACAAAAAATCTTGTCAACACCCCAAAATTGTGTAAGGAACAAGGCTTATCCCTTATGTGAATGGAGAAGAGTGGAATGTGTAAATCCGCCTTGAATTTCCTTTCAAATATATTGCTTTGTAAAAAGTTGCTTAGGTCGACCTTTCGAATCAGTCGAAATGGTTGGCTTCTTACCTTATTAACCTTTCGACCTTGTTGAGATAGTTTTGTTTTCTCTTCGAAAGCTTTCCTTTCGAAGCAGTTGAGATACCCAGATGGATCACTTTAACAACCTCTTGATAGTATTTATCCTTAGTGGGTTACGACCTAGTCAAAGGCTTTATTTGTTAAGGGGTTAGGCTTTGACCTTGAATTTGAGACCAAGGTTTCGACCTTATTGAAAGCTGAATCCTCAGGCACTTTGTTAGGTTTGGGTTTTTTAAGGTTTAAGTGGATTACAGTTGGGTTTCAACCTCGTTGAAAGTAGTGACCTTTAAATTTTTTTGCCTGGGTTTGCAGTTAAAGTCCAAAATAAGTTGGTGTGGGGTTTCGACCTAGTCAAAAGATGAAGGCTTGAGAAAGGAGGCCTGGTACCAATTATTTATGTCATTTGAGAATACGTTGGTTCTGACCTTGTCGGAAGAGACCCTTCAATGAAGTTAAGACCTGCAACATAAGGTTAAACATGATAAAGGCTTTAAAAACAGTAAAGTAATCTGTAAACTGAAGACTTCCCTTTAGCAAGCTAAAGAAGATTTTATTACTCAAAAATCCCCAAATCAATTTGGAAACTAGGTTCTACGGCTCTTTAGATTATGAAAATACAAGTTTAGAATAGCAAGATTCCAATCCCTCAAATTCGACCCCTTGCGTCTTATTTATAGATGTAGGTTAGCACCCCTAATGCTTTCGACTTGGTCGAAAGGTGGTTGCCGAAATAACTTTAGTACGCTTCCGCCTTTGTCAAAAGGAATGGCATCTCTTCTTTGTGTACTCTTATAAGAGCTTTCGACTTTGTCGATAGGCCTTATTGAGTGGCTTCGATGGTGTTGGTTACGTCTAAGCTCTTACCTGTGAATTGATGCAGAACCCTCTTGGATCACAATGGATTTGACTGATTCAAAAGATTTATTAGAGCTTTCAAAGGGGTTGTTTAGGAAAATACTTGCTTTCGATTGATTTGAGTGAAGGAGAAACCTTTAGTTCGAATGGTTTGGCACATAGTTAAAGGTTGACCTTTATTGTCTTCGGAAGGTGTTGCTTCAACTCATTCTAAAGGCCCTCACGCATATAGAATCATCTTCTTTGAGAGATGGTTACTTAAGGCGGAAGAGTGTTTTTGACTCCTTTGAAAGGTTAGAATCTTCTGGACCTTGACTATAGCATCCTTCCAATAACTTCAAAAGGTTATGAAGCTTCTGTACTTTGACTATGGCATCCCTTGGACTCCTTCGAAAGGTCTAGCTGGAACCATTTTCTCTTGCTGTTCTTTGACCTCTACTCAAAATGGTTTCAACTAAGTCGAAATAAATTTTTATTAGTAACATTTGCCCCCCTTTCAAAGGGATGCACTTGACTTTCCAAGTCAACTATGTCTAAACTTAGAGTTCTCCCGCTTTTTGGCATCATCGCGTGATTATGGACCGTTAATTTAATTCCGATCTAACGATCTACTGCCTTTGCTGACTTTTCTTTTAAATTACGTCTTCTTCTTCCCCCTTCACTTTTCCGCAATCAAAATAGATTTCGAGTGAATGTAAAAGGTCTCAAAATTCTCAAATTATCTTTTTCTCCAATCAAAGAAGAAATCAAATCTAATTCATAAGTTAAAATCATTTTTCTCTTAAAATCTTTATCTTCTTTTATTTTTCGATGAATTTTAGTTTTTCACGCATCTCTCAATGAAGGTTTGAGTCCAAAACTGTTTAGATTTAAATTTTACTAAAAGCATGTTTGATTCGTTTTACTGATAATTGCTTGAGTTTTAAAATTCAATTCATTCGAGAGAGATTTTTTTCGATTCAATCCCATGAATCGATAGGATTTGTTTCTCGTTTTGAATTTTATTTCAGTGTTTATGATTGCTATCACCTTTTAGAGAATTTGAATTCCCATTTTATGAATTTCATAATTTAAAGGAACGATTCTTGCTTAAATCCGTTCTCTTAATGGGTCTAGTTCATTTAATTATTAGTTTTTTTGAATTTCTAGATTTGCAATCCGGTATGGGGAAGAAATGGGTTTCAATCTTCTTTGCTCGGAAACTTTTGAATTGCACAAATGAAAAATTGGTGCCACAAATTAACCTTTCTGCCCCTTTGAAAGGGATTAAGGAGACAACATTGATTTTGCTTTCTTAGCTCCTTTCGATGAGGACGAAAGGTATTATAGTGCGAATTTGACCAACCTGTAGAAAGGTTTTGTAGTAGAGCAGAATGCAGTCACCGAAGGAAAGCGTTTCAACTTAGTCGAAACCCTTTGTGTCGATTGAAATCCTTTCTTTTTAGTACGCTTTCGAAACAATGATGCCCTTTTGACTCTCGAAACCTTCTGTAACTAACGAGTCGAAACCTTCTATAATCACCTTTCTCCAGCATGATCAAAACATTCCAGGTTCATATAAACTTAACTTAAGACACTTCGACTCGATGGGTATACAAGGTTTCAATGATATTCCCGTTTCCCTTAGAAAATTTAATTCATTGGTTTCGACTGTGTCGAAGGAACTTGTTACCTTGTTTTTAGAATACTAGTTGTATGTACTTTGTTCAGATTTTTAAGTTTGTTTTAACCATTTCCTTTTAACAAGACAGTCCTTATTGAGCTTTTGGCATTGTTGAAGGGTGCCAATTGAACAATATTTCAATCGTTCCTTTAGTCCTTGTTGAAAAGCTCACTAAATGTTACATTCAGGTTTTCGACAGTCGAAAGGTGTTCGTTAAATGTTAATTTTTCTTCCCCTTTCGACTCTATCAAAAGCTCCATATTTTTTATTTTTAACTTTAACATTCTTCCAAGAATTTGTAGTTCCATATTTGGTTTTGTGTTTAAGTTGCTTCAGTAGGTTTTTCTAATTAATTCTTGAAAGAATGCTAAGTTCATAATAGACTGAGAATTTTAACCGGAATGTTTTCACCTGGAAGAACCATGAGCTTTCCTAAGAAGGTCAAAATTGTCTCAAAGCATTCTCTGATATCCATGCGACAAAGTCGATGCAATTGTTCATGACTATGGGATTATTGGTATGGAAGCTATCCCACCTAAGGAGTCTGATACCATCAGCAATCCTCCTAAACGGTTCTTTGCACTGCCTTTTTCGAAGTTCTCGTCCAAGATTCTTTCTTATCTCGGGATCATTCCAATCCAGCTGTCCTCGAACTACCTCCTGTCTCTGGAGCTAATGGCATTAGAATCTGGCCTTCCCTCTCTAAACGCTGAAGTACTGAGGTTGACTAGCCAAGCTTAGCAATCTCAACCATCAAATCTTTAGAGCAAACCCCTTGAAGAAACTAATATTAGAAGGGGTTAACAAGTTTAAAGACTGGGAGAGCCAGTTTTTCTTTGTTAGATGCTTAACAGATATCAGTGGGACGTTTTCTACTCTTCATAAGTTCATATTTTAATTATTTTTCTTCTATCTTATTACTTCTCTTGTCTAATATTTTTCTTTTGTCAGGTTCTCCTGCTAAAGAACTTAACGAGGCTAACAAAAGAACATTGGAATCTCTAATCACAGCCTCTACTAAGATTGGAAACCGTCTGAGTCTATTGATCCCTTCTAACTTGAAGAAGCATTCTCCTCTCCTCCATGGTCAAAGGGTTTTGGGGCTACCTCCTTTGATCCAACATACATCAAAGAGCAAATGCTTCCTCTGATTGGGAGATCCTGAACATTTCTCTCCAATGTCATCTATTTTCTCTGACCATTCCGGTAAGTTATAAACACTGCCTTTGTTTTTATTTTGTTTCATTGTTGCTTTTATTCTACTGACTACTAATCTGTACGAATTCTTTACAATTGCTTCTCAGGTCACAAAGCCTGCTAGTATTGCTGCTCCCCTTCCTACAACTTCTCGTGCGCCATCCGTCATCCAATCTCTCGCTAAAACTAAGATGGCCGTCAAAAGGACGTTGGTGCGATCCACCGAAGCAGAACATCCTCTAAAGATAGCTAAAGTAGTTGATGTAGAAGAGGAGGAACTTTTATCTTTCGATAAAGTTTTGAAGATCCCGATCGTTGAATCTCCCCAAGATAAACCCGAGCAGATTCCTACTGCCATTGATCCCCTCTCTCATATTACTATTTCTAGCTCTCCGACCATTGAAAAAATGCAACAAGCTTTGGAGACAACCCCCACTCTAAAACATATTCCTTCCAGGCCATCATCTTCTTCTCCTTCCGTTAATTTTGAAGAGATAGCCCAATCTATCTTAAATTTCGAGTCTTTCACTCCATCCACCCGCCTTCCACCATCTCTGATTTGGCGGGTCATTGCCGCTCTCTGATAGAGCAACACTTCTTGTTAAGTTTCACTTCGATTGACTTTATCCTTGCTGTTCTTCTTTAAATTTTGACTCTTGTCGTGTTTCTTCTTTAAGAATTCCAAAAGTTGGCTTGCATGAGTAGGTATCCAAATCTTCCGTTGAGTCCTCTAAGTTTCAGGAGGAAATTTCTACTCTAAATAATCAAGTGTCTTCTCTTTCTATGTCAAAATATTAGCAACCTCTGAATTGGAGCGATTGAGAACTTCTCTTGCCCAGTCAGAATCCGCCATTTTAGAGGAAAAAAGGCTGCCAACTCCTCGCTGATGAGAACTTTTCTATGCAACTAACCATAAAGGATTCCAACGAGGAGAAGGCCCGCATAGCAGCAAAGAATGCTTCTTTGAAAGAGAAGTTAAATAAAAATAATGCTTCACGGAAACTTTCTATCGATACCATTTCAGACGCAAAACAGCGAGTATCTCAGTTTCTGAATACTACCCTTGAGGAGATTATGTTAAATTACTTCGAAGAGGCTCTAATGCTTACATGTGTCGATAATATTGGCAAGTTCCCCAAGCTAAGCTTTCCCTCGCTCGACTCTGCTCTGGTTGATAAAGTAATGGGCAAGATTAACCAAATGAAGCCAGGGATTGAAGCTGCAGAAGAGAAGGAAATCGATGACTCCAAGGATCTTTCTTTTGACATTCCTTCTTTTGAGGTCGAGTCCGACTCAGAGGATGAAGAAAACTTAGATGATGTTGTCGAAGAGGAGGCCGACAATAATGACGACGATGAAGATGATAATAATGACGATGATGATAGCAACAACAACGTCGACCAAGGCTTAGTGGTGATGGAGGAGGTTACACCGAAACCTCTAATAAAGAAAGAGATGACAATACAAAAGCTTTTGAAAAAGGGTCATCTTCTCATGAAGCTACCCTGCCTAAATCTGCTGCCCCATTTGCTCCTCAAGAGGATCCTGCTTCTATTAATGTCGAAGAACCAAAAGAAAAGGAGTAAGTTTCTCAAATTTCTATCCCGGTATCTCAGGTATGGGAATCTTTGTTTAAACAACTTTTACTATGAAAGCCATAATAGCGTGATTCTTTTATTTAGATAAGGAAGAAATCCATCCTTCCTTATAAAACCAAAGTCGAGAGAAAATAAGCAGAGATTAATATATTATATAGGGAGTTAGATGGGAAAATAAGGGAGCATATTGTACTTTTCGATAAGTATCATAGGCTTGATAGAAGTGCATTGGTGCTGGCTCTTTTAAGCATAAAAAAGTTGCCCCCTTACTAAAGAGAGCATGCCTTCGCTATGATGCTCTCTTAAAAAAACCAGGAGTTAATCAGCTTATTTTGGATGCTGATTGAAGAAAGAGATATTTTAATTAACTTCTTATATAAGGCTTACTGTAGACATTCAATTATTGATTTTTCATATTTAGGCGAATTTAGTAGGGGTTTACCTTGGCGTATTCATAAGTGATACTTGGATGAATTCGAATCTGACCTGTACCCTGGAGCTTGTTGGAACTTACCATGGGTCAGATCCATTCTACAAGATCTCCTTCCTGAAAAAATTAAGTACTATAAGAACAAATTTGTCTTTGAATTATTTTCTAAGTCTATTTTGTATGAACCAAATGAATAATTGTAAACATGTAACAATGTATTGATTATAAATATTTGTTTTAGACTTGATTTCTATGCTTAGCTACATTTTATTACATTATCATAGAATGATTTTTCGTCTGGCCAATTTGTTTCTAGAGACTATTTAAGTTAGTACGTCAAACTAAGATGATTTTATCTTGAAAATGCATCAATTATAAAAACTTTGAAACCAGCAAGATACTGCTTCCTTAGAGATTTACAATAACTTTACTTGGAATATCCTCATTTTTGCTTTGATTTTCTTTGTGATGAAAAAGAGAAACTCCTTAAGGAAATCAAGACATTCCATTCTAAGCTAATTTATGGCCGTGATAGCCCTCCAACTGGGAAGTGGGACTATAGCAGATGTCCATCGATTATCACTCTAGAAGGAGTCAATATTCCTTTTGATTCAACCCTTTCTGCTAATTCATTGAATAAAGTTAGAAATGTAGTTTTCTCAACTTTAGATATAAAACAATTGTTTATTGTATCTTTTAACTTCATTGTTGTTTGAGTTGTAATCTTTTATCATAATAATAAAGAGACTTTTCATTCTAATTTTGACTTTGTTTTATTTCTTTTTCTATTTAAATAGGAGTTAAAATTATCAACAGCTCCTCTCCCACTTGGTTCGGCATCGCGCTTTGCAAATCTTAGAGATAAGTCGTTGACAGAATTTAAGAGGGGAAAACTCCTTGATGACATTTTGCTCGTATGACTTCATGACAATGCTGAAGCTTTAAAATGGCATAAATGATATCGACTTCAGAAAACCATTGTTAGCAACCTTAAGGATCAAGTTGCCAGCTTGGAAGCTGATACCAAAAGCAAAGATGAAATGATCTCTATATTGAAGCGACAAGTATATTCAAATCCTTCGATTGACTTTGAACAGAAAATGTTGGAGATCCTTCAAGAAATAAGAAATTAGAGATTAAACTGAAGGATTGCCAAGCTCAATGCGAATTGCTTGAATATATTTTGGGGGACAATATTCAGAGTATCAATTTAACGACTCCTTGTGCTACTCCTTCAATTACTCGACCCACAAGGTCTACTTCCCTCTCTACTAAGAAATTCCCCACATTGACTAATCCTCCTCCCGGCTTAGACGAGGGGACGGTGGGTGAATAGTGTAGGAAAGTCAAGTTTGAAGTGGAAAAATATTTTGATGAACATCAAAGGGTTAAATATTTGCACGTATAAACGAGGACATTGCCAGAATTCAAAAGCTTGAGCACGGCAATTGCTTCCTTCAGAAGCATGTCGTGGAATTAGAAAGGGAAAATAAAACCCGTAGAGGCGCAAACATGACTTTTAACTACGCTCTAAAGACTAACGTTGATGCAATTGATGATGCAGATAGGATAAGGAGGAAAGAAAAGAAGCTTAAAGAAGTCCTTTGCAACACAATTCATCACATAGTTGATCCTTCGATTGTTGAGAATCTGAACAAAGCTTCTCAATTTGTGATATACTTGTATTTGTAGAACGTACATACTTGTTTGGTATATTTGTAAATAGTTTACATAAATTGTGTAAGTCATATATAAATTTTGTACATATCACCTGACTTGTGATTCTTTTCTGTAATGTCATTTCTGAAGTGCTTGTTTGATAGCTCATACTATTATCTTTGTATCTACTGAATCTTTTTACTCTTCTTTACCATCTTGATTTCCCTGTAAAGTATGAAGCAAACAATATTTCCGATTGTTAGCTTGAAATTGACACATAAGTCTATGTACCATTTGTGTAGATTTGCAAATCATCATGCTAATTGCATGCAATGTAGTCTATACCAAATGTCTAAATCTCATCCTTAATCATGATCGGAAATAACTAAGAATTTAACTTTAACCATTTTTCTGGAATGTCTGAACACTGCTGATAGAAAATCCCACCCTAAAGCGGGAGTATAAATGCAAGAGAGTCATTCTCTTAAGAGCTTAAAATGAAAGAGTCAAAGATCATTATCCGAATATCTACCGTGGAAACCCAATAACCCTTTCTTGGGTATTAATAAATTTTGAAATCAAAATCCAGATTCAGGCATTAGCGGAAACTTTTAACAATGATCTTCTTGAGAATATTTTTTGACCTAAAGTCCCGCATTTGTGATAAAAATTCATAATAGAAATTCCAAGCCCATATTAGGGCATTAATAAGTAATAGTTTCGCAACCTAGATTTAGGTATTAGTAAATAAAGTCCGGAAATAAAAGTCCAAAAACCTAGTTCGGGTATAATAAAAACTTTAAGTGATTGGAAGAGACCTAAAACCTAGATTCGGGTATTAATAAACAAAATACTAAAATAAGAAACTCGAAACCCAGATTCAGGTATTTAATTGAAGGAGCTTAGCTTTACTTCTTAGATCCTGCCCTCTTTGACATGTATGAATGCTTCAAGTCTTGTATATAGTTGTAATTTGATCAATTGACTCTCGAGCTTGGATGTCTTAATTCATTAGAGATATAATGCTTCTCTGGTTGGGACATCATACTCTATGATTTGAAAAGCCTCTTCTTAGGCTTCGACATCTTAGTTCATTGTTGGACGAGCCTCCTCTTGGGCTTGGACATCTAAGTCCATATTGGATGAGCCTCTTCTTGGGCTTGGAAATCTTAGTCCATTGCTGCCTGGTGCTCTTGGTTAGCTCATCTTAGAGGCTGGAACCAAGGACTTACTTGACCTCCTTGCAGGAGGTGCCTTGACCTCGCCAGAGACGCAGTCAAGGGCATGTCTGGTGCTTTAACCTGGCCATAGCGTGGCATGGATAAAAGCTTACTCCGACCTCCCTCCAGGAGGTGCTCTGCCTTGGCCATAATGTGGCTCGGACAAGGGCTTGTTTGGTGCTTTACCCTACCTATCTTATAGTGTGGATAAAGGCTTACTCTGTCCTCCCTCCAAGAGGTGCCTTGAATTGACCAGAGGCGCGACCAATGGTTTGTCCGGTGCTTTAACCTGGCCATCTTATGGCACGGTTAAAGGCTAACTCTTCCCTTCCTCCAAGAGGTGCTCTACATTGGCCATCTTAGCACGGACAGAGGCTTTTTACCATCTTAGGTAGACCATCATCTTAGGTAGTATTCAAATATAAGGAGTATTTCACACCCAACCATGTAGATCATTCTTTGAAAAGTAACTCTTTATTGATTTTTCTCAAATTCTCTTTACGAATTCTTTAATATTTCCTTGATGAAAGAAATTGATAATCATTCCCTCTAAGGCTCTACAATGATTGGTCCCATGTCCGTTCATCATATGATAGTGACAATAGGTCCCTCTAGATTCCTTTCATGTTTTGGCTTCTTTTTCTGTGATGGCCAATAGTTAAGCTCATCCCTGGTTAGCAATTAGACATTTTCTATGGATGTTGTCAATTTGCATTCTTTAGGGAGTCTAGAATTGAAACTTTATTCTTAAGGATGGGTTTTGATTTCATATTCCTTGGCCTTGTAGTTTCATATTCCTCGATTGCTTTTCTCCTTGCCACCCTTTGTAGCCCTTGTGTTGGAAGTGCCCTTGTTATAGTTGGTTGTCATTTATATGCAAAGGCGTTATAGTCATCCATTATTTCTTCTTCAAAGATTGTGCATTTGGAATAACAGTGAATAGTTTTTCTCATTTGGTTGAATAAATTGTCGCTTCCATTTATCCTTCTTCCTAAGGCAAAGATAGGAGTGGGGACAATATGAAAGGGGTTTAAGCTCCATTTTTTAGGATCATATGGTTCCGCTTTTTTTGTTTATAATTCTTAGAGCTTACAGTCTTAGCCTTTGCTCTTCATTTTGGTTGGAATCATTGATGGATTTTAAGGGGAATCTTATCTCATGTGGTTCAGAGGATCCTTGTTCAAATCTTATGATTCTTCTAGCCATGATTAGACCAAAGTAGATGAACTTGAGATTGAGTTAAGCGAGGATAGAGACAAGTTGTGTTGGCTGTTCAACCAAGTTGGAGGTCCGAGCCCTCTTTCTAGCGCCAAAAATATTAACAAGAAATCTTATCAACACCTCAAAGTTGTGTTGAGGAACAAGGTTTATCCCTTAGGTAAATGGAAAAGAGTGGAATGTGTAAATCCTCCTTTAATTTCCTTTCAAATAGACTGCTTAGGTCGACCTTTCGACTCAGTCGAAATAGTTGGTTTCTTCCCTTTTCAACCTTTCGACCTTATTGAGATAGTTTGGTTTTCTCTTCAAAAGCTTTCCTTTCAAAGCAGTTGAGATACCCAAATGGATCATTTTAGCAACCTCTTTATAGTGTTTATCCTTAGTGGGTTACGACCCAGTCGAAGGCTTTATTTGTTAAGGGATTAGGGCTTTGACCTTGAATCTAAGACCGAGGTTTCGACCTTGTCGAATACTGAATCCTTAGGTACCTTGTTAGGTTTAGGTATTTTAAGGTTTAAGTGGACTGCGGTTGAGTTTCGAACTCGTCGACAACAGTAACCATTAAAAGTCTTTGCCTGGGTTGGGCGTTAAAGGCCAAAATAAGTTGGTATGTGGTTTCGACCTAGTCGAAAGATGAAGTGTGACGACCCGCCCTTTTACTCACAAAAAGACGTATCATCAATAAGAAAAGAAAGGGATATAAATAGAAAAGATAGAAAGAAAGAAATAACAACATCAGAATCTCACAGCGGAAACGGAACAAAATATAATACATCACATAACTATTACATAGTTTACATATATCAGAGTTATACATTATCATACACATGACAGTCATATATACATCTGTCACTACATACATCCCAAAATACAACAACATCAACTAACACAGCGGAACTATACACACACACACACACACACACACACGCCTGGACTCCTGCTCCAAGATCCTCTAGAAACCATCACTCCAAAACCTATCACTTGGCTACTCATAAAAATTTGAGTACCCAAGAGTTTATGAAAAACAGAAATAAACTCCGGGTCGGACATGGGTCTGGTATGAGTAAACGGTTTAAAATTGTTTAACCTTGGAAAACATTTGAAAATAAAGGTATCACATAAGACTTCCCACACATAAATACGGGCAAGTTTTTACCTTACGCTAACCAAAATAGTTTATAGGAAATCCAGTGATATTATAATAGTGTCTAGGGTTTTCAAGTAAAATACAAAAATAGCTGAAATGCTTACATCTCACATTCCAACATAGTTGGGCACAATCAAAACGTACGGCTCTTATTAGAGATTGGATTCCATACAATGGCAGGGTTACTGGGGTACCGCCCGTCACAGTACGGGGCCTTGATCACCGTACCGAGGATCACTCCCGACCCCCTACAACACAAGGCCGGAACCATTCCTTACTGAATAGTCCCGAACAAGATAACCCCGCGGTTGTAGCTAGCAACCTCCTAAACAACCAAATAAAAAGGGACATCTAGACAGGGGTATATCCCATCCTGCTTGGGTGCTACCCACCTAACCTTGCTACACATCCCCTGTTTTAGCCATTCTCGGTTGATGAGGCTTGAGGCTATGGTTACCTTTATAGGACATATCTCTTAGAATGCTCATCGTCCACCTGACGATGTTCTGAAAGCACTCAATCCATACAAGTTCGTTCCGGGTTCGAACGAAATCGAAGGCATTATCTCGTTACACTCATTTTGGAATCACCCTCAGAGTCAACGACATTAACCCTTGCATTCTGAAACACCATCTCGATCTTCACTTGAGATTTACGACCTAACGTTTAATTTGGATTGATGTGGTTTTTGGGTAATCATAATTGACACCCGATCCCTGTCTTATCGAAATCCAAACGCCATTTTAAAGGTCAAGTTGTTTAATTAATTTAAACAGTTAAATTCAACACTTTGAATTCACATAGTATTTATCACAGATAAATCATACACAATCATTATAGATATATCAAAGCATATCATAGAGCATCATAGAATATCACCAAATAGATATCACAAATCAGATACCCTACTTATACAATTATTCATAAGCAAGCATCTTAAATTCTTATTTTAATTAATTCAAACTAATTACTTGAGAATTAACCACTTAGCCCTGTTTAATTAATCATTAATTATCAATTAATTACTTATTCCATTCAAATCATTTGATTAATTAATCATTTCTTAATCAATTTATTAAACCTTAATTACTTAATTAATTACCCTTAATTATTAATTAATAACCTAATTATTAATTAATAAAACTTAATTACCCATTTATTAACCACTAATTACTTAATTAATCGATTATTAATTCGTTATTAAATTACTTAATTAGTTAACTACTAATCATACATTAATTAACTTTAAGTAGTTAATTACAAATCTATTTATCACTTAATCATTAATTAACCAATCTCTAATTATAATTATTAAGTAATCATTCTTAATTACTTTCTAGAATAATTAATTAATTGATATTAATTATTCGTCTTAATTAACATTTAAAAGTCTTCTTTAAATTTTGAAAATTAATTTATTACTAACTACACAACTTTAAATGTTAATTAATTTTATACTTAACTTAAATTAATTACTAAATTAAAATAATAATTAAGAGTTTAAAACATTGTTAAGAATTAACTAAAATAATTAAAACTTGTATAAAGTCTTAATTTAAATTGTTACATATTTATTAAGTTTACAGTGTTTAAACTAGTTGAAACACAATTTGCTTAACCTTATTTCTTTTTTTATTGCAGTTTGGAAGAAAAACACTCGAGAACTACCCCTGTTTTACTCGAGTAACACTCGAGTTTCTCACCCATTTCCCCCGAGGCACTCCTCACGTACGCGTCTTCTTCTTCTTCTTTCTTCTTCTTCAGTAAGTTGAAGTTTAAACTTAAGTTAACTATAGCATCAGGAAACTCTCTCACGTACTCGATTATCACCCGAAGCAATCACCTCATTTACTCGAGCAACGACTCGAGACACATGACATCAACGATGCTGACACCGAAACCACGCCGTACATGTGCACGGCGACGCGTCGTAGCTCCGACGAACCCTACGACCATCGACAAGTCACAAATCGTCCCTACGCATGAAATCAAAACTCAAATCGACACCAAGCATTTCAGATCGAAAAAATTGCATTTTGCTCGAAACTGAAGCTCACCCCAAATGACATAACCACCTCGCTACCGTTACTCCGACCACCAAAGACGCTCCGCTTCCGTCCACGCCACGTCAACACATTATTCTTCCATTCTCCAGAGTCTCGTGAAACTCGATCATGTATAGGAGACATACACGCCTCGTTTTTGACGTGTCCAAAAGCTCAAACAAAAAAGCTAATTCGGCATCGTTTCTTTAATTCATACAATAGAAAAATTATTCAACAATTTTCTCGAGATCACAGATGTTTATACTTGCTTCAATCCAAATTTCAACATTTAAAATTGATACGATTGTCAGAAAAGGGTAAAAAAGAAAATTTGTTCAAATACAAACTGCTCTTAGAAGACTAAACTAAAAATCTTCATTTTTGTTTTAAAAATTATAATTTACAGTAAGAATTCAAGTTATGAACTTGAATTAGCTTTTTACAACAATCAAATTTATCAAAATATTACTTGATTTCCTGTAAAACAAGATGACGATGGTGATATCTTACAAAAATGATTTGATCAGCTTTTAAAAATCTTGATTTAGGTTTAACATCTTGTTTGAATGAAATCTAAAAGCTTTACAATGATCAGTTGAAAACAATTTGAGTTTGAATGATAATCAACCCTGTAATCAATAACAGAGAAGACCAATATACAGAACATCCTATATATATATACACAGAATTATATTCAAAAATAAAACATATACAACACCATATAATCAATGAATCATCTTTACTGATAAACTTAAAGCCTTAAAGTTGATGTTTACTCACCTGAAACTATGTGAACAGAGAACACTTCCTATTTTTTGTAAACTGCAGTTTGAATCTGCCCTGAGTTTTTTTTCTTCTGTTTTTGTTTGAATTAAATTTGAGTTTACTTCTTTTTCTTCTTTTTGTTTTTCTCTGGTTAGCTAAGTTTTACTGAACGAACTGGAATAGCAAGATGCATTCATCTATATAGAAGAGAACGGGATGTATAAGGGAAGGTTTAACTCGTCAAGCTGTTTTCTTCTTTTTGTTTTGTTTGATCAGATTTTCTAAATATTTTGAATTGACCTATTTTTGGCTGAGATGATGGCATTTAGTGCCATGGTTTCCTATGTTGTTTACATATATTATTATGTTTTTGTTGTATATAGATATTTTGTATAAAGATATTTGTTTTATTAACTTCTAGCTTGAATAATTCACATACATATTTGTGTCCGGTTTTATTTTATACTTTGTTCTCACAATTTTAAACTTATGTTGTATGCACACCAAATCACTTAATTCTTGCTTTTATTTGTATTTCTATTTTGTATTTTAACTATCAACATTTAAATTATATTCATATGGTTTACTTATACTCATATGTTATACTTATATTTTATATTGATAGAATTTGATTTTATTTTAAACATTATCATACATATATATATATATATATATATATATACCAAATGTAAGTAAGGTAGAGCATTCTAATTTAATTATATAAGAGAGATTTTATTGTACATATTTTAAGAGATTTATTTTTAAATTTACAAATCAAATTTTCCTTTTCAAAATACAAATGTACATAAATAAATGGAAAATATTTCCAAAAGTCCTATTCATTTTAAAATGATAAGTTTATATTTTATTTAATTGGATTAAATATTTATTAAAATATTATAGCTAAAATCCTGGGTCGTTACATTCCTCCCCCCTTAAAAGAATTTCGTCCCCGAAATTTAAAGCAAAAGATAATTCAAAAGCTTTTATACCAACCATTCAAATATACATATCATTCATACATTAGCAAACAACCAAACAATTTATTATAACAAACATTACTAGCGATCTGGACACAAATCCGGACAAGCTTTCCTAAAACTATCCAGAGTTTCCCAGGTGCAATCTCTAGGATCCTCGCTCCTTGACGAGCTTCACTACCTTGCTTCTGAGTTGCCTCTCGTCTTGATCAACAATCCAAACTGGATTCCTGACCACAATCAAATTTGGCTCGACTTCCAAATCTTCCTGGACTACTGGTTCTACAACTAATGATGGATCATGAATAAACTTCCTTAGATGGGATATATGGAATACATTATGAATTCCAGACATCCGTTCTGGCAATTCAATTCTGTAAGCTACCGCACCAATTCTTTCCAATACCCAAAATGGACCAATATATCTCGGGGCAAGTTTCCCCATCTTTCCGAATCTAATAGCACCTTTAATCGGGTAGACTTTGACAAAAACTAAATCACCAATCTCGAATTCCATTTGACTCCTTCCCTTATCTGCGTACTTCTTTTGACGGTCCTGAGCAGCTCTCATCCTTTTCTTGATAAACTCAACTTTAGCAGAAGCTTCTCGAATCAAATCTGATCCAAGCACAAGACGATCTTTCGACTCTATCCAACAAGATGGGGATCCACACGGTCTTCCATAAAGAGCTTCATAAGGTGCCATCTTAATACTAGCTTGGTAATTATTATTATAGGAGAATTCTCCTAAATGAAGATGGTCTTCTCAAGATCCACCAAAATCTAAAACACAAGCTCGCAACATATCCTCTAGAATTCGGTTCAGCCTCTCCATCTGTCCATCTATCTGAGGATGATAGGCTATACTCAATCTCAAACTCGTTCCCGTAGCTGATTGTAGAGCCTTCCAGAATTTTTCTTTCCGGGGGTATACAGAATATCCAAATCATATGATGCCAGAAACTCGACCCATCACTGCTGCCTCAGATTAAGATCCTTTTGAGAGAAAAGACATTTCAACGGTTTGTGATCTGTGAATAACTCGAACTTGTCTCCCAAGAGATAGTGTCTCCAAATCTTCAAAGCAAAAACAATGGCTAACAACTCAAGATCGTGCGTAGCGTAATTCCTTTCATGTGACTTTAATTGCCGACTCGCATACGCAATTACTCTTCCATTCTGCATCAACACTGCTCCCAGACCAACTATACAGGCATCTGTATAAACTTCAAATTTTCTTTTCCCATCCGGAATTGCTAGCACTGGTGCACTAGTTAGCCTAGTCTTCAACTCTTGGAAAGCTTCTTCACACGGGGGTGTCCATTTGAATTTAGCTCCTTTCCTTGTCAACTTAGTCAGATGTGAAGAAATCTTGGAATAATCCTTGATGAACTTCCTGTAGTAGCCAGCTAATCCCAGAAAACTACGAACTTCAGTCGATGACTTTGGTTACTTCTATTCCAGAATAGTCTCGACCTTCGCTGGATCTACAGAGATACCTTCACCAGAAACAATGCGCCCCAAAAATTTGACTTCCGATTTTTAAAAATGGCACTTAGAGAATTTCGCCTTCAAAACTGTCTCCTCGGTGTCTCCAACACTATCCTCAAATGCTGCTTGTACTCTTCTTCAGACTTAGAATATACCAGAATATCATCAACGAACACCAAAACAAACTTATTCAATACATCCCAAAGACTCGATTCATCAGATCAACAAAGTAGTATAGATCTGAAAATTCAAATTATACCGGTTTTGGAAAATTATTAATTATTGATTAATGGGAATATTGTATCTTAAAATACAATATCATTGAATATTATAAATTAATATTCACAACTCGGGATGTCCAAAATCCCGGATCATTACAGAACCATAGCAATAAATATATTTCCTTTCCCATGAGGCATCCGCCAAAAGAGTGTTATTCCTCTCACCAAGCTCATTGAGAACAAAACGTGAAAGGTCTTCATATGCCACTTGATAACAAAGTACTCCTCTCACCTTCTTCACCCACAAACTTATAAAAATCCGCATACTTCGAACTGTATCTCATATAAGAATCAATGCCTTCTTAAACAGCCTGGAGGCTTTTTAGGGCAACTTCTGTCGGAGCATCCTTAATATCATGGTCAAACTTCACACCATATAGAAAGAGATGTGGAAACACATTCTACAGATAAGAAGGGCCAGCTGGAAGAGTGAATTATGTAGTGGAAACTCCCTTGGATGTAGGCAGGGCAGCCGAAATCATATATTGTTGAGTCGAAGAGCTCTAAGCTTGTGTATGAGGCAAAACGTTCATAAAAGTAGTCCCGCGATGCTCAATGGAATCACTTGAGCATTTGACTGTGTCATGAGATAGCTCAATGTCAGCATCCCTCTTTCTTCTTTCCTTCTCCCTCTCCCTATCCTGCTCTCTATCTGCTTTGCGAGATTTTTTCGTACTTATGGCCTTTCCTCCTTTTCATTTCTTTCTCAAACTCATGGCGACAATGCAGATTGGGTTTGGGACTTTGGCCTCTATATGCACTGCAATGGTGGGAGAACTTCTCATAATAACCATGGCCCATGAAACCTGAAACAAAAAATAAAACAGAATTAATGTTGGAATTAGGCAACAAAATTCAATACAAGAATGAGTGTTTGTGATCCTAGCAAAGTTTATGCTGCTAATGACCACCTAAATGCTCTATAGATCTTGTTGGCAAGGAACTAAAGTTGAGGTCTTTCCACCTTTGCTAACAAATCCCCTAGGAGAAAAAGCAAAGCCAAAGCCAAGATAATTTAAGATGT
Source organism: Allium cepa (assembly GCA_030765085.1). Taxonomy (NCBI): domain Eukaryota; kingdom Viridiplantae; phylum Streptophyta; class Magnoliopsida; order Asparagales; family Amaryllidaceae; genus Allium; species Allium cepa. The sequence continues at coordinate 223,577,258 of CM060931.1, forward strand.
CGCTAACTGTTAAGTTAGCCTTGCCAAAATTTAACAAAAATATCTCCAAATGAATGGCCTAAAGGCATAATCCTAATAGGAGGAATTATTGTTTGCACCTGAACCCTTATAGGAATATCAAGAGTAATGTGTAATAGAGAAGGCGAATTGGGATTGATAGGACTTTCATAGGTCATCTCTGTAAAAGATTCGCTCCATCCATTAGCTCGATACTCACTATCACTTTCATCCACATCTCGACCCTCCTCTTCTGCCTTCTCAATCAGTAGTTCTTTTCCCTCTTGCCATCTAAATCCCTCATTTTCTTCTGGGATTGGAGACATTCTAATGTTTTTGTCTCTATCGCTTGGAATGTCATCATTGACCAGCTTTTTGGGCTATCCCGCAACGGGTTCTTTTGAATATACTACACCGGAGGAACCTACAACATCCCCTCAAAGATTCTTGTAGGAATTGTGAGTAGGGGCAAATGAATGAATATGGGTTCCTAGAGCTGCTCGGCGTCAGAGAATCGGTGATAGCAAACCTTCCAGGACAGAGTAGACCACACAGCCATATATTTTTGTTCGTTAGTAGGATTGCGATGGTGCTTTGACTTCATCTGACTTCTTTTAGGGAATTAAGCTTTGTTCTATGCTCATTGATTTCATCTTGATTCAGGATGCCTACGATGAAATAAATATCAAGTTAGACATTTAGAAATTTTGTAGTAAGAGATATGAGGGAAAGTGGGCATATATCCAGATAGCCAGAGTCGATTGACATCACTCATGCATCACATGAAGAAATATTCATTTTTGAAAAAAGAATTCTTATTGTGGAGCTTCTCAATAACTTTACATCCGCTCCAGGCTTCGATTCTCAGGAAGGAAGGCGAATCCTTCCCTTTCTTAAAATAAAGTTAATATGTAAGCTCATTGAATTTTAGGATTTGTTGAATTGATTCATGAACAGAACATAGAGCGAACTCATAAGAGAGTACCCATTTGGATGGACTTGGAATGAAGCCAGTTCGAGTTCTTATAGCACCATCTTGAGGAAAGATTGAACTGCAGGATGACACCACCTAAGCATATAGCGAGTGCATGTTGTGATGTCTAGGGGGATTATGTGCAAACTCGGCCCTCATTGGAACCCGGACATCATCCTCGGGGATACCGTCTTGAAGGCATATATTCCAAAGCGACTGATAGATAGAATTGAAGTGGTTTGCTCCAATGGGTTGCTCAAAATCCATAGACTCAAAGTTAGTTGGGCCACTATCGACATGGCTGAGACAATTTGGCCTTGCAATTTAGGAGTTAAAGGATGGCTTTACCCGGTAGGAATGGATGGCAAAACCGAAGCTGTAGAAGATCCATCTTCAGAAGGAGTGGACGTCCCTTCGCCAGACATAAAAGATGGAGATCGAGAGTCATTCTAAACAATAAAAACTTGGCATTTAGCATGATCAGGTATGTTTTATTTGGAATAGTAAACCTGTGTGACTAACACTCGAAATCCAAAGGATGTCGAAGTGAGTTGATCAACCTGATTCTGAGCATTAACTGTGGCAAATGAAATGTGTATGTAGTGTGAGTCTAGTGTCCCATACACCATGAATAGACCATCCTGTAAAGATAGCTTGCTCGTGCCAAAAAACGAACCACATTGTAGATCGAAATTATATTTTAGGACTTACCCATTAACAAAGCTGCTATCCGAAGTGACATGGAAAGCTCTTCTTTTTTAGGAACACTGGATGTGCCAAAATAAGAAAGGCGATGCGAAGGAATTATTCATCATGATTATTTTGGAACAAATCGTTGTATGAAATTCTAATGTTAATGGAGACATAGCCAACTTCCGACAAGAGATAGCTGAATCCATAGAACAAGACTCGTTTCCGGAACTGCATGCACTCGACGAGGAAAAATTCATTTTCACCACCAATCAAACACAACCCTTATTTCAACCAACTCTCCCTAATTATAACCGACCAAACCCCAATCATTATCGCCATCACTAGTTCACCAAACAGTCGCTAACCTTAACTCAAACAACGCTTGAATTGGTGCAAGGATTTCAAGCACTCGGGTCTGATCCAAATAATGACTAGAAAAGCAACAAAGACTATAGCTAGGTGGCAGCTATTACTTCAAGGAGATGGTGATAGTTCAATGAAGATAGGTTGTGGTGACGATAACGTTGGAATTTGGATCGGTGGCAAGTTGAATCGGAGGGGATGACTTGGGTGAAGGCAGAAAACTTGGGCGTAAAGCAAAATAAGTCAAAGGCAATGGAATGAAAGTAACCAAAAAATTTCTAAGTGTTAGAGCTTACAGGGTCGGTATGAAGAGTTTTAACTCGTTACCGAGTTAGCTAACTCGATGTCAAGTTTCTTTTCTCCCACTATATTATATACAAAGCATGGTAGTGGGAAGTTTTGCCAACCTAAGGTGAAAAGTGGTCTCCAGAGTGCAGATCACATGCATAGTGCAGAGGAATGGAATTCTTAATATAACTAAGCCAAATGATTAAAGGAAAATCTACCAAGTGAAAGCAATGTTTTGGATGATATTCGAATGACCAACCCAAATTCAAAGGATAATAGTTGGGGACTTGTCTCAAACTACAGCACATTTTGTTTTCAATAGTAGCATAATCCTAGGGAAAGTGTTAACCAAGTTTTTAACTAAGAAGAAGTCAACGGAAGTTGTAATGATAAGGCAAAGATGAAACGACTCAAAAATTTGAGAATATACTTAGAAGGGCTACAAAAACAACCGGGAAAGTTTAACTAAAAATAGGACTAAGCCGTTAAATTGCAGCGGAGTTAAGATGAGTCGATGACGAGTCATATTCTCATCTCCTTTTGCCTTCCAAGCACCATGCATCTCATATAATACTCCAATTACTCATGATCAAGTGGTTTATCCAGCATTTGGTTGACCAATTCCAAGGTAGTTGAGAAGAAACCTAAGAAAGCAGAATAATCTAAGTGTTATTGAGAAGATCGCTAGAATCAACTCAAAGTCGATAGAAAATGAGTTGAAACACATCGGATAGGAGATAAAAGGGAAAAGCAAATGAAAAAGTTCAACCTACATAAAAAACCATAGGTCGGTACCGAGTAAAGGACCTTAGGTCAGTACCGAGTTAAGATTTTGACTCATGTGCCTCTGGGTTCACTAACATGTCATCGGGCTATCTTTTGGGGATTCAGTGCAAGCGAGCATCTAATTCCATGCACCTTTTTCCCCTACAAATACTAACCTAATTCCAACTAAAGAAGGATATGGTTTATGCTAACTCTATACATAGAAGCTCTGCCTCTTCTTCATCTCCTACCTCCTACTCAACAGTACCAAGGTTGATACTTTTGGCAGTTTTAGGCCTTAGAACTTGTCAAGTTCTTGTACTTGTGACTCTAATCCTCTATAATCTCATACAAACTCTCTCAGAACCATAATCAATAAAACCATAAAGTGGACGTAGGCCAGTGATTGCCGAACCACTGTAAAATTCTTGTGACTCCCTGTTCTTTCTCTTTGATTTCTACTATTATCTGGTAGATATAAGCCTCCTAAGTTCAATATAACTCATTCTTGGATATTTATTCATTTTTAGCGTCAGCAAAACCCTAGACCTTTTAGATACCCAATATGGAGCACTAATTTAGCATGGGTATTTTTTTATTTCAAAAGTTTCAAATAGAGGTATTCCCATTATATATACATAGATAGATACACACACATACACACACATATATATAATGTATTTTTCCAATTACCTATGACATACTTCTTAAGAGCTATAATATATTATTATTTTCCTAAAAGAAAAATGTAAAAAATATCCGATGACATAAAATATAAGGAAATTTTGGCCCACATCCTTATAATAAAAAAAAAATAAGGCCTAAGTCTCTCTTAATTTTAATTTATGAAAATCATCCCAATTTTTGAACAATTCAGCAAAACTTACCACAATACCCTCCAATTTCTCAACCTCTTTGCAGATAATCTTTCCAAATCAAGTTTCATCATATTACACAATCTTTTTGAGAAAAAAATCCAAAATTACTTTATTTCCATTATGCCTCCATTAATATTCCATTGAACTTAGTGAATATTCAGTACCAATTCATTCAAACAATAGCCGGACTCAATCTCAAACCTTCGGTTAATCTCGAAGTTGAAACCCTAAAATGGAAAATAGTTGCAAAATTGTTGAAGAAGAATTTTAGTGCTCGAGAATGACAAAAATGATGACTATTGCGAAGAACTTTCAATAGTACAACATGAAAAGTCTGAGAACAAAGAAAAAAGGTAAATAAATTCACTGCTGTATATGTAAATTATAGACAATGAATACATGATATGTGAGAAAACTTTTATTGTAAACATTGAGAATGCCAAATACTTGCATATGCAACTTTTGTTAGTAATAGGTTGAATTAAGTACGTGCATCTCACACAAAACTAAGAATGGAAATATTTGATATTAACAACTTTGGTTAATGAATGCATGATATGTTGGTAAATTTTCATAGCAACCATTGAGAATGTCAAATATTTGATATATATAGTTCAAATATTGTTTTGTCAGTATTAAATTGAATTTCATAATTATATCTACAAAAAAACCAAGAATGAAAATATTTGACATAAATAGCTTTGGTTAATGAATACGTAATATGTTAGTAAACTTCTACAGCAAACACTAAGAATGTCAAATACTAGACATATACAATTGTGGTTGGTAATAGGTTGAATTCAGCATGAGCATTTACGTACAAAACCGAAAATGGAAAATATTTGACATAAATAGCTTTCGTTAATGAATGCATTAGTCAACATTTACAGCAAACATTGAGAATGTTAAATATTTGACATTACTGTTTTAGTTTGTAACAGGTTGAATTTAATATGTGTATATATAGACAAAACTGAGAACGATAAATATTTTAGATAAACAAATTTTTAATAAATGCATGATATGTTAGTAAATTTTTAATGCAAACATCAAGAATTTCAAGTATTTGACATATGCAATTTTGATCCAATATAGCTTGATATTGTACGTAGGATACATTTACATTAAATACTAAAAATATCAAACATTTATCGTTATAAACAATTATCATGCTATGCGAAATATTATCATGCTTTGGAAAGAATAGCAATCATATATCATAAGTGATTCTACAAACATATAAGAAAAATGTTGCCAAGTAAATATTTGTCGTATGTACATATGACACCGAATTGAGAATATTATAAACTTTACAAGTGCCAGGAAGAAGATATAAAACCGTTGTAGTAAGAAAATTACTAGTAAGACAAATCAAAAGACTTGCACACAAACATAATTTAGAAGAAAGAAAGGAAGCAAAAAAGTTACTAAAAAGGGAATAATCTATATCTGAATCTGAACATGCACTAGAATCTACATCTGATGAAGATGAAGATACCTAAATTCTAATAGCTAAATTAGCTAACTTAATTGAATTCATTTGAAGAAGTTGACGAAACACTTAATTAATATGTTCTTTCAAGTTTAAAAAAATAACAGCATAGGGAAAGTGGTACTAAAGAAATAGCTCCTAAAAATAAAAGAAAGGGTAGAAAAAGATGCAAATGATATATTAGAAAGCTGCCAAAGTAGTTTTAAATCTTTCCACATGCAAATCCATTATTTGACAAAAGAAAAAATTCTTCAAAAAAAACATTATACAATTGAAGCTTACTCCATTCTACAACATGATCAAACCTTCCTTTGAAGGAATTATCACGAATGAAGATATTACAAAAGAATCATCTTCAACCTAATAATAGAAGCATTTTCAGAAGATAATTGCTTTCATTTTGGAGGTATAAAAGAGATAACGAGAGAAAATGACATAGGAAAAAAATTGGATGGAATAAATGAAGGAATTGTAGTAAACACAAAATCTCAACTGAACGAAGTTAACAAGAATTTTGATACGAAAAGCTTTTAAAAAAATGATAATGGAAAAATAAATAGAATCAAGTTTAAGAGAAGCTTTAGAAGAAGAAAAAAATCGAAGAACAAAATTGATGTTGCAAGATTGGTACAACGTATCTAATTTTAAAATATTTACTTTGTGATGCAAATTGAGCATTTCTACTAGTGATGCTACCATTTGTGCATATATTGAAATAAATTGTAAGTGTTCATAGTTAGCAAGAATTGGAAGTACATAACGGTACAATTAAAGGAAAATAACAAAAGTGTAAAAAAGATTCGAGTTTGAGTAACTGTGTTACTGGTAAATTTTAATAATCTATTCTACATTTTGTATTTTATATTGTAAACTAGAATAAATCCTACTATCTTTTCAGTACTAGTAATGTGACCTCGTAGAAATAACAACATCAAAAAAATATTACACAGAAAATGATCCAACATTTGCAAAGTGGACACCGAAAAAGGTAACTCCAAGAAAGATAAAGTCATTCCTTGACAAAAAGGTATTATTACTAATACATATCAAAAAATAAAAACATCCAAAAATATTTGTGAAAAAAAATAATTGACTAATATTTGGATGGAAAACATTTGACATGCACAGCTAGACAAATACTTGATATGTTAAAATATACCAGCAAATTTATTCCAATAAAAATATGGTCTGACTAAAACAAATGAGTGAAACAAACTCCTGAGTCAGATTAAAACTATCGGTAAATATTCACTTGTCAAATAAATTTTTGATGAGTAAATATTTGACTTTGTCTTATGGATATTATTTACTATGGTTATAGTAAAATATATTTGATCCAATTTACCCAAAAAGAAAGAAAAACAAGGGTAAACTAAGGTTATAAATCAAACAGGGTTGAATAGGTAAAAAAAATCTAGTTGATATAGAAAAAAATGAAAGGATAAACAAACAATTGAAGGAATTAAAAATACAACTAAAGAAGCCGAAGAAGGAAAATGATGCTCTAAAAAGAGAAAACTAAAAAAGAAGAATGAATATTTGAAATCAAAGCAATAAGATGAAGATAATGAAGAAAAAATGGATAAAGAAAAAATAAGCCTAAAAAGAAGATGAATTTGCAGATTCTTCTAAAGAAAAAGGCAAAGAAGGTGACAACGATGATGACTGTGATGATGAGGGAGATGATGGCGAGGGAACTGAAGATAAGGGAGATAATGATGATAGTGGTGATGTTGTAGGTGTTGTTCAAGCTGAGGAAGATGATGATGATAGCTGTGATGGCGAGAGTGATGATGAAGATGACGATGAAGATCATCATGAAAGTGATGAAGAGAACAATGAACATTAAGGAGATGAAGGTAAATGATGATGAGGGTGGTGATGGACCTAAAGATTTGGGTGAAAATGTAGACGGGAATAAAAGTGACGATGAAAAGACAAATGGTTAAAATGATGGGGCTGGTAAAAATTATGATAAAAGACAAGCACCTTTGTCCAAGTGGTTAATTGATTCGGCTTTGGTGCAGGATGTCACAAGTTCAAAACTTGCTTTCGAACGTTTATCTGACATGGGATATGTTGTCCCAATGGTTTGTTGTATATAAAGTACCAGTTCAAAAAAAAAATTATGATAAAAGCGATGGACAAGTTCTTGATCTCTCCAAACAATGAAAAATTCAATGAAATGAAGACAAACATTGATGTTAAGAAAAAATTAGAAGGTTAACCAAGAAAAGAATCTAAAATAATATGCACAATAATGAAATGGATGATGGTGATGAAGAAATCTTCAGCCAATTTGAAATAGATATCACAACGGCAGAAAGTGAGGAGCAACAGAAAGTTGAACGAAAGAAAAACATCAACTGAATGAAAATTGGAGACTGAAAAGGTAATTATTTATAAATAAATAAATTTATTGGCAAATATTTACTTAGAAAATATTTGTCGTGTGAATATTTTTCAGTCATATGTTAACAAATAAAATATTCAACGATCTAATTTTTTTTGACAAAAAGGTGAAAAACTAGATAAGTTTGTGATTAGTCAAGTAGCTTTTGGTGATGAAGAGAAGGAAATGAATCAAGTAGAAATGATCATCTTGGAAATCAAAGGTATAATATCCAAATAAAAAAACTTTTGCATCAACTATTTGACGGGAAATCTTTTATTCAAAATTAATTATTTTTCACAAAATCTAATCACAAAAATATGTATATAAATGATTATGACTATAAATTGCCGATTCATTAATTTTTTTATGGAAAATGAAGAAAAAATGAAAAATCGGAATAATTAGATGTAAGCAAAATAGAAAAACAACTTGAGATACAACAAAAAGAAGAAGAATCTTTGAAGCAAAACGTAAGTACCACACATCAAATAACTGCAAAATACTAATTATACATTTAGTGCAAAAATTCAAGAAAGTCGGAGAAAGACAAACTTTTCATATCATGAAGCTTCAGTGTAGAGGCAAGAAAAAATAATATGAAAAAGGAGTAACTTATAAATCTAAAGGTAGTTTTTATTAAAAAAAATAACGTCAAATTTTTGACATATATTAGTTATAAAATTGTAACATATAATCAAAACAAAGATAGAGTTGGTATTTTCTACCAAACTTCCAAAATATCAACATAAAGTGAAAGCCATGAAAACCAAATAAATGCAAAAGCAATAAGATTGTGTTGTAGTGCGATAAAACAAATAGCAACTAGAGAATACAGAAAAAAAATAACAGAAGAAAGAAAATAGAGAGTTCACACATGGATTTATAGTGGTTCGACTATTGCAAGATAGTGTACATCTATTTTGAGAAGGGAAGATTTTAATACTTCCTAAGAGAAGAAAATTTAACAGGATTGATATGGAGGATAAGACGAAGAATTACAACTTGAGGGGATAATTCTAATCTTTGCAGAATGACTATCTTTATACAGAGATTATTAGTTAGGGTTGAAGTAATTGATTTAAGGTTATAAATCAATGCCTTATCAATTCTCCTATTCATATGAGAAACTTTTTTCAGTTTCCTCCAATCTGCATGTGCTTTATAAGAGTCCTTCTTTAATCAGCAGATTACGGAATTGTTTGATTACTTCAATTTTCAAGATAATTATCCACCTTATGTAGATAATTTATTGCCTTCTTTAATGCAATATAAGAGGCAATATGTTTAAGTAGTTATCTCAAATATCTTTCAAATCTTCTTTAGTTGGAAGTATCAAACCACTGAATCCAACAATTTCTTCCAAATCTTCTTTAATATAGAAATATTATATCACCGAAATCTAACAACCTCCACCTTGATGCTATATTTACATCCAAGCTTATCAACTCCAACTACATCCTCTTGCTCCAAGCAACTCTTAGATAAGACACCAAGGATACTTCCTCAATGAGCTTCGTCATGGCCATCATCCATTGCACTTTGTCAACGAACTTCGGTAAGACCTCTGTCCACCAACAGTATTGAAAGTACCCTCACCATGTAGGACCTTTCAATCTCCACAAACATCTCCAGCTACAAACTTACTTTCTCCATGTGTCATAAAATGGCACCTAGCACTTCAGCAAGCGAATCGAGTTCGAGCAATGCTCGAAATCTACAATAGGAAAAGATTTAGTGAACATGTCTGTTGCATTCTCCTCGGTGTGAATTTTCTAAAAATGTACCTGCTTTTCTTTCATAGAGACAAGAAAAGACTCTCTTTCCTATGTGTGCTTTGTCCTTGAACTAAATGCCAGATTCTCAGCCACTTATTGTGCTTTGATTGTCATAATTTACTTCTATACTCCCATGAACAAAGTCTAAATCACACAACAACCGCTGCGAGTAAAGTGCTTCCTTAGCTACTTCAACAGCAATTATCAATTCTGCCTCTGTGATAGACAAGACAACTATAGTCTGCAATTTTGCTCTCCATCTAATGGTTGTCTTTCCAAGTGTAAAGACGTGACCCGAAATTGACTTCCTTCGATCTGTGTCTCTCGCATAATCAGAATCACAAAATCCGACAAAGCTGAAAATTTTCTCCCTGCTGTTAGAAACAAGCCTAGAATATTTTTTCCTCTAAGATACCTCAAGATATATTTCATTGCTTTCCAATGCGGTTTTCCTAGATTAGCTATAAAGCAACTATTGATGCCAAAAATGGCATCAATACCCAATAGAATCTCATGGAGATTAAATGATGAATAAAATTAAAACATAGTAGAAAAAGTAAATGAATGCATAGATTTTTATAGTGGTTCGATAATTTTGGCCTACGTCCACTTCATATTTTTATTGATCTTGCACTAGATTATGATTACAAAAATGTTTGGCTCAGCTAGGATCCATTAGTATAAGAGTGAAGAATTAAAATGGCATAGCCCCGAAAGCCAGAAGAAGAATCCTCTTTGTGGAGAATGGCCGCTATATTTATAGGAGAAGTCGTGAATGGATTGGACTGAAATTTTACAAGAAGAACTCTAGATCTGTAGGGGTCCACCATAACGATCAGTGGCCTTAACTCTATGTTTTGGAACGATCGGCCAAAGTTTTGCCAATCATTATATTAGCTTTTGATAGATGTGGGATCGATAATATGGCCTCTTCATGATGTAAGATTGGCTCTCCAAATTTCATGCAATTCCAATGTATAATTTTGTGAGTTGTCACATTTTCCGTGAAACTATGGATTGTTCTGGCTGATTTTGTATGATAATTATGGAACGATCGGTATGTCTTTTCAAGATTTGGGAGTTTTATCATGATATCATTTTTGTAGGCTCCACTCTTCAATATATTGGTGCTATGAAAGTTCATAGTGCATTGTCTTTGTAGATTTTGAGATATTGATCGATCTTCGTCAATTTATGCTGTTTTATGGATCGTTTTAGATCAATTCATATAAATTCTTCATTTGCCTATAACTCGAGTATACGAACTTCAATTGATTTGAAATCTAAAATGTAGCCTCCGAGGCCTTCCTTGTCACTTCATGTTGATTGCACCTTTATCGAGACCCGGTCTGAATATGCTCGAAAATCATCCATAGTATTGTATATCATTAATTCTAAAGGTTGGTAACCGCTTGTTTTTAGTCAAATCTACGGTATTATGACATTGCCAAAAGGCAGGATAACAACGACTAACGAAACCAACCGCCTATGCAAATCTGGTCTCGTGCACACCATAACATACATCAGGCTTCCAACCACAGTGGCATAAGGTACCTTCTTCATATAAGCTTTGCCTTCATTTGGGATTGGAGGGCTCTTCTTTGGAAGCTAAACGTGAAAAGGCATGGGAGTACCGATTGTCTTTGCCTTCTCCTTGCTGAACCAAGCATGTGCTTTTTGAATAAATTCTTTCAATGTCAATCTCAACATCTTTAACTTTCTCTCTTTGGATTTCCATCCATAGAATCTTCTTTGCTTCACCAAAGTATTTTAGCTTAAATTCTGCCTTTAGCTTCAATTTTGACTTGTCAATTTCAGCTTTGTCCTTGGAAGCTGATTAGCATATCATCCACATAGAAGAGTAAATATATCCAGTTACCATTATTCATATGCTTAAAATAAATGCAAGTGTCAGTAACGCTTCTATTAGAACCAAGAGTAAGCATAAATGAGTCAAACCACTTGTACCATTTCCAAGGCGACAGCTTCAAATCATATAGAGACTTCTTCAGTTTGCAAACCCATTCCTTCTTTCCATCCTCCACAAATTCTTCTACCTGCATCATTTGGATGGTCTTCTCTAAGTGTCCATGCAAAAAGGTTGTCTTTACGTCTAATTGTTCCAACTTCATGTTGTCAGTTGCAATTATAGCAAGTAATATTTGGATAAAAATACGTCTAACAACCAGAGCAAACACCTCATCATCCTTCATCCTCCTCCTTTTCAAAATCCATTTTACAACAAGTCTAGTCTTGTATCTTCCATTATCCTTCAACTTATATACCCACTAGCATCCCATGGCTTGGCTTACTTGAGGGGACGGTACCAGTTCCCAAGTTTGATTTTTTTTCCAAAGAATCCATATCCTCCTTCATAGCATACATCTATTTCGAGCTGGCCCTCGAACTCATAGCTTCTTCAAGGTCGAAAGGATTATCTTCCACTATATGTAATGCATGGTCAAACTGATCATCATTAATATTTGCATAGTTCCAGTCTCCACATCTATTTGGTGACCTTTTAACTATAGAGCTAACCTGATGTAACAACCTAGAATTTAACCCATGATAATTAATTCTTTAATTAATGAAATGATAAAATAACTTTGTGAAATTATCAAAATTGAGCCACGGGAGTTGCGTCCTTGTGTCCATGGTAATTTTCTAGTCAATTTCCATATATAGAACGTCAGAATCTAAGCTAAAATGAGAAAATTATGAATTAAACAGAAATAAACAAGAAAATGAAAAAAAATTATATGGGCTAGGTCGACGAAGAGATCGACCTAACCATCACCTAGGTTGACCGGTCAGTTGACCTAGTGGGGTGAAGGTTGACCTGGCGGTCGATCCACACAATGTATGAAGCGAAGTAAATTTTTCGAAGAGGTAGTGTGATTTTTACATCTCATTTGCATTCTTTTCTCTCATCTGATCCCTTCGTGCTCCCATCTGATGGCTCCTATTTAGCCTATGACATGGTTGCATCTATTCAACTCCAAATCCAACGGTTTGAGATCCACTTCTACGCCTATAAATAAGACCATGGGCCTAACACTTTTTCTCATTCTAGATTTTCTCCAATGGGTTCACCTTTTCAGGAAGGACCCTAAAAGGAATGATTTTCCAAGGAGAGAATCTTTTTAAAAAAAAAAATTAATACCTTCAGATGGATCCACAAAGAACAAAAGGGAAGAGCTTAGGACACAGGTGAGTGATTGTAATTATTTAGATTTTTTAAGTAATTTAAGTTAATAGGGTTTCCAATAGTTGTAGTTTTACTATGATTTTTGGAATAACCTTTTTAGTAGTTTATTTACAGTTTTTAGAATTATTTTCAGTCTGTTTCTTTTAACTATTATTTTCAATTGATTTTAGTTTATTTCTATTAATTATACCTTTTCCATTTAATTACGGTTTACTTACAATATTTTAATATATTTACTGTTATTTATGCGTTATTTACATCCTTTTCCTACACTTTGGATTTCCTTCTAGTTTCATTTTTTTATTTCTGCTTCTTCTTCGTGTACGGATTGGAATAGATTAAACATGAATATGGATTAAAATTTTAAGAATAATAAAGTAACGGAAGATAATATGTAAATTGTAAAAATTGTAATAAAAATGGAATTAAGACCGAAATTGAGCATAATTATGACATTAATGTTAGAATTTGACAAATTAAAGATAATTGGCCTAATTATAACTTAGAATTATAACTAAAAAGAGTATAAGATGAAAGACGCTTATTTTTACACTTAGACCTTGGGTTAAGTAATAAGCACGATTATAACGTAGGTTATGATAAGAAATAGAACAGAAGAAGGCTTATTTTAAGACTTAGGATAAATTAATAAGCAAAGATAATGAAGATAATATTAAAGGCATATTTAAATAATTTATCTAAGTTAAAAAGAAAAGATGAAAGTAGGACCTGCAAAAAAAGAATTCCCTATTAGACAAAAGGGTGGTCTCACATTAGCCTGAAGTGAGATGAGGGCACACTTATGCTGATAATGGTAGTAATTGGTCAAATAGAAGTCCAAATCATGGGGATTTGGACAAGGGGCACAACTAGAAATTGTTTGGATGACGGGCCAGTATCAATAGCATTTCCCCTATTTTTCTATGGACACGATGTTTCACATAATCCTGAAGTGGGACGAGAGGCAAGCTCATGCTGGAGCACAGGTAATAAGAAGACCCAATAGGTGGAGCAACAGGTAGCATGAGCATGGTGGCAGTTACGCGTGCGACTTCCATTTAGGTGCTCAGTAATCGCTATGAGTTCCAAGCGCTTAAGTATGTGTGCCTTTCGTAGGAACTATTGCCTTCTGTGTAGGGAACTATATAACGTCTAGTCCATAATAAATACTTCATGCGTCTTTCGTAGACACCATTGTACTTGTGCATCTTTCGTAGATGCCATTGCCTTATGTGTAGGGAGTTATATAGCGTCTAGTCCACAGTAAGTTCTATGGAGTAGTAGGCCAATCAAATGGTAGATTTAGGATTTCAGTCTAATTATAGGATTATGAATTCAACCTAATCAATGCAACTATCAAAGACAAGTGCAAACAATAAAAGTTAATCAATTATGTCAATTTAGTTAATTCGTATTTATTCCAGCTTATTCCTTTTTCTTCCTATTCTCTTTATTTCATTTATATATACAAAAATATTGTAAGGTCTATTACTTTTACTTTGCTTAAAGATTTTTATAATTACTATCATTCGCTAGACTTTTAGTCTGACATATTCCTATAATTTCCCCTTTCCCCCCATAGGCAATCAGAGGCAAGGAAGATAGATCGTAGCTTCTTGGAGACCCTATCATGTATTCCTTCTTTTTATTTCCAGCCTTTTGTTCTTTTATTGTACTGGCATTGTATTGAGGGAATGTTTGTGTTTGTACTCTGGTGTTTCTGATGAGATTGAGATTTTATTTTCATAAGACAATTGTATTTGGTATTCGGAACATATGTGGTTTGTCTGAAGTATTTATGAAGTATTAATTTTTAAAGTCACTTATTTTTTTATTTACTTCCGTTGTGTTATTATCTATCTACTTTTTCATGTGAATCTTAGTCTCTACCAGCTTTAATTATACCTACAATGCACCACATCTTTTAGTGTGTCCTTTTGCGTATACTAAGGGGTATGAGGTGTTTCACTTGGTATCAGAGCCTAAGGTTACAGGATTCCTTAAAAATAATTTTAAAAATAAAGTATTTTTCCAAAAGCAACCTATTTTAAGTAGCATACCTTCAAATCAGAAGTATTTTTCAGAAAGAAACTCTTATTATAGATGTAGTTTTTCAAGTATAAAAGAGTTTTTACAAAAATCCCGTCAAAAGTCCAGTTCAACCATCTTTCGATTCTTTTAAGTCTAAGTTTCCTTTTCTTTACATAATATGGCTGACTAGTTTCGTAGAGCTATAGTACCACATGTGCCAGGGCAAGCGCCTAATACAGCATCGGTAGGTGGAGGTCCCTTTAATCCATCTACCGTAGCCAATTTTCTAAGATATGCAAGAACTTCGCTAGCCTAGGAGGTGAAACAATTTCTGGCATGAAGGATTTCAAGGAGGCATGAGGTAGGTTGGAGGTTATAGAGCAAAGGTTTAGGATGTTAGATTTGGAGGACCCCAGATGTGGATCTAGGAAAGTGGAAAATGCAACAACTATGTACAGTTGGTCATTACGCAAGGGACTTTAAGAACAAAACGATGAAGAGGAGGTGTTTCAAATATGGCACCCCGGTGATCTTAAGAGAGCTTGTCCTTAAAGAATGGGGCAGAGAGCAAGCACACCTACGGCGCAAGTACAAGAATTGGATGTAGCACTTTCTATCAGTTATTAGGATAGAGGTAGGAAAATCTCTTTAGAAGGATTAATCTCTCTTTCTGATTTTACCATTCGAACTCTACTCAATTCTGGAAGATCACACTCTTTTATCTCTAGTTCCCTTGTGGATTGTTTGCACTTAGACATATCATTAGTATAGACCACATTGTTGTTTCAAACCACATAGGAGGATCTGCACACTTATATATGGTTTGTAAGGGTTTGAAATTTTTATCCTAGGCGTAGAATTTGATTGAGAAGCCTTTATATTGGGATTCTTGGGGTATGGGATGATTTTGGGGATGATTGGCTATCTGCATATGGAGCTATATTAGACTACAACAAGAGAGTCATTAGAATAGAGACATGTAGCGGTAGGACTCTCGAGGTTTCTTGCGATCCGCAAGGGTTAATTAGGTTGAGCTTCCTTTATTCCCTCGATTCATCATCAGCAGAGTTAGACTCAGTTCACACGTCAGAGATTTCCCAAATGTCTTTAAGGAGGTTAGAGGACTACCCACTAAGAGAGAGATTGACTTAAGGATTTATTTGACTAATAATGCTAAGCCGGTGGCATTACCGGTGAGGCACATGGAACCTAGGGAGAGGAAGGAATTAAGCAAGCAAGTTCATAAGCTTTTGGAGAAAGGTTTCATAAGTAGGAGCATATCGGAGTGAGGAACGCCAGCCGTCTTTGCTACTAAGGCGGACGGTTCCCTTCGAATTTGTGTAGGCTATAGAGAATTAAACTAGCTCATGAAGAAGAACCGTTATCCACTTCCTAGGATATATGATATTTTTGACCAGTTGGTTGGCTCTACAGTATTCTCTCGGCTAGATTTAGCCACTGGATTTCATCAGCTTAGGGTCGCTGATAACAGCATTGATAAGACCGTATTTAGGACACCCGGTGGATTCTTTGAGTGGTTGGTTTTGCCTTTTGGACTAACCAATGCCCTAGCCCATTTCGTAGATTTGATGAGCCGCGTCATTAGAGGTGTCCTAAATAAGTTTATGGTTGTATTCATGGATGACATTTTGGTGTTTTCCAAGAGTAAGGAGGAGCATGATATTCATCTAGAGGAGGTTTTTCGTACACTTCGCATTCTTCAGTTGAAAGCAAAGTTCTTGAAGTAACACTTTTGGCATAAGGAAGCATGTTTCTTGGGACATAGAGGTCTACACTTGGAAAGAGTTTGATAAACAGTTTTGTACATTTAGGCTTGGATTGCGAAAATTCAAAGAGAGGTAGGCAAAAATTGGAGATGTACAATAAATTCAGTTGATAAGAAAAGAAGATAACCCATGTGTAGATAATTGTAGAAATTATAATTGTTTCATAAAAATGGATTTAAAGGTAGCACCCTAGAATAAATATGAGTTTAGGAACAAAAGACTTTAAGCAAGGAAATGAGAGTTTCAAGGTTTATGAAGGATACTCCTAGGGTAGTAGGTAGAAAAATCCACTTTATGTCTAACCCAATAAACTGAAATTATTAGAATTGGAAAAAAATATAATTGTCAATATTTTTAAAAGTAAATACCAGGTTTTTAGGAGTATGGTAATAATTTTAATTGATTTTTATATGATATAAACTTTGTTAAAAGTGAAATTCTTTTTGAAGAATTATACAACACATATAGCTCACTAGTTTCTTTGTAAGTAAACAGAGATTTTAAATATAAAAACTTAAAATGTATTAAGTATCGAAAACATAGATTACAACATTTATTGTTGTAATAGATGTTTTTGTGAAAATAAAGGGAGCATGGATTATAACGCTACCATTATAGTAAGCGACTCTCAAAAGAAATGTTTTTACATAGTAAATGTGATTTATTAGTATTTATTTTTAATTAAATTCATACACTAGTATATTGGGTTGTAGTAACAGTGTTTTACGCAAAATTTGTTTTAAACCAAAATAAATATGTATTTTTAAAAGATAATTTCTAAGAATAGAAATAAATATGATTTGTGAATACACTTATTATTTAATTAAGTATAAGAAAATGTTTTCTGGTTATGGATATATTAAAGCTGTTTTGAAGGTGAATTTTTGTGAAAAGAAAAGAGTAAGTTAGATAGTAGAAAATTTCTATCATAAGAGAATATAAATTTAACATACTGCAATCTTGTGGAATGAAAAGAATAATGGTATAATTTTCTATGAAACCAATAAAAATGTTTTGTGTAAGTTATAAGGAATACGTGAAAGAGATGTACAATGTATGGGAAGTATCATATTTTGTATAGCTTTTTTCGAATAATATAAAATAAGTTCCTTGTAATTTCACATAAATATGAAGTCCTCTTTTACAAGGTTCATAGAAGATTTTAACATTAGTAATTTCTCATAAGAGAGAGCATTTTCGATATATTAAGGTATGAGACCGTTAGATGTAATAAGAAATGTTTTGAAATCACATAAGGATATTTTAAAGATATTCTAAAAGAAAATAGTTTGGTGAAAAAGCAAATTAGTGTTTAGAAAACTTAATAAAAGAGAAATTTAAGGATTCAGTTTTTTATAGAAAACTAAAAGGTCTTTGAAAGAAAACGAAGAATAATTTTTGGGACATAGAATTTGATAGTTTTTTCCTCTAGGTTTGGGAAAATGATTCGAATTCAAAAAGCTATGAAGATGTAAGTCTAGAAAGATAAGATTTTAAGTAACCTATTTTTGAATTTAATAGAAACTTTAAGCTAACACTTTTAAAGACAGAGGTTTTGCGATTTGATGTTTTAAAACTTTAGAAACTTTAATTTTTAAAATGGAATGAAAATACCAAACCAAACTCCTAAATGTGAAGTAGATAGGAATCATTTCCTAGGTGTAACGGAAAAGGTGTAAAGCTACAAAGGAGACAATAGTAATCACTTTTGAAAGTAATAGTAGAGTTTCCATAAATTATACAGGACCCTGGTGAGAACCTAGGAATGTTGATTCATGTGAGCATACTAAAGAAGGATAGTAAGTCATGCGTGGTTGGGAATGCGTATCCTTGATTTTGGAAGAACTTGGGAGAAGCATCTTTCTTTAGTGGAATTCCCATATGATAGTATTTTTTAAGTTAGCATTGGAATGGCTCATTTCGAAGCTCTTTATGGAAGACCGCACAAGTCGCCTCCGTGCTGCTTAGAGTCAATAGAGAGAATTCTACTTGGTCCCAACATGGTTAGAAAGACTTCGGAGAAGATTCATACTTCTTATCCTCATCTTTTCGATAGTAAGTTTTCGAAGTTCTTATTTCCATCTTTAGTTTTGAATAGGTTCTTTCCTTTGTTATCCTTTGGCAGGGTAGAACTTGGGATTTAACCTATGGATGATAGGATTGGATGTAAACATGTTAATAGGATATGGTATATATGATGTATGCTAGTCGTTGTTAGTGTTTGTTCGTGGATGCTATGGACGCATACACTTACATTAGGCATTATCATCTCTTATGGATCGGCCTAACTAGGACACAAGAGCATATGCATATGGATGTGTGCACATTATTATCCTATTTTCCATGGTTGCCAAAAATGGATGATTTTCACATGATTGTTGCATTTTGATGATGATTGTAGCACGCATATAGAACTATCAGTTGCCATTAGGGATTTTCATTCATTTGGATACATAGCATGGTTATGATTGTATAAAAGGAGGTCAACTGAATCAGTTGACCACCTAATTTTTTTGCATTATTTAGGGACATTTACACTACACTAATTGCATAAGTATCATAAATCACATTAGAAAAAATTAAGGACAATGGATGGATAATCGAGTAGTTGGTTGTAAAATTTGAATGAAAACACTTGGTTCACTCTCTTATTCTTAGAGATTTCGGGGATGAAATCACTTAAGGCGGGGAGATTGTAACAATCCGGAATTTAACCCATAATGATTAATTTGTTAATTGACGAAATGATAAAATAACTTTGTGAAATTATCAAAATAGAGCCATGGAAGCTGCACCATTTGTCCATGGTAACTTTCTAGTCAATTTTCATATATAGAACGTCAGAACCAGAGCTAATATGAGCAAGTTATGAATTAAACAAAAATAAACAACAAAACGAAGAAAAAACATATTATATGGGCTAGGTCGACCAGGAGGTCGACCTAACCATCACCTAGGTCGACCGATCGGTTGGCCTGGGGGGGTGAAGGTTGACCTGGCGATCGACCCGCCTAATGTACGAAGCAAAGTAAATTTTTCAAAGAGGCGGTGTGATTTTTACAGCTCATTTGCATTCTTTTCTCTCATCCAGTCCCTTCGTGCTCCCATCCGATGGCTCCTATTCAGCCTATGACATGGTTGCATCATATTCAATCTCCAAATCCAATGGTCTGGATCCATTTCTACCCCTATAAATAAGACCTTAGGCCTAATAACACTTTTTCTTATTTTATGTTTTCTCCGCTTGGGTTCACCTTTTTAGGAAGGACCCTAAAAAGAATGGTTTTCCTAGGATAGAATCTCTTTAATAAAAATATTTTAAGACCCTCAAGGAGATCCGAAAAGACTAAAAGGGAAGAGCTTAGGACCACATGTGAGTGATTGTAATTATTTAGATTATTTAAGTAATTTAAGTTAATAGGGTTTCTAATAGTTGTAGTTTTACTATTATTTTAGGAATAACCTTTTTAGTAGTTTATTTATAGTTTTTAGAATTATTTTCAGTCTGTTTCTTTTAGCTATTCTTTTCAGTTGATTTTAGTTTACTTCTATTAATTATAGCCTTTCCTTTTAATTATAGTTTATTTATAGTATTTTAACATATTTACTGTTGTTTATGCGTCATTTACATCCTTTTCCTACACTTTGGATTTCCTTCTATTTTCAGTTTTCTTTCATTTCTCCTTCTTCTTTGCATATGGATTAAAATTTTACGAATACTGAAATAACGGAAGATAAGATGTAAATTGTAAAGACTGTAACAAATATGGAATTAAGACTAAAATTGAGCTCAATTATGATATTAATGTTAGAATTTGACTAATTAAAGACAATTGGCCTAATTATAACTTAGAATTATAACTAAAAAGAGTATAAGATGAAAGAAGCTTATTTTGACATCTAGACCTTGGGTTAAGTAATAAGCATGATTATAACGTTGGTTATAATAAGAAATAGAACAGAAGAATGCTTATTTTAAGACTTAGGATAAATTAATAAGAAAAGATAGTGAAGATAATAATAAAGGCTTATTTAAATAATTTATCTTAGTCAACAAGCGAAGATGAATGTAGGACCTGTACCAAAAATCATTCCCTATTAGACAAAATGGAGGTCTCACAATAGCTTGAAGTGAGATGAGGGTACGCTTATGCTAATAATGGTAGTAATTCGTCAAATAAAAGTATGAATCATGGGGGATTTGGACAAGGGGCGAAACTAGATATTGTTTGTATGACGGGCTAGTACCAACAACATTTTCCCTATTTTTCTATGGACATGGTGATTCACATAATCCTGAAGTGAGACGAGGAGCACGCTTATGCTGGAGCATAGGTAATAAGAAGATCCAACAGGTGGAGCAACATTTATGTGCGACTTCCATATCGGTGCTTAGTAATCGCTATGACCTCCAAGTGGTTAAGTATGTGCACCTTTCGTAGGCACCATTGTCTTCTGTATAGGGAGCTATATAACATCTAGTCCACAATAAATACTTTGTACATCTTTCGTAGACACCATTGTACTTATGTGTCTTTTGTAAATGTCATTACCTTATGTGTAGGGAGTTATATAGCGTCTAGTCCGCAATAAGGTCTATGGAGTTGCAGGCTGATCAAAGGGTAGAATTAGGATTTCAACCTAATTATAGGATTAGGAATTCAGCCTAATCAAAGAAGCTATCAAAGACAAGTGCAAATAACCAAAGTTAATCAATTATGTCAATTTAGTTAATTCGTATTTATTTCTTGCTTATTTCTTTTTCTTCCTAATCTCTTTGTTTCCTTTATATTTACTGGAACAGTTGTAAGGTCTATTACTTTTACTTTTCTTAAAGATTCTAGTAATTACTATCATTTATCAGCTTTTAGTTTGACCTCTACCTATAATTTCCCCTTCCCCCCATAGGCAGTCAGAAGCAAGGAAGATAAACTGTAGCTTCTTGGAGACTTGGAGACCCTATCATGTATTCCTTATTTTTATCTCCATCCTTTTGTTATTTTACTTTACTGGCACTATCATGAGGGAAAATTTGTGTTTGTATTCTGGTTTTTCTGATGAGACTGAGATTTTATTTTCATAAGACAATTGTGTTTGGTATTTGGAACATATGTGGTTTGTCTGAAGTATTTATGAAGTATTAATTTTAAAAGTCACTTATTGTTTTTTATTTACTTCCGTTGTGTTATTATCTATCTATTTTGTCTTATGAATCTTATTCTCTGCTAGCTTTAGTTATACTTACAACGCACCACATCTTTCAGTGTGTCCTTTTGTGTATATTAAGTGGTGTGGGGTATTTCAACTGAATAGGTTTAACTACGCCTAAGCTTCTATCAACTACACCTTAAGCTGAATCATCTCTAGCTTCACTACCATCACCACCATTGCTAGAGGAGTTTTATGGACCTTCATGAGATGTATGACTGCAATTACTCTGCCTTCTTTTGCAGCTCTAACTCTATTAAAATGGTATGTGGGAATAGTTACCATCTTCTTAGGCCTTTCTGCTTCTGAATCTACTGAACTAGGTTGATTCTCCTTTGGCTTGAACATAGTGGACCCATCGAATGCGACATGTCTTAAGTGCACTATCTTCCTAATAATGTTCCAAATGAGATACCCTTTGATGCATTCTGTATAGCCCAAAATATGCCTTGATAGGCTCTAACCTCCAACTTATAATTTACTATATGGTGAACATACATGCGGCTAATAAATATACAAAAATAACTAATATGTATAGATGTACATTTCCACCTTTCTTTTAGAATCTTCCCAAATATGGCTGAGCATGAAATTCGATTGATAATATATGATCCGGTAGATAAAGCTTCAACCTAAAAACCTCTAAATAAACCCGTCGTCAACCTCAAACAACGAGCTTTCTCCACTAAGTCCTATTCATCCTTTCAGCAAATCCGTTTGAATGTGGATCTCTAGGTGTATTTAAGTGTCTCTTAATTCCAAACTATTTACAGAAATCTATGAACTCGTTTGAAACAAACTCACCGACATTGTTGGATCTCGACACCTTTAACTTCCTTTCGACTTCATTCTCTTCCAACGCCTTCCAAGTTTTGAACTTCTCAAACAACTTCAACTTAGCTTTCATCATAAACACCCAAACCTTTCGACAGTAGTCATTAATAAAAGACAAAATACTTTGCCTCTCTATTAGAAGCTGCAGCTCCTGGTCCCCAAACATTTGTATGGACATAATCTAGTACTCCTTTGGACTTATGTCTACCGGCACCAAAAGAAACCTTTATCTATTTGCCCAATACACATTCCAAACGGTTAAATCTTTCACCCTTGATCATCTTCCTTCTATGAAGTAACTCTAAGCTTTTCTCCAAAACATGACCCAACATGAGATGCTAAAATCAGGTGGCATCCAAAGCTCATGAACTATCAGCTCCAACACACGACTCTCACAGAACTGCAGATCCTTTCAGCAAATAACGATTCCAAACCATCGCTCCTTTCATCAGTACAAGAGCACCATGTGTCATATTTAAGTTATCTGACTCTACGGTAATCCTGCAACCCAAAGATGTAGCTAAACCAAAGGCATAAGAGATCTCCTCAAACCTGGAATATAGCAAACTCTAGTGATAGTGCACACCCATACCATCATGCTTGCGAATAAACACCGATCCTTCTCCTAATGACTTGCAAGTAGCATCGTTCCCCATCACTTTCTTCCTTATCTTTATAATAACAGAAATACTCTTTCCTAGATGTCATATGGAAAGATGCGATTAAATCCAACACCGAATGGCCTAATACATAGGAAATAGGTGCAGTCAACACATCATCAAGAATAACCTTCTTCATCACAATAGATAAATAACCATCAACTTCATTTCACTTCCTCAAATATGGACAATATTTCTTCTGGTGTCATGCTTCTTACAATGACAACACATGTTGTCTCTTGACTTTCCTCTCCAACCAATTATGGGCTTTCCCGACTTGGAACGCCCTCTAAAATTATTCCCATTCTCTCCTTTCTTCCTCTCTCTATGTATAGTCCTTGACTACTATTAGTTTCTCCACTTTTTCTTATAAGCTTTATATGATCCATCAACTCTTCACTAGGGAGTATCGTCTTCATATCTTCTACTGTTAGTGTGCTTTTGTTATAAATCAAGCATTTGCGAATACCATGTATCACTCTGGAAGAGAGCACAATACCATCATAACCTTTTGCTCTTCATCCACATTCAAATCAACAGCTTTCTTCTTTATCGTTGAGTGATCGAAGAAGTTAATATGTTCTTTTAACAATGTACCTTTTGGCATCTTGTAAGTGAAGAAAGTCTTCAACAAAATTAGCTTATTCATAAGTGACTTCTTCATGTAAAGATCCTCCCATTTATTCCACATGCCTCTAGGGGTAGTTTCACTACTAATCTCTAAGATGACGTTCTCACCCATGGCCAATTAGAGGGTAATAAAGGCCCATTCTTTCATCTCCTTCCTTTCTAATTTTGAAATATCCGCTGGTAATGATTGTGTGTCAAACATAACCTATTGAATGCGATTTCTTCTCAACACTGCCTTCATCTTCCACTGCCACTTCTAAAAATCATTATCTCTGTTCCACTTTCTTTGTAGTCAACTACGAACTAGATGTGTAGAATGCATAATCCTGGGTAGGTCATACCTCACTTCCATTACCAGATCCTACCATTTTATCAATCATCTTCTAGCCCCGGGCTTCAATAAAAACCTTCAAAACTTTGATACTAGATTGTTAGGTTTAATTCAAACAAATGACTATAAGTGAAACCAAATAAACACAGAAGAAATAAGATCATGTTATAGTGTAATAAAACAAATAGCAACATGAGAATCCAAACAGCAAATCATAGAAAATAGATAGAGAGTTCACACATAGATTTATAGTGGTTCCACTATCGCGAGATAGTGTACATCCATTTTCGGAGGGAGGAAATTTTATTATTTTCTAAGAGAAGAAAATTTTACAAGATTGATAATGAAGGATATGAAGGAGAATAAGAAATACAACTTGAGAAAATGATCTTAATCTGTAGAGAATGACTATCTTTATATATGGATTATTACTCAATGTGGAAGTAATTGATTTATGGATATAAATCAGTGCCGCGAAAATTCTTCTATTCATATAGGAAATGCTTATCCATTTTATTTTCAGTTTCCTCCAATTTGCACGCGCCTGCTACGATTCCGTCTTTAATTAACTATTAGAGAATTGTTTTATTACTTAAATCTTCAAGATAATTCTCCACCTATTATAGATAATTTATTGCCCTCTTTAATGTAATAAAGGAGGCAATAAGTTGTAGTTATTATCTCACATATCTTCCAAATCTTCTTTAATTGGAAATATCATATTACTGAAATCAACAATATCTTCCGTACTTTTGTTGATATGGAAAAATTATAGCACCGAAATCTACCTAAAACGTACAACAAAAAATGGCTGAAGATTACAAAACCGAGCTTGGAAATGAGGAGCAAAAATTAAAGAGAAATAAAAGAAAGGTTTCTCCTTCTTCGTTGTCAAAAGAGTAAAAAAAAAGAAAAGAAAAAAGAAAAGAAAAAAAATACTAATTTCCAACATGAACTTCCTAAAGAAGAAAAAGACAATACCAATGGAAATCAAGGAAAAGACAATATTAACAATTAGGAAAATAGAAAAGCTTAACCTAAATTGATATCGGAAGAAAGGACATAATTTGATAAGGAGAGGATTAAAATTAAAGAACACATGAATATACTGGTTAAAAAAAGCAAGCTTGCAAGAAAATGGCTAACAGAAGAGCAGATTAATGAGCTTAACTATTTTACCAAGCGGATGGAAAATTTTAAGATATTTAAACAAAGCATAATGTGCAAATATACATTTACTTACATACATACATATATGTATGCACGACAAATATTTGCTTGGTAAATATTTGCTTAGTAAATATTTGCCTGTTAAATATTTAATTTGGTAATATTTACCATGCTAATATATTACTTTTAGACATAAACCTTTAATAAGTTCTGGCCATACATTCTGACTTACTATAATACATACTAGTACGCTTCATCTATTATTAAAACAGGATAGCAACAGCCTTTGCCCAAGATAATGACATTGAAATAAGAGGACTGCATATTTTAAACAGACTATTCAACCGATTCACTGACTCAAAGGTATATAATTGTCCATACATTTTCAATATAATAGAATAAATATGGATGAAAACAATTAAACTAATACATACAATTTAATTTCTATGCAAGCCTACTGGTTCATATAAATAAAACTAAAGTCAAATCATGGAGATATCATATACTTTAAGTCCTATGCTCTGATATGAAATACTTAACACTACAAATACATATCACTTAATGGTTTTAAACTAATCAAACTGTAAATGCAGGTGTTAGTAATTCAAGACCACAAATGTTATCTTAATTCGCAAAAAGGAGAATCCTAAAGCACCTTCGGACTTCAGACCTCTATCATTGATTAATTGCTCCATTAAGATAATCACTAAGGTGTTAGCTAACTGACTAAGACTTAAAATGTATAAACTAATCGATAAAACACAAACAGACTTAAAATGGATAAACTAGTCGACAAAACACAAATAACATTCATTAAAGGTAGATGCATTATGGATGGTGTCACCACTGCCTAAGAATTCATCAACTACTACCCCAATGAAAAAATTACATACACTCTTCTAAAATTAGACTTTGGCAAGGAATTTGACACTATTGCCTAGAGTTTCTTACTTGAAGTCCTTAAAACTAGAGGATTTACTGACAAAGGGATCTCTTGGATTAGCCTTATCTTCAAATCTAGCGCTTCCTCTATCCTAATGAATGGTATCAAAGGAAATAAATTTCGATCGAAAAGAGGTCTCCAAAAGGGTGACCCCTGTTGGCGCTTCTATTTAACATTGTGGCTGATGTCCTTTCTAGTGCCTTCTCCCTTGTTATTAGAAACAACATTCTTCCTAGGTTAGGGAATGAAGTTACTATAAGAGGCATATCTTCTCTACAGTTTGCAGATGACCCCTTTTATTTTGCTCTGACCTCCCCCATTATATTGCCTTGCTTAATCTTATCCTATATAACTTTGAACTTTTATCAGGCCTTATTACAATTTCTATGAAAGTTTGGCCCTTATCCTTAATGAACCTCAAATTGCATGACCGCGGTGGTCAATACATTAAGCTGTAAAACCATAAGGTTTTCTTTTAATTATTTAGGCATAACTATTAGATATACGAAATCGAAAAAAGAAGATTGGCTCAATACCATAGATAAAATTAATAGTAAATTTCCTGTTCGAAACTGATTTTCTGTTTGTTAGAAAAAATCATCGAATGTAACAATACCATAAGTACACAGCGTACAATCGTAGTATGCATGTGAGTATGGGCCAATCCCATAAAGAAAGCACTAATTTCAAAATTACTTAATTAAATTATCCTAAGAGTTTGAAATTGTGTTAACTAAAATTCTAAAAAACTAGAGAAAAATTGGAATTAAAACTATGAGATTAAAAGGCAATTTAGAGGTAAATCCACTTTCATTTTCATATAATTCAATACGAAATAAATTTATAATCTCTTATTTCTATCGCATATAGAATTGGTTCACGTATTTATTATAAGTATAGCCTATTTGTGTTATTAATTAATACAACTTAAACCATCAAAATTTAATACATCATGCAAACCCACTTGTCAAATCTAGTGAAAATGATTATGAAATTAAAAATAATAACTAAAACCATTTGTTTTCGTTTTTTTAATCAAGTAACAGAGAACATCAAATTTTGATTCTATTTTCACTTTCATTACCAAAATCAACTAGTTAGATGAAAATATAACTTGTGTTTATATTTGATTAAGTATAAATTATTTGTAACTAACAACATAGGTCATCAAATTCACTAATAAACAACAAACTTCCATTAACATCAAAATTTACATTAAGCAACAAGAAGAGATCATGAATGAAATCATTATGTTGATTTTACATGATTCATGAGAGCTTCATTGCCCCTAAATTGAAGGTATTTAGCTTCTCATACTTGAATTCATTTCAACATAAATTGGTTTCAACATTAAAAAGAAAATTAAAGGAAAAACTAATAAAAAGAAAAGAGAGTTAATGAAAAAGAAGTAAAAGAGCAAACTAATTGCATAAAAATAAATCTACACTAATTGCTTAAAATAAATCTAATCTACTTAATGAAATAGAAAGAAACATGAAAGAAAATCGCATAGAAAAAGAGCATAAAATAAGAGTGCGTAAAATAAAAGAGAAGGTTAAGAAGCCATTAAAGATAAAAGAACTTTTATTTCTATTTTGGTGGCTACAACTGTGCATAAAAAATGAGAACCATTACATGAAACTTAAAAGGGTATTTATACAAGTCTAAAACCCTAATCTCTTTATAGGATGCTACCAAAAATACGTTTGACTTTGTGTGTCCTATAAGTCATCATTAATGTTTAATAAATCTCCCACTAACATGTGCTGTTGCTTTTAAACATGGTCTATTAGCAAGTGGGTAAGGGGGCTCTTGTATGTTGGTTAAATTCTTTTTTTCATTCTTTTGGCTTCCACTATGTGTGCATGCATATATCATGAATCCTCTTCTAATTTGTACTTAATTTCCTATAAATTAAAATAAAATTATGCAAATAATTTTCTCAAAATAAATGCCCACATTAAATGACCGTTTTTCCTAGATGAAGATGAGTGAATGATAATTTGAAAACACTTCTGTACTTTGGTTAAAATGTGTAAAAATACCCTAACATGTCCTTTATTTTAATGAAAGAAGATTACGCATGAGTGTAAAAATATACATTTTTACATGCACATCACCGCCTGCTTGGAAAGCTATCCGCCTTTCAAGAGTGAAAGGGCAGTATTAATTAACTTGGTATGGTCTGCTATATTGGTTTACTTGATGTCATTTATATGGGTAATTAACAAAATATATTGTATCAAAAGAAACTTCTTATGGAAAGGAGAAAGGGAAAGGTCTAACTTGAGCTGTCTCATTTACTAGAGCCTTGTCTACAAACCCAAATCTCAAGGAGGATTGGGCATCGTTAACTTAAAGGCCTAGATTTCCTTATTGCTCTGTAAATGGATTTGGAAAGTTGTGGGAGGTGAGACTTATCCCAAGAAAGAAATCAGTAGTAACTATTATTACAATGGATCAAAAAATCTAAACACTCAAAATAGCAAGAAATTCTCTTTCTTCTGGAAGAACATTTCTAGTATCGCATAATCAAAATCGGAACTAAATTCATTGTTAATTTTGGCAACAAGACCTCTTTCTAGATTAAGACTTGGATTTCTTCCATCGCATTGAAAACAAGCTACCTAATTTGTTTTCAATCTTTAACAATAAAACCGAACATATCAAAGAAGTTTATAGAGCACGATTGCCTGCTAGAAGGGACATCTCTTTTAACCAAACTTTGATAGGGAATAATCTTAACAAATATCTAAAACTAATCAACTTGATCAAAACTATAGCATTAGAGACAATCTTGATTTCCAAGTTTGGTGTTGGAATAAAAATGGAATATATATACCCCTAAATCGATGTACAAATTCTTAACCATTTCAAAAACAAATGATTTAGCTACTTCAAATCCATTTATAGAAGCATTCCTCCTTCAAAAGTTAAACTTCATAAGTGGATTGTTTTACATGACAAATTAAATACTATTTCTAGCTCAGTTTGATTTTTTTTCCACCAATAATAAAACACATTCATGTTACCTGTGCAATCAGATGCCTGAGACTACTTCCATTTTTGTTTTTTGAATGTCCATTCTCCCAGTACATTATCATTAAGATTTTAGAGGCTTTTGACATAAATATTGCACCTACAAACCCTTACTAATGGTTACTGGAATAACTTAGATTAAAATTTACCCTTCCAATCAGTCAAATTTTAGACTCAATTTATTCAATCACATGTTGGAGTATATGGATTTAACATAACCAACATATTTTTAACAACATATAAAACAACCCCAACTCTATAATTTATTCCGCTGTTTGGTGCATTTTCCTTTGGACAAGCTCAGATCGAAGTCACACAAACCGACGAAATCGTAACGGCAGCATCGATTTCCCTACCGATGACACATATCGGTCCCTGTTGGCCCTAGCCACTGAATGATTTTCAATTCTGATCTTTTATCTCTTTTTGTTCGGCCATATTACGTTAATTCATATAAGATAACCTACTGGTGATATTTAAGGGCCATAATCTCTCTTAATTAACCACATTCTAATTACACGATTTTAGAAATAAATTTAAATAAAAGCATAAACACAATAGATATAAGTATTTACTTCATACATATATACATACATAACATATATATATATATATATATATATATAAACATACATATTATTTAGCACAAATATATCAAACTTAATCTCAAATGTAAAAATAGATTATATTAATATATTTTAGTATAGAAATAATGATATATGCACAAGAAAAAGAATGTAAGCATATAATTTTAGACATACAAATATATATACATATAAATATAATTATACACATTTATTATAAATATCAATAATGACAAAGTTAAATGGATGGGATTGTTGTGGATCCTTGCTTCCTTATTTATAACTATATCTTGCTGTTGGAAGTTTTCTTCAATAGTAAATAGATTTGATGATATAAGACAATAGATAGGAGATTGAAGAAGAAAAAATGAATTTTTTTGTCAAAAAGGAGAAAAACTTTATTACTTAATTTTATTACAAAATTTCTTATATTTTTTTTACTACATTTATTTTCTCTTACTACTTTTTTCTTACATCCAAAATGAGCGAATCCACCTATAGGAGTTCACGTCACAAATAAACGATAGAGATTATCTCAATCTAATGGTTCTTTATAAATATCTTCTAAATATTCTCTCTTACTATTTCAAATAAATTAGTCCATAAATATCTCCTAAATACTCTCTCATACAACTTCAAATACATTATTCTGTATATTCTAGATTCTAGATATTTCCTACATGGAAAAATCTAGATTAACAAAATTAAATTTATTTCCAACACCCCCCTGTAAACTTGATTTTCTAGTATCAAGTAATGCTTGAAATCTTTGTATTTAACGTGTTTCGGTAGGAATAGTGATATTATTCAAACTTTCTTCATTGCTTTGACCTTCTTATCAAACGTCGAGATCTTCAATGCAAGTTCACGGATTCTTGTTTTACTTCTTTCATTTCGCCTTTCCTTATCACAATAGAATTTTTCATGAAGTAAGCATTCTAACATCCATCCTGTTTCAGTACCATAAATTTTGAATGAGTCATATATTTTATCATCACATTCTTTCATAATTATGCTCTTGCGGTTTTTGACTAATCCAATTTCTATGTCACTTTTGCATGTCATTTCAAAAAACATTAAGTGAAAATTAGTTTTGTTCAAAATAATACAAGCTTTTCTCATCTCTTTATTTTCATGATCATGAAATTCATCGCTTGCCATATTGGCTTCCTCTTTGACCATTTCTACCTCTATTTCCTTAACATTCTCTACTTCCATTTCATCGTATTTTTGCTCATATTTTAAATTTCCTTTACGCTCTTCAATTTCATCTCCTTGATTTACGTCTTCTTCATTGTCATCTCCTCTACTTTCATAGTTTTCATCATCGACGTCATTTTCGCTTACTTTATTTTCTTTAACTTCTTCTTTTTAATCTTCTACACATTTTTCTCCTTCTTTCAATTTTTTCTCCTCTATCTCCTTAATTTTCAGCAATATTTTTACATCCTTCTCTTTCTCTTCATTGGTCTTTTCCTCTTTCTCATCAATTGGTCTTCTTTTATTATTGTTATTTCATTCTTTCCGTATACTTCTTTCAAATAATTCCATGAATCTTCCATGGAACCTTCTTTAAGTATATGATCATTAACTACTTCATCAACGTTATCACTTATCACAACATGAGCACGATGGTCATTCCATCGTAATTCGTAAATGCTTTCTTATCAATATGTGACATGTTCTCCAAATCATTCGGCCAATCATAATCATTCTCGACAATCTCCCATAATCCTTTGAAGATTAACTCCTCTTTCTTTTCCTTGTTAGTCAGTAATAAAGCAACATCTTCTTGACTTCTTCCTTCAATGTAATTGGTCTTCTCTTCAACTTTATTATTGCTAGAAGCTCTACATTCGGAAGCATAATGTCCAAAATTTTCATAGTTGTAGCATTTAACACGTGACTTGTCGTACATTAACTTTGAATTTCTTTTCCCATGACCTTTTGTTGATCATTCTCCTCTTTGGTTATTATTGTCATTATTGTTATCATTATTGGGTCTCCAACCTCATCAGTGTCTATTTCCACGACATCTTCTTTGTTCTTGACCAGAACCTCATCTTTGTTAGCTTCGATTTCTTTCTTCCTTTCCTGAATCAAATCTTGTCTTGAGTACTTGCTCCACAATATCTACCTTCCTTTCCTTTTGTTCATAAGCTTGCAATGAAGCGAGAAGTTCCTCTATTGCCATGGCCTCTAATTTTTTTGTCTCTACGATAATGGCGACATTATGTTCAAACTTTTGATCTAATGATCTAAGAATATTCTCCATAATTCTTACATCATTTAACTTCTCACCATTTCTTTTTAGGTTATTAGCAACCATTAAAACTATTGAGAAGTAATCAGAGACAATTTTACCTTCTTTCATGTGCAAAATTTCAAACTCCTCTTAAAGTTTGATACCTTTTTGACTTGATTAACTCCTTTATAAGATGTTTGAAGCTTTTCCCATGCTTCTTTGCTGACTTTGATCTCGAAAATTTCTCTTAAAAGTATCATCATCCAATGCTTGATAGATTAGACAGAGAGCCCTCTTGTCTCTCAAACTATTCCTTTGAATTCGAGTTAGACTATCTTCATTCTATTGGTTGGTGTAGCCTTTCTCGACTATCTTCCATACATCACATGTTCTAAGGAGAGCCATCATCCTTAAACTCCAATTGTCATAATTGGTCCTGGTGAGCATTGGGACTTGTAAGGGAACGCTGCTATTCGCCATCTTTTTAGTAGGATCTTCAAGCTTCGATACCACTTTGTTGGAATTTTCTTCAAAAGCAAATAGATTTGATTTCAGAAGAAGATAGTTAAGAGGTTGGAGAAGAAAAAATGGATTTTATTCGATAAGGAGAAAAACTTTATTACAAAAGTTTATATATTTTTTACTACATTTCTTTTCTCTTGCTACTTTTTTCCTACATCCAAAATGAGCGAATCCACCTCTATTTATAGGAGTTCACATCACAAAATAAACAGTGGAGATTATCTTAATCTAACGGTTCTCCATAAATATTTCCTCAATATTCTCTTTTATAATTTCAAATATATTAGTCTATAAATATCTCCTAAATACTCTCATACAACTTCAAATACGTTATTTTATATATTCTAGATTTTAGATGTTTCCTATATGGAAAATTTTTGATTAAAAAAATCAAGTTTATTTCCAACACTTACATCTCTCCAAAGCTTTTGACATTATTTTATATAAAGCTTGAACTAATAACTATATATATTCACTTGCATGTGTTTGTATAATACACATACATATACACATACATAACTATAGATAATAGTAGATCCTAAAGAATGGGTTGCCTTTAAGTTAAATAGATAATGGGCATAAAATATAGAATACATAAGTTTGGTGCAATCACTCGTGTTCATTAACTTAACTCCTAAATTGCCATAAATTAACCGAACCGGTAACCATATCAATATATAATTGTGCCTCATCTCCATTTATATGTATATAAGTGTATATACATATAAATACACACACGATGGGTCTTTCTTCTTCTTCAGATGCATCCATTCTTCGGCAAATCGAAGCAGTGGACCCTCTCTCTTCAGGTCAACATAGTTAATCATGCAAGCTTATCCCAACACCTCCTTCCCACCTCAGGCAACAATACATTGCATGATACATCACTTTAGTATCACTGTTGGCTAGCATTATCTCTCTAGGTCTCTATAGCAGTTCATGATAATAACACATTGCAACTTCCCTATCTTCTGTCAGCTTTCTAACAACTCTGATTGGCACGCCAGATCACCTGCTTTCAGGTGCTTGCATTTGAAACATTGGGTACTGGTAGCATCTTAACTACTCTAATTATGAAGCATTGTCTACCGCCTCCTTTGCTTCTATATTGAAGACCTGTATGAATATCACAGCATTTGAAGCATTTTGGTCCACTTCATAGCACTACATTTAGGCTAGCAACATCAAAATATAATATAAATTCATCAGCAGCCTTATTGCCATATTGATAAGACATGCAACCCTATTGAAGACCTATACACAAAGTTAGTTTTCCTCTCTTGAAGACCTGTACACAACATTAGTTACTGCAGTCAAGCATCCTTTGCATCTACCTATTATTGCCTAGCCAATCCATAGGCACTGTCTTCAATTTTTGCAACTCTACTATTACTGCATGGTAGATCACTTCCAAGTCATACACACCGTATCAATCTAATGTAATACAATGCATTTCCTGCTATTTTTGCCAATAGAAATAATTGTAAACATAACTTTTTTTCCCGCTCTTATTTTTATAATCATCAAAAAGATTATCCTGAATAACCATAATTGTATCAGCTATCATATATTTGTATGGATTTTGTTTATTATTTAATAAGATTATGAGTGCTCTCCTTATAAGAGGATCACACTTTCATAAAAAAAAATCAAATCTACATATGAAGATTTGGTACTCAAAGTGCTGGAATAAAGGGTAGTGAATTGTAGGAAAAATTGATATTACGTAAAAAAAATCACTTTACGTTGTTGGAGTTCAATACAGTTAATAAAACCTAGAAATACTATGATTCACAAAGAGAAAGGAGAAGAAACTTCAACCATCCACACAAACAGGAAGCACGTATAGTGGCGAATTATAAATATATTCATATTTACCATTGTCAAATATTTACATGGTAAATATTTTCCATGTCATATTTGACAAGAATTACAAACTAAACATATTTATCTTCTTATTATTTGTAAAGAGATAATATATTTGAAGTGATGAAATAAATTTATGTAAAAAATGGGAAGCAACCATCTGAACTAGAAAAAATAAGTCAATGTTATGACTTGTCCATAACAAAAATACATCATAAGTAAAAACTTATAATTTACAAAAGTAAACTTAGGAATATTAAGTTTTTGTCAAAATGATGCAGATTTGATAGAGCAATATATGAAATGTGATTTGTGAAAGATCTATAATACAATATAGAAATTGAAGAGAAATTTGATTTGTATGAAGATGAAGAGATGCAAGATAGAAGAGCACAGATTCTTCATGATATCGTAATAGACAAAAAGCATGGCTGGAGATCAAAACTTGAAACTACAAATATATCAAAGATTGTATAACTACAAGCAATTATGCATAAACCATTACAGTTTATCTTACTTGATTGAATGCATGTACTATTTGATGTTGGATGTTAGATGTTGGATGTTTAAAAAACACTTATTGGATGTTGAATGTTGGATGTTCCTGTCAAAATATAATGTACTGTAGTTTTTAACTGAAATGTGATGTATTGTGTTCAAAGGAAATGTTGTTGTTGTACAGTAAAACATTGTAAATTTTATTTATTCAGTTCAAATGTATAGCCAAGCAAATATTTGACAATTAGTAAAATTCATGACATTTAGTATTCCGATATTGGTTAACTGAGCTTATCGCCAAACCGATACATAATCGATTACACAGCCTAGATGAGTACCTAAGAAAACCAAGCAATAACCGAGTTATATGAATGGCTAATCAAACTTATCGCTAAATGAAAAAGCTGATTAGATGCATAACGTAAATAAGTAAATAAGGAAACCAATCAGTAATTGAACTAGAATAATGGTTAACCAAGTTTACCACCATATGCAAAAGCTGACCGGATGTACAACCTAATCGGGTGCATGCTGCTACAAAAGCTAATCGAATGAGTAACCTTTTCAGTTATATATGGAAACCTATAATTGAGTTATAATAATGACAAACTGAGCTTATCATGGATGCAAAAGCTAACCGAAAGCACAACATATCGGGTATGTGTATATGCAAATGCTAACTGGATGCATAACCCAATTGACTACGTAAGGATGTAAAAGCAAACCAAAAGCACAACCTAATTGGAGATATATGTGAAGAAATCTATCACTAAGTTAGAACAATGGTTAACCAAGCTAATCACTGAATGCAATAGCTAATCGAATGCATAACTTAATCAGCTATGTATGGATGCAAAAGATAACTAGATGCACAACCTAATCTGGTATGTATGAATGCAAAAGCTAACCGACACAACCAAATCGGATATGTATGGATGCAAAAGTTAACCGGATGCACAACATAGTTGGATACATATGGATGTAGAAGCTAATCGGATGTACAACCTAATCAAGTACATATGAAAACAAATCTGTAACTGAGTTATAACAATGGTTAACCAAGTTAATTGAAAAATGTAAAAGCTAACCAGATGCACAACTGAATCAAGTACATATGGATGAAAGCTAATCGACTTCACAAACTGATCGGGTATGTATGTATATAAAAGCAAATCGGATGCACAACCTAATTGGGTACACATAGAAAGCAATCTATAATCAAGTTAGAATGATGGCTAACCGAGCTTACTACTAAATGAAAAAGCTAACTGGATGCATAATCTAATCAAGTACGTATGGATGCAAAAGTTAGTTGAATGCATAACCTAATCAGATACATATGGATGCAAAAGTTAACCGGAAGTACATAATAATTAGGTACGTACAAATGCAAAATCTATTTAGATGCACAACATAATCAATTACATAGGAAAACGAATCAATAACTAAATTGGAATAATGGTTAACCGAGTATCCACATAATGCAAAAGCTAATTAGATGCATAGCCTGATTGCGTACTTATAGATGCAAAAGCTAACCTAATGCACCATCCAATCAGGAACACATGGATGTAAAAGCTAATTAGATGCACAAAATAATTTGGTACGTATGGAAATAAATCTGTAACCGAGTTAGAACAATAATTAAACGAGTTAGCATAAAATAAAAAAGCTAACTGGATGCATAACATAATTAGGTACATATGGATGTAAAGGTAGTTGAATGTACAAGGTAATCATGTATATAGGGAAAACAATCTGTAACCGAGTTATAACAATGGTTATCCGAGATTACCACCAAAGTTAATAGTTGACCTGATGCACAACCTAATCGGGTATGTATGGATGCAAAAGCTAACCGAATGCACAATATAATCAAAAATATATGGAAACCAATCTAGAAACAAGTTAGAATAATGATTAACAGAGCTCATCTCCAAAAGTAAGACCTAAACAATAAAACAGACTATCATGACAAACAATGTTGATGGCAAAAATGAATCAACTTCCAAGTACATTGTCAGGAGTATGTATGACCTAGATCTAGCATAACCGGCTAGATTGAGTGTTACTTGATGACTAGCCTTTCACCAATCTTCTGAGCCCCTCTCTATAAGTCTAGGGAGTTTTCCTTGAGTGGGTGGACCCTTGGGTTCCACGGCTTCTCTGTTGTTCCATGGTTCCTTAACGTACTGCTGGAGCTTGTTCTTCTTTACCTGCTCCTCAATCAAACTCTAAACCTATCAGCTTTCATTGGTTTCATACCCATGAGTTTCGTGGAATTGACAGTTCCTTCCGGTTGCTTTTGCTAGTATGTCACCACCCCCTAGGTGGCTTTTTATACTGCTCAATTACCTGGGTGGCAAGGTATATATTTTCAAGTGTACCATTCAATGGCATGTAATCTTCTAATTTAAGGTTCTTCAAATGCTTTGCATTCACATTACGCATGTTACTACAGTTTTGACTTCTCATCTTTTGATTATTGGGATTTCCAGCATTCATTACGATTTTTCTCTAGGTTTATTCCTTTGACTATCCGTCATCGGCATTTCTTGAGGTAAAGCTTGCTTCCTCTAAGTAAAGAACATATCCAGTTTTCAAGGAATTCTTCCATGGTAGTGGGTTGCTTCATTTTTATCCACGTATTGAAATCTATATCCGGATGAATGCCCCAGAGAAGTGCCATAAATAGAAGATCTTCCTTTGGATTGCTAACTTTTGTAATAGCAATGTTAAATCGGTTCATGAAACCATTCAGCGACTTCTTAGGTCCTTGTGACAAGCCAGACTGTTACATAACGTCCTTTGATCATGCCGTGTTGAGCTTAAACTTCTCGAGGAATTTCTTTGCTTATTCGTCAAACGTTAATATTGATTTAGGCGCAAGCCTGGTAAACCACATCAAAGCGATTCCTCTTAGGAAGACATGGAAACGCCTAAAACGAACAACATCTACAACACTAGCTCCATTCATATGCCATTCGTATTTGAGTAAGTGTTGTCTGGGATCCCCAATTCCATTGTATGATGGCATTGTTGGCATTGAGAACTTTCATGGATATTCTTTTCTAAGAACATTTTCAGTAAATGGAGCATGGCTTGCTGCAAAACCCTAATCTTCATCTTTCCTGTCTCTGATCTCCTCCACTAACTTTTTAACCATGTCAACAATGTACTCCTTGTTGGCACGGTAATCCGCAGTTCAACTATCAATGGCTGCATCGATTGTTTGGCTCCATAAAAAATTTCGGCTTACCTACTGAAATCTATGTTCTCCATTTTTCGGAAGAACAACTCCTATAGAGTTTCATTGGCATTCAGTTGGTCTTGCCGCAGCAGTTTGAACTCCAGTTCCAGCATTTTGTCCATTAACACTAGTATTCAACCCATTAGTATCATCATCCAGCCGCATGTCGTCATCATAGTCAGAAACCAGCAATGCATCTCCTACCTAAGAAACATTAAGTGGACATTTAGATCGATACTGAGTTGTTTTGGCTTGGTATTGAGTTGTTTTCTTATGGGGGAGCTCTCCTGCTTCCTTTCGTAATAGCTTACAACTCTGGGAATTACTTCCTTCTACATTTGCTTTCCATATCTCCTGTTTAGGCCATAAATCGAAGAATTCTCTTATTCTATTGCAGGAAAAGTTTCACTCCAACTATCTTGGTAGTTCAGGGTTGAAGATTGAGCAAAGTGTCTATCTTGTCCATGAGAGCTTTTTGGCTGTCCATCACCTTCTGCTTGAGTTCATGGATCATCTTATCAAACTCTCCTTTGGTTACTACATCATGCTAAGTAGAGTATCTCAGAATTGCATATTGATTGTTTACTTCAATTTGGTAAGCATTCTCTTCATCACCACCAACCACAACACCAAAGGATCCATCAGATCTTCTTAGTGACATGACTTTTTGTTAGCAACTCATCAAGTTCTTTAAGCAACTTTTTTTGATCTAACTACTAAGGCTGCAAGTATGGGTTAGGTCGGGTTGGGCCAAATACTTCACCTAATCCATACATGTATGGGTTAAAGATAGTTCAATCCATACCCGACCCCATATAAGGTTGGATATGGGTTGGTTTGAAATATGGGTTGGGCCGGATTTAGTAGGGTTGGGTTACATAAGCCTAATAAGATAATGAGAATTTAAAGGAAAAATTTAAACTTAAATGTTCAACTCAGAGTAGCGGATTTTAGCTAGCATAACGCATTATATATAATCGATCTACTACAACTATTTTGTTATAATTTCATTATAAAAAACATCTCATGGAATTGATTCACTATGTATTAAAGTAAGATTTTAACCCCATACATTAAAATGCATCTTAAAATCTCTTAGTCAATCATATATGTTTTGATAATTCTAAGTTTACTTGGACTGACATCAAGTATGATTTTTAAGTATATTTATTCTAGAATACATATACTTTATTCTAGATGTTAACGGTTTTAATTTTACATGGCTTGATATGGAATGTTTTTTATTTTAGGGTTGGGTTAGGTTAAAATCGGGTTAGGTTGAACAAAATATCGTATCCGACCCATTATATAGTATGGGTTACAAATTGTAACCCATATTCGACCCAAACTAGGTTGGGTTGGGTCGGGTTTATGTAGTTTGGGTTAGATTGGATTGGTGGTTTAGGTCGGGTAGAGTATGGGTTGTGTGCACTCCTACTAACTACTGATCTTTCCAAATCCAAAATAGCAATCTAGATCTAAGCATGGATTCAATTTTCTCAGTGAAAGCATCCAAATATGGATCAACACCTAAGATTGAATTGTAGGGAACCTATATAACCTAGATCTAGAAAATATTATTGAAATAAGAGAAAATAGAATAGAGAGACACAAGATTTTTATACTGGTTCGGCAATCTCTGACATACATCCACTTTATATTTTTATTGGTTAGGGATCCACGTTAGTTTTATAAGATTACAAGTAATTTAAGTCACAAGTACAAGAGTTTGACAGGCTCTAAGGCATAGATCTGCCAAGAGTAGCAGCCATGGTGGCTATTGTAAGGAGGAATGATACTGAAGAGCAATGGAGTTCAGATCCATAGAGAAGAAGAAAGAGTAGGGAGAAGATCCTTTTTTGGTTGCATTATGGTTTGTGTTTATAGGAAAACATGTGTATTGGGTCAGAAGCCAGCTTGCAATAGAGTCTATACATCGGCCTAAGCTTATACAAGGAAACACCGAAGCAATTGAGTTAAATAAATATTCTGGTACTAAGACATTTAACTCGGTACCTAGTTGTTTACTTGAGTGGAAATTGCTTTAACTCCTTTGTTATGCTTTCTTATCTTCAAGTTGATGCGTTCCGTGCTCTTTTCATCGATTATTGGTTGATTCTAGTGATTGTTCCACCATTACTTAAGTTATCCTGATTTTTAAATGTTCTTCTCTTTAACTATTGAAAATGGCCATCTAAACTTTGGGAAATCACTTGGTTATGAGTGGTAGAAATTGATAATGAATTTCGTTAAGTTGGGGAAGAGTTTTGGGGAAGAAAAATGACTTGGAACAGAGTTAAATAACTCGATGCTGATCTATTTACTTTACCAGTTTTTGGGTGAAACTTCCCTGAGTTGCTTCTTTCCTTCTTCTATATGTGCTTCCAAGATTTCAAGTTGTTTCATCTTTATTTTCTTATTCAAACTTCTATTTACTTCTAATTGGATAAAAACCGGTTAATAAACAATATATATGCATGAAAAGAAAACACAACCTACTAAATATTTGCTCGGCGAATATTTACTGTGCATATAATTGCATAGAAAATATTTGCCAGTCTACCATTTGACAATCAAACAAAGTTACAGTATTGACCTATATTTAACAAGAACAAATAAATAAAATAGTAAAACCAAAGTACAACATTTAATTAAACTAAATAGAATATCAAATTACATTAATCGTGTTTAAAATATAAAATATATAAGGTACAAAAACTACACTTGTTTTCTTAACAAACAATATCTTTTGTTATGACCTAATTTCTTATATAAATTGCAGCATTTGTACTCATTCACTTCACCAGCTGACTTAATCTATTCTGAAGAATGAAGCCTTCCTACATCACTTTGTCCCTTAGGTGGATGTACCTAAACATCTTCAGGTAAAACATCTTCCATTTGAAAATTAACAAGTTGATGAATCGGGTGAGAATAAGATGGCTGGAAAAAGGATACTATAAAATGTCAATATAAGAATAAACATCCAAGTTAAAAGTGAGAATGCATCTAATAACATGAGCACATGAAAACCCCTCAATGTGCCATAAGTTACAACTATACCATTAAACATTTAAATCTATACGATAAGATTGAGTTGGTTGAACTTCATAGGCATCAACAATAGAACTATTAACTTCCTCATAGTATAAATACCATAAACACATTTCCATTTAATTGTTCTAGGTTTTACTTAGTTCATGTTAGTCCTATATAAATTTCATGAGCTTCATATAAATTCTATCTAAAGATGTTGTGATAGGAAAATATGTTTCCTCTAAAATCCAACGATTAAAAGTTTCTCCACAACTAGAACCCATTTCCCTATATTTATTTCCAACAAAAAACATTACCAAACTTTTCAAAAGGCAAACCATGTAGAAAAAAAATTCTATTTCAGCCCCACAAACACTCCTAAACTCAGATAAAGCCGAAATTAAATATATCTATTGTGGCAGCATTAGCAGCTTGGAAAAACAAAGAAATAACCATTTCTATTTTTCCTTGTGGTGGCTTTTTCTCAAAAAAAAACTCTTTAGATCAGTCTTTAAATGATACTAACAAAAACCATGTGCTAAACATGAAAAAACTTGAGGAACATCGAGCAAAAGACTAGGATGTCGATCGGATACAAAGGTAAAATCATGGTCATCAACACATAGCATTTACCAAAGCTTTGTTAAAATTAATAACAATTAAGTCATCTTCATCGGATACAATGCCAATGGCTAGTGGAAAAAGTCTAAAATAAAAAAGATACATATGTCACATTCAAAAAAATTGCTGGACAGTATATACAAATTGCTACGGCACAAGTATGTCAAATATTTTCCATAAAAATAAGGCAAATATTTGACATTGAAATATTTAACTTGTTTAAATTTTCAAATATAAAAAATAAGTTAAAACATACCAAAAAAAAGTTTGCCAACTAAATAAAATAAAAATTTTAGTATTGATTTAAAAAATAAATCATACTTTTACAAAATAAAAAATAAATAGACAAAATGAATAAGCTGCAACAACATAATTCTATCAAATATTTGCTAGGTAAATAGGGAAAATATTTGCAAACAAAATGAAATATTAAACAGTTATGTTAAATATTTTAAAACATTACCATACCTTGATTATCGTTCTTAATAGCCGTAGACATAATGCAACCCTGTCCTCTAACTCTTATAGATGTCCAATCAAGAAAGTTTAAAAGATGACAATAACCAAATCCTTACTTGCATGTTTTATAACCAATGAAACCTGCTCAACTTCGTGACTAACAAGATTACCTTGATGATCAATAGTACTATCAGGATTACAAACAACTACAAATTCACAAAAAGACTTTAAATAATGATAGAAAAGAAAATCACTTTCGTGTATATCTTGAATAGCTAATCTTTTTGCTTATATGCAAAGTAGTAATTTAAAGCCATATTGTACAAAGTTTGAAATGAATGAACAATATCATTTGTTTTCATTAAAAGGTTCGATCGAATAAAATCAATAACCAACTTCTTAACTAATTTGCTAGAAACCGGTGGATGATTAATATCAGCAATACCAGCTGCACAAGATTGATTTTCTTATATAATTTTAATAAGAAAAAAAATATAGAAGCTTGAATTTACGAGAAGCATGAACATGAAATGTGCAACCTTTATATAAACACATAACACGCTTCCTATCATTCTTAAACAATAACATTTTATCCATCCGTAAAAATACGATCGAAACTCTTCAACACCATTAGGAAATCTTTGACCTACTATAGTAAACTCTGAGTTTCTATAATCGTTTTTTAATGATTGTTTCAAAAAGGAACTAGACTCAAATGAAGAAACAACCATGGAAGAAGCACATGAACCACCTTTAGTAAAAGAACCAAAAAATGACAACTATAATAACGTCAGCAACATTACTATTAGACTGCTTTGATATAATTAAAACAAGTTGAATATTATCACAACCATAAGCAACAAGCTATGATACTATGCAAACCAGAACTAGTTTCAGTTACCCTTTTCCTATCATCTCCTTTATAAACTATTTTAATAGAACTAGGTGTTAATTTGGGCCCTCAATCTTATACATAATCACTAAAACCAAGCCGCCTACTATACGTATATTACCCAACATAGAAATAATAGAATATCAATGGAAGCAAGCATGAATAAACACAAATATAATGTTCAAATGTAAAACAAAAACTGAAACAAAAAATAGGAAAAACTTTTTTGCTTGACAAATATTTGGATGCCAAATATTGTCAAATAATGTCCCGTGTAATACTTCACTGACAAACATATC
The DNA here is from genome assembly GCA_030765085.1 of Allium cepa. Classification (NCBI taxonomy): domain Eukaryota; kingdom Viridiplantae; phylum Streptophyta; class Magnoliopsida; order Asparagales; family Amaryllidaceae; genus Allium; species Allium cepa. Next base: position 223,620,989 of record CM060931.1, read on the forward strand.
AACCTATTCTTTTCATGTAATACAATATCAACTAATTAACAATATAAAAATCACTACATAAATTGGTAAAGCTATTAACATTACAACAATTACAAAAAAAAATAAGATTCGATTCAGCATGATGTTATAAAAACAGTCAAGAATAAAAAATAGAAATAAAAACAACTAATTGTTACTACCAAATTCTCTTTCAACCCTATCGAAACTTGGATGAGTAGAAGACAAAGAATAATAAGTGATAATAGCTCCATCAAGACCTTTTAAAGGAGCCAAGAAATTTTACAACCTTTCAAAGGGGTTGAAAGGGTCAAAAGCACCCTTTCGCTTCAGTGATTCCCGTTTGAAGCAGGCGCTCCCATGTGCATAAAGGCCTTTCAAATGAGTTGAAAAATACTTTTCGAAGACAATGGATAACAGCCCTTCATAGGTGTGCCAAACCTTTTGAAACCAAATGTTTCACCTTCATTCAAACTACTCAGCAGATGCCTTAGTCAAAACAACTCTTTCGAAAGCAGAATCAAGCCTTTCAAACCAGTCGAAGCCTTTGATATCAAGGGAATGTTCTGCATCAATTCACAAGCATACATTCAGAAACTACCTATCACGTCTGAACCAGCAATAGCTCAACAACTTCAAAACAACAGGAAACTACCTATCGACACAGTTGAAAGCTCATACCTTTGCTCCTTATGGAAAGAAAGCAACACGAAGAGACAAGCCACAACCATCCCTTTCGACGAAGACGGAAGTGTTCAAGCCTATTCAAAAGCATTGCAGAGGGATGCGCAAGTGTTAAAGGATTCGGAAGGAATCCAAAACCAATTTTCGACCAAGCCGAAAGCACTGGATCGAAAGGTGCCAACCCACATCCATAAATAAGAGTAGTGGGGTCTGATTTTGGGGATCCAAATTCTTTCATTCTATACTTTTACGTTCTTAACTTTGAAAATTTATAAACCCTAATTTGTAAATCAAATTGTGGAAAATTAATAAGCATGGTCATCATTGAATTAATAAAGGGAAGATTTCAATATTTTTTGATTATATAACTGCTTGATGGCTTTTATTTGATTCAAGTGAGCTTTATAGGTACCGACCTCATCAAAAGGTTCCTTCCGAGTGGGTCGATGCCTCTACTTTTCCAAGTAACCCAAGTCCTTAATTCCAAATTACATCTCAGTAAACGCTCACCTTTTACAGGATCGAAACATTAAACCTAACCTGTTTTCCCTTAGGTATCAGAAACAGACTCAAGTTATTTAAGAAACTAGCTTTCGACAAGGTCGGAACCCATCTAGACAAACCATATTCTTGAATCCATAGATCCATCCTTGAGGGCTCCACAACCATTTTTAAAGGAAGGTTTTGAACGAATAATCAAACAGCTTTAGTAAGCTCGAAAGACTTGAAAGAATAGAATAAAGGTGTTTCGCCTAGGTCAAAAGGTCAATAAAGGAAAGTTTTACAATAAAGATCTATTTAAAAGGGTGAACTAAAGGAAGTATTCACATTATTTCTCCCTCTACTTAACCAAAAGATACCTGAAAGGATTAACACTTTCCTTAAACTCTACTTTACGGTGTTGACAAGTTTTCTTGTTAACATTTTGATGCTAGAACGAGGGCTCGAACCTCCGAATCTATTGAACATCCAACACCACTTATCTCTAATCAAACCCTAATCCAAGCTTACCCACTTTAGACCTTACTTTCTCATAATTGGTAAATTCAAAAGCTCCGATCAAGGTTCCTCAGAGCCACATCTAATTGGATTCGCCAATGAAACAATTAATGAAAGGAATTTACAAGAAGAACAACTATTAAGGATTAAGGCTTTAAAGATCATAAGGAAAAAGAAAGTTGTGGCCTATGATCCACTTAAATGGAGTTTAAACCCTTTTCATATTGGTCCCATCCCAATCTTTTCCTTAGGAGAAAGGGAAAATAGGAGTGATAACTTGTTTGGTCAGATGAGGAAAACAAATCAATATTATACCAACGACACAAAATTCGAAGAAGGGATTGTGATGTCCCGGAAATTTAGGCAATAATTATTTAATAATTTCTTTAATAATTATTTTAAAATGTGAAATATTGATTTAATAAATTAATTCAAACTGAAATTCTCTTTTGAAAATTTATAATTATTTAGTTTGTTAAATGATATTGTTTTCAAAGGTTAAAAATATTTAAGTAATAAATTTATCTTTCTAACTGATTTAAAAATATTTATTTATAATGTATAAATGTTTATACATTGTAAACAGAGGATTTGGTTTTAATTTTAATTTATATTAAATAAAGGATATTTTCTAATTTATATATAATTGTATAAATTGTAAATTGATTTAATTTGATTTAAATTGTAAACTTTTTAAAAGTTTGTTTTAAAAATCTTTCTTATAATTTCCATAGATGTAAGTGAGCATTTATTTTGTTTATAAAAATAAATATAGTTTAAATTTTGTTTTATAATAGAAGTTTATTTTATTTTGTTTATTTTAAAAATTGTTTTTCTTGAATAAGATAAACTCAACATCTTTCTTTTTTTAAAAAACTTTTGTTTTGAAATTTTGTTTTATAAAGAATATTATTTTGAAAAATAATTAAACAAACATTTAAAATGTATAGTTTTATAAAGAAGTTCATAGTGTATATGTATTTATTTAAAAGCTAGTGTTAATAAACATTTGTAACTTGCTCAAAATAAATTAGATATGGTTTAAGATAATTCAAATACATTTATAAGTTAGAAATTGCTTTTAATAATTGAATTGCATATGTGTTAGCTTTTTAAAACATAAGAGACACTTGTAAAACATTTAACATAATAAGTACAAGTGGCATTTGTTTTAAATCTCATTGTTTAAATTATTGATAGGAGAAATATAGCTAATGCATTTTGTTAAAAACACATTTTCTCATTTGAAACCTGAAATCAAATCTCAGTAAATCAAAACCCAATACAAACAACAAATGCATGTTTTAAAATCTGCAAATCAATTTCTTCAAAAACAAACTTCAATCAAATCTGCACTCAACTTCAAATTTCTGCAAAACATACATCTTCAAAATACAAACCAATCTTCAATCAAATTCTGCAAATTTGAGCAATGAAGTTTTGGGTTCTGCATGCCATATTTCTGCATCAAATTGGAAGATCAACTTCAAATCTGTGCATTTGAATGGAGTCTGCATGCATACATCAACAGGAAAAGCAACTTCAACTTGCAAAACCCAGATTTCAAATGCATTTCAATATGCAGTTTCTGGAAATTGGATTTGCATATATTTGCTCTGCATCTTCATAAATAATGTGAGTAAACCTTTATTTTTAAAAACAGTTTCTCTGTTAAATTAGATGCTTAAACAAGAATTAGAAACAAAGACTAATGCATACTGTTTCTAAGAAAAATCAAACTGCAGTACCATTATTATTATGTTTAGTGAGTAAGCATCTTTTATTTTAAAAAACAGTTTTCTTAAAAATTCAAAATCAAACATAATTTATAGTACTTAAGTTTTAATACACAGAAATCAAAATATGTTGTGATGGTTGCCTGTTGATGACTGTTATATGTGAATATATATGAATATGTATTTATGTAGCTGCAGATCTAGTTTGCTTGTATAATTAAGATATCCTTAAGTAGAAAATTCTTGATCACTTGAATGGTTTCAGCTAGAAACTTTTGTGTAAGCAAAAATATGTTTGTTGGTATAATTTAGATTTATAAATTTTAAGTTAGTTTAATAAATCTGTAGCCTCTGTAAACTAAAATCAGTCATCATTAGAAGAAAATAAATATCAAACATCATAATTATTAGAACAAGTGTATGAATTAGAATACATGTTTGAATTAGGAATTTTAAAAACTAATATTTCAGTTTTAAATAACTGTTAGGGAAAAGCATTTATGTTTTAAACAGAAATAGGAATTTTAGGAGTATCTGTTAGGTTAGTGGAATTTTAGGGGTTAGAATGATTCCTGTAGGTAGAATGTTGATGTGAGAAATAAGGGAAAGTGGTGATGGATGATTAGAAGGGGAGGAGATGATATTGGGTTTCCCAGGTTTTCAAAACCCTTGTCATCAGGGTTGCAGTTCTTGGTTCTTCACATACCTCTGTTGCATCGAGTAGGAGGGGAATTTGGGAGATTTCATAGGGGATGTAGGTGGGTCGTTAGCCAGAGTCTCATCAGCGATGGTGGTCGGAATGGGTCGTCAGGGTGGATGGCAGGTTTGGGTAGTTTTAGTGATGTGAAGTTTCCAGGTTTGGATGAATCTTTGATTTCAAATTTCAAGCTTCTATGGGGATATCTGGGGGTTGTGATCAGATGAGGAGTTGGTCAAAGACTTGGTGGAGTTGGTCATGGTGGTTGGAGTTCGTCAGAGTGCCGGTGCATATGCACCGTGCACCTAAATTCTCTGATGTTCATTTTTGGGTATGCAGGGTTTTTGACTCGAGTCATTCCTCGGGTTTTTATTCTTATGACTCGAAGCAGAAGGTAGGTAAACTCGAAGTAAAATTATGGGGTACTCGGGTAAGTTGGTTGTAGGGGTATAAACGAGAGAGTATTTTGCAGTTTAAAAAAAATGTTGATTGAAATTCAAATTCTAGTGCAGGGTTTGATTTAAGTATAACTTGAATCTGAATTCAAATGGAGTTTTGAGTTCAAGGTTTTAAAAATGAAATTTTTAAATTTAAACAAGGTTTTAAATTCTGTTTAAAATCAAGATTTAAAAACAAAACAGTTTCAGGTTTTAATCCTGTAGTTTGCAGTTTAAAATGAAATTCATATTTTAAGTTGAAAACTTGATTCAAGTGTAACTTGAATCTGAATTCAAATATAGTTTGAATTCAAAGTTTTAAAAATGAAAATCTTAAATTTAAACAAGGTTAAATTTCAGTTTAAAATCAGTGTTATAACAGTTTCAGGTTATCTTTTAAAACCTGATTTTTGATTTAAAACCGTTTATTTGAATTTTAAAAGTATGAACAGATTTAAATGTTTTCAAGTAAGATTTAAATTTGTTTGTAATCAAGCTAAAACGGTTTTAAGTTTCTTTGGAAATCAGTTTTGGTTTCAAAACAGTTTTGTAAAAAAATTTAAATCATGAACAGTTTCAAAAGTTTAAAAGTAGATTTGAAATAATAAAATTTGATTTCAAATAAGTTTTAAAACTTGAAAGAATTTAGTTTCCATTAGTATTGAATTAAAATATGAAGTGTTAATTCAAATTTGAAATTGAAATAATCAATCAAGTTACAAAACTTAATTTATTTTAATCAAGTAAGTTATGTAAATCTTTCTTTTATATTTAAGTAATGAATGATGTTTAAACATTCATTTCTATTTTAAGGTTTATAATTATTTTTGGAATTAATGTTTAAATAATTAAACATTTGAATCTTTAAATAAATTGGAATTTGAATTTCATTTTTTAGAAATGTATTGTTTTAATACATTTTGAATTTAAATGAGTTATTTGATAAGTAATTAAATTATTTTGAAAAATATTTAAAATAATTAAGGATTTTACTTAATTATTTGACTTTCAAATAATGGTTTAGGTTAATTTTAATTGGAAATGATTTATTTATAATTAATCTAATTTAAAATTTCTTAAGTACATAGTTATTGAAATATTGATAATTAATAAATGGTAATTAATTAATGTAATTAATTTTGATAATTAACTAGATTAATTAATTGAATATAATTAATTGTAATTTGTTAAGTATAATTAATTGTTAAAGTAATAAAGGAATTAATTACTTATTGTAATTAATTTTGATATGTGATTTATTTAAGTTAATTAATTTAGTTTAATTAATTTTAATAAATCATTTGATGATTTTAAGAGAGTAATTACTTAATGTAATTAATGGAGCATGATTACTTAGAGAAGTAATAATGATAATTACTGGAATGTAATTAGTAATTTGGATAATTACTTTTGTAATTAATTAAGGAATTAATTAATGATTAATTATTGGATAATTAATTTGTTAATGAGTAATTAAAGATAGTTAATTACTTAATTTAATATTAATCTAGGTGATTAATAATTAGATTAATTTCTAAATGTAAATAAATTTTAATTCATTTAAATATTAAAGATCATTAATTATTATAATTAATGATGTAATTAAGGATTGTTTGATTAAGTTAAATTAAAATAAGTGATTAATTAGTTGTAATTAATTAAGAATAAATATAATTAATTATAATTAATAAATAAATGAGTAATTAAATGTTAATTACTTATGATTAAGGTTAATTAATTTATGAAATTAATTAAAGACTAATTACTCATTGTAATTAGTGAATGATTAATCAAAGTTGTTTAATCAAGTTAAATACTTAGTGATTAATTAATTAACTGGGTTAATTAATTAATGGATGTTAAGCAGAATTTAAATGAGTAATTAAATTAATTTAAATTAATTTGAGATGGTTGTAATTAATTTAATTCATTTTAAATTAATTATAGTTGATGGTTAATAAATCATTGCTTGTGGATGTTATTGATTGAATGTTGTGATCTCAGTAATGAGATGAGCCGTATCTGTATGATATGAATGCTTGGTTTAGGTATGATGGTTTGTGATGGATTATTTGGTTGAGATGATTATCTGTTTATGGATGATACAGATTATTTGTTTATGTTATGAATATGATTATCTATTGTGATATATAGTTTATCTATCTGTGTGAATTAGATAATAATGAAATAAGTTAATTGTTTAAAACCCTTAAGTACAACTTGGACATTAAGATGGCGTTTGGTTTTGGTGAGACCGGGATCGGGTTTCCATATTTGGATATCCGAAAACCACATCGATTCCAATTAAACGTTAGGTCGTTAATCCAAGTGGAGCAAGTGAAGACTCGAGGTGTAAGGGCTATACGTCAGTATAACTCTGTGGGTGATTCCGTAATGAGTTTGACGGAATAGTACTTATAGGTTCGAGATGGTGATTTAGATGCAAGGGTTATCATCGTTAACTCTGAGGGTGATTCCAATACGAGTGTAACGAGATAATGCCTTCGGTTTCGTTCGAACCCAGAACGAACTTGTATGGATTGAATGCTTTCAGAACATCGTCAGGTGGACGATGAGCATTCTAAGATTTGATATGTCCTATAAAGTTAATCGTAACCTCAAGCCTCATCAACCGGGAATGGCTAAAACAGGGGAGGTGCAGCAAGGCTTCATGGGTAGCACCCACTTGAGAGCAAGATTTTCCCCTGTCTAGAGGTCCCTTTTTATTCGGCTGTGTGGGCAGTTGGAATCGCGCGCCAACTGCGGGGTTGTCTTGTTCGGAACTATTCAGTAAGGAATGGGTCCGGCCTTGTGTTGCAGGGGAGTGGGAGTACTCCTTGGTACGTTGATCTAGGCCACGTACTGTGACGGGCGGTACCCCAATAGCCCTGCCATTGATGGAATCCATAATCCAATAAGTACCTGTACGGTTTTGATTGTGCCCAACTATGTTGGAACGTGAGATGTAAGCATTCCAGCTATTTCTATATTTTATTTTGAAAACCCTAGACACTATTATAATATCACTGGATTTCCTATCAAATATTTTTGTTAGCGTAAGGTAAAAACTTTTCCATGTTTATGTGTGGGAAGTCTTACGTGATACCTTTTGTTTTCAAAGGATTTTATACAGTTAAGCAACTTTTATCCCTGTTTACTCACACCAGACCCCTGTCTGACCTGAGTGTTTATTTTCTGTTTTATTAAACTCCTGGGTACTCATATTACATATGAGTAGTCAAGTGTTTCAGGATTGCTTTGACGAGTTCTGGAGGAGATAATGGAGCAGGAGGCTTCAGCGTGTAGATATATTTAGTGATTCCGCTGTGTTTGAGTTGAGTCTGTTTCTCTGATGTACTTGAATTGTAATTGCTAGACAGATGTTTATAACTGTCTAGTTTGTGTTGTATTAGCTGTATTACTCTGATGTATATGATACTATGTAATGTTTTATGTGATATATTATAATTTATTCGATTCCGCTGTAAGATTCTGATGTTGTCTGTTCTTTCTTTTCTTTCTTTTCTCTTTTCTATCCCTTTCTTTCTTCTTAGCGACGCGACTTCCTGGAGTGTGGAAGTTGGTCGTTACATTGTGGTATCAAAGCTCTAGGTTGAGTGAATACCTAGGCTCTGTAGTGGTGTTTTCTTGAGAGAGCGTATTTGTAATTTTTAATATATATATATTATTTATTTCTGCCTATTTGATTTGGGTACCTGTTCAGGTTTTCCAATATAAGTAATAAAGATAGATAGGGTAGTGGTGTGTGTAACACAACTACCAATGGTTAGAGTTCGAGTGTTTGATGTTGGAGGTGGACTGCTAGGGCAGTATTGGGTATCTTGAGTAGTTTTGCAGCTTGGTGAGGAAGATTTCACTAATCTCTGAAGGAAATCTTTTTAAGATTCGGAGTTTATTTTGGATTGTAAGCTTGGTTGCACTCATGTGAGTTGTTTTTCTTGAGTTTGGATCAGTTGGGAGTTCTGAAGCCTGCATTGGTATTTTGGTAACCTTAGGAAGGAGTTCTGTCCATATTTGAGTTTGAGACTCAGTTTGGCAGAGTGTTTTGAGCTTGGTTTGGGAGCGAGTTTCCTGAGAGATATCTGTCTATTTGGAAGGCTCTATTGTGAAGAGGCTGGTGTAGCTTGAGGTTCGATGAGCTTTTGAATAAGAAAGTTTTTGGCAGTAGTAGCAGTAGTGGGTGGCCTGTTCTTCGATGGTTCAGAAATCTCTGTGATTCCTCTGTCAGAAGTCCGGGCAGATGGTGGAGCTTGTCCATTTCTTCTGGAAGCTCAGTTGGGTGTGATGTTAGTGGTTAAGAGGTGGGCCACTAGTTTCTTCTTTTGAAGGCTTTAGTTGTTCTGATTGTTGAAGTGAGAACGATTTCTTGGAATCTGAACTGAGTGGAATCGCAAAAGTGACTTGCGATGGTTCGGAAGTTCTCTAAGTGATCTTTGTTTGGATTGAAGCATCTTTAGAGGATGTTTGAGTTATCGAAGTGGTATTTTCTAGATATCTTCGAAGGAGTTGGGATTTGCATCCGTATCAAGGGATTGAGTTCTATATCGACTTGATTCTTGGAGCTTTACCGGTGATTCAGCATTGTAGGAGATTCTTTGAGTGTGATCTGTTTAAGTTGGAAGGATTTATCGGATCTGTTTTCTGGTTGAATTATTGCTGTGTGTTGTGACCGAATCAGATAGGTCACTGAGATTTATGGAATTTGATGAACAATATTCCGGGATAAGTTGATCAAGTTTATACTTGTGTTCATCAACAGCATTCTTAAATCAGAGTTGCGCAGTGGAAGCATGGTGGCAGCTATTTCAGAATGGGAGCACCCGGTTCTTTGGGAATTTGAGTTTTGTTTTGGATCAGAGGATTTCTACAGGAAATTCATTTGGATCTGGAGACTTGATTGTTTGTATCTGTTTGTTTTCCAGATAGGGTAGTTTGTTTGAAGTCTTCTGATATCTGTAGTAGAGTTTATGTGGTGGATTTTGATTGACCTAGAAGTTGAGGCATCCTAGGATCGTCGGGAGAGATTTGTGGATATGAGTATTGGATCTTTCTGTTTTCTCTTGAGAGTTAAGTGTTTGATCTACAGGATTGAATTTCCAGTTCGGATGGCTGGAATTTGTTTTGTTTTTCACGTATCTCTGAGGGAATACGTGTATGGTTTATCCCTGGTTTTAGAATCAGCAATTTTGAGAGATTTGGGAGTTGATCAGGACTTGTCTGTAGTCCTGTATTCTGTGTAGATTTGTAGGTCTAGATGTATAGGAGCTCTAGATCTGAGTGGTGTAGCTAGTTTAGATTCTGTAGGGTGAGTGTCCCGGTGTTTGTACTTGGGAAACTCTAGGAAATTCTATCCAGAATTTTGTATGGATAATTAGAATTGTTTGTTTGAATTGATTGCTATGGTTGCTAGTATTTGTTAGCTCTTTTAAATTTAAAATCTGTATGAGACTAATAAATTACCTTTGCTTTTTAAATTTCGGGGACGAAATTCTTTTAAGGGGGGAGGAATGTGATGTCCCGAAAATTTAGGCAATAATTATTTAATAATTTCTTTAATAATTATTTTAAAATGTGAAATATTGATTTAATAAATTAATTTAAACTGAAATTATCTTTTGAAAATTTATAATTATTTAGTTTGTTAAATGATATTGTTTTCAAAGGTTAAAAATATTTAAGTAATAAATTTATCTTTCTAACTGATTTAAAAATATTTATTTATAATGTATAAATGTTTATACATTGTAAATAGAGGATTTGGTTTTAATTTTAATTTATATTAAATAAAGGATATTTTCTAATTTATATATAATTGTATACATTGTAAATTGATTTAATTTGATTTAAATTGTAAACTTTTCAAAAGTTTGTTTTAAAAATCTTTCTTATAATTTCCATAGATGTAAGTGAGCATTTATTTTGTTTATAAAAATAAATATAGTTTAAATTTTGTTTTATAATAAAAGTTTATTTTATTTTGTTTATTTTAAAAATTGTTTTTCTTGAATAAGATAAACTCAACATCTTTCTTTTTTTTAAATCTTTTCTTTTGAAATTTTGTTTTATAAAGAATATTATTTTGAAAAATAATTAAACAAACATTTAAAATGTATAGTTTTATAAAGAAGTTCATAGTGTATATGTAATTATTTAAAAGCTAGTGTTAATAAACATTTGTAACTTGCTCAAAATAAATTAGATATGTTTTAAGATAATTCAAATACATTTATAAGTTAGAAATTGCTTTTAATAATTGAATTGCATATGTGTTAGCTTTTTAAAACATAAGAGACACTTGTAAAACATTTAACATAATAAGTACAAGTGGCATTTGTTTTAAATCTCATTGTTTAAATTATTGATAGGAGAAATATAGCTAATGCATTTTGTTAAAAACACATTTTCTCATTTGAAACCTGAAATCAAATCTCAGTAAATCAAAACCCAATACAAACAACAAATGCATGTTTTAAAATCTGCAAATCAATTTCTTCAAAAACAAACTTCAATCAAATCTGCACTCAACTTCAAATTTCTGCAAAACATACATCTTCAAAATACAAACCAATCTTCAATCAAATTCTGCAAATCTGAGCAATGAAGTTTTGGGTTCTGCATGCCATATTTCTGCATCAAATTGGAAGATCAACTTCAAATCTGTGCATTTGAATGGAGTCTGCATGCATACATCAACAGGAAAAGCAACTTCAACTTGCAAAACCCAGATTTCAAATGCATTTCAATATGCAGTTACTGGAAATTGGATTTGCATATATTTGCTCTGCATCTTCATAAATAATGTGAGTAAACCTTTATTTTTAAAAACAGTTTCTCTGTTAAATTAGATGCTTAAACAAGAATTAGAAACAAAGACTAATGCATACTGTTTCTAAGAAAAATCAAACTGCAGTACCATTATTATTATGTTTAGTGAGTAAGCATCTTTTATTTTAAAAAACAGTTTTCTTAAAAATTCAAAATCAAACATAATTTAGAGTACTTAAGTTTTAATACACAGAAATCAAAATATGTTGTGATGGTTGCCTGTTGATGACTGTTATATGTGAATATATATGAATATGTATTTATGTAGCTGCAGATCTAGTTTGCTTGTATAATTAAGATATCCTTAAGTAGAAAATTCTTGATCACTTGAATGGTTTCAGCTAGAAACTTTTGTGTAAGCAAAAATATGTTTGTTGGTATAATTTAGATTTATAAATTTTAAGTTAGTTTAATAAATCTGTAGCCTCTGTAAACTAAAATCAGTCATCATTAGAAGAAAATAAATATCAAACATCATAATTATTAGAACAAGTGTATGAATTAGAATACATGTTTGAATTAGGAATTTTAAAAACTAATATTTCAGTTTTAAATAACTGTTAGGGAAAAGCATTTATGTTTTAAACAGAAATAGGAATTTTAGGAGTATCTGTTAGGTTAGTGGAATTTTAGGGGTTAGAATGATTCCTGTAGGTAGAATGTTGATGTGAGAAATGAGGGAAAGTGGTGATGGATGATTAGAAGGGGAGGAGATGATATTGGGTTTCCCAGGTTTTCAAAACCCTTGTCATCAGGGTTGCAGTTCTTGGTTCTTCACATACCTCTGTTGCATCGAGTAGGAGGGGAATTTGGGAGATTTCAGAGGGGATGTAGGTGGGTCGTTAGCCAGAGTCTCATCAGCGATGGTGGTCGGAATGGGTCGTTAGGGTGGATGACAGGTTTGGGTAGTTTTAGTGATGTGAAGTTTCTAGGTTTGGATGAATCTTTGATTTCAAATTTCAAGCTTCTATGGGGATATCTGGGGGTTGTGATCAGATGAGGAGTTGGTCAAAGACTTGGTGGAGTTGGTCATGGTGGTTGGAGTTCGTCAGAGTGCCGGTGCATATGCACCGTGCACCTAAATTCTCTGATGTTCATTTTTGGGTGTGCAGGGTTTTTGACTCGAGTCATTCCTCGGGTTTTTATTCTTTTGACTCGAAGCAGAAGGTAGGTAAACTCGAAGTAAAATTATGGGGTACTCGGGTAAGTTGGTTGTAGGGGTATAAACGAGAGAGTATTTTGCAGTTTAAAAAAAATGTTGATTGAAATTCAAATTCTAGTGCAGGGTTTGATTTAAGTATAACTTGAATCTGAATTCAAATGGAGTTTTGAGTTCAAGGTTTTAAAAATGAAAATTTTAAATTTAAACAAGGTTTTAAATTCTGTTTAAAATCAAGATTTAAAAACAAAACAGTTTCAGGTTTTAATCCTGTAGTTTGCAGTTTAAAATGAAATTCGTATTTTAAGTTGAAAACTTGATTCAAGTGTAACTTGAATCTGAATTCAAATATAGTTTGAATTTAAAGTTTTAAAAATGAAAATCTTAAATTTAAACAAGGTTAAATTTCAGTTTAAAATCAGTGTTATAACAGTTTCAGGTTATCTTTTAAAACCTGATTTTTGATTTAAAACCGTTTATTTGAATTTTAAAAGTATGAATAGATTTAAATGTTTTCAAGTAAGATTTAAATTTGTTTGTAATCAAGTTAAAACTGTTTCAAGTTTCTTTGGAAATCAGTTTTGGTTTCAAAACAGTTTTGTAAAATTTTTTAAATCATGAACAGTTTCAAAAGTTTAAAAGTAGATTTGAAATAATAAAATTTGATTTCAAATAAGTTTTAAAACTTGAAAGGATTTAGTTTCCATTAGTATTGAATTAAAATATGAAGCGTTAATTCAAATTTGAAATTGAAATAATCAATCAAGTTACAAAACTTAATTTATTTTAATCAAGTAAGTTATGTAAATCTTTCTTTTATATTTAAGTAATGAATGATGTTTAAACATTCATTTCTATTTTAAGGTTTATAATTATTTTTGGAATTAATGTTTAAATAATTAAACATTTGAATCTTTAAATAAATTGGAATTTGAATTTAATTTTTTAGAAATGTATTGTTTTAATACATTTTGAATTTAAATGAGTTATTTGATAAGTAATTAAATTATTTTGAAAAATATTTAAAATAATTAAGGATTTTACTTAATTATTTGACTTTTAAATAATGGTTTAGATTAATTTTAATTGGAAATGATTTATTTATAATTAATCTAATTTAAATTTTCTTAAGTATTTAATTATTGAAATATTGATAATTAATAAATGGTAATTAATTAATGTAATTAATTTTGATAATTAACTAGATTAATTAATTGAATATAATTAATTGTAATTTGTTAAGTATAATTAATTGTTAAAGTAATAAAGGAATTAATTACTTATTGTAATTAATTTTGATATGTGATTTATTTAAGTTAATTAATTTAGTTTAATTAATTTTAATAAATCATTTGATGATTTTAAGAGAGTAATTACTTAATGTAATTAATGGAGCAAGATTACTTAGAGAAGTAATAATGATAATTACTGGAATGTAATTAGTAATTTGGATAATTACTTTTGTAATTAATTAAGGAATTAATTAATGATTAATTATTGGATAATTAATTTGTTAATGAGTAATTAAAGATAGTTAATTACTTAATTTAATATTAATCTAGGTGATTAATAATCAGATTAATTTCTAAATGTAAATAAATTTTAATTCATTTAAATATTAAAGATCATTAATTATTATAATTAATGATGTAATTAAGGATTGTTTGATTAAGTTAAATTAAAATAAGTGATTAATTAGTTGTAATTAATTAAAATAAATATAATTAATTATAATTAATTAATAAATGAGTAATTAAATGTTAATTACTTATGATTAAGGTTAATTAATTTATGAAATTAATTAATGACTAATTACTCATTGTAATTAGTGAATGATTAATCAAAGTTGTTTAATCAAGTTAAATACTTAGTGATTAATTAATTAACTGGGTTAATTAATTAATGGATGTTAAGTAGAATTTAAATGAGTAATTAAATTAATTTAAATTAATTTGAGATGGTTGTAATTAATTTAATTTATTTTAAATTAATTATAGTTGATGGTTAATAAATCATTGCTTGTGGATGTTATTGATTGAATATTGTGATCTCAGTAATGAGATGAGCCGTATCTGTATGATATGAATGCTTGGTTTAGGTATGATGGTTTGTGATGGATTATTTGGTTGAGATGATTATCTGTTTATGGATGATACAGATTATTTGTTTATGTTATGAATATGATTATCTATTGTGATATATAGTTTATCTATCTGTGTGAATTAGATAATAATGAAATAAGTTAATTGTTTAAAACCCTTAAGTACAACTTGGAAATTAAGATGGCGTTTGGTTTCGGTGAGACTGGGATCGGGTTTCCATATTTGGATATCCGAAAACCACATCGATTCCAATTAAACGTTAGGTCGTTAATCCAAGTGGAGCAAGTGAAGACTCGAGGTGTAAGGGCTATACATCAGTATAACTCTGTGGGTGATTCCGTAATGAGTTTGACGGAATAGTACTTATAGGTTCGAGATGGTGATTTAGAGTGCAAGGGTTATCGTCGTTAACTTTGAGGGTGATTCCAATACGAGTATAACGAGATAATGCCTTCGGTTTCGTTCGAACCCGGAACGAACTTGTATGGATTGAATGCTTTCAGAACATCGTCAGGTGGACGATGAGCATTCTAAGATTTGATATGTCCTATAAAGGTAATCGTAACCTCAAGCCTCATCAACCGGGAATGGCTAAAACAGGGGAGGTGCAGCAAGGCTTCGTGGGTAGCACCCACTTGAGAGCAAGATTTTCCCCTGTCTAGAGGTCCCTTTTTATTCGGCTGTGTGGGCAGTTGGAATCGTGCGCCAACTGTGGGGTTGTCTTATTCGGAACTATTCAGTAAGGAATGGGTCCGGCCTTGTGTTGCAGGGAAGTGGGAGTACTCCTCGGTACGTTGATCTAGGACACGTACTGTGACGGGCGGTACCCCAGTAGCCCTGCCATTGATGGAATCCATAATCCAATAAGTGCCTATACGGTTTTGATTGTGCCCAACTATGTTGGAACGTGAGATGTAAGCATTCTAGTTATTTCTGTATTTTATTTTGAAAACCCTAGACACTAATATAATATCACTGGATTTCCTATCAAATGTTTTGGTTAGCGTAAGGTAATTTTTTTTCCATGTTTATGTGTGGGAAGTCTTACGTGATACCTTTTGTTTTCAAAGGATTTTCTAAAGTTAAGCAACTTTTATCCCTGTTTACTCACACCAGACCCATGTCTGACCTGAGTGTTTATTTTCTGTTTTATTAAACTCTTGGGTACTCATATTACGTATGGGTAGTCAAGTGTTTCAGGATTGCTTTGACGAGTTCTGGAGGAGATAATGGAGCAGGAGGCTTCAGCGTGTAGATATATTTAGTGGTTCCGCTGTGTTTGAGTTGAGTCTGTTTCTCTAATGTACTTGAATTGTAATTGCTAGACAGATGTTTATAACTGTCTAGTTTGTGTTGTATTAGCTGTATTACTCTGATGTATATGATACTATGTAATGTTTTATGTGATATATTATAATTTATTCGATTCCGCTGTAAGATTCTGATGTTGTCTGTTCTTTCTTTTCTTTCTTTTCTCTTTTCTATCCCTTTCTTTCTTCTTAGCGATGGGACTTCTTGGAGTGTGGAAGTTGGGTTGTTATAGGGATAATGGCATATTACAACACATTTGCACACAAATGGCAACAAGCTATTACCGGAACACTTCGAGCATAGGAATTCCAAAGAGTGTTAAAAAGAAAAACAACTGATAAGGGTGAAACTATAAAGCTAATCAACAAAATACATAGAATCCATTCTCAAGAAACAAGCCTCAAGTCAAGACATCCTAAAGAATGCAATCTAACAACATCTATAGAGAATGTTTACTTGCTAAGCAAGGATGAGCTCAACTATTGGCCATCACAAAAGAAGAAACCAAAATATGAAAGGAATCTAGGAGGATCATATTGCTATTACCATATGATGAATGGTCATGAAACTAACTACTGTAGAGCCCTAGAAGGGATGATAATCTTTTCCCTTAGGGTAAAACCAATGATTTTGTAAAGAGATCATAAATGAAGTAAATAAAGAACAACTTTGCTAAGGAAAATCTACATGGTTGGGAGTGAATCACTCCATTCATCTGGACACTACCTTTAACGGTCAAAGCCTCTGTCTGTGCCGAGTTGGCCAAGGCGGAGCACCTCTTAGAGGGAGGAGTGTAAACCTTTATGCACACCACTCTATAGCTAGGTTAAAGCATCAAAAAGCCCTTGTCTGCACCACGCTATGGCCAGATCAAGGTGCCTCCTGGAAGGATGACAGAGTAGGCCCTTAGTCCCGCCATGCTATGGCCTGGGAAAGGCACCGAACAAGCCCTTGACCGCGCCACGCTATGGCCAGGTCAAGGCACCTCCTGGAGGGAGGACGGAGGAAGCCCTTGGTCCCACCACCCAATGGCTTGACCAAGGCACTGAACAAGTCCTTGATCGTGCCACGCTATAGCATGTTCAAGGCACCTCCTGGAGGGAAGTTGGGTAAGTCCATGGTTCCAGCCCAAGAAGCGGCATATCAATGATGGACTAAGACGTCGAAACCCAAGAAGTGACATATCAAATAATGGACTAATATGTCCAAGCTTGAGAAGTAGCCAATCAAACCACAACTACATACAAAGCCTAAAGGGTTTACACATGTCAAAGAAGATAGTATCTAAGGAGTAGAATGGAACTTCGCTTATTAATACCCAAATCTGGGTTTCGGATTTCTTAGTCCTAAACTTCATTCGTTAATACCTCAATCGAAGTTTCGGGTCATTCATTATTGAGATATGAGACATCACTTATTAATATCCGAATCTGCGTACGGGTCTTTCAATTCATCATACCCGAATTTGGGTTTGGAAACTATAACCATTTTGAATTTCATTCATTAGTGCCTGAATCTGGGCCTAAGACTTCTACTAAAAAGATTATCATGGATTTTTGGTTATTATATGCTAATACCCTGATTTAGGTTCCAAATTTCCTAACTTTTGAATTTCATTTATTAATGTCTGAATCTGGGTCATTGGATTTTTAATATAAGTGCTCAGACAATGGTTTCTGGACACCTATTACATGGACACCACTAACTTTCCGTTTGCTATCTCCAGAGGACGACTTTCTAAAACACTTATATCCTTGGTTGGGGCAATGGTTTTCTACCATCAGATTTTAGATATTCCAGCAACACATTTAAAGTTGAATCCTTGATTATCCACTACACCACAAAAGGCTTTTAACAGCGTTTGATAAACGCTGTAATATGATACAACAGCGTTATTAGAAACGCTGTATAACGACATGCTGTCGTATATACACAACTTACAACAGCGTTTCTATAAACGCTGTTGAAACATCTATATGACAACATTTTCTAAACGCTGTTATTGAATCATCAACAATTTCGACAGCATGTTAAAAACGCTGTGATTGAATCATCAACTATTTCGACAGCATGTGAAAAACGCTGTTATTGACAATTTCAAGATAATTACAGCACGAAATAAACGCTGTTGTTTCTTCATTGACAGCATTAATAAAACGCTGTCTTCTATTTATATAACAGCTTTTTTGAATATTCCAAAACTATATTTTAAGCATATTCAAGCAACTAGTATATATAACAGGTTCTAATAACTATTAATTGGTTACATAAACTAGTTAAGAGAATATTAATAAACAAAAGACATCCATAAACCAAGTTTCAATAATATCCATAAACAAAAATAACAAAGTAAACCAAGTTGCCACAAATTCTGTTAAACAAAGACACGTTATATGTTAAGTAAAAGTATAATATCAATACAGTAAGTCCACACTTTTACAATCACTGATACAACCACTAATTCAACCATTGCACTTCCCAACACTGATATAAATCCACAGCAACCCCCTGCTGTACTGTATCACACTTCACCTTCCACCACTTACCCACCGTGCATACACCTCCTGCCTCTGCCTCATCCCACTGCTGACCATACTATCAACTCCCCTCAGACCCATCAGTAACATACACTGCCTCACCAACTTATTTTCTATTTTTGTTTTTATTTTAGCCATGATTTTCCAAGGCAACAAAACTCATAAATGAGTGGCTAACAAATTCAAAAGCAACAGGGACAAAATCAATAACCTTGGGTTCCATGTTGGATCAACCATAATAACACGATCTGCTTTTGTTAGAGTAAGACCAAGTCCAACAACTTGTGAGGTCAACAAAAATATAGGAGCTCCACGTCCCTCTTGAAATCCTGAAAAGAAAATACAATTGGTACAATATTGATTAAATCGTCTTAATTGATTGAAATATAAGATTGCAAATGATATGGACCTTCATTATGCTTTCTCTATCTGCAATTTTTGTTGTGCCATCAATCCACAAAAATCAATATCCTACAGCAATGATTGCTTCCTACGTAATAGATGCAAAAACAAATAAAACATAACAAAATGAAGATCCAGTAATCCAAGGACAAGAGAAGGCTTTTGGTTCTATCGAAAAATAATAATATAAGGAATCGACGATGTTTATTTGGATTAATCAAATATGTTTCTTTGTCCTAGACACAATAAGAATCCAACTGGTGAGCTCGGCTTCATTTAAACGGCCAAACTTGTATCTATAAACCAACCCCACCCTGTCATTCTGAAGGGCTCACCTCTTTCCTGCAATCCACTCCCATTAATATTTTAGATGGTTCATTTAAAAAGCCAAACTTTGTTTATCCACGATGAGGGAAGATAGGATTCACTTAATAGATACAGTGTGAACATATTGTTATTTTAGTTAAACCCAAAACCGTGTATTCCCTGAATGAATGATGCTAATGACAAAAATGAATTTACTACTACGTTGTTACACTTCATTCCTAATATAGTTATTCAGATATAATGCTCATAGTTATAATAAAATTTAGACATACTACTCGAAGTTCCTCCCTTGTAATAGCTATACACTATAGGTTAAATTTCTTATTCAATTGCAACCATCACCAACATTCAATTTTTTAAACTGCAAAGTGATTCATTTTATAAATAATTAAAAATGTTATATTTTGTCATATAAGGAGCATTGTTATAGGATGTACAAAACTAAAAAAGCAAAAAGTCAACGTTAACATATGATTATTTAAACTAGAAGACTTAAACTAGCAGATATCGACCTTATTATGTAATTCAAATATATTGAGACGAAAATATACTTGAACATAACTCTTCAGCAGCCTTATAGGAGTGATGTTAGCATTGAAATACATTAAACTTCCCAAATTTTGGCTAAAACATCAGAATATATAATACAGTAAGAGGAATTCAGAATCGAAAATATCCCTACAGTCACGAAAGAGTACATAAGGAACTAAATCCTTGTTTTAAGTTATACCAAAACAAAGAGTACGAAAGAGTGAAAGATGTTTTTCCTGTTTTGCATTAAGTGAAGATGAAAAAATCTAGTGCACATTACAATAACTTACGGTAATCTACTATGTGCTTATTCATACGTATCTCTAAGCCTCAAAATGGATCCTGGTATATTTTTGACTAGTATAAAGAGCAGGATTTATCTCACTGCTCTTTGATTGTAAATGTAAAATGTTACAAATTGATGGTCTGTTGATGTTATCTTTTACTCCAAATACACTATTGATCATGATTTTCCAGTGTAATTTATGTTGTTAAAGGTTGAAAAGGAAGGAATTATTTGACACTAACCTTGCCATTGTCATGCCAAGGGTACCAGTTAGCGATTGTTGGAAGCTTAAATGCACTGATCGAGTATGCTATAGCTATTATAGGTACTACAATGTCTGTATCTCCACTGTAATTTAACAATATATTGTTAAATGATAAATTAGAATCAGATGTCCATGGTTCTTACAAAGATTTCTAGTAATCAGGATATTGTAAAGCATTAGCAGCAGCATATTAACAACTATATACATCAATCGATGGCTGATATAGTACAGTAAGAAAATGGTACCTGAAAATCCACATCCTTATTCCAACAACAATAAGCTCGTCATAAATAGAAAGCATTGCTAAAGGAGAGTCTACCCAGTAGTTTGCTACTGTATCACTGCAAACAGATGCAAAAGAATATACCTCATTATACTGAGGTGTCAAATAATAAAGATGGATAAATTAATATTAACAATGCAACCTGTATGTATCTCATGGGTATTCAATTCCAGTAACATTATCATAAAATGCTCTCTGCACTTCAGTGCGATCATAATATACTTTTGAGTGTCTGTCTATGCATTGACCATACGCTCTTAACATCTGTGGCTGAGAGCAAAAAAAGCAGTTTCAATATCATTTTTGTGCATTAATCATAATACAATTTAGAAAGAAGTTTTAAAATGACTCCAAATATTGTATAAGAGTAACAAATAGAATATACCTACAAATCTATTTCATTCTACAAAAATTACAACAAAAAAACGAGGCTATAAAGTAGTACATAATTACTGAGTGGTGGATTAAACATATAAGTAGGTAAAAATTTTGGTCACAACATCTTCTGCACACGTTTTACAACTACATAAATTATACTTTCGTCCACTCAGTATACTAGTAAAGTAGGTATTAAAGAAATAAAAAACATAGAGTATTAAAAAAGGTCCATTAACTGGAGTTGTTCTCTGTCTACTACATTTTTTTTAACTTGTATTGAGCTTGTAATGTATAAATCCCTACATAATTTTACCACCCTAACTACTTTGTTCCTAATACAGAATTTTAAACCTCCATCTACGTAGAAATTCACAAAGGTCCTTAAATATCACAACATAGACGTGATAAATAGATAACCATATAGTCTACTTATTTTCTAACGGATCACAATAACCACTTTCTTAGTTAAAGACACTTGACCAGGGATAGCAGAGTTACACAGATGCAAACACAAACTCACATAATTCTAAGCTTCATAAGAAGTTACATTTTACCAAATAAATCCATAAAGCGTTATTCATAAAGCAAGCAGATAGAAAGAAGCAAGCAGATAGAAGTAGATTGTACGCATATCATGCATGTTGACACGCTATTTTACCCAATACTTCAAATTAAAAATACTTAGAAGTACATTGCTTACATATCATGCATGTTGACATGCTATTACCTAGAAACTCAATGTAATTTTTCCCAGGCAAAATGAACAGGACATGGTTTTACTTATAATAAAATAGTTCTAGTTACATGTCTGCAATAAGAATAGTGCTTAATAATTCATGTCTTAATACTTACACTATGGGGAAGTTTTAGATTTGATATCCATGTCTTGGTACCTATGTATCCATCTTCTAGGTATATTTATTTGCTTAATGCTTGCTACTTCTTAATGAAAAGCGGAAGGCGTCCTTAAATAAGACTAGTGCTTAATAATTCAAAAATGCAAAAATTTCCAAAGAAAATAGAAAACTAGAATTTTGAGTAGTTAATAGACAATTATTTCCGAAGTCTAATTGATTTAAAAGCACATGATAACCTCATATCTCACAGAATTGGGCTAGAAAATGGGCACAGATCAAAAGTGACTTAGTTGGAAATCACTACAGGAGTTTAAGTTAAGTTCCCAAATAAGAATCACTACATGTGTTGTTGAACTTCTTTATACTCAATTAAAATAAAAAATAAAAAATATAGAAGCTTGCAAAGAATCTCCATTTGTGAGAAGTTTATTAATCATGACATGTAAAAGCATCAGTCTTATATTTATCAAAAGTGTGCTTATTATATACCTTAGAAATGTCTTGGTTGTAGGACTTTCCATCTCAAAATTTAATAACTTCTATATGTCAGCCTCCATTTATACGACCTGGACATAAATTTTTGCCCGTTAATTTATAAAAAATTTTAAAAAAAAACATCTACGCATTGATAGTGTACAAATAAGCTTAAGAAAACAACCTCTTCCTTTGTATACCTGTTATCAGTTATCAAACAGAAATCTTCTACTTTTGGAGGAGTAATCTTCTCGTATTTCCTGCAATCATTCATCAACACTCGGTGTAAAACACAAAAATTACTTCTAACGATAATGTTTAATTATATGAAACTTATACAGCAAGTAGATTGCAGAAACACCTAGAAGTTGCAACTTATGCCTTATAATCTGACTCATAGACAAAATCTATCAGTGTATGAAAATGTACAACACAAAGTTAAACTTGCACAAAATATAAACCGGACACAAAGATTGGCCCATACAAACAGAGTCCTATCACCATGAATCACTATAGAATGGTTTCTACCAAAAGGCATCGTAAAACCAAAATTTCCATGACACAATATACTAACTGTCTACTTAAACTATTTCTGCAAAACAGTAAGGTATAAAGGAAACTTCACCACCAAGTTAGTAAACAGACTTGAAGTAAAAGTTGTACAGGAGGTATAACAATATTATATGTCATAATTTTAAGGTTTCGCTTGCTGAAAACAATAGTTTAATGTCATAGTAAAGAAGAAAAAGTATCAAATACAGTAACAATAACATATGATGGTCTCCGAAGGGGTGGTGCGTTAGTATCTGTTCAAAGTAACTAAAAAGGTATTATTCTTACTCACTATATTAACTGAGAGTTTGCAACAAAAGCTGCAACAAATATTCAAAACTGCAGTCAGTAAGACATTATGATCAAATTGATTACTTTTAACAAAAATTTAGCCGCGATAACATGTCAGAAAATTTCAGTATATTAATAAGAACTCACTTCTGGACAAAGTACAATACAAAGTTAAACGGGACACAAAGAAAAGCTCCCACTTCTAGACAATCAATCAATGCATGATCGACCGAATAAACAGTCATCTACTTTTGTTCAAAATATAAATAGAAGTTCACTTGTATATTTTTACTTTTTTTAGAAAAACTAACATAAAATTCAAGACTAATTGGTGAAATTCAACAAGCCAAAACCCAACCAACCAACCTCACCCTCAATCAGCAACACAACCTGAACTGTTCTATTTTAGACTAAGTTGTAATAGGCTTGACGTCTTTTACCACATTTTTTTGATGTTGTAAACAAGATTGTAATGGAGGCAACTACAACTATTTTTAGATTATGTAATTTAATCAACTACAACTATTTTAGATGTTACAAAGTACTATTATAGATTTTTTTTATATTCACTTTTTAATACATTTAATTCTTTTCTAAATTAAAGAATATGTTTTTATATAATACACATTTTGTCCTCAATACTATTATTAAAGAATACAACTTTTAGTATTCGCTTTCTTTAGTACATTTAATTCTTTTTTAAATTACATATTCTTTCCTTTTAACTTTTATTTTTCTTTTCCAAACAAAACAAAATATTCCATTGCAATAACCATCTCCCAGATATGAGCCATCTATCTCCCAATACACACCTCGAATCCACCGCATTAACCCGCAGCAACCAACCAAAACTCAATGATTAGGATTGACCAATGGGTTGGTTTCATTGAGTGTACAAACCAATATAGATGCAAATATAACACATAAGGTCCATTTCAACCCAAATTTTCATCGAACACTTCTTGTAATTAAACTATATATTCCACGCTAAAAATATATCGACCTTGTTTGCGTGTATCATCATGAAATAACTTAATTAGCTAGTAGATTCAGACTTTGTAGTCTCTTTCACACTTATCATCATATATCCTCACCTACAAAGTAGGAATTATTCATCCTAAATCTACTAAAAATAATAATCAAATAGTCAACTTTTAACAATGGAAGCCGAACCATTGCCCCATCTCCCATGCCACACAATAGCTCTATTTTTTACTAAACTACTTAAACCGAATATTTTCTAAGTTTGAAAACATAAAATAAAATAATTCAAGATTACTAGGTAAACTAATATAAAAGCGATACCGACAAGTATATAAATGTTAAATGGTTATGAGTGTGTACCAGGATCCCTGTAAGTGAGCTGCCACAGGATCTGAACAACTCAACGCGAAGATAGACTGCTCTTTCTTCATTTACATCACATTTCTTAGCAATAAATTCTACATTAAGAGAGGAGTCAGTTAATTTTACAGACTGAGATTTCAAAATATTCATTTTAGTGGATATACATGTACTACATCCCTTCTATATTAATGACCAAATATTAATGACCAAACATGCAACCAAAAACTTTTCATGTGCTAACTAGGCCGAACCTCCAAAAACCTAAAGAGTATCTTGTGCATTTTTTGCATCTAAAAACTTCACCTACTTGTAACAATGAAATTTAAAAGTTAGTGATCAAATACACATTTAAAATAACATATTTAATTTGCAACTACTTTAAAATTGCATTATGTGGATAACCAGCATAAGAAACAATGTTTTATAACCTGTTCGTTTATTTTTTATGTTCCAAGTTGCATTCCAGAAATAGCATTTTTGTGGTTGTTAAATAAACACCAGTTGTGGGTAGGATGTTCTGAATTTAAAGTTTGGTCATAATATGTATCAAAATATACCTTTAATAGCTGCAAAAATGTCTTCTTTCACCATATCCTAGTGTGATTTAGAAAGCTTGAGCCAAATCAGCCTGGATCCGGACTGCTCTTATGATCTATTTAAAAAGTTGCACCTGTAATTTCCTTATCCATGACCTCAGCCTCAAGTACTATAGCGATAAGATAAATGAAGTAACCTATAAAACCCTTTAGTACACTCATTCCTCTTAATAGCTTTAGCTCAGTGCCTGCATGCCAGTAACAGTGAAGTAAGATGCAGCGACAATATTATTATTCCTCCATCAAGGCTTGTAAAGGTTGCTAAAAGTCAGGTAATTTACTGTTCTGTTCTCATAACATAACTCAGCATTAAATACCAATAACAGCAAAACTGCATCTGCTTTAGTTCTTACTATGCATATGGAAATAAATGATATTATTGATCCAATAAGGTCTTGAACTTGAATTGACAATTGCTTGCATATGTAAAACATTAAATTTTTGTGTAGGTGGACTACATTTTAGGAGAAAATCTATTGAAATGTCATACATGGTATATAGCTATAATATATCCAAATTATGCAATAATTACCTAGTTCCATATTTGAGTAGTTCAGAAATAAGCTCAAAAGAAACTAAACTACACTGTGGAGGTAAGCATTAGTATATCCACCTATGATGGTTCATCATGCACATCCAATAGTGATGGCACAATAATATTGGTTTTAATTTATTAGGGATTAAAGGTTCAAGTGAGCTTTTCATATTTAAATATTGACAATGAAAAATGGGCTTCAGTCACTCCTCTAGATTGATGTTAGCCAAAAAGAAAACTGTATAGTTATAATATGTCCTGCATGAGGGTATGCTAGTTACTAGGTGACCCCCAAGCATCCATGAGTAAATTCGCTTTTTGTAAAAAAAAAATCTCACTAAGATGATACGTTTGGAAGAAATGTACAAATTGAAATAAAAATGGTATACATTTAGTTCCGCCTAATCACAAAATTAATAGCCTAGAAAATAATAATAACGTGACTTGAATTTGAGCCTAAATTTATGGAATGTATTCTTTGCCAATTTATATTTCACAATGCTAAAATATAAAAGGAAATTCCATGGCCATTTTGGAATATGAATAAGATAGCGATACCTTAGACTTGATTAATGCACCCTTTTTTATATTCATTATATTGTTACAAGTTTATTACATCATAATAAAGAAGCTGAAAGACGAAAATATTAATCCAAAATAGAAAATATCAAAATTTAGTAACATATTAATCTTACATGGAAACCTAGAATATTATTCAATTTAACTTGTTTACACATATTTCTAATATCATAACATGAGCAACTCTTTACAAATCAATATTAGCCAATTAAATTCAATATGTACCATTTCCATGAAGAGCAAACAATTGTTTACCTGTCAAAAATTAACTAGGAGATAATTAAAAGCTTAGTTATAAATAAATATAATCTTTTCACACAAATATAATGTATAAACTATTAATCTACTTCCACTGTCATAACATGAGCAACCTTTTACAAATTAGTATTAACTAATTAAATTTAATACTACCAAATCCAACAGCAACAAAAAATTATATCCTAGCAGCAGTAGATTAGGAAATAAGTCAATCCTTATTTATGAAGAACTATATTATTTTTGCACTAATAAACTTCAGTGAAAGAATTTTATAAATAACACTAACAACATCAAACCTTCATGTCACTATCATTTCTATGCAATAACAACAAAATAATAAAGTGTATCCATAGTTTATAGAATCACTTGGTATTGAGCATGCTATTTTACGCTATTTATGCAAGCTCATCAATTGCAAATTATATTCTGTACACTTATTCATTATTGTATGTTAATAAAAAAATACAAATAATCATCGTACCTTGTTGTACTCGACATAATATACAACTAAACCAAAGCCGGCTCAAGAGCTTTTAGTACTTGGAGTTATCTAAATATAAACGTCGATTTCAAAATGCTTTATGATCAAATTATTTGTCCTTTTTGTAATTAAAACGATGATAGAAATTAAAAATTTCTATGATGAGCAATGATGAAATCTTGACTAACCATTTGTAAACAAACTATTATTAACTGACCCTACCATACAAAGACCTGTCTTTTTTCTCTATAACTTGGAAACGTAACTGCAGTATTATGCATGATAATAAAGAAAGCAATTTCACATGTTGCATCTAAAATTAAATAAATTACCTCAAATCGGGTTTCTAAAGCGAATCGACCAAGAATTCTTGAGTGAGGCCTCTTATTTATTGAGTGGACTTAGAATTCGATTCATGTTCTCGTGTTTGCCAATGAAGGATTCACGGTGCTTTAGGGCTCAAGTGATTGCCAATGATGGATTCAAAGGGAATTAGGGCTTTAGTTTATGGGCTATTATAGGAGAGGTCAGGAAGGAACAATTTTTCATGGGAGATTTCATGTTTAATTAGGTTAAAATTTCGCAGGAGGATTTAGAATTTCACCTTTATGCGGAGTGAAGTTGAAAAGGAAGAAAGGAAGGCGGCCTAGTGACCGCGTAATGAAAAAACTCTAAAAATGAATTGGGCTACTTTAAACAGCGTTCAAGGTTCTAATTTTTATTTTGCAAAATTCCTTTGTCAGCAGTTATTGTAAATACGCTGTCTACTATTGCAGTTGAAAACACATTTTCTTGTAGTGATCTCTCATCATTACCAAAGATGGAACTCAAGACATCTATTTATATTCAAGTATGGGATCATATAACATGATGATTTCGTGAATAACATGAATAGACTTCTATGCAGATACAAGCTAACAATACGAAATATTGTTTATTTTATGCTTTTCAGGTAAAGAAGAATAGTAAAAAGGATTGAATGATTCATCAAATATAGAAATCATGGAATAATTTATAGGTGACATGATTCAAAAACAACATTATAAGAAAGGATCACAAAACATGTGATATTTACAAAATTTTCATAACTTACATAATGTACGAAATTATTTACAAGTGTACAGAACAAATATATATAAACATAAATATAAATCATTTATAAATCTTGAACAGTTTTATTTAGATTCTCAATAATTAAAGGATCCATGATGTAATGAATAGCAATGCGAAGAACCTCTTTAAGTTTCTTCTCTTTCTTCCTTATCTTGTCTTCATCATTGATAGCCTTAATGTTGGTTTTTAAACACGACTAATAGCTTTAATTACGCATTAAGAGTTTTTTCTCCTTTCCAAATCAGCGATGCACTTCAAGAGGAGGTACTTTTCGCATTCAAGGTTTTGGATCCTAGCTACATATTCATTTATGAGATTCGAGTATCTTATATTTTTCTGATCATCAAAATACTTCATCATTTCATATTTAACTTTCCTGCACCACTCCCCCACCACCTTCTCGTCTAAGCTAGGAGGAGGATTAGTCGTAATAGGGAACTTTTGGATAGCAGGGGAAGTAAACCTTGTAGATTTTGCGATAGATGAAATAGCAGGAGAAAATGGTAAATCAATGCTGGAGATATTATTCTCAAAATTAATTCTAATGTTTCACACTGAGCCTGACTGTCCTTTAATTTCATCTCCAAATCGCTTATTTGTCGGAAGAGTTCCGACGTTTTATGTCAAAGTCAATTGAAGGATATGAATTGACTTAACGCTTCCACATGAAATCGCTTCATTTTTGCTCTGAACATCTGCTTTTAAATTGGCAACCTGACATTGAGATTTCTGATAATTATTGTCTGAAGCAAAAATCTTCTATACCATTTTAATGTTTTTATGTCACCTTGGCAACGAGTAGATAAAGTATCATCAATAAGTTTTCTCTTTTCAAGATCAGCTAATAATTTATCTTTAATATTGATAAAGCATGATGCTGAATCTAACGAGGGCATTGCGGATAGTTGTAACTATTATTAAGTAAACGAAGAAAAGAAAATAAAGTCAAGAATTGGGTAATCAATCTCTTTGCATTAACGATAAGATTACAACTTAAGTAACAATGAAACTAAAAAAGTACAATTAGATATTTGTTTTACATCTAAAGTTGGGAAACTGCATTTCTAACCTTTTTAATGAAATAACAGAAAGAATGACTGTTGAGTCAAAAGGAACATTAAGTTTTTTTGGAGTAATAACCAGAGGATATTTGCTATGGTTCCATTCCCCGGTAGGAGGACCTTCACGAACACATATTAACTTGGTACGGTACGTCCGGATTTCCTTTAATAGCTTTTCTTTTCCTTCACCGAGAAAATAAAAATGGAGCCGAGGATTTTCCATGTTTTTTGTAAATATCTAAGAAAGCAATACCTACGTAGTTTTGAAGATTTCAAATCGATGCCTTTTCGGGATAATCTCTTCTTAGTTTAACATGCTGGTTTAAATAATCTCTAGAGACATAATTGCCTGAGGAACATTCACTCTGTGATAACGTAATGAAATACAGCTAAGTATAAAAGGGAAACTAAAAACATTAACAAATCAATGTTATTACATAATTACGACTATTAATTCGGTTCATACAAAATTGACTTTGTAAATAATTATGAAATAAAATTATCCTTATAATAATTAAGTTTATCAGAAGGCAAGTCTTAGGGAATTGATCTGACTCGTGGAAAATTCCAACATGCTCCAAGATGTGGGTTAGACCTAAATTCGTCCAAGTATCTCTTGTCTAGACGCCTAAGTAGACCCAACTAAAGCCACCTAAATATGAGAAATCTGCAATTGGGTGTCTATAATAGGCTTTATATAGAAAATCCACCATAATATTTCTCTCCTCAACCAACATCCCAAAAAGCGTAATCAACTATCGGTTTTCCTTTTAAAGAGCATCATATCAAAGCTCCGCCCTCCTCAGTAGTGGGGCAACTTCTTAATGTTTGAAGGATACTAACACTACGCGCTCCTATTAAGCCTATGATATTTATCCAAAAACATGTTGTGTTCTCTCAGCTGTTTGTCTAACTCCCTATATAAACTATTTATATGTACTTGTTTTCTCTCAAGCTTGGTTTTATAGGGGTGAACAGGTTTCCTCCTTATCTGAAATAAAGGATTTAACTACTACTATCTCAGAAGTGAAAGCTGTTTAAACAAAGAGTCTCATACCTAAGAGACAGGAATTGGCGCTTCAAAAACCCCCTCTTTCTCTCTTGATTCTTCAACATTAATATAAGAAGGTTTATCTTGAGGGTTTGAAGGTGTAGGGGGTTCATGTGGGCTGCTTCATGAGAAGATGGTGTTAGGAAACCAAATCTATGATTTCGATGACAACAAATATACAATGAAAATCGAATATACATATATATTTATATATACAGGCACTTGTTAGAACAACATCACTAGAAAGACAAGAACAAGGCTCAAAGGACACTACAAAAGACTACAAATTGATAGGAAAAAAGAAGCACAAGAAAAAGAGCACAAAAACTGACATGCGCAATATCAGACGTCTGGGTGCATAAGCCAAACATCTTAAATAGTTCTTTGGAACAACAGATAGGCTGAACCAGACGTTTGGTAATTGCACTCAAGCGTCCGATCTACTACTATGTTCAAAAATATATATAGTATCAGACGTCTGAAACATATCGCAGACGTCTGATTTCAAACTCGGATTTCAAATAAGAACTTCAATTACCACATTCGAATGGACATCTTCACTTCTCTTCGTTGCAACTCTTCATCATCAACAGAAGCAGCAGAAGAACATTCGTTAATGGATGCAACTACTCAAGATACCTATCTA
The DNA here is from genome assembly GCA_030765085.1 of Allium cepa. NCBI lineage: Eukaryota > Viridiplantae > Streptophyta > Magnoliopsida > Asparagales > Amaryllidaceae > Allium > Allium cepa. The sequence goes on from CM060931.1 coordinate 223,651,807, forward strand.
CAACTATATAAAGCATCAATAATCAAGAGAACAGTACTTAACTTACTTATCTTTCTCACTTATGCTTTCTGATTCTATACACTATTCTTGATCTCTACACTCTAGCAATTCTTACTTGTATTCACTCTTCTATATGCACAGTTTCTCATAGATAATATTCCTTAGAGATATATTGGAAGCAATTGTACTAATAGGTGAACATCTATGTTATACTTGAACACACATTTGACAAGAACAAATTATTGTAACCAAGCCTATTCCTTTGGGCAAAGCAAGGGTGTTTGATAATAGAATTTTGAAGGAGAGATTCGAGACTAGGCGTAGGACGGGAGGTCCGAACCAGTATGAAATCCTGGTGTGCTTATTCTATATTTACTTAGATTAATATTGTTTTAGTTGCAACATATATTTTGTCACATATACTTGCATATACATTACACGATCCACCCCGTAGACTTTTAATTGGTATCAGAGCAAGGTTTGATCAAAGTATAGTAACACGTATTTGAATCACTTTAATATGGCAAGTATTTTTCAAGAAGGACAATCCACAGCACGTCCCTCACTCTTAATGGTTCTAATTATGCATATTGGTCACACGTATGAGAATTTTTATGGAAGCTAATGGATTAGAAATTTGGTCAGCCACTTAAAATAAATATGAAGCACCTGACAATGCTATGAACACATGAAATGATTGAAAAACCCGCAGCTTTTAATAATGCTAAATCTATGAATGTTTTATTTTTTTCATTGGATAAGAAAGAATTTTCACATGTCATGTTGTGTAACATTGAATACGATATTTGGCGTACCTTACAAGTTACACACGAAGGCACAAACAAAGTTAAACAAACTAAAATTTCAATTTTACAAAATCAATTTTCATCGTTTAAAATGAAACAAAATGAATCTATAGTGGACATGTACTTTAGATTCCAAACTATTCAATACGATTTAATGGCACTTGGAGTAAATTCACAAATTTTGATTTAATGTCCAGAGTACTCAATTCTTCAACTCCTGAGTGGAAAAGTAAAGTATTAGCTATCGAAGAAGCTAATGATCTCTCAACACTCTTAGTTGAAGAATTGATAGAAAATTTAATGTTCTATGAAGCTAATTTGCAGGCAAGAAAAGAACAAAATTCGGAGAAGAAAAACATAGCATTCCAAGCAATAAATGAAGATTCCAACTTAGACGAAGAAGAAATCGTATTTATTGCCAAAAACTACAATAAATTCAAGAAATTAAGGAAAATGACCAGATTTCAGAAAGGAAGAAAATCAAGCTCTACAAATCAAACGTCAATCAAATGCTATGAATGTGATCAATTTGGACATATGAAGAAAGATTGTCTCAAGCTCAACAATGATAAAAGAAAGAACAAATTTGAAAAATTCAAAAAGAAGATAGCTTTTAAAGTAACATGGGATGACTCGATTCTTCTTCATCATCAGACAATAACAGCGATAATGACGGAGAACAAGCTAATGTATATTTTATGGCACAAACTGATGAGGTGTGTCCCGAACTTAGCTATAATGAATTATTATAACTTAGTATGGAATTAGATGATAAATTTAGACAAATTAAAAAATTAAGTAAAGAAAACATAGCCAAAATAAATTGATTAGAACTTGAAATAGGAATGTTAAAAGATGAAAAAATTATTTTAGAAGAGGAAGTAGAATTATCTCAAGAAAAAAATAAAAGTATTTTAGTTGAAAATAAGCTATATCTAGTGATTTTGGAAAAGTTAAACTAGAAAAGGATAACTTGTTAAAAGAAAATATCAACTTGAAAAGCAATATAGAAACACTGAAAATTGAAAATTTAGAATTAAAAGAAAAATTAGATCAAATTACAAATAATGTTTCAAAGTTTAATAAAGGAAAACAAGATTTGGAAAACCTTATTAAATCTTCAAAACATCAGGTAAGAATAGGATTTAAAAAACAAAAAGGGAATAATATTAAAAAATATAGTCTTATCTATCAAAAGACTAAAAGATCACCAGAGTCAAATAAGAATAACAAAAATATAAAAATTTGGATTCCTAAGACAAATAATAATTTGATTAGACAAAAACATATTAATAACTTTCTAGACAACGTAGTCTATAATAAAAATTATGTTCATAAAGGTACCAAACCTTCTTGGGTATGGCTACCTTGCTCCTCCTAACATCTAGGACCCTAACAAAGTATATGGGTGCTAACTAAATCATTTTTTTATAGGTATCCAGAATAAAAAATAAGGAGAAATGGATACTTGATAGTGGATGCACCAAGCATATGACCAGAAACTCAAAAATGTTATCAAATATAACATACATCGATGGTGGAACAGTAACTTTTGGAGATAACTCGAAAGGATACGTCGTTGGCATTGGGAAAGTCATCAACTCTGGCATTTCTAGCTCATCTATTATTACAAATGTTTTGTTAGTAGAAAATTCAGAACATAACCTACTTAGCATTAGTCAATTATGCGATAAAGGTTTTCAAATTAATTTGGAAAAAGATAAATGTAATATTTTTGACAATAACAAACAAATTATCTTTGAGGGTTTTAGAAACAAAAATATTTATGTCTTAAATATGAATATAAATCAAAATTCAAATTTATGCTTAACCGCCAAGCATGATGAGCCATGGTTGTGGCACAAATGATTCTGTCATATTAATTTTAAATATATTAATAAATTAGCAAAATATGAGCTAGTTAGAGATTTACTTAAAATAAATTATAAATTTGAAAATTTATGTGACGATTGTCAAATCAGAAAACTAAAGAAAAGCTCTTTTAAATCTAAAAATAATATCTCTACAAAACAACCATTAGAATTATTACATTTAGATTTATTTGGTCCAATTCAAGTACGATTTATAAATCACAACAAATATGTTTTCGTTATAGCTGATGATTTTTCAAGATATACGTGAACTTTATTTTTAAAACATAAAACTAACACTTTTGGTATGTTTAAAATTTTTGCGAAAAGAATTAAAACTCAAATGGATTTGAAAATTAAGAATATTCGAAGTGATCATGGTGGAGAAGTCGAAAATGATCTTTTTACAAATTTTTGTAATAAAAGGCATAAGTCATAATTTTTCTTTTCTCTGCACACCTCAACAAAATGGTGTAGTAGAAAGAAAAAATTGTACGTTACAGGAATGTGCACGAACACTATTAAATAGCAGTGGTTTACCAAAACATTTTTGGGTTGAAGATATTACTACGGCTTGTTATGTTTTGAATCGAGTAACCATACGACCTATGACTAAACATACTTGTTTTGAAATATTTTTTGGAAGAAAACATAAAGTATTATATTTTAAAACTTTCAGATCAAAATGTTTTATACTAAATACAAAAGATAATTTGGGAAAATTCGACTCAAAGGTCGATGAAGGAATCTTGGATATTCGGATCGTAGCAAGGCATATAGAATTTTTAATAAATGTACTTAAACAATTAAAGAAAGTTTACATGTTTCATTTGATGAAAATTTTCTTAACCATCATACTAATGACGATGAAGAAATAATTCCAATATCAAATACAACAAACTCTTCTGATAATGAGACAAATGCACAAAATAATATATTAGTGTCATCTCCTAGAATTCTAAAGATCATCCAAGAGATAATATCATTGGAAATATTAACTCTAGAGTAACTAGAAATCTACTTAACCAAATAAGTCATATAGCATTTGTGTCAAATTTTGAACCAAAAAATTATAAAGAAGCTTCAAACGATAATTTTTGGATAATAGCTATGCAAGAAGAATTAAATCATTTGGAAGTATTAATCTTTGGGAATTAGTACCAAGACCAAAAAATCAATCAATTATTGGAATAAAATGGGTATTTAAAAACAAAGCAGATGAAAACAAAAATATAGTTAGAAATAAAGCATGTTTAGTCGCTCAAGGTTTTAATCAAGAAGAAGGTATCGGCTACGACGAAACTTTTGCTCTAGTAGTAAGACTCGAGGCCATACATCCACTACTTTCTTTTGCAAGTCATCACAATTTTAAATTATTCAAATGGTTGTCAAAAATGCTTCTTAAATTGTTTTATTAGAGAAAACATATATGTTGAACAACCTCCATTGTTTTTTCACGAAAATTATCCCGATCATGTTTTTAAATTACAAAAAGCCTTATACGGTTTAAAGCAAGCCCCTCGTGCCTGGTATGAACGTCTCAAGAATCATTTAGTAACATCTGGTTTCCAAGTGACACAACTTTATTTATTAAACGAGAAAATAACGACATCTTAGTTGTACAAATCTACGTAGACGATATTATTTTTGGTTCAACTAATGAAAATTTTTGTACTCAATTTTCAAATATTATGAAAAACGAATTTGAAATGTCTCACATGGGAGAATTAAATTTCTTTTTAGGTTTACAAATAAAACAACTTGAAAATGGTATTTTTATTCATCAAGAAAAATATTATAACGGTCTATTACGTCGTTTTGAAATGGATAAACTTCAAGCAAACCAACACCAATGAGTACTAGTGTTCACTTGGAAAAAGATGATAACGGAAAAGATTTTGATGAAAAATTATATTGTAGTATGATTGGCCCCTTATTTTATTTGACGGCTAGTCGACCCGACATTATGATGAGCGTATGTCCTTGTGCCCGATTTCAGTCAAAACCAAAAGAATATCACCAAAGAGCTGTTAAACGTATCTTACGATATCTATCTAGCACTAGAGATTACGATTTGTTTTTCCCTAAGCGATCATCATTTGAACTTGTTTCATATAGGGACATGGATTTCGGTGGATGTAAAACAGATCGGAAGAGTACTAGCAGAACGTGACACTTTATCGGACAATCATTAGTTTCATGGTTTAGCAGAAAACAAAATTGTGTCTCCTTATTCACTTGCGAAGCCGAATATATTTCAGCGGCTCTAGCATGTGCACAAGTGATATACATGCAACAAATGCTTAAGGATTTCGGCAAAGTTATCGATAAGTCACCAATATATTGTGATAATACAAGTGCAATAAATCTATCGAAAAACCGTATAAATCTCTCACATACTAAACATATAGATATATGACATCATTTTTTAGGTGACAATGTGGAAAAGGAATTATTACATTAGAATATGTAAATACCGAGAATCAAATAACAGATATTTTCACAAAACCACTAAATGAACAAACATTTGTTAAACTGCGACGCGATTTAGGAATATATTCTCTTAATGATCTTCTCAACTAATACTACATTTTCATTCATTCTATTTTTGGCTAAATTTTTTTTATCCATAAATCAAAATTGTTAACACTGACAAACAATTTTTTAGAAATTTGTTTTGTGATATTACCTATGTATAACCTTTAAAATCATGTATAAATAGCCTTTTTACAAAACAAAACGAAAAGAATATGTAGATTTCATATATTTTTTACATGAGAAAATAAAAACATGTCTTTTGACAACTCTCATCTCTCCTTCTCAACACCAACAACAGACATTTCAGCAGATATGCCTCATCGCCTTCCTACTACTACACCAGCTTAGGAACCGACATATAGTGGTCCTCCTACCACACGGGATTCACTCTTGATAAAAAGAGATCCAAATGATCTCTATTTGTCTCTCCTAATACCAAGGAGAAAATTGATACGATACATCATTACCAAAAGTAACAAATAGAGTTACAACGAGAATTATACTTTGAAAAAAAAGGTCACTGTGCAACGACTAAGTTTTCTAGATCAAGTAGTAATCAAATTTTGCAATTCACAAAAGAAGGATGTGCATGAACCACTTCTGATTCCTTGAAATCCTTTGGATCCCTCTGCCTCTTATAGTACACCTTTGGATCCTTCACCTAGGTGATTCTCTGATTCCCCAAGAACCAACGTACTAAAAAGACACGACTATTTGTGAAGAGTTACGAATCTCTACGAAAAGATTTGGATGCAACACTTCAATTGAAACTCTTTATCAACAGTCGCTGATTTTTAACCTCTATAAATACATATTCTACCTTGATTCCAATTCACCGAATTATCATTGAATTTTCTTATCTTTCTAATCTAACTCTTTTGAATCTATTTCCTGTAATACTTTCAATTATTCTACGTTAAAGCAATATTATACATTTCTATTCTTCATAAACTTCAAATATATATATTTATACTCGAGGAGAAGATTATAGGAAGGGTGTACTATAAGTGAAAAATAAGGGTGTACTATAAGTGAAAAATCCATGTTATTAGAACACACAAAGTCAAAACAATCTTTTGTATTTGTTGAAGTCATGTTCTACTGCTCAGGCATGTGAAGTCCTCTTTGGCTGCTGAGGCGAAATCTTGTTTTGCTGCTCAAGTCCCTGTTCGGCTGCTTAGGGGCTGTATAGACCTGTTCCTCCGGGATAAGTGAGGGTTGTTGTTTTAGTGAAATTCCAGAAAGAGTTTGGGACTGAACGTAGGACGATGCTTCAAACCATTATAAAAATTCCTGGTGTCATTTTACTTTACTGCTTTTATATTTGTGTTATTTACCGTATAAATATCATCACTATACTTTGTGTTATCATATATCCATATTACACGATCCATAGCACACTTTCATTTGGTATCAAAGCCTGGAATTCTATCGATCGTCATAACATCATAGAATAATGACTAGAAAATGATCTAGTCGAAATACAATTGGCAAAATCCCTGTCAAAGCCACCAGTAAGGACTATAAAAAGGTACTTTTGGATTTAAGGATTTCAGCAAAAGATAATAATGAATTAGTTAGTATAAGCAATAAGATTTCAAAGCTTAGCCGTTGTAGAAATTCAGTCAACTGAGCTTCTGGGTCAGTCGACTGAATATTCAAACGAATTTTAAAATAAATATTTGTATATCTGTGCACATGTGCATGTTGAACAAAATTTCAAGGGTTAGTCGACTGAGCCTCTGGGTCAGTCGACTGACCTGGTAAAATCTGTGCAATTTGCATAGATTACACAGGTATAATATATATATATATATATATATATATAACTTTAAACACTTATATAATATAATATATATATATATAACTTTAAACAATTATACATGCTTATATATGTATAAATTATTTAGAAATAAGACGATTAAATATATAAGCTAATATATACGTAAATGAGGAGAGATTTTAACAAAATTGACCTAAGACTCAAAAAAATATAATATGATTGATGCACCGATTTTGAAGTCTTGTCCTCTTGTAGTATATATTCTCTTTTCATCGTAGCAGTCATCAAATCTATTTGTCGTAGTGATAAGTTTGTGTCATGAATCAAAACCAAGTCTCAACAATCTCCCCCTTTTTGATTAATGACAACCTGTAAATAGATATAGATTTTGACTGTATATATAATATAAATACTTACTCCCTTGAATCTTTGACGCTTTATATCCTACATTCTTGATGTTAGTAATAATATTTCTCCCCCTTTGTCATCGACAAAAAGGAATAAAGAACATGAACAATATAGAACAAGATAACTACTACTTATAATGTAAGGTATCATAAAAAAATTAACATTTAAAGCATGCGATACCCAAGGCTCTTATAATTTCCTAATTTTTAGGAAACCATACCCATTTGGGTGGGGTTGAACCTTTAAACATATAATTTCATTATTAACTACCATATCAAAATAATAATCAATATATTTTTCTATGTTTTTCCAATTAACAGGAACCCAAATATTTAGATAATTTTTATTCATATTACCCGTTAAGATTTTATACCTCTAAAGAAATTATAAACATTATTGGTCATAGTAGTATTTGAATTTCTAGAAAAAAATTATTTAGACTTTACTCGTAACCTAGCACTAGCACTAACATATTTAGTATACATGAAAGCGTATCTAGTGCTATTTCTACGATCAGTTTTATTATATCATAAACCACTTTTATCATGTAAAGGTCTTGAATTAGATAAAATCATGTTTAATTCATATTGACCTTTATTAAATTTTGTGATTTCAGTGTTAATTTTATCAAATTTAGCTTTAAAGTCACAATTATTATTTTCAAAAGAAATAATATTATTATTTAAAAATTAATTTTCTCATTTAATTCAGAATCTCGTTTTTTAACATAATGTTCTCATTTTTGAGAAGGAAATTTTGAGATTCTAAATTATCTAAACAGGATTGAAATAAATCATTTTGTCTTTTCAAATCAAAAATTTCTTTTGAAAATTTTCTCTCTTTTTCAAATATGGTGTTTTTTTCATCTAGAAAATCTGTAAGAGCCTCAAAATTTTTCTTTAAAACACCACGTAGATTTTCTAAATCTAACTTGTCATTTTTCGATTTCTCATTTTCAAGTTCAACACGAACATGGAAATATATGGTCGCCACTCAAGCCATGGAGGGATGACAAGTCTGAAGATCGCAATGCTCCATCTTCATCTATATAAATTTACTTATTCTCATTGTATTTTTATCTACGTATATTTGTATTCTGTATCGCAATTAATAACATTATGTTTTACCAAAATCAATCTCTCGAAAAATAAGCAACGCCCTTCAAAATTAGGCTATTTTAAGACAAATTTGCCATTTCAAACGTCTGAACAATGCCATTAGACGTCGGACACTCTTGTATCACATAATTATTTTAACATCATGCATATATCAGACGTCTGACAAAATTCTTTGCCTTTCAAAATTTACAAATCGATCTATTTCAGATGTCTGCTACCAACAACCAGACGTCTGATCATATTTAATGTCTTCAAATTGGTTAAATCAGACGTCTGATTCACTTTCCAGATGTCTATAATTCAATCGACACTCTTAAATACCCTGATAACGTCTATTTTTCCACTTTTCTCCCTTCCATTTCATTTCATTTCTACTGTAAGGACGATTCCCTAATTCTCAAAGTCGCTTTCTCCTCCAAAAACGCTCGAATCTTATGGCTTCTAAAACCAAAAACCCTAAAATATCTAAGCGCAAGCAAGACCAAGCTACTTCATCCAACCCGCCAGTTTTCTCTAACGATCAAATTGAGAGATGGATGAATCGCGTACCACATTCAATCAAAAGATACGAAGACATTCAAAAGAAGAAGCTTCATACAGGTCCTCTCTATAATTTGCTCAAATTTCCTATGTACGATTTGGATGAAATATGCGAAAATGCGGGTTACATCAGTTGATCTCCTTCAACTCGAATAATATCCAAATAGACGAACTTGCGACATTCCTATTCTATGCAAATTTATATAGCACAACCATTTGGAATATCGAAAACGACGATAATTGGCTATGGTTAAGTGTTTACGGCAACACTATTAGACTAACTCCAGGGATCCGCCGAACTCTCGGATGTTCCGACACTGGAGAAGATTTATATAATATTCCGGATATGCGTCTCAAACCGAGAGATAATATCGCACATCAAATATGGGAAGATGAAATGCCTAAATTTGCATCAAAATACCTAAGACCTAAGGCGAGACTTCTCACTAGAATGATTCTCAACACTATCATTTCTTGCCTTGGTAGTCATGAACAAATCACAGAGTTAGAACACAACGCTCTTAATTCTATATTCAGTAGAACAAGGGTTAATTGGGCAAAATTATATTTGACGAGCTCAATTAGACTCGATCACGCCCATCCATCGTCTACCCTATATACATCATGCGTCTTCTGTGAACTCACAACATCCCTTCTTATTTATTAATCTTTGAATAGATTTCTCCAAAATATTTGTCCATAAAATTCTTCTCCTTAATGCACCTACCAGAAAATCCTCCAGATTTTATCTCTTTTGAAGAATGGACGCAATGTCATCAAGCTGGACAAGCTAGGACTCCTCCCCAACAACAACCTGAACCATCACAAGAGGTCGAGCAACATTGTGAGAATACTCCTCCTCCTCCTGCACCCTTTGATTATACGCGCCAAGATGACATTTTGGAGGCTTGCATTGAGACAAATCCAAATAAGAGTTTTCGAGACTTAACCCTCCAAAATCAACCCATTCTATCAAGAAATCAAAAATTATTGGCTAAGCGTATTGATAGTTTTGAAACATCTTTTGCTTCTCGCCTTTGCCACATTTGAAACTTCGCTTTCAACTACATTATCCGTTCTAAATGAGGTTCTTTAAAGAGTTCATGGTCACCTTCAGAAGATTGGCCAACTCCAGTGCCTTCTCCTCCTCTTTCAAAACACTAAACTTTTTGAAGAGGAAAAAGAACCTCCCGAACATACTCCTACATCTCCTACAAAAGAACTTAGTTCTTTCAAAAATGAAGATGAAGGATACGCTCAAGCTAAAACTTCCCCAAAAGATCCTTAGATTTTTTTTTAAGATTCCATCTTTTGTATAAAAATGATAAAAAAAATCTATGCATGTAATCGATTAATAAGATTAATGAAAATTGCTTTTTGGTGTGTTATTTCTGTGTATATTCATGTAACATTACAACGATTGGTAAATATTAAATGGTATGAACATGATGTCTACAATTAAAAATTGTTAATGATTTTTGATAATGCTAAATGGGGAGAAATAATAAACAACACAATAAATAATAGAAAGCACATATTCAGGGGGAGATTTATAAATTTATATATAAGTACACTGTATAGTTGTCATCATCAAAATGGGGGAGATTGTTCGAAAATCAAATCTATGGTTTCGATGACAACAACTATACAGTGGAAATCGAATATACATACATACATATATATATAGGTACTTGCTAAAACAACATCACTAGAAAGACAAGAACAAAGCTCAAAGGACACTATAAGAGATTACAAGTCGCTAGGAACAAAGAAGCACAAAAATTGATATGCACATATCAAACGTCTGGATGCCCAAGCCAGACGTCTGAAACAGTTCTCTGAAACAACAAATAGGCTGAACTAGACGTCTGATCTACTACTATATTCAAAAATATGTAGTATCAGACGTCTGAAACATATTCCAAATGTCTAATTTCAAACTCGAATTTCAAATAAGAACTTCAACTGTGGACATCTCCATTTCTCTTTGCTGCAACTCTTCATCATCAACAGAAGCAACTGAAGAACGTTCGTAATTGGATTCAAGATACCTATCTACAACTATATACGGCATCAAGAATCAAGAGAATAGTATTTAACTCACTTACCTTTCTCACTTATGCTTTCTGATTCTATACTCCATTCTTGATCTCTCCACTCTAGAAATTCTTACTTGTATTCACTCTTCCATATACACAGTTTCTCATAGATAATATTCCTTAGAGATATATTGGAAGCAATTGTACTAATAGGTCAACATCCATGTTATACTAGAACACACATTTGACAAGAGCAACTAATTATAACCAAGCATATTCCTTTGGGCGAAGCGAGGGTGTTTGATAGTAGAATTCCGAAGGGGAGCTTCGGGAGTGGACGTAGGACGGAAGGTCTGAACCAGTATAAAATCCTGGCTTGCTTATTCTATATTTACATAGATTAATATTGTTTTAGTTGCATCATATATTTTGTCACGTATACTTGCATATACATTACACGATCCACCCCACAGACTTTCTAATGGATTGAGATTGACTTTTTTAGAATTTCTCGCGTTGTCGTCTCTGTCTTTCTCAAGAGCATTGACTACCCCTATCGCCGCCTGAACCTTGACCTTCGTCGACGTTGTCACTGTCGTTATCATCACTACCATTATCATCATCATTGCCATCGCCCTCTTCCTTGGCAACTTTGTTGAATATGCGCTTATATGTTTTTGTTTGATGATAATAAACATATATATTCATTTAAATGTATTTGGTAATGTACTATTTTGTTTTTCATAGATTAAATAAATACTTGTTGAATAAAATAAATTACACAGAATTTGAATTTGAATTCAAACAGAACAAGTTACACAGATTTTGAATTCAAACAGAAATTTTATTCAAACAAATATTTATTACAATCTTGAATAGTACAAATTCATGCTCTCACTATACATATACATTTTTGATTACAATCACATCACATTTCACATTTACAGTTAACCTCACTACATATCACTCACACTCGTGTTTTTGTCTTCAACTGCATTCCGGTTTGAATCCAGCATCTGAGAAATCTGCAAAAATATAAACTAACGCAGTAAAATTGAAAAAGAAATATTTTTGCAAATTAAAAATAAATAATTTTTGAAAATATGATTTGCCTCAGTTATTTGGGTTGTTCGTCATAATTCACACTTGTTTTCATCACAAAGTCGTGCATATAGATATTACAGGGACATGTAATCATAAGTGGCTGCAATACACACGTGTACATTCATACACGTGTGCACTGCCTCGCCAACTCGTGTACACAGCCTACAAGAGCAAGTGTGCAAGTGCAAATCCCAAAGACCACAAAGAAATCTCAAAAATCAACTCATATGCAATATATTGAAAATCACGACACGAGCTCAAGGTCAAACCCGTTTTTTTTAAAAAACTGGGTTCAACACAAGGCAACATGAAAAATGCAGAGCTTTGACAAATCAAAAGTGCATCAAAGGCAGTTCAATGTGGATAGCAACAGCAAAAAGGTAAAGTGGCAATAAACATGAAATGAATCGAGTCAGTAAGGAAATGCACAAAGTAAGTAACAGTAAGCAACAGAGATCAGTCAGACCAAACATGAAGGCTACATGAAGTATGCAAGTTCAACCTCTTCATTAAACAACTCAAGACCAAGCTGCAAACATTCAAAAGTGCCAACAAAGAATGCAAGCTCGACCAACATAATGAATACTGCAACTGCCACAAGACCATAATGCAACAATGTAGCAGTGCAAATCAAGTACTAAACACAACAATGAAGACTACAGTAAAAGACATGGAACTATGCAAGACCAGAGTAATACAGCATGCACAAAGTGCCACAAGATACAGCAATGCAACTCGACTACAAAAGCCATCAAGTATACATTACTGCAAGCTCAAGTGATAAAACATGTGTCCAGTAACCAACACAATGAAAAGACCAGACACTACAGCATGTACAAGCCAAATAATTCAGATCAACTAATCAACAGTGCACAACCAACTCGAGAATATACACGATCAAGACCAAATGCAAACTGCAGTAGTACACTTGAACAAAATAAACAAGTGGAGCATCTGTGTAAACTGGGCAAGCATGGACAGAAGACAATGCAAACAACAAAGACCACTACAGTAATGCATCAGTGAGCAACACAGCAATGTAGTTTTTGCAGTGATACAAATGTAACACAACAGCAACATGCTTAAAGACCACAGCACGACCAATGGCAATACAGTGACAACATAACAGCAGTTTATACAACACGAATAAACCACTGCAACAATGTGTATGAACTCATGTGGACAGTAACAACAGGTCAGAGAATTGAAGAAAGCCACTACAAGAATGCAGACGCAAAGATGGCTGAAGCTGTGACAATTAAGATGATAAACAAGTTGAAAAATTCATGTACGCATTCTTTGAAATAGTCAAAGTATCAAAAAAAAATAAAAGGAAAGTTTTAATGCCGTGTGAATCAAGGAATCGACCAAGTCACAAATCAAAACAGTGTCAACCAAGCCGTGAAAAGAAAGTATCAAAATATACGCATATGAACAAGTCAGAGATAAATCTCAAGCATCAAAGCAAAATCGAGCGGCCAAAGCACAGTGAAGACAAATTCAAACAAAATTTATACGAACGCAAAAATAGGCTTTTGAATCCTATATAAAATGCCCAATCATCATCGGCATAATAACAAGAGAGTTCGAATACAAGTATCAGAGAAAAAATTGTTACCGAAGCAATAATCGAACTCACCGAAGCAACCGAAGGAAGCAACACGAAATCGATCAAGGCAGGTTAAATCACGAACAATCAACAAAGATCGAAGTATTATCGGAGCTTCGCAAAAGCCCTAATCTGGAACAGAGAGCGCAAGGACGAGATCCCCAAATTTTAAAGAGACGAGAAGAACAAACGGCCACCATTATCAAGAGAAAAAGGAACGGGCCGAAGTGGTTATAAAAAAGGGGAATTAAAAATACTATTTTCTCCTTTTTGGGCCGGTCACTAATTTAAAGGGGGTTAGGTTTATTAAATAATTAGGGTTTTGAATTGGTTTTTTAGTTTAATTTAATGTCTTTTATATTTTCATTTGAAAATTGTGAATTAAATCTTGGTAAATCACCACATAGGTTTTAGGTTGTGTCTGATTGTCTATTTAGAGTTAGTTCAGTAAGCAGGGGTTGCGAGTTTGCAAAAATCTATAGGCGGTAGCAGGGTTTGCAAGTCTGTTAGAGTGTTTGTAAGCGTGATACTGTTTAATTCTAATAGAAATCTGGGAATGCAGCAGTAGGCAGGGGTTGCCGAAGCTGGGTAAATTTTGTGTGTGATTTACTTTTCAGTATATTTATTTCTGTAGTTTATTTTTGTGTTTAAATCGAGAAAATTTGCTATAACCCTATTCACCCCCCCCTCTAGGGTTAATCTAGATCCTACAAGTGGTATCAGAGCCCGGTATTTTGTTTTTAACTCTAGAGTCATGAATTCACCGAATAATGTTTTTTCTGAGGGGCAATCTATTGCTAGGCTACCCATGTTTAATGGGAACGATTATGCTTATTGGAAAGTTAGAATGGGTATCTATCTTAGTTCTGTTGATTATGATGTTTGGGATATTACTGAAACTGGCTATAAACCTCCCACTATAATCGTTGGTGATACTGAGATTCCTAAACCTAAGGATAGGTGGGATGCTAACGATAAGAAATTGAAAACGACAAATGCTAAAGCCATGAATGCTTTGATATGTGCTCTTGATAAAAATGAATTTAATAGAATTTCTCATTGTACAACAGCACAGGAAATTTGGCACACTTTGGAGGTGACACACGAAGGAACTTCTCAAGTCAAGGAGTCTCGTCTAGCCCTATTCAGCAATGAATACGAAAACTTTGTGATGGACAAAGGCGAAAGCATAAAGGATATGTTTGGACGCTTTTCAACCTTGGTATACAACGCTAGAGCGCTTGGGAAGGTATTCACTGAGGTAGAGCTTGTGAGGAAGATACTACGAGTCCTACCGATGAACTTTGAGGCAAAAGTCACGGCAATACAAGAATCGAAAGATCTGAGTAAGCTAAGCATGGAGGAGTTGATTGGCAACTTGATGATATATGAGCTTGAGCTAAAAGCAAAGGAAGAACGCAACAACTCCGAACCAAAGAAGAAGACGATTGCCTTAAAGAGCAAAGAAGAAAGCGATGAAGAAGAAGAAGATCCAATTGAAGAGCTTGCAATGGCTGTCAATAATCTTAAAAAATGGTCAAGATTCAAGTCACGAAAGAAGAAAATAAGTGGTAATAGGTCAAAGAATTCTGATGATTCCGATAATGAATTGACATGCTATAACTGCAAGAAGCCTGGCCACTTCAAACAAAAATGTCCACTTCTCAAAAACAACAAAGGAAAGAAAAAGAAAAGGAAGGCCTTTGCAGCAACTTGGGATGATGAAGAAGGAGAGGAAGTTTCGAATAATAGCTCAGAGGAGGCTAACTTGTGTCTTATGTCAAAATCGGATTCAGAAGCAAGCTTAGAGGAATCTAGTGAGGTAAGTGACTATTCTTATAAAGAACTTGTTTCAATGTGTTGTGATCTTACTAAAATGATTGATACTCTTGAATCTAAAATTGAAAAACTAAAATCTGATAGGAGAGAACTTGTCCATGAAAATTCTAGGTTAGAAACTGAAATTGAAAATATTAAAAACCTAGACTGTAAAAAATGTAAAACTTTAGATTCAGAATTATCAAGACTTAGAAATAGCTTTGTAAATCTTGAAAAAGAAAATTTAAGTCTTAAGGAAAACCTTGACACTAGGAAAAAGGATTTTATAAATAGGTGCACCTCACTTGCAACTGAAAACACAACACTAAAAACCAAAGTCCAAAATCTTGAAAAATCTCTAAATAACTTTTCAAGAGGAGAAAAATCATTCAACATGTTATTGAGAAATCAAATTTTTGCTAACAACGGAAAAGGACTAGGTTTTGGGAAAACACAAGTTGATGATAATGCAAAATATAAGAATGTCTTTGATAGATGTGAAATATTTGGATGTCGTGCTGAAAATTATAGTCATAGGAACAAGAACACAAAATTTATACAAGTTTGGGTTCCTAAGAATTCTACAAACAAATTTCATGTCTATTGGAATAAAAATAAAAGGACTAAACAAGTATGGGTTCCAAAGGGATTGTTTATTCACAATGCTTCTATCACTAATAACATTGGACCTAAGAGTTTCTCTAGGTCATCTTCCTCTCTTTTTATGTAGGTCTGTTGGCGGGCTAAGGAACAACAAGAATGGTTTCTAGATTCAGGTTATTCTAGACATATGACAGGTGACAAATCGAAGCTACGAGAATTTTAAAGGTGGAAATGTGATCATGGGAGACAATAGCAAGTGTAAGATTATTGGCAAAGGTGAAGTTGGTAACGGTATTTTTTTCCTTGACTAATGTTTTATACGTTGAAAATCTGCATCACAATCTCATTTCTATTAGCCAAATATGTGACAAAGGTATGAACGTGATTTTTGACAGTGATACTTGCAAAATCATTGATAAATCTTCTAATAACATTGTTTTTATGGGCAAAAGAAAAGGGAATGTTTACTCACTTTCATTTGATAATCTAAATCTTTCTAGATGTTTGGTAGCCACTGACGAAGAGGCATATTTATGGCATAGGAGACTTGGACATGCTAGCATGAGTCTCTTAGAAAAACTTGAATCAAAAGAATTAGTCAGAGGGTTACCACATCAGAAATTTAAAAATAATAAAGTGTGTAAAGCATGTTCCTTGGGCAAGCTTAGTCGATCATCATTTCGTCCTAAAAACATTGTTAGCACATCAAGGGTCCTTGAACTAATTCACATGGACTTATTTGGACCAAATGAAATTTCAAGCTTAAATGGAAAACGTTATTGTTATGTATTGGTTGATGATTATTCTAGATTTACATGGGTTTACTTTTTAGCCAAAAAGTCTGAATCTTTCGACTATTTTTCAAAATTTGCAAAACTTGTTCAAAATGAAAAAGGAGTTACAATTAAAACCTTGAGAAGTGATCATGGAGGCGAATTTGAAAATTTTTGTGAAGAAAATGGTTTAAAACATGAATTTTCTGCTCCACGAACACCTCAACAAAATGGGGTGGTTGAAAGGAAAAATCTTACATTACAGGAATTGGCTAGATCCATGTTGAGTGAGTATAAGCTACCTCTAATCTTTTGGGCAGAGGCAGTGAATACTTCGTGCTATGTAATGAATAGAGTAATGATTAGACCAATACTTGGCAAAACGTCTTATGAATTGTGGCATGAAAGGAAACCTAACATTTCTTATTTCGTATATTTGGATGTCCTTGTTTCATTCTTAACACAGGTGATCAACTTGGAAATTTGAATCAAAGGCTGATGAGGGAATTTTCATGGGCTATTCAACAAGGAGTAAGGCTTACAGGATATACAACAAACGAACAAAGACAATTGTTGAGTCAATCAATGTGAAATTTGATGAATCTGATCTGGAAAGAACGACTGAAAAAATGATTGACAATGGGATAGATCATGAAGGCATTGAAGAAGGGACATATAGTGAGAAATCTGAAAGTAGGACAGTTGATACTGATAGATTAAAGTTCAAATCCAATCATCCACCTGAATTGGTTATAGGTGATCCGACGGAAGGTATACGCACTCGCTCTTCATTTGATACAAACTTGTGTGCATTTTGCTGTGACAGTGGTTTTATTTCTGAAATTGAACCCGATTCTGTTGAAATAGCTCTTAATGATGAAAGTTGGTTTTTAGCAATGCAAGATGAACTTAATCAATTTGAGAGAAATAAAGTTTGGAAATTAGTTCCTAGGCCAAATGACTATCCAATTGTTGGAACTAAATGGGTATTCAAAAATAAATTTGATGAATCAGGAAATGTAATTAGAAACAAAGCTAGGTTGGTCCCAAAAGGATATAACCAAATAGAAGGCATAGATTTTGATGAAACATTTGCTCCAGTTGCTAGGTTAGAAGCCATTAGGATTTTGCTAAGTTTTGCATGTTATAAGGGTTTCAAACTTAAACAAATGGATGTAAAAAGTGCCTTTCTAAATGGTGCTTTGAAAGAAGAAGTTTTTGTTGAACAACCCCCCGGTTTTGAAAATCATGATTTTCCAAAACATGTGTATAAACTAGAAAAAGCATTATATGGTCTTAAGCAAGCCCCTAGAGCTTGGTATGACTGCCTTTGTACATATCTTTTGGAAAACGGTTTTAAAAAGGGGAGTGCTGACACGACATTGTTTCTATTACATAAAGAAAGTGATTTTTTGATTGTTCAAATTTATGTGGATGATATCATTTATGGTGCTACTAATGAACTTTTGTGCGAGAAATTTGAACAAGTCATGCAGGCTAAATTCGAGATGAGCTTGGTTGGAGAATTGAAATATTTTCTTGGATTTCAAATCAAGCAAAGCAGTGATGGCATATTTATTTCGCATTCCAAGTATGTGTTAGAACTATTAAAGAAATTTGGAGTTGAGAACTCCAAACCATTGAGAACTCCTATGAGTCCATCAACAAAGTTGGACAAAGACGAGAAAGGAATTGCTGTTGGTCAGAAGAAATATCAAGGAATAATCGGTTCACTTCTCTATCTTACTGCTTCTAGACCTGATATTATGTTTTCTGTGTGTTTGTGTGCACTTTTTCAATCTAATCCTAAAGAATCTCATCTGAAAGCCACTAAACGAATTTTAAGATATCTCTCACACACACACAATTATGGATTATGGTATCCTTCTTGCGAAAATTTTGATCTAGTTGGTTATTCTGATGCTGATTATGCTGGTTCATTGGTTGACAAAAAAAGCACTAGTGGGACATGTTTCATGCTAGGACACTCATTAGTTTCATGGTCAAGTCGAAAACAGAATTGTGTTGCATTATCCACCACTGAAGCAGAATATATTGCTTTAGGAAGTTGTTGTGCTCAAATTTTATGGATGATGCAAACTCTTTCTGATTTAGGCTTAGTTTATAAACAAGTTCCATTAAAATGTGATAGTAAAAGTGCAATAGACTTGTCAAATAATCCTGTTCATCATTCACGTACAAAACACATTGATGTGAGACATCACTTTCTTAGAGATCACATTGCTAAGAAAGACATTTGCATTGAACATATTTCAACTAAGGCTCAACTTGCAGATATTTTCACAAAACCCCTCCCCGAAGACAGATTTTCTAGATTACGTTTGGATTTAGGGATTCTAGAAATCGACTAATCTGGCTCCCTGATGATTATCGAAAAGATGAATAGTGACTGAAAAAGTGATGAGTGTTGACATTTATCATATATTATAACTTGAGAAAGTACAATTAAAAAAATTCTTTAGAATTTCATAACAAGAGTTATAAAAACTTTTTGTTGGGTAAAAATTCCATGATCATTTCTATTTCTATCATCATTCTATCGACCATCACTCATCAAAATTATACATAATATGTAAATTTGTGGTAGTTTACAAAGGAAATCATTCGTTCTTCAATATTTTTAAATTTGTGAAAGAAATAATTTGTGCTTCAATTTATTATATTTGGAAATAAAAATAAATATCCAAAGTATTCACTCTCATTTAAAAGTCCTCACGGTTATGCGTGGGTGAATTACTTGGATTTTTGATTATGTACTTCCATGCTCATTTAAAAGTCCTCACGGTTATGCATGTATGGAACGCATATCAAAATTAATTGATTTAATAGACAAGTTGATTCTAATCCCATTTAAAAGTCCTCACGGTCATGCGTGGTTAGAAGATACTTGATTTCATTTTTAAATTAAATGGGAATACTACTAATCTCATTTAAAGTTCTAACGGTTATGCATGATTAGTAGATATTCAAATTTCCTGAAATCAATATACCACAAATAGACAGATCAGTATGATTTTTGATGATTTTATCCTCATCATTTCTGAAAGTGGAATATGCGCCTAACAAGGATAATTATGATTTTTGTTTGATTTTTTATTGAAATTTGATGTTTATACTCAATCGAGTTAAATGTTTGATTCATGTCTATCACTTCATCTCTATTTTTATAACACTGTTATTCTTTTGCTGATAACAAAAGGGGGAGAGAAAAGTTAAGATTTTGTCAAATAGAATCAAGCAAAGGTCAAATAATTTTCACTTTGCATATAGGCTCATTTATATATTTCTATTTGTATGCATATGTGTAGGGGGAGCATCATGTAGAGAGGAAACATTTAAATAGGGGGAGCAATTAAAGTATATCATTGATCAAATACATTTAACACATGTACAAAATCTTAAATATATATTTGTTATCATCAAAAGGGGGAGATTGTTGAATATGCGCTTATATGTTTTTGTTTGATGATAATAAACGTATATATTCATTTAAATGTATTTGGTAATGTACTATTTTGTTTTTCATAGATTAAATAAATACTTGTTGAATAAAATAAATTACACATAATTTGAATTTGAATCCAAACAGAACAAGTTACACAGATTTTGAATTCAAACAGAAATTTTATTCAAACAAATATTTATTACAATCTTGAATAGTACAAATTCATGCTCTCACTATACATATACATTTTTGATTACAATCACATCACATTTCACATTTACAGTTAACCTCACTACATATCACTCACACTCGTGTTTTTGTCTTCAACTGCATTCCGGTTTGAATCCAGCATCTGAGAAATCTGCAAAAATATAAACTAACGCAGTAAAATTGAAAAATAAATATTTTTGCAAATTAAAAATAAATAATTTTTGAAAATATGATTTGCCTCAGTTATTTGGGTTGTTCGTCATAATTCACACTTGTTTTCATCACAAAGTCGTGCATATAGATATTACAGGGACATGTAATCATAAGTGGCTGCAATACACACGTGTACATTCATACACGTGTGCACTGCCTCGCCAACTCGTGTACACAGCCTACAAGAGCAAGTGTGCAAGTGCAAATCCCAAAGACCACAAAGAAATCTCAAAAATCAACTCATATGCAATATATTGAAAATCACGACACGAGCTCAAGGTCAAACCCGTTTTTTTTTAAAAAACTGGGTTCAACACAAGGCAACATGAAAAATGCAGAGCTTTGACAAATCAAAAGTGCATCAAAGGCAGTTCAATGTGGATAGCAACAGCAAAAAGGTAAAGTGGCAATAAACATGAAATGAATCGAGTCAGTAAGGCAATGCACAAAGTAAGTAACAGTAAGCAACAGAGATCAGTCAGACCAAACATGAAGGCTACATGAAGTATGCAAGTTCAACCTCTTCATTAAACAACTCAAGACCAAGCTGCAAACATTCAAAAGTGCCAACAAAGAATGCAAGCTCGACCAACATAATGAATACTGCAACTGCCACAAGACCATAATGCAACAATGTAGCAGTGCAAATCAAGTACTAAACACAACAATGAAGACTACAGTAAAAGACATGGAACTATGCAAGACCAGAGTAATACAGCATGCACAAAGTGCCACAAGATACAGCAATGCAACTCGACTACAAAAGCCATCAAGTATACATTACTACAAGCTCAAGTGATAAAACATGTGTCCGGTAACCAACACAATGAAAAGACCAGACACTACAGCATGTACAAGCCAAATAATTCAGATCAACTAATCAACAGTGCACAACCAACTCGAGAATATACACGATCAAGACCAAATGCAAACTGCAGTAGTACACTTGAACAAAATAAACAAGTGGAGCATCTGTGTAAACTGGGCAAGCATGGACAGAAGACAATGCAAACAACAAAGACCACTACAGTAATGCATCAGTGAGCAACACAGCAATGGAGTTTTTGCAGTGATACAAATGCAACACAACAGCAACATGCTTAAAGACCACAGCACGACCAATGGCAATACAGTGACAACATAACAGCAGTTTATACAACACGAATAAACCACTGCAACAATGTGTATGAACTCATGTGGACAGTAACAACAGGTCAGAGAATTGAAGAAAGCCACTACAAGAATGAAGACGCAAAGATGGCTGAAGCTGTGACAATTAAGATGATAAACAAGTTGAAAAATTCATGTACGCATTCTTTGAAATAGTCAAAGTATCAAAAAAAAATAAAAGGAAAGTTTTAATGCCATGTGAATCGAGGAATCGACCAAGTCACAAATCAAAACAGTGTCAACCAAGCCGTGAAAAGAAAGTATCAAAATATACGCATATGAACAAGTCAGAGATAAATCTCAAGCATCAAAGCAAAATCGAGCGGCCAAAGCACAGTGAAGACAAATTCAAACAAAATTTATACGAACGCAAAAATAGGCTTTTGAATCCTATATAAAATTCCCAATCATCATCGGCATAATAACAAGAGAGTTCGAATATAAGTATCAGAGAAAAAATTGTTACCGAAGCAATAATCGAACTCACCGAAGCAACCGAAGGAAGCAACACGAAATCGATCAAGGCAGGTTAAATCACGAACAATCAACAAAGATCGAAGTAGTATCGGAGCTTCGCAAAAGCCCTAATCTGGAACAGAGAGCGCAAGGACGAGATCCCCAAATTTTAAAGAGACGAGAAGAACAAACGGCCACCATTATCAAGAGAAAAAGGAACGGGCCGAAGTGGTTATAAAAAAGGGGAATTAAAAATACTATTTTCTCCTTTTTGGGCCGATCACTAATTTAAAGGGGGTTAGGTTTATTAAATAATTAGGGTTTTGAATTGGTTTTTTAGTTTAATTTAATGTCTTTTATATTTTCATTTGAAAATTGTGAATTAAATCTTGGTAAATCACCACCTAGGTTTTAGGTTGTGTCTGATTGTCTATTTAGAGTTAGTTCAGTAAGCAGGGGTTGCGAGTTTGCAAAACTCTATAGGTGGTAGCAGGGTTTGCAAGTCTGTTAGAGTGTTTGTAAGCGTGATACTGTTTAATTCTAATAGAAATCTGGGAATGCAGCAGTAGGCAGGGGTTGCCGAAGCTGGGTAAATTTTGTGTGTGATTTACTTTTCAGTATATTTATTTCTGCAGTTTATTTTTGTGTTTAAATCGAGAAAATTTGCTATAACCCTATTCAACCCCCCCCCCCCTCTAGGGTTAATCTAGATCCTACAAACTTCATCTTTGTCACTTTCATCATTGGAGTTAGATTCTATTTCAAAGGAAGGAACTTCAAAAAATAGAATCTTTAAGGCATCAATTTCCTCCCTTTCAGCGACTTAAATCCCCCACTCCATGTTTTTTTTCCATGACCCTATTGACAAGAGCAAGGTTAAGTGAGGGGAAGTTCAATCCAGGATACTTATCAACATTGTCAGTATAGGCGAGCGTCATAACATCAAAAGAATTTATAACGATTTCTTCAAGAGAAATATCGAGAAATTGAGACACACGCTGCTTTGCGTCAGAAAATGGTGTCAATGGACAACTTTAAAGAATCTTTATTTTTATTCAGCTCTTCCCTTAGAGAAGATTGTTTGGTCGCCATTCAAGTCTTTTCTTCCCCGGACCCTTTTAGAGTCATTTTTAATGCTAAATTTTCATCAGCAAGAAGTTGACAAGCCTTCCTCTCTTTGAAAACAGCATATTCTGACTGAGCTGGAGAAGCTATTAATCTTTCTAATTCCATTATGTCTTCATTCTTATCCGCAAACAAAAAGAGACTTGGCTGTTTAAGCTTCAAACTTCTTCATGAAGCCTCGATGTCTCTGTGGAAAATTTTAATTCCCCATCTTGCAAGGAGAACCAGCTCTTGTAAATCTGAAAGAAAAAGTACAACATAAGGCAAAACTGAAAAGGTAATAATAATAAGATTAAGTGATATAAGGCCTATTAGAAGTTGTTTTTCCATTAGGGAGTGACAATGATCCATTAAGTTAGGAACAGAGGAAGGCGGTCGAATTGAAGTAAATGATGAAGAGTTTAGGATAAATTGAACCATCTTTTCAAAGTTGCTCGAAGGTGTACGAGATGATGGACCAAGAAGATTCAATTCTTGAGAAGGGGTCGAAGTCCCCAAATCTTTTTGCATCTGCTTGATCATACTTGGAGAGTTGGAGATGACAATGCGAGAGAGGGCATCAGTTTTTGAGGTAGTCCTCTTAGATGGATCAAGACAGACTTTGATAGTAGGACTCTCCAAGGATTTATCAATATCTACAAACTCTCCTTCTTCCAACGGTGGAGAATCAGGAACTTCGACGATTTTGCATTTCTTTGAAGATCGTTCCACCACATTCGTTTTACCTAATTTCCTTTTGGTGGCCATCTTCGATCTAACAATGGCTTGGGAAAAAGGTGGCGCGTGAGAAGTTGAAGTAGGAAGCTTGGATGACTTGAAGTTTGTTTAACCTAGAGACCAGCTACGGAAAATTCAGACAAGTTATGAGTCAGTAAAGTGATTTGAAAAGTAATACAACAATAAACTGTAAGTACAACATTTAAATTTACTAGAATGATCGGGACAAATTAGTGACATCAGGGAGAAATTTTTCGGATCTCCCAAGAAATGGAAGCACTTATTCCAAGATGTATGCTGGACTAGAGGAGATTGGCTAAGTATCCTTTGACCAGTTGGCAAGAGGGAATGTTTTTGTAAATTCGTGGGATTCAACAAAGTTAGCCTGTTCCCAATCTTTCTCAAAATGGAAACTAGTGACTCCACTATTTTCTTATCTTCTTCATATAGCCCTTTAGTAGAAGTGCCTGACGAAGAAACATAAATTGGTGAAGGAAAATAACATAATGAAAAATAAAGTCTGAGATCAACTTACGGGAAGAAAAGAAAGTCCTAATAATGTTGGGAAAACTCTTGAAAAAGAAGAACCATGTCTCCTAGTCCTTGAATTTATTTACCCCCTCAGATATTAGCTTCTTGGGGGATTAGCTCTGAAGATTTGGTTGTTCAATTTGCTAACCTTAACCAACCAAATGAGATAATTCAGCACTTCTGCATTGAGAGAATGAATGCTTGATTCCAAGGGCATAAGCTCTGAGGATAGAAGGTAGGTGTACACATTGGGTGATAATTAAATGGGAGCAACTCTCAGGTAGATTATAAACTTGAATAAAAAGTCCGGGAAGGGAAGGAATTCTCCTTGCCAAATATGGATTGCTGTGTAGGCAACGAATCCTTCATGAAGTCTGTGAATGGTGTCATTTTCTGAAGGGGATGGCTTCCACTTCAGTAATTCCAAAGTCATTTAGAATCGCATCTACCTCATCCTGGGTGGATATTAAGGAATGTTTGGAGGTAGCTTCAATCCTCTTGGGTGAATTCATGATTCTACCAGGTGAAATCATTTCAGTTAAGAACTATAATATGTTATGAAATTAACATTCTTTCAAGGATTATAACAAACCTATTACAACAATTTGAACATCAACCAAAACATGAAACCTCGTATTCTTGAAAGAATGTTAAAGGAAAATAAATAAATTTATTGAGCTTTCGATTGAGTTGAAAGGGAAAATAGAAGTTGACTACCAAAAATACCCTTCAACAATGTCGAAAGCCCAAGGATGAAATTTAATGAACTTTCGACATGGTTGAAAGGGAGGTCGGAAGTAAACGCCCAACATACACTTTTCAACAACGTCAAAGGCTTAATAGAAGCATTGTTATTAAAATGGGAGTAGTTAAAACCTACATAACAAATTTGAACAAAGTATATGCTACCAATATTCAACAAACAAAGAAAAAGAATCATTTGACACAGTCGAAACCCATTGACTTAGTTTCTCTAAGGGAATGTGAATGCTGTCGAAACCCTATATGCCAATTAAGTCAAAAGGTTTTGAGTCTGAATCGTATTGATAAACAAAAGGATTTGGGATGTTTTAACGACATTGGTAAGAGATAATGATTGAATCACAATTAGTTACAAAAGGTTCCAACAAAGTCGAAAGGGATGCATGGTTTTCAAAGCATACCAGCAACTATATTTTGATCAATATAATAGGTTTCGACTAAGTCGAAACGTTTGACTTGATTCACAACTTATACAAAATATCCTTTTTCAATCAAGTTTATAAAATGTAAGTATCTCCAACTTGAAAAAATTAGAGATAGGCATGAACTAAAGGTTGTGAAACCTATAAGACAAAGTTTATACTTTCAAAAGAATGTATTAGGTAATTATCTAGTAAGACACGACAGCCGAATTCTTTGAAAGGTGTCTAAATATGCTAAGATACAAAATTGCTTTTGAAATGGTCGACTTCGTACTAGTTATACTGTACACCCTTTCGACGAGGTCAATTAAATGAAGTGCTAGGTTACCTTTCAACCCCATCGAAAGAGGCTAAGAAAGCAATAAAGTTTCCACCTTAATCTCTTTTGAAGAATTATAAAGGTAAAATTTTAGCGCCAAGTTTTGAACCGCATAGCTTAAAGCTTCTCTGTGAAGTAAATAGAAATTTCCTACTTCCCAAAATCCAATTTCAACCCAAAAATTCAAGTTAATAACCAAATGGATTTAAATGCGTATTCACCATTTATAATTGCAAAATCTTTGAAATGAAAATTCTAATCCTTTAAAAATATAATAGCAACAATAAAATACGAATCATATAGATTTATAATGAAAGTTAACAGAAAAACAAATTGAATCTAGGTATGAAAGTAAATTACAGAATTCTTTTATGCAGATAAAAACTTAAAAGATTTCAAATGAATTAGAACAGTGATTCAAATCCGAACTGTAAAGGTTTTATAAATCGAAATTCACTGTGAAATGAAAATTTTGAAAAAGCAGGATAACAGAAACTTACTTAAGATCGGAATTTTTGGAAATGAAGATTATTTGAGATTATAAGAACTTTAATGTCTGCTTGAAGTTTGTATTGATTATAGATGAATGAAAGAGGAGAAGATGAGATCGTGGTTTATAAGAAAAGTTGGCAAAGACGGTAGACCGCTCAATCAAATTTAAATGACTGGCCAAGATTTACTCTGGAATATGAAAAGGCAGGAAACATTAAAGGTTTTGAAATGATTAACTTGGAAAGTCAAAGGCATCCCTTCGCGCCGAGGGGTGGGGAGGGGGGAGGCGGTGGCAAATTTTACTACCAATTCCCTTTTGGCCTTATTGAAACCTGAATGAGTAGAAGACAAAGAAGAATAAGAGATAGGAGCTCCAGCAAGACCTTTTGAAGATGTCAAAGGGATGTTATAGCCAAAGGCTAAGAAGTATTACAACCTTTCGAAGGGGTTGAAAGGAACAAAAGCACCCTTCCACTTCAGTGGTTCCTTTCGAAGCAGGTGCTTTCGCATGCATAAAGGCTTTTCGAATGAGTTAAGGAAACACCTTTCGAAGACAACGGATAACAATCCTTCATAAGCATGCCAAATCTTTCAAAACCAAAGGTTTTGCCTTCATTCAAACTAGCCAGGCAGATGCCTTGGAGAGAGTAACCCTTTCGAAAGCAGAATCAAGCCTTTCAAACTGGTCAAAGCCTTTGATATCTGGGGAAGATTGCGCAATAATTTGCAAGCATACATTCGAAAGCTATCTATTGCGTCGGAACCATCAACACTTCAACAACTACAAAATCACAGGAAACTACTTATCGACAGAGTCGAATGCTCGTACCTTTGCTTTTTATGACAATAAAGCAACATGAAAAGAAAAGACGCAGCTATCCCTTTCGACGAAGATGGAAGGTGTTCAAGCCCATTCGAAAGCATTGCAGTGGGATACACAAGTGTCAAAGGAGTCGAAAGAAATCTAAAACCACCTTTCGACCAAGTCGAAAGCACTTGGTTGATAGGTGCCAACCTGCATCTATAATAGGACCCAAGGGGTCTGGTTTTGGAGATCCGAATCTTTTAACTATGTACTTGTATTTTCTTAACTTTGCAAATTTTTAAACCCTAATTTGTAGATCAAATTAGGGAAAACTGATCAACATAGTCATCATTGAATTAATAAAGGGAAGATTTCAATAATTTTTGATTATATAACTGTTTGGTGGCTTTTATTGGATTTAATTAAAGTTTATAGGTATCGGCCTCATCGAAAGGTTCCTTCCGAGTGGGTCGAAACCCCTGTTTTTACAATTAACCCAAGTCCTTAATTCTGAATCACCTCTCACCAAATATTTATCTTTTAGTGGATCTAAGCCTTAAACCTAATATGTTTTCCTATAGGTTTCAGAACCAGACCCAAGTCATTTAAGAAACCAGCTTTCGATAAAGTCGAAACCATCTAGACAAACCATACTCTTGAATCCATAGAGCCAACCTTAAGGGTTCCACAACTGTTTCGAAATAAAGGTTTTGAAGGGATAATCGAACAATTCCAGTAAGCTCGAAAGACTTGAGAGAATATAATAAAGGTGTTTTGACCTGGTAGAAAAGTCAACAAAAGAAATTTTTACAATAAAGATCTATTTAAAAGGGTGAACTTAAGGAAGTATTCACATTATTACTCCCTCTACTTAACTAAAAAGAGACCTAAAAGGACTAACTCATTCCTTAA
This sequence comes from Allium cepa, assembly GCA_030765085.1. NCBI lineage: Eukaryota > Viridiplantae > Streptophyta > Magnoliopsida > Asparagales > Amaryllidaceae > Allium > Allium cepa. The sequence continues at coordinate 223,680,417 of CM060931.1, forward strand.
ACTCGGTTTTGGGGTATTTACAAGTTTTCTGACTAACACTAACCTTAACCCATTATTCGACAAAATTAAGAGGATTTTAGAATCAATTCACTAATGACCTAGAAATATGAATTAACAGACAACAAATTTATAGGATTTTCACTCAAATGGCTTCTTTGTGCAAGGTAATAAGTTTTAAGAATGACACTTTTGAAAAAAATAGTTTTATGGACAATTTATAAAGAAAAGATAAATGAAGTTATCATTTTCAATATAATTTATCATTTTGCCTTATAACTTAAATAGATAAATAAATTTGTCATTTTCCTGTAAATTATCCTTAAAACTTATTACCCGAGAATGAGAAGCCCTTCAACCTAATTTCCATGGAAATTAAACAAAACTTTAATACGACAACACGAGATGGAAGATTTAAATATAAAACAAAGATTAGGAAAGCATGAGGTTGCGAATTGAGCATGAAAACTGGATCACTATAGCAAGAAAGAAGAAGACCAACGCGAGAGATGAATAGTAGCATGAACCCTAAGAGCAGCGCGAACATGAAGACGTTGGAAAAATGTAAATTTGGAAAACGATATTTTAAAATATATAAAAAAGGACCTAAAAGGGGAAAAAAATGGGAGCGATGTAAATTATAAAAAGTAAAATGAAGGGACGTGTCACTGATTTCCACTATAATATATAACTTAGGATTTAATTGAGTGCTTGAATCGTGATTGATGAAAAAAGGGGAAAATAGTGTACAAAATAAATGTAAAAAAAAGAAAAAGAATAGAGAAGAACGTAATAACCAGAAAATGATACAAGGATAAACAAAATAAAATCTAAATAATTTTTGAAGTCAAACTTTTCTAAATTGTGGTGTGGATGAGCTGAATAAAAGTGTGGGTAATAATATAATTAGGGAACTTTTGTAAAACATCGTCTTTAAATTTTAAAGTACACAGATGTCCTTCCTATGAAATCTATTTTAAAAAATATTTTTGGTCTTAGTTCCATTCAAAAAGTGCAAATATTTACAAAAAAACTGCAAATATTCGCACTTTTTCACAAAATAACTAAAAGAATAAAAAATAGGTTTGTTATTGAAACATGCGACCAAGCTCAGATTTAATTGCTTTTCTAAGAAAAAGATTGTATTATTACTACTACTACTAATTATAATAAAAAGATGTAATTTAAAACATGTTCTCAATAATAGATTTCTGCTTAATAATCTTGAAAATAAGGAGCGAATCCTAATTTCCACATAAAATTATTAGAATTCTAATTTCAGAAAGAATTATTTTACGATAAAGTCTATATCGACAACATTCAAAATACTTAAATTTATTAATAATAATATTCATCATGGCACATGCTCTTCCGTTTCCACTTTATGTACAAATATTTTCCATAAAAATAGTGCAAATTCGACAAGTTGAAAATTTCAAATATAACAAAGAAGCTAAAACATGTCAAAAAAAAGGTTGGCAGCAAAATAAAATAACAATTGCAATACTAATTTAACAAATAAATCATACATTTATAAAATAACAAAAAATGACAAAATGAATAAGTTGTAATAACACTACTCTTTCAAATATTTGCCAGTTAAATAGGGCAAATATTTGGCACATGCAAGTTATATTATTAATTTCAAAACTACACCATACCTTGATCACCAGTTTTAACGGTAGTAGACATAATACAACTTTGTCCTCTACCTCACATAGAAGTCCCATTAAAAAAATTCAAAGGACAACAATAACCAAATCCATACTTTCTTGCTTCATACCCAATGAAATCCTCTCAAATTCATGACTAAAAAGATCACCTTGATGATCAATAATACTATGGAATTACAAACAATCACAACTTCATAAAAAGATTTAAATAATGATACAAAAGCAAATCTTCTCATGTATTTCTTCTACGACTAATCTCTTTTCCGTATATGCAAAGTTGTAATTTAAAGCCATATTTTACTCAGTCTGAAATAAATAAAGAATATCTTTCGTTTTCATTAAATGAATCGATCAAATGAAATCGATAACGAACTTCTTAACTAATTTGCTAGAAATAGGTGAATGGTTAACATCTCTAATACCATCTGCACAAAAATGATTAGGTTGCATAGTTTTAATAACAAAAAAAAAATGAAAGCCTTGAATTTATGAGAAGCATGAACAAGAAATGTGCAACCTTCCCATGAACAAACAGTCCTAACATGCTCGCTATTATTCTTAAATATTAACATTATATCCATGCGTGATACAATATATCATAAGATACAATCGAAACTCGTCAATACCACCAGAAAATCTTTGACTGGCTCCAGTAAACATTGGGTTGCTAGAATAATTTTTTAACAATTGTTTCAAATATGAACTAGAATCAAATGAAGAAACAACAGTAGAAGAAGCACATGAACCACCTTTAGTAAAAAGAACTAGCAAATGACGACTATAACAACTAAAATCAACCGAACTATTTTTAGACTGTTTTAATATAGTCAAAACAAGTAGATAATCGTTAGAACAATGAACAACAAACAACAATGCTATGCAAATCAGAATTAATTTCAATTACTCTTTTTTATCATCTCTTTCATAAACCATTTCAATAGAACTATGTGTCAATTTAGATCAATGGCCAATAGAACTACGTGTCAATTTAGATCAATGGCCAATAGAACTACGTGTTAATTCAGATCAATGGCACAATATATCATTCCTCGATCTCACCATACAATCACTCAAACCATGTGACCTATTGCAAGTATTGTTACCCAATATTAAAATAAGATGAACATCAATGGAAGCAGGCATGCACAAATACAAATATAATGTTAAAATAAAAAACCACAACAGAAACAAAAAATTGAAAAACATTACTCGGTGACATATATTTGGATCCTCGAAATAATGTCCTGCGTGATACCTCATTGACAAATACATACCATCCCAATCTTTTCCTATAATACAATACCAGCCAATTAACAATACAAAAATTCACTACATAACATGATAAAGCCATACAAATTACCACAAATACAAAGTAATAAGGTTCAATTTAGGATGATGCTATTAAAACAATGAAGAACAGAAAATAGAAATAAAAACAACTAACGTTAACGCCTGCTATCAAACAAAATAAAAGGAAATCAGATTAAATTCACTGGTATTGACTTGGAAACTTGAACTACGAACGAAAAATTAAACAAAATTTCAATATGGCAGCATGAGATGGAAGAGTTAAGCATGAAACAGAGACTAGAAAAGTATGAGATTGCGAGTTAAGCATGAAAAAAGGATTATTATAGCGAGAGAGCAGACGACCAGCATGAGAGATGAAGAGCAGCACGAATCTGAAGATTTCGAAGAATGGTAGATTCCAAAATTGATATTTTCAAATGTATAAAAAATGAACTGAAAAAAGAGAAAAAACGAGAGGGATGTAAATTATAAAAAGGTAAAAAGAAAAAAAAAATGTGTTCTCGATTTCCACTATAATATATCACTTATGATTCAACGGAGTGCTTGAATTGCGATTGATGAAAAAAATGGAAGATAGTGTACAATATAAATGCTGAACAAAAAAAGAAGAGAAAAACCTAATAACTTGAAAAATAATCCGAGAATCAACAAAAGAAAATCTAAATAATTTTTGAAGTCAAACTTTCCTAAATTTTAGTGTCGATGAGCTGAATAAAATTAGGGGACTTTTGTAAAACACATCTTTAAAAATTAGAGTGCACAACCGTCCCATGTATGAAACCTATTTTAAAAAACATTTTTCTTTAGTTCATCCAAAAATGTGCAAATATTTGTAAAACAAACCGTAACTATTTGCATTTCAAAGAAAATTCAAAAAAAAGGTAAAAGAATAAAAAGTTGGTTTTGATTATAAAAATATGTGATCAATGCTTAGATTTAACTTTGAAATGTCAATTATCATTATCAAACCGACCGTTATGGAGGTTTGCTTACTGTCCCTGATCGAAATCAATTTTTCTGAAGCAAAAAAAACGTGGATCTTGTCTCATCGCGGTTTACTTAAACTTTCTCTTTTTATTTTGCGCATCAAAGATTTCAAATTCAAATCTATTATGATTTTCAAATTCTAAAATTTCAATTTCAAATCGACAATTTTGATTGCTTTGATTAATATTTAAATTTGAAATTCATATTTTCAGATTCAAATCTCAATTTATTCTTTTCCAACATATTATCACTTAATATTTAACTAATATTAACAAAATTTTTATTGGGGCATTTCACCAGAAAACAAACTTTGCAGTCCAATTAGTTTTTAGGACACACATTCAAAGAAATTACTTTCAAGGCCAAAGTCAGCAGAATAATTACTTTCAATGACAAAGTCAGCAGTCCAATTACTTTCAAGGACATAATTTCGTAGGTTTTTAGGCCCTATAAACTAATTATTTTGTGTTTTGTCCTTGAAAGTAATTATTTCAGTTGTGTGTCCTATAAACTAATTCCACTTGCTAAAGAGACCCTTGTGGCTAATTTCCACAACTTTAAATGTATATTTTTTATCAAAGTTAACAATTGAACGATCGGTTTCTCCACCGTTGTACGGTTATACTAGTTACTCCTACCACCACCATCAATTATAAAAAAGGAAAATTTAGATCGTTCTAAAGAGGATGTTTCTGCTTTTGAATCTTGAAAATAAGAAGCAGATTCTAATTTTCACTTGAAATTACTGTAAATCTAACTTCTGACAGAATTAATTTACGGTAAAGCCTATATCAACAACATTCAAAATACTTAAATTTATTAATAATATGTATCACGGTACATATTTTTTCCATTTAAACTTTGGTGACACATTTAGTCATGCAACTGTGGAGATCATTGTACCATTTATTATCTTGTTACAGCAACAATTCTGGAGTAAGCGAATCTTTTTGCAGTCACCCCCATATTTATAATTCTTTTTGATGCATCTTTCACGGCACTTGAAATATTCACAAGATAGCCAAACTTTACAATCTGCATACACGACACCTGTAAAATCGTTTGTATATAGGAAAAACATTAGTATATATGTGGGAAAATAAATCATGCATATAATGCCAAATTCTGGGATGTATAATAAAGATATATTATTGGGTATACGGGGAAGTGAAGAAGCAGCATCAGAAATCGGGACGGTAAGCACGATCATGAGTAAAACGTGAAGAAAAGCTTTGGAAAAAGCATTGTATCTCATCTTCATCTTCAATGTGGACTGGTCATGAATAGCAAAGCTGTGTAATATATATTGATGAAACTGATATCCTCACTCAATATTTTAACCTTGAATTTGGCCTTTGTATTTCACAATATGCAATGTACTTATATGAGGTGCATTCATCAAATTTTTAATATTTTTTTATTTTAGTATGTACACAACTTAATATTGGAAATGTATAGGTAATTTATCCACAAAATTTTTATGTTCATTAATCATTATAAATTTTAGCATAATGAACTTTATAATGAATGAAAATGGCCAATGAACTAAATTTATTTATTTATATGCAATTTTTTCCAATTTAATTTATTTACTAACTTTATCCATTCTCTGAGATTCAGAAAAATAGCATGTGTATATATTTTAATATGTCGAGATAGCTGTAAATTAATACTGCAGGTTAGTAAATTATGATACAAATGATTATAAGATATGTCAATGCGAAGGCTTTTAGGAAAATATTCATCTTTGATAAAGTAAATTTAATTCAGCACAAACTTTTCTCAAAACAACTTTTATGGCCATGAGACAGCAAATATCTACATGAAATGAATTTTAGTTGTTGTTTATTTTCATCTATCTATTACTTTAAATATGAAAACACAATCCTACTCTGGCCTATGTGCAACGTCGTTTTTCTGAATTTCAAAATACCAAACCACGGCCCCTTTCTATTACTTAAAACTTAAAGCAGGACCTTCTCGATTAAACGTAGACATATTGGACTCCACCATAACAACTACTATCACAGAATTTGACAAGGAAGCCGGTGGGCTGATCGACCAGAAGGTTGAAGATATGCTTAGTATCCTCAAATCGGTAAAATTATCATATCATATGTTTTCTTAATCTGGCCAGGTTAGTTAATATTGAATATGCACTACAACAAAAATACCTTTTCGCAACTGCCAAAAACAGTTCTAACAGGTCTATTACAACGGACGGCCGCCAGTCTTAATATCCGGAGTTGTAATAGACTTGAATATTTTTACAACTGTTGCTGACAGTTGCAGGAGCAGTTGTAAAAAAGCTTTTTACAACTGCTTTTGAAAGTTGTGGTAAAGTCTATCGTAACTGTTGCATTGACAGTTGTAATAGGTCTCTTTTGCAACTGCTAATAGCAGTTGCAACAATAACTTTTGCAACTGTTTTTGGCAGTTGTAATAGATTCATTTACAACTGTTATTGACAGTTGCAATAAATCTTTTTACAACTGCTACCAACAATTGCAATTCATCTTCCGACAACTGTCCCTCACACCATTATAATTAAAACTGGTATTTCACTAATAATAACTACAATTGTTAACATTACTTGAAACAACATGAACCATTCACATTTAATAAAAGCTAAAACAATTCAATTTTACACCGTTTTAGAATTCATGATTTTATTACAAAATATAACTATATCCATAACATACGTCAATATAAATATAAATACGTACTAATTAAAAGAAATAAATTCCCCGTGCTAAGCAACAATCTTCTAAACCACTTGTCCAATAGTACAGACATATGAAGTAGGCCTATATGGAATAGCTTAACAATCCAGTTGAGTGCAATCTAGTTGAGTTCTTAAGAATCCGGTTGACTCCAATAGTAGAGATGTATGATGCAATATGAATTAGCATATGAGTGCAATTTAGTTGAGTGCAATCTAATTGAGTGCTTTCAAGCATAAGATCCTGCAATGTATACTCATATTGTAACCGAATTATAATCAAGAGCTCATTATAACAGCAGTATTCATTTAATAAATTCAACAACATCATAATCCATTCATGAAGAAAACAACACAAAATAACTAGTTCACAATTAATTCAAAGCCTCAATAAGCTAAGCAATAAAGAAGAATGTCAGAATCTTCACAAAATAAACATTTACAGACTAATCGATAAAACCAATGGATAAAACATGATTATATGATCAATCTAATATCAAAAATTCCTTACTGCGATGAAAGGGACACAAAAAGGATAGAACAGGAAAGTGATGAGATACGTATATGTGATATCCTAAGGGAAACGAAGTCCACATTGCGAAAACGAGATTAGAATTTGACATATATTTCAAACTTTCTGTTCGAATATGGTTGATGTCTATTGAGGACTACTCGATGGATTTCAAACATAAATGGTTAAATTGAATATAATAACTACACCATTGACGAGCTGGATCCTTTTAAGTTTTAAATTATATTATAAACATGGGTTATAACTTTGGCAAATCCTACTAAAAGACGTAGATATTATAAACAAATTTACAGAGATATATCATATAAACACTCCTTTCAGAAGAAAAAAAAAATCATATAAACACATGTCAAGGCAAAAATATTTCTAATATTGTCAAGATCATCTAAGATAGAAAACAATAGCTACTGATGCCAATGGTTATGTGAAGAATATTTATTTTACAAAAATTTGTTGTCAGAACTGCAAATATTTACATTATGTACTGCAAATATTTGTTCTTTTAACTACAAATATTTGTTGTATGTACTGCAAATAATTATAGAGGTGTCTCGTGACATCTGTTTTTGAAAAGGAGGGCTTATTATGTATTAATTTAGAAAATAAGAAGCGGATTCGACGAATTTAAAATAGATAGAATGATTATTTAAATCCAACGAACAAATCAACGAAACATACCATGCCTCGGGCTGACAGGATATAACTTTATCTTGTTGATATAGTTTCTCCTTGCTGCCACAAGAACTGCATGCACGTGATGCAAAATTTAATAACTAAATTGAATTAAATAGATATTGTGAAAGAGGGATTTAATCAAAACAAGTAAAATGACAACAAATACTCACTTCATAGCCAACAATGAAGGATCATCATTGCTGCAAATATCAAATGACGAGCGAGTCGAGGAATCCAATCCAGGTTCATGGATGCATGACCTGCGATAAATATTTTGAAACTCTTTTACGTATGTATTAACCTAAAACGGTACAATTTCAACCGAATAATATATAATCAAGCAATATTGTATTATTTTTATATCACTCTTATTCATTTTATCTTTCCTTTTCTTCTCCGGTTGAGTTAAGGTCCTGGATTAAATACTATCTGTCAAGAGCGTTTAAATGAAGAAAGAACGTTGTCTGAAACTAGAAGAAAAAAAAGAAACATACAAAGTTTCTAACCGAGAAGTTAAGTTTGTTATAGGTTGATGTAGCATCTTCTTGCTACCACGAGAACTGAACAAGGTTGGATTGTTAACACATACATATAGGTACATATTCATCTAAGATCATCCACTCCAAACAGCTATATCACCACTGCCAAACATACTTCACCAAGCTCAACTGCAATCCCCAATTCCCAGTCATTTGAAACCTTCCTTCCCTCTACCTTCTATTACACCATTCTACAAGTACAATACAACAACCATCCTTCTTTAACAGCTTTACATTGCAACAACTTCCACTGTCACCACCACACCATCAACTGCATCAACTGCTCCTTCGAGCATCATCACCACATGAACTCCTACACGTAAACAAGTGCATTCCATCCTTCCTCCATCTATCATCTCCTCCATACACAATCGCAATCCCCTGCCGCTCGATCATCACCTCTTCCTTAAACACTTGCATCACTTTTCTCAAGTCATCTACAACCAAAGTTACTTACGACTACAACCAGTTCCACCAACCATCCACCTCCTCTACAACAAGAAACCCTCCATGTTTCCATCATTCCTCAACACTGCCTGTCAAACCACCACCTAACTACCACATAATATTCATACATAGTCTTAAAGTATTCACAAATGCAACTATTTTCTTTATTTAGCTTAATTAAGATCTTTCTAGAAAATCAATCGACATATGTATATGATTGCTGTTTGAATTTGATTTGAAAATGTTTTATGTACTACTAATGCTAGGAACATGCTTTTGTAATAATAGAATAGGATATAAAATTAGTAAATTCAAAAGATTTTTCTAGGTGCTGTCATAACTCTGATATAAAACATTTTTGACAACATAGTATAAACTTTCAACACACAACAAGAAGACACCATTGACGAAGGAGATAGGACCATCTGTTCAAAATTTCAAGTTTAATTTCATCATAAATTGTTTCTGGTCCAAGTTTTTACAGCGAAGCAAATAACAATTTTCAAAAAAAGTTTTTAGGCAACACAAATTACCTCTAGCAGTTTCCCATCTCACCACAGATAGCATCACCAGATTCAGAAAGCCATATCATCAGAGCAAATCCAATACCAATCAGCATCGTAAAGCTCTCCATCAAGTCACCATAGCAACTCAAGGCATCCAAGCATGCTCGCTATCATCAATCAGGCGATCCGCTAGTTCCAACAACCGGCATCGTGAAACGCGGGAGTATTAAGCAGAGGAGACGACTTAGGACAGAAGATCGACAGTGGAGCAATCCAATCTGAACCGAGATCCACAATGGCGGCACTGATGAAGGTGAGAGAGTGGTCAGAGATCGTGGCGGGTCCATGGTGGAAGACGTTCATTCGTCGGTTTAGTATAAATAGTCCCAAACGCACAAAGAAATTTGGGTACGATCCGTTAAGCTATTCTCTGAATTTTGATTCCACTCCTGATAGAGACTTTGATTTTTCGACTCAATATATTGGATCCAGTAAGGGATCAATGGATTTCGCAGCATTAAATCCTGTAAATGAGAATTTTGTTTGATGAGAGGAAGAATTTAGGAATGCATTTGATTTTGGGAAGAGTATAGGAGGAGAACCACGTGTGGGAGTAGAAATATAAAACGTAAATTATTTTGTAGCCAATTTCATGCTTTTACGGTAAATTTCATACTTTTTGTGCTAAATTTTCATGGCTTGGCGCCAAATTTTCATGGGCCAAACTTAAAATTTCACTAAAACTTTTAAAAATAAATATTATAAGTTAGAACTAATAAGTACTTCTTAATCAATATTAATTATTACTTATTACTTCTTAGTTATAATTGGATATTAATTATTATATATATTTTACTAATTACTAATTACTAAATATTTCATAGTAATTATTAAAAACTATTACTATTTATTAGTTATTAAGTATTGATTATTTAATAGTAATTATTAATTATTATTAATTGGTAAGGTTATTATTAAATATTAATTTTTAGTTATTCTTAAATATTAATATTATTAATAATTAATTATTAATTATAAAATATTAGTTATTATTAATATTTATTAGGCCTATATTATGACTGATAAAATAAAGAGCCGGTGAAAGTAAGTTTATACAACATTCTAACAAAAATGTTATAAGTATTAGTTACTAATTATCAAAAATTAATACTAAATGTTAAATATTACTTCTTAATTACTAATACTAATTATTACTTCCTAATTATTAATTATTAATTATTAATATTGATTATTAAAAATTATTTCTTTTTTATTAATTATTTAATAATAATTATTACTCATTATGTTAATTATTCATTATACTTCTTAATTATTAATTATTACTATTAATTGTCATAACCTAAATTTTTAAGCATCTGGTAATTGGTAATTAATAGGATTAGAATTATTAAAATATTAATTTGTATGTTAAACGGATAAATTCTGTTAATAAAAGATATCGGGATGTGTAAATGGATTTGAAAATATAATAAAGGATATCCGTGATATCCTAGAAATTTCTAGCAAATTCAACTATAATAGTCTCATTTATAAATTATTTAAAATTGGTAAAATTGTTATTTATTTCAAAACAAATAATAATGATTACTTATATATATAATTATAAATAGATTTTAATTAGAAATATTATTACAAATGGGATTTGTGTTTGTTTATATATATGTATATATTTAAAAGTTAATTTTAAATTTGATTTTTAAAATTTAAATTTAAATTTGATTTGAATTTGGAATTTAAAAGATTGATATCTCAATATATTTGGAATTAAGGGTATACTATATATGATTTCAAGATATAATTGATTTTATATTATTTTCTTCAAAAAGATCCAATTTATATAAATTAAGGAAAGACTTTTATTAATTAGGAGATTTAATATAAATAAAATAAAATTTTATGAACTATTTTAAAATTTACCTATACATGCATATTTACAAGTGTAGAGCATAATTTAACAAGTGTTAAAAAAATTAACATGCTTTCAACCATTTGTAACAATTTTATTATGAGATAAAAACAAGTGTCACCATTCTATTTTTCTTATTTTCTTTTTAATAAATCTTGATTAATCTATAAAATTGATATCTTTTCCTTATCATCTTTCTTTTTCTATCTTCTTGTTCGAAAGCCTTAAAAAAACTGTAAAAGGATTAGCAGGAACAGATTATAAATTCAAACAGCATATTCAATTAAATCAAGCAAAGATCTTTAAGCAATAAAAACAACTTCATTTCAGTTTAAAAGCAAAATCAACTCAACTTAAATAAAGAAGATCAGACAAATCTGGAAACCTTCAGCCTAGAAAACAAATTGCTCCTCTGTTTGTGGCATATGCCGGTGAGCAACATCTTTTCTAAGAATTTAAGTATAAAATTTGGTTGCATGTAAATTGTGTGATGAAGTATGAAATGTGTATGAATGTTTATGAAATGCTTGTGTATATATGAATGTATAGGTGGATGCTTTGCTGTTGTATCCATTTGTTGTATGTTTCTGGTTTTAGAAGCCAAAATTTACGTTTGAAATTTCTTTCTCTTGATCCGATCACTTTTAGGACTTAAGTTATAAACAAAAGTTGTTTGTCATCTTAGATTATAACTTAAATTTTTATTCAAGTTAAAAATAAGTTGAAAATCACTCTGGAAACCAAAGAACAGTGAAAATTTATGGCAGTGCTAAAAATTCAAGCATCTTAATTTAATGACTCAGGTATATGATCTTAATCCCTAAACTAAATCATGATTTTTGGAAGTGGAATTACAATTTTTAGAAGAGAATCGAATGAGCAGTTCGTGTTGAACTGAAGTTGTTGTTTTGGGCGGTTTCTGATGATCAAGATGATCTGGAGGGTCGCGATCATTTGTGGAGGCAGAGGGATGATCAGGGGGTTTGGGAAAAATATCAGGATGGCGGTCAAGGCAAGGTGGCGACAGGGGTTGAACGAGGAAGTCAGTTGACCTAGTTCTGGTTTGGTTGGGGTTTTTGGGTTGGTACGAACCCTCTGGTGGATCGAGTTTCATGATACTTTGGAAAGGGGAAGTTTTGGGGTTGTTGATGACGTGCCTGAAGCCGCTCGCACTCCGGTGATCGGAGAAGCGAGGGCGAGGTGATTTCATGTTTCGATTTTTATTCCAGCTATGTGTCAGGTAGCTCGTTTTTGCTTTCGAGTGTGAATCGAAATGGTGATGGCCGGAGTATAATGCGATGTTGGTCGCCGATGTGGGGAGGTCATCAAGGGTGACCGGAGGTGGTCGGCGACACGGTGCAAGTGCACGGTGCAAATCGTGGTTTCTGGTGTGTCTGGGTTGAAGCAGAGAAGTTGGACTCGAAGCCTTTTTCGAGTAAATGTAAGGGAAAACTCGAAGTATTTGAGGTGAGCTTGGGTAATGGTTGGTTTGATCAGTGTTAAAGTCTCGATTTTTTTTTGTAGTTTGTTGTTTGGCTCGAAGGTTAGCTAGGTTTGCTCGAAGCAACGTGATGTGTGGCTCGGGCAGCGAATATGTGTCATATTTTAGAGCCTGTTAGTTTTGAATTCAACTAAATTAAAAATGAAGGGTAGAGGATTAGACTAAGTATGAATCAAGTTTTGGAATCGGGATTCAAAATCTAATTTGTATCCAAGTTTTTAAATAATCGAAGTTTTTTTTTAATTGTCTTAAAACAACTTTAAAATGTCAAAGCATATTTTATGAGGGATTTGAGTTTAACATAAATTTGGGTTAGAAACTTTTGTAAATTTCTTTAGTAAATAAGAATGTGTCTCTAACATGTTGATTAGAAGGTTTAAATTGTTTCTAAAACTATGTTAAAATAAAATGTGTTGATTTTTTTTTTCAAATCTAAAAAAATAAAATAAATAACAATAATAATAATAATAATAATAATAATAATAATAATTAATCTGCAATTAGGATTTATTAAATGGGTTTTAAGGGTAATTAAGAGATGGATTACCCGATTGAAATTAATTTGTAAGTTAAGTAAAGGTAATCGCTTAGAGATTAATTAAATATAAATACTTCAGATCTAGTGAAAAATTCTTAATTACAGGATGTAATAAATTGAAAGGAATTACTTAATGGGAAGTAATTAAAGGGTAATTACTTAGTAGAAGTAATCAAGGATAAATTACTTGGTGTAATCAATCAAAAAGGATTAACAATTAAGTAAGGGGTTAATTACTTAAGTAAGTATTTACAGAGAGGTAATTACTGTTTATGAGTAATTGGGGTTGATTAATGGATGCAATTAATTAAGGATAAACATTCGTGGAGTTTGGTTAAGTATAATTACTTAATGGAAGTAATTAGATAATGATGATAATCTCAATGTAATTAAAGAATAATTAATCACGGAGGATTTACAAAGATGAATGATTATAGGATGGTGAATTAATTTGATTTTAATTAATTAATAAGCAGGATTTAAAGGTGATTGATTTAATTCCATTTTGGTTAATAAGATTTATTCGAGATGGTGTGATTGATTTATCTTGTTTATGTATGATTAAATGATAATTAAATGCCCTGAATTGATTGATACCCCTGATATGAAATGGCTCGTGACATGGTGTATCGGGTGGACAATGATAATGTGGTTATCTGTCAATGATGAATTGCTGAGTGGAAAGGGTGACATCTTTTATTTAAAGTTGAATTGCATTTCACGTGAATAACATGTGTTAAGATGAACTGAATTCGAAAAGACCGGAGTCGGGTATTAGTTAATACCCGAAACCACTTCGATTCTATATAAACATGATACGTGGAATCAATAGGGTGTAATGGAATGATTTAAGTGAATTGGACCGTTTAATCTAAGTTTTTGTACTTAGAAATTGATGGGTAAAATAAGTGAGGTTTATGACAAATTGTGAATTTGTAATTGATACGTGTTACCCGGGTTTTAAGTAAATCTTTTGCACTAGAATTCTTGTTAGATGGGTTTACTCACGCTGGTTTCCAGCTTGACCCGGGTGTTACTTCGATGTAATGCTCGGGTCAGACCGAGTATTATAGATTTTCAGGTAAGGACGTTCTGGAGCTCAGGAGGCGAGCTGGATGGCTGGAACGTATGGAGTGTCTACCGCTGTGATATATTATTGTATAACTAGGACATGTTGTTTAAAACTGTCCAGTGATTGGTAATGGTTGTAACTCTGATGTATAAATATAAGCGTACTGATACAGTTCGTCTTTTGTAATCTGTTATTTATGTGATATTATATCTTGATCCGCTGCGAATGTGAGGTTTCTGTGACTTAATTCATGTTTCTTCTTCTTTCTCTTTCTTCTTCTTTTCTATATATCTGGAATTTTCGTGATCGAAATTTCTGGGTCATTACATTTGGTATCAGAGCTGAAGGTTAAGCGAGAACCTTAGCTCTGGTGGGATTACTCATTAAGGATAGGGTCAATGGTACCCTAGAATGAGTTGAATAAATATATATACGAGAGCGTACTTGTTATTTTATTATATAAAGGATTTAAATGATTTTATATAAGAATATATTTTGATATATAAAGCAATATTTCTTTCTAATAAAAATTAAGGTAATTAGTTGTTAAAATATTGGAATTAAATAGAATACAACCAAATTGAAATTAAATAAAGATAAGTTTGAAATGGATTCAAACTAAAATTAAAATCTTGAATATGGAAAGGAGTTTTAGAATAAGATAATAATGAATTGGTTTCCAAATATGATAATCTTGGTTATTATCATAAATGACTGTTGTGTTTGATAATAAAATGTATATTAATGAATAAGAAAAATGAAATGTTTTAGGGAAGTAAAACATTTAGGCAAGTATGGAACTGAAGATGATAAATTGTGAAGTTTTAAATCTAGTTCCAGAAATTTGAAAATTTGTTTCAGAGTAATAAAGAAATAATAAATTTATTTGAATGAAAGGGTCCTATTGAAAATAGGAGATGTTTGAAAATTTAAAGGAATACGTTTTGAATTAAAAACTAAGGTGGTTTAAATTTTAAAATTTGGTTTGGTGGGCTAAGAAGTAAATATGTATATATATGTGTGGATATACATAATATTTTGAAATAAACTCTAAAGTGATGAGTTTTGATTTTCCCTGAAGTGTGATATAAAACCCGAAGGGATATAAATTTTGAACTTATAAGTGGGAAAGAATTTTGAAATTTGAGGCGGGAATTCAATTTTAAGTAGGGTTGACTGGATTAAGAAAATTGAATTTAACTTTGGGAAAGTTAAATAAGTTAACAAGCAACTTGAATTAGAAATTTCAAGATGAAATTGGGATTTAACTTGGAAAGTTAAATGAGTGATTTTTAATGGGAGTTATGAGTGATCTCAAAATGGGTTTGAGATCTGAAAATTGAAAATGGATATTGATAATTGGTGTTAGATAAATTTGGGTGTTTATTTATCCTGATATCATTCCATTGTTACAAATAATTTATGAAATGTGAATTGATTTATTTAAATAAATGAGAAGTAAAGTGTGGTAATATATCCATTATTGAGATAAAAGGAAAATCTAACTTTAATTTGAAATTAACGATAAGGGATTACTTTGAGCTGAAAATTTGAATTTGAATTTGTAAATTAAAATTATTTAAGAACTGGTTTCAAACTGGAAGATAAAATTGAGTAATAAATAAAATTTGTAAGATAAAATTGTTTTGAACTCTTATTTGAACTTTGGAAAATGTTAAGTAAGATAATTTAAAATGGAATTTTGAGAATTTGACTCAAAATTTAATTGTTTAAAATTTGGGTTATTAATGTAAAAATAAAGGTTAATTTGGTTTAAAAAGTTAAACCAACTTTAGGGAATTTAACTCGAATTCATAAAATTCGAGGTGGTTTAAAATTGAGATTGAAATTGAATTAGTTCAAATTGAATCTGATTTGAATTAATTGGATTTGAGATTGAAGGTGTATAAGTTAAAAAAAATTAATGGAAAATTGAATTTGATTGAATTGGAATGATTTGAATTTGAAGTGGGTTCAATTGATAATAGTCCAAATTGTTTTGGAATAATTTGAAATTACAATTAAAGTCGAATAGGATTAAAATCAAATGAATTTGATTTAAATTGGGAATAAATCAAGTCCAATGGAAATTGGAGTTATTTAAATTGGAAGTGAGTCAATTTAAATGGAAGTGGAAATTTAAATTGAATTGTTGGAATTAAAGATTGGAAACTGAACAGTTTGACTCTGGACTATTTTCAAAACAGATTGTTTTAATATAAATCTTTTCTTTTCAGTTATTTGTTATACAACTTTCCTTTTTAAGCCTAAAACTATCTTATACTTGTTTTACAATTATTTTTGAAACTATTTAACAATTTTCAACTGTTTATAAACTAATTACTGTTTTTCAACTACTTTATAACTAATTACTATTTTATAGCTATTTTGCAAATATTTAAAAAATTTATAATTATTTGACTATTTTCTAACTATTTTCTAACTATTTTACAACTACTTAACTATTTTGCAGCTATTTTATAAACTAATAATTATTATTTTTTATTACTTATCTATTTTTAACCTTTCAAGCTATTTTCTAAATTTAAACTGGACAGAGTTTAAACTGTTTATGATTGAATATCCATTTGGGATAAAGATTAAAATGATAATCCAATGGAATTGAAGAAATTGTGAATATATGGATAGAAATTAAGAAAATATGAATAGAAAAGAAATTGATGTAGTTAATAATCAATGGGAATAAATACGTAGGATGTACGTATATTATTCTATTCGCATAGTGATTTGATCCAGATTCGAGCACAGAATTTCGAGATAGTTATATCTATCCGAGTGGGATTTTTCACTCGATTTTCGACGGCGAACCTGGATATGGATTGTTGATTGGTTCTGGGTATTCTCTATCATAGTTATGGCTATGTAAGGAGAATAACGGTTTCTGATCAAAAAACCAGATCTGAGTCTGCACTAGTAAGTCGGGTGGACGATACAAGTTCGGAAGGGAAATTGTGTGATCGAGTAAGCGATCAGATTGATATTGCGTACGGATGATATGTGTACATCATACGGATTGGAATGAAATTGATATTGAAGTTTGTGGATAAGAAATATGAAATGGTTTTTGAAGTGAAAATATTTTTTTTGAAATATATGAGGAAATAAAATAGAAATTGAATATTTCTATGGTAGAAATTTACTTTATGGAAGTAAGTAATATGCTTAATGACTTTATAGAGTAATCAAATTTGAATATTTGATTTGGAATAAAGAAAGTTATATATCTTTGTTATATAAGATAAATCTTCCCTTGTTGAATCTATTGCCGAAAGGAAAAGATTTTGAAAGTTTCTGAAGTATAAAAAGGGGTTTTATACAAGTTTGAAATGATCCAAAGTTTTAAAAATTATATATATATATATATATATATATAAAGGATCTTATGAGGATTTTTGGAAAAAGGTTTTGGGAACCTTTGGATTTGGAAAGGCTTTTGATTTTTGGGTAAAAACAATATTGAAATTTGAAAAGCCTAATTTGAGAATTATCGATTTTGGGATAATCGATTTTGTGTAAAGGAGCCTTGTATGAGATCATACTAGGTGTATGATTTGAAAGATACTATATGTATATAGTATAAAGTGTTTTGGTGACGGCTCTGGAGAAAAAGGCGCTCCCTTGAAATGAACTTCTCAGGAGTGCCACCGGGTGGTGCTGCCTTGAGCCTCAAGGGAGGGTTCTAAAGTTGATCCTGTGAGGAGTCCGGACAAAACTAGTTCCTGGGGATTAAGAGTAGTGTATACCATAGCGAAAGTCGTGTGTGCCGCTGAGAGTCAACAGTCTACGTTTGATTTTATATCAGTAGACTGCGACCTATTGTAACATAGCGAAAGTCATGTGTGCTGTTGAGAGCCAACAGTCTGCGTTTGATTTTATATCGGTAGACTGCGACCTATGTAGGAGTGGAGAAGTTTCATTTTGACAGCGAAAATCGTGCGTGCCGTTGAGAGCCAACAGTTACATGGACTTTTGCTGTGATCGCAACGTAACCCTGGTATGTAACTGCGATCTTTTGTGAGTTCCATGGCGTAATCGAGGGGCGCGGAGTGCCTACAGTTACATGGACTTTTGCTGCGATGGCAACGTAACCCAGGATGTAACTGCGACCATGGATGGGAGTGATGATTTCCAGAGCATTCTCACCAAAAGATATATCCTCTATTTCCAAAAACTATTTTCTATATTTCAATAAAATTATTTTCCAAAGTATTTTCACTTGGTGTTGAAAACGGGTCTGCCAAGTACTTATATATTTTCAGTCGTACGCCTAATCAACGTATGACCGAATTTCTGTGAGTACAAGGATGGACTTGTCGAAACGTTGAGTAATAAAAATATTTTTATAAAAACTATTTTAGTAATATTATATAGATTTTTTAAGTTTTTTAAAAATGATCAAAGAAAATTTATCTGATTTTAAGCATTTAATAATTCTAGCTTCATTCCTTTTCGAGGATGAAAAGATTCAAAGGGGGGAGGAATGTGATAACCTGGATTTTCAAGCATCTGGCCATTGGTAATTAATAGGATTAGAATTATTAAAATATTAATTTGTATGTTAAACGGATAAAATTCTGTTAATAAAAGATATCGGGATGTGTAAATGGATTTGAAAATATAATAAAGGATATCCGTGATATCCTAGAAATTTCTAGCAAATTCAACTATAATAATCTCTTTTATAAATTATTTAAAATTGGTAAATTTGTTATTTATTTCAAAACAAATAATAATGATTACTTATATATATATATATATATATATAACTAAAAATAGATTTTAATTAGAAATATTATTACAAATGGGATTTGTGTTTGTTTATATATATGTATATATTTAAAAGTTAATTTTAAATTTGATTTTCAAAATTTAAATTTAAATTTGATTTGAATTTGGAATTTAAAAGATTGATATCTCAATATGTTTGGAATTAAGGGTATACTATATATGATTTAAAGATATAATTGATTTTATATTATTTTCTTCAAAAAGATCCAATTTATATAAATTAAGGAAAGACTTTTATTGTTAGGAGATTTAATATAAATAAAATAAAATTTTATGAACTATTTTAAAATTTACCTATACATGCATATTTATAAGTGTATAGCATAATTTAACAAGTATTAAAAAAATTAACATGCCTTCAACCATTTGTAACAATTTTATTATGAGATAAAAACAAGTGTCACCATTCTATTTTTCTTATTTTCTTTTTAATAAATCTTGATTAATCTATAAAATTGATATCTTTTCCTTATCATCTTTCCTTTTTCTATCTTCTTGTTCAAAAGCCTTTAAAAAACTGTAAAAGGATTAGCAGGAACAGATAATAAATTCAAACAACATATTCCATTAAATCAAGCAAAGATCTTTAAGCAATCAAAACAACTTCATTTCAGTTTAAAAGCAAAATCAACTCAACTTAAATAAAGAAGATCAGTCAAATCTGGAAACCTTCAGCTTGGAAAACAAATTGCTCCTCTGTTTGTGGCATATGCCGGTGAGTAACATCTTTTCTAAGAATTTAAGTATAAAATTTGGTTGCATGTAAATTGTGTGATGAAGTATGAATTGTGTATGAATGTTTATGAAATGCTTGTGTATGTATGAACGTATAGGTGGATGCTTTGCTGTTGTATCCATTTGTTGTCTGTTCTAGGTTTTAGAAGCCAAAATTTATGTTTGAAATTCCTTTCTCTTGATCCGACCACTTTTAGGACTTAAGCTATAAACAAAAGTTGTTTGTCATCTTAGATTATAGCTTAAATTTTTATTCAAGTTAAAAATAAGTTGAAAATCACTCTGGAAACCAAAGAACAATGAAAATTTAGGGCATTGCTAAAAATTCAAGCATCTTAATTTAATGAATCAGGTATATGATCTTAATCCTCAAACTAAATCATGATTTTTTGAAGTGGAATAACAATTTTTAGAAGAGAATCGAACGAGCAGTTCGTGTTGAACTGAAGTTATTGTTTTGGGCGGTTTCTGATGATCAAGATGATCTGGGGGGCGCGATCATTAGTGGAGGCAGAGGGATGATCAGGGGGTTTGGGAAAAATATCAGGACGACGGTCAAGGCAAGGTGGCGACAGGGGTTGAACGAGGAAGTCAGTTGACCTAGTTCTGGTTTGGTTGGGGTTATTGGGTTGGTACGAACCCTCTGGTGGATCGAGTTTCACGATACTTTAGGAAAGGGAAGTTTTAGGGTTTTTGATGACGTGTCTGAAGCCGCTGGCACTTAGGTGGTTGGAGAAGCGAGGGCGAGGTGATTTCAAGTTTCGATTTTTATTCCAGCTATGTGTCAGGTAGCTCGTTTTTGCTTTCGAGGGGGAATCGAAATGGCGATGGTCGGAGTATGATGCGATGTTGGTCGCCGATGTGGGGAGGTCATCAAGGGTGACCGGAGGTGGTCGGCGATACGGTGCACATCGTGGTTTCTGGTATGTCTGGGTTGAAGCAGAGAAGTTGGACTCGAAGCCTTTTTCGAGTAAATGTAAGGGAAACTTTAAGTATTTGAGGTGAGCTTGGGTAATGGTTGGTTTGATCAGTGTTAAAGTCTCGAGTTTTTTTATAGTTTGTTGTTTGGCTCGAAGGTTAGCTAGGTTTGCTCGAAGCAACGTGATGTGTGGCTCGGGAAGTGAATATGTGTCAGATTTTAGAGCCTGTTAGTTTTGAATTCAAGTGAATTAAAAATGAAGGGTAGAGGATTAGACTAAGTATGAATCAAGTTTTGTAATTGGGATTCAAAATCTAATTTGTATTCCAGTTTTTAAAATAATCGAAGTTTTTTTTAAATGTCTTAAAACAACTTTAAAATGTCAAAGCATATTTTCTGAGGGATTTGAGTTTAACATAAATTTGGGTTAGAAACTTTGTAAATTTCTTTAGTAAATAAGAATGTGTCTCTAACATGTTGATTAGAAGGTTTAAATTGTTTCTAAAACTATGTTAAAATAAAATGTGTTGATTTTTTTTTTCAATTCTAAAAAAATAAAATAAATAATAATAATAATAATTAATCTGCAATTAGGATTTATTAAATGGGTTTTAAGGGTAATTAAGAGATGGATTACCCGATTGAAATTAATTTGTAAATTAATTAAAGGTAATCTCTTGGAGATTAATTAAATATAAATACTTGATGAGATTTAGTGAAGTAATTCATAATTACAGGATGTAATAAATTGACAGGAATTACTTAATGGGAAGTAATTAAAGGGTAATTACTTAGTAGAAGTAATTAAGGATAAATTACTTGATGTAATTAATCAAAAAGGATTAATAATTAAGTAAGGGGTTAATTACTTAAGTAAGTATTTACAGAGAGGTAATTACTATTTATGAGTAATTGGGGTTGATTAATGGATGCAATTAATTAAGGATAAACATTCGTGGAGTTTGGTTAAGTATAATTACTTAATGGAAGTAATTAGATAATGATGATAATCTCAATGTAATTAAAGAATAATTAATCACGGAGGATCTACAAAGATGAATGATTATAGGGTGGTGAATTAGTTTGATTGTAATTAATTTATAAGCAGGACTTAAAGGTGATTGATTTAATTCCATTTTGGTTAATAAGATTTATTCGAGATGGTGTGATTGATTTATCTTGCTTATGTATGATTAAATGATAATTAAATGCCCTGAATTGATTGATACCCCTGATATGAAACGGTTCGTGACATGATGTATTGGGTGGACAGTGATAATGTAGTTATCTATCAATGATGAATTGCTGGGTGAAAAGGGTGACATCTTTTATTTAAAGTTGAATTGCATTTCACGTAAATAACATGTGTTAAGATGAACTGAATTCGAAGAGACTAGAGTCGGGTATTAGTGAATACCCGAAACCACTTCGATTCTATATAAACATGATACATGGAATCAATAGCGTGTAATGGAATGATTTAAGTGAATTGGACCGTTTAATCTAAGTTTTTGTACTTAGAAATTGATGGGTAAAATAAGTGAGGTTTATGACAAATTGTGAATTTGTAAATTGATACGTGTTACCTGGGTTTTAAGTAAATCTTTTGCACTAGATTTCTTGTTAGATGGGTTTACTCACGCTGGTTTCCAGCCTGACCCGGGTGTTACTTTGATGTAATGCTCGGGTCAGACCGAGTATTACAGATTTTCAGGTAAGGAGGTTCTGGAGCTCGAGAGACGAGCTGGATGGCTGGAACGTATGGAGTGTCTACCGCTGTGATATATTATTGTATAACTAGGACATGTTGTTTAAAACTGTCTAGTGATTGGTAATGGTTGTAACTCTAATGTATAAATATAAGTGTACTGATACAGTTCGTCTTTTGTACACTGTTATTTATGTGATATTATATTTTGATCCGCTGCGATGTGTGGTTTCTGTGACTTGTTCCCGTTTCTTCTTCTTTCTCTTTCTTCTTCTTTTCTAACAATTTGGAATTTTCGAGATCGAAATTTCTGGGTCGTTACAGTAATTATTATTATTATTAATTATTGAACAGTAATTATTATTATTGATTATTTCATATTTTAAGTTAATTATTATTATTTAATAGTGGTTATTACTTATCAATTAATTTTTATATTAATTATTTAATAATTAATTATTAAGTATTATTATTTAATTATAATTATTAATTAGTTATTACTACGGGAAAACAAAAATGTTGTAATAGGCGTCTATTACAACTGGAAAAAAAAGACAAGTTGTTAAAAATAGACATCTATTAAAACTAACAAAAAGAAAAGGTTGTAATAGAAATAGATTACACCTGGCAAAAAAGAAGAGTTGTTAAAAATAGGCATTTATTACAACTGCCTAAAAAGAAAGGTTGTAATAGACATCTATTGCAACTGGCAAAATAAAAGAGTTGGTAAAAATATGTTTATTACAACTTTCTGGAAAAAAACTGTTGTAAAAAACCTTTATTACAACTGGCATTTTGCGACAGTTGTAAAATTACAGTTGTAATATGGTGTTTTTGTTGTAGTGATATTTACCTGTTTGTTCCAACGGCGTTGATTAAGTTCCTACCACATCCTTCTTTACCGACCTTATGTTGTGTGCAAATTATTGCTCTTAGGCATTTGATATCTTTCCCCTATATTTGCTTACTGTGTTTCAGATGTTTCAACATGCCATCTTTTTTTAAAACATTTTTCTGTTACTGACTTACCCTCTTTAAACTGTTGATTACCTCATTTTTGGTTATACTTAATTTATATCACCGATCTGTTTGCTGAACAATTCGCATAATTGATTACAAACAAAACTTCACAGCGTAATGCATGATAACTGTTGATTCGTAAACTATGTTTCTTTGGGACTATTGTTGAATCACTCTGTGCTTGAAATCCAATTGCCTATGTATGTTGTGTATCTGTATTCTGTACACACAATCTTTAACCCAACTATATCACATTTTATTAACAATAAAGCTCTACATATAGATGTACAAAACATTATATGTTAGTGGACTGGGTGCTGGGTTGTAAATATTTGAATGGTAAACAATTTTGCATAGATAGCTAGCAAAATGAATTCTAAATCAATTGTTGCAAAGCAAAATATGATACCCTGCAGGAAAATGGGCTCCAGAAAATTGAAAAGAATTTCCAACATCTGTCGTGGATCGAGGCATTATTTAAATTCAGACCAAATAACTATGAGATGAATAATACTGATCCTACCTGCTAGAAAATTACCAAGAACATAGCTGTTTCAAAGATGATGGATGCTCACTCTTAGGTAGTCTATAACTTATACTTGATTTACCTGCATCTTTAATTCCATTAATATCCTGCATTGTTTTCCAGTATTTCAAAAAACACAACTATTGATAACCATAGCTCGTAGTTGAGAATAGAAATCAAAGGAAAGAAAAAATTACTCGTGTTTAATCTACAATCTCTATCACTCTTTTGTCCTCGATGGATCCTTTGGGTTTGATATGAATTTTTTATTGATTTTACAGGACGATGATCATGTGAACCAACCGGTAGTACATGCATCTGACCCAGCACACCCTAAAAAGGCACTTAAGGAAGGTATTGTAATTCAAGTAAGAAGTTTTTAACAAGATTTTGCATACGTAATTTTGTTGGTAAATATTTCAAACCAAGTACAACATACCGTTTACGCAGTGTGTACATTCTTCAAACACCTATTATCTGCAATACACAAAATAGTAATATACATCATATGCTTAGTTATTGTAGTACATAACATTAAAGGACTTCTTCAACCTAAATTGCTAGGTGATCTTTAGACTTATGGATACTAAAATTTTACTATACTAAACCTCACAAACCCATGTTCTACTTATTCCTCTTACGTTCAAAATAGCGCGTGATGTTAACATTTATTGCTTTATGTTTATAAAACCATACTGCATCTTATTTTCCTTTTCCATATAATGGTGATATAGAAATGATGCAACAACAACACCTAGAAGCAAGATTCGAGAGAAGAGACAAAGGAACTAATTTCTCAAAGCTTATCAAACCATGTTACTCTTTAATTCGCTCTTTTGTTAAAACTATTTGATGTTTGTTTATCCAGTCGCCTTTATTTTGTTAAATCCATTGTTAATACCAAAAACTCTTTCGACCTTGTCGAAACCAAAATGAGTAGAAGAACAAGAGGAAACAGCTCCAGCAAGACCTTTCGAATGAGTCGAAAGGATGCTACGACTAAAGACTAGAAGAATTACAACCTTTTAAAGAGATTGAAAGGGTCGGAAACAACCTTCCGCTTCAGTGATTCTCTGTCGAAGAAGGTGCTTCCACGTGCATGAAGACCTTTCGAATGAGTTGAAGAAATACCTTCCGAAGACAATGAATGAAGATTCTTGTATGTACTCCAAACCTTTCGAAACCAAATGTTTCGCTTTCATTCAAACTACTTGGAAAGATGAATTTGTCAGGACAACCCTTTCGAAAGCATAACCAAGCCTTTTGAACCGGTCGAAACTGTTAATATCTGGGGAAGGTTCCTCATCAAGTCACAAGCATACATTCGGAAACTACTAACAGCATAGAAACCATCAACACTTCAACAACCTCGAAACCGCAGGAAGCTACCTACCAACGGATTAGAAAGCTCATACCTTTACTTCTTATGACAACAACGCAACACAAAAAAAAGGTGCAACCATCCTTTTTGATGAAGATGGAAGCGTTCAATCCCATTCGAAAGCATTGTAGAAGGATGCGCAAGTGTTAAAGTAGTCGGAAGGTATATGAAGCCACCTTTCGACAAGATTGAAAGCTCTAAGTCGAAAGATATCAACCCGCATCTATAAATAAGACCTAAGGGGTCTGGTTTTGGGGATTCAAATTCATTCATTCTAAACTTATATTTCTTAAATTTGCGAACTTTAAAACCGTAATTTGTAAATCAAATTGGGAGAAATTGATCAACATATTCTTCATTGGATTAGTAAAGGGAAGATTTCAATATTTTTGGATTATATAGTTGTTTGAAGGCATTTATTGGATTTAATTCTGATTACAGGTATCGACCCCTTCGAAAGGAACCTTTCGAGTGGGTCGGAACACCTGCTTTTTCTGGATAACCCAAGTTTTTAACCTCAAATCACCACTTAACAATTACACACTTCTTGAGAGTCGAAACCCTAAATCTAGTATATCCTCCCTCGGATTCCAGGATCAAACCTAAACCATTTAAGAAACTAGCTTTCAACAAGGTTAAAACCCCTCCAGACCCAAAAAAAATTTGAACCCCTAGAGCTAACCTATTGTGCTTCACATCTGTTTCGAAAAGAAGGTATCAAAAGGACAATTAATTAAATTCAACAAACTCGAAAGGCTGGAAAGAAAGTAATATAGGCATTTTGACTAGGTCGAATGGTCAACAAGGGAAATCTCTACTATAAAAACCTATTTGAAAGGGTAGATCAAAAGAAAGATCCATATCCTAACTTCCTCTTCTTAACTAAGAGATGCCTAAAAGGGATAACCTTTTTCTTAAATCTATTTTGGTGTATTTACAAGTTTTCTTGTTAACATTTTGGCGCTAGAAGGAGGGCTTAAACCTCCGTCTCTGTTAAATATCCATCACCACTTATCGTTAACACAATCCTATTTCAAGATTAACTACTCAAGACCTTAGTTTATCATGACTACCATAGTTAAAAGATCTAAGGATCCTCAGAACCACACTTAATAGAATTCTCCTCAAGAACAACTCAAGATTCCATACTATAAGAAAAGAAAATGCTAAATTAGAAGCTCTAAGGATTATAAAGAAGAAAAGAGCAGCGTCATATGATCCAGAATAATGGAGCTTGAATCCTTTCCATATTGATCGTAACTCTATTTTTTACTTAGGAGAAAGGACAAATGGAAGTGACAACTTGTTTGATCAAATGAAGAAAACAATTCAACACTATACCAGAGGCACAATCTTTGAAGAAGAAATAATGGAAGATTACAACGCCTTTGGACACAATGGCAATAAGCCATGATTGGAACACTTCCAGCACAGGAACTCTAAAGGGTGTTAAAAAGAAAGACAGCCGATGAGGGTGAAACTATAAAGTCAAGTAACAAAAGATATAGAAATCATCCTCGAGAAACAAGCTTCAAGTCAAGACATCCAAAAGAATGCAACTTAACATCTGTAGAAAATGACTACTTACAAACCAAGGATGAGCTCAGCTATTAGCCATCACAAAAGAAGAAACCAAATTATGAAAGGAATCTAAAAGGATCCTGCTGCCATTACCATATGATGAATGTTCATGAAACTAACCACTGCAGATCTATAGAAGGGATTATATGCAACTTATTTTGTCAAGGCAAAATTAGTGAGTTGTAAAGAGATCATGAATGAAGTCAATAAAGAACAACTTTACTAAGAAAATATACATGGATGGAAGTGAAATACTCCTTACATTTGGACACTACCTTTAACGGTCAAAGCCTCCGTCTGCGTCGAGTTGGCTAGGGCAGAGCACCTACTAGAGGAAGGAGTGTAAGCCTTTATCCGCACCACCCTATGGCTAGGATAAAACATTGATAAGCCCATGTCCGTGCCATGCTATAGCCAGGACTGGGCACCTCCTGGAGGGAGGAGTGTAAGCCTTTATCCATGTCATGCTATGGCCAAGTTAAAACATCGACAAGCCCTTGTCCACGCCACATTATGTCCAGGGCACCTCTTGGAGGGAGGAGTGTAAGCCTTTATTGGTGCCATGCTATGGTCCGGTTAAAGCATCAACAAGCCCTTGGCCATGCCATGTTATGGATAGGTCAAGGCATCTCCTAGAGGAAGGTTGGGTAAGTCCATGGTTCCATCTTTAGAAAAAGCTAACCAAGCGCACCAGACAACAATGGACTAAGACGTCCAAGCTCAAGAAGCGGCAACTCAAGTTACGGACTAAGACGTCAAGCCTAAGAAGTGGCATTTCAACAATGGACTAAGACGTCCAAGATTAAGAAGAGGCATATCAAACCGTGGAAAAAGACGTCCATGCCCTAAAAGCTGCATATCAAATGGTGGACTAAGATGTCCAAGTTCAAGAAGCAGCCAATCAAACCTCAATTACATACAAAACCTAAAGGGGTGGAGTAGAATTCCGCTTATTAATACCCGAATTTGGGTTTTAGACTTCTTATTTCTAAACTTCATATGTTAATACCCAAAACTGGGTTTCAAAACTACTACCAGACTTCACTTATTAAGCCCTAATCTGAGCTTGATATTTCTATTACGAAGATAACTATTATGGATTTCTGATTATCCACCAGTAATTCTCGAATCTGGGTTTCGAGAATATTACTTAACTTCATTCATTAATACTCGAATCTGGATCCAAGACTTCTATTAAGAAGATTATCATGGATTTTTGGTTATTACCTACTAATACACTAATTTGGGTTCAAATTTCCTAACTTTTGAATTCCATTTATTAATACCCAAATCCGGGTCATTGAATTTATACCATTAGCATTTAGACAATGATCTTTGGACTTCTATTACATGGTTGTTACTAACTTTCTATTAGCTATCTCTAGAAGATGACTTTCTAAAAAACATTTATATCCTTGGTTGAGACAAGGATTTTCTACTATGAGACTTCAAATTTACATCAATATGCTTAAAGTTGAATTCTTGGTTATCTCTTATCATAACCAAAGATGGGTTTTAAAGCATTTCATCAAAAGCGATTACCATTTAATTATTGTCATATGTTGACATAATGATTTGTTAATCTCTGCAAATGACATGGACAAAATTTATATAGATTTCAAGCTAATGATAAAAAATAGTGTTTGTATTGTTCTTTTCAAGGAAAGAAAAACAGTAAAAAGGATTGAAATATCCAGCAAACACAAAAGTTATGGAACAAGTTATCAAAGAGAAGATTCAACAACAACATTACAAGAAAAGATCACAAATCAGGTGATATTTAAAAAGTTTTTATGACTTATATAATTTCTGACGTTGTTAACAAGTATACAAAGAAAATATATACATTTCATAGATATAGTCATTCATAGATCTTAATCAGCTTAATTTAGATTCTAGCAATTAAAGGATCCACAATGTGATGAATAGCAATGCGAAGAACCTCTTTAAGTTTCTTCTACTTCTTCCTCATCTTATCTTCATCATTAATTGTCTCGATATTGGTCTTCAAAGCATGGTTAAAGGCTTTATTCGCACCCTTGAGAGTAATATTTTCCCTTTCCAAGCCATGATGCGCTTTAAGAGAAGATTCTTATCGCGTTCAAGCTTTTGAATCCTAGGGCATATTTATTTATACATTGTGAGTATCTTGCTTTTTGCTGCTCATCAAAATACTTCACCATTTCAAATTCAACTTTTCTACACTATTCTCCCACTACCTTTTCGTCTAAGATGGTGGAGGGTTAGCCATAGTGGGGAACTTCTACATGTGAAGGGAAGTGGACCTTGCAGATTTTGCGATAGATGAAATAGCAGGAGAAACTGGTAATTCAATGCTTGAGATATTATTCCCCGTAATGAACCCTAATGATTCGCATTAAGCCTAACCATCTTTAATTTCATCTCCAAATCGCTTATCTGTTGGAAGAGTTTCGACATTTTATGGTCAAAATCAATTGATGGATTTGACTTAACTTGACGCTTTAACGTGAAAATCGCTTCGCTTTTTCTCTTAACGTCTACTTCTAAATTGGCAATCTGATCATTGAGATTTCTGATAATTGTTTTCTGGAGCAAAAATCTTCTATGCCATTTTAATGCTTTCGTGTTTTCTTGAAAACGAGCAGATAAAGTATCGTCAAGAAGCTTTTCCTTTCATGATCCGCTAGCAACCTATCTTTGATATTGATAAAGAGTGATGCCGAATCTAATAAGAGAGGCATTGGAATAACTGTAACTCCTATTTAAAAAAAATAAAAAGAAAATAAAGTCAGGACTTAAGCAATCAATCTCTTTATTATAGCAACAAAAAGATTACAACTCAAGTAACAACGAAACTGAAAAGTACAATTATACATTTGCTTTATATCTAAAGTTGTGAAACTGCATTTCTAACTTTATTCAACGAATTAGTGAAAAGAATAACCGTTGAGTCAAAAGGAACATTAAGTCCTTCTGGAGCAGTAACCGAAAGATATTTATTGTAGTCCCATTCCTCGACCAGAGGACTATCACGGCTATATATTAACTTGGTATGATATGTCCAAACTTCTTTACGTAGCTTTTCTTTTAATTTTCTTCATCAAGAAATCGAAGTAGAGCCTAGGATGTTCCATATAAAGTTTTTGCAAATCCCTAAGAAAATATATGTGGCTAATTTTGAAGATTTAAAAATCGATGCCTTTTTAAGATAATCTTTTCTCAGTTTAACATAGTAGCTTAGATAATAGTTAGAAACAAGATTATTGGAGGGACGTTTATTCTGTGATAATGTAGTAAAATGTAGCTAAGTATGAAAAGAAGATTAAAGAAAAAAATTAACAAATCAATATTATTACATAGTTATGGCTGTTCATTTGGTCCATACAAAATCGACTTTGTAAATAATTCTAAAGTAAACTTGTCCTTATAATATTTAATTTTATCAGGTGGAAGACCTTGGGGAATTGATCTGACTCGTGGCAGGTTCTAACATGCTCCAGGATGCGGGTCAGATTCGAATTCGTCCAAGTATCTCTTATATAGACGCCTAAGTGGACCCCTACTAAAGTCACTTGAATATGAGAAATCTACAATAAACTTTGTATAGAAAATCTACCAAAATATTTCTCTCCTAGATCAATGTCCAAAAGAGTGTTATCAACTCTCGATTCTCTTTTTAAAAGGTCATCATATTGGAGGCGTGCTCTTCTCGATCGCGGGGAAGCTTCTTGATGTTTAAAGGATGTTAACACTGCCGCACTTCTATTAAGCCTATGATATTTATCTGAAAGAATATTGTGCTCTTCTAGCTTCCTATCAAATTCCATATACAAACTATTTATTTTTCTCATTTTCTTTCAAGCTTAGTTTTATAGGGATGAATAGATTTCCTACTTGTCTAAAATAAAGGAATCAAACCAGTACTATCTAGGAAGCGAAAGATGTTTAAACAGAGAATCCCATACCTGAGATACGGGGATTGATGCTTAGGAAACCTGCTCCTTCTCTTTTAGCACTTCCACGTTAATAAAAGCAAGATCCTCTTGAAGGCCAGAAGGTGTAGGAGATTTAGGTGGGCTTGCTTCATGAAGAGACGAGTCATGATTAATCTTTCCAGAAGTCCTCGTATTGCCATCCCCATCTTTTTCAAAAGCTTCAGTTTGGCCACCTCTGTCGCCGCTTGAACCTTAACCTCCATTGATGTTATTGTCATCATTGTTATCATCATTGTCATTATCGTCGTCGTCGTCGCCCTCTTCTTCGGCAACCTCATCTTTGTCACCTTCGCCTTTGAAGTCGAATTCAACTTCGAAGGAAACGGACTTCAAAAGATAAGATTTTTGAAGCATCGATTTCCTCCCTTTCGGTGACTTCAATCCCTTACTCCCATTTTTTTATTCTGTCCATGACCTTATTGATAAGAGCAAGGTTAAGTGAGAGGAAGCTCAATTCAGGGCACTTATCAACGTTGTCAGCATTGGCGGGCATCGTAGCGTCTTATAAAGAATTCATGTTATTTTCCTAAGAGAAGTGTTGAGAAATTGAGACAAATGCCGTTTTGCATCGGAAATTGTGTCGATAGCCAGTTTTAAGGAATTTTTTTATTTAGCTTTTCCTTCAATAAAGATTATTTAGTCGTCATTCTAGTCTTCTCCTCCTTGGACCCTTTTAAAGTCATTTTCAATGCTAAATTCTCATCAACGAGGAGTTGATGAGCCTTCCTTTCCTCCAAAATGGTAGATTATGATTAGGCGAGAGAAATCCTCAATCGCTCCAATTCAATCGCAACTTCAGTCTTCTCTGCATATAAGGAGGAAACTTGATTGTTTAAGTTAGAAATTTTCTCTCGAAGCTTAGATGATTCGACGGAAGATTTCAACGCATTTTCGTGCAAGAAGAACCAGCTCTTGGAAATTTGAAAGAAGAGTATAACGTAAGTCAATAAACTTAAGGAGAAATGATTATAGTAAGGTTAAGCAAAGCAAAATGTACCAAGAGTTGTTGTACTAAGAGAGGTCGATATTGATCTGCCAGATTAAAAATGGTGAAGGCGGGTGAATTGAGGTAAAGGATGAAGAATTTAATATCGATTGGACCATCTTCTCAAAGTCGCTTAAGGGTGTAACCGATGATCATCTAGGAGGGATACGCTCTTGGGAAAGGCTTGAAGTCCCCAAATTCTTCTGCATCTATTCGATCACACTTAGGGAGCTTGAGATGTCAATTCAAGAAAGTAGATCAACCTTTGTTGGAGTCATTTTAGGTTGATCGTGAGAAGCTTTGATGGTTAGACTTTCTAAAGATTTGTCAGTAACAGTAATCTCCCCTTCTTCTTACCGCAGAGAATCGGGAACTTCGACAATTTTGGTTTTCTTTGGAGATGATTCCATCACAGTCGTTTTGCCCAATTTTCTTTTAGCGGCCATCTTCAACCTAGCGATGGCTTAGGAAAAAATTGATACACGAGAAGTTGAAGAAGGGGGAGCCGGATCACTTATGGGTTTACCTGAGGAGAAGCTATAGAAAATTCAAACAGATTAAAAGTCAGAAAAGAAATTTGAGAAGTAATATAGGAATAAACTACTGGTACATCTTTTAAACATACTAGAGTGATCAAGGTAGATTGGTGACACTGGGGAGAAGTTTATTGGATCTCCCAAAGAAAGGAAGCGTTTGCTTCGGGATGTATGCTGGACCAAAGGAGGCTGGCCAAGTATCCTTTGAGCAATGGGCAAGAGAGAGTGCTTTTGTAAATTTATGGGATTCAGTAGAGTCAATATGCTTCCAATCTTAGTTAAAGTGGCAATTACCAACTATACTATCTTTTGATCTTCTTTGTTTAGTTCTTTGGCAGAAGCACCTAACAAAAGGCATAGGTCAGCAAATGAAAATAAATAAATAGAAAAATAAAATCTAAGATTAACTTACGTGGAGAAGGGAAAACCCCGCTAATGTAAAGGTGAAATCAGGAACTTAGGTAAGAAATCAGCAAATAGAAGGAATCATCCATGCCAAATACGGATTATTGTGTAGGCAAAGTAACCTTTAGGAGGGTTGTGGATGGTGTCATTAGCAGTAAGAGTAGTGGCTTCTACCCTTGTAATACCAAAGTCATTGAGAATTGCATCCACCTCATGTCGAGTGGATATTAAGGAAGCATGAAGGTGGCTTCAATCTTCTTAGGAGAACCCATGATTATGCCAGACGAAAATATTTCAAATAGAACCTATAGTTTGTTATGAAATAAACATTCTTTTAAAGATATTAGAAACCTATTACAATAATTTGAACAACAAGCAAAACGCAAAATTTCATATTCTTGAAAAAATGTTAAATTAGAAAAATAAGATTTATTGAGCTTAAGATAGAGTCGAATGGGAAAGTAGAAATTAACACCCTTCAATAATGTCGAAAGCCAATAATAAAATCTACTGAGCTTTCGACAGAGTTGAAAGGAAAAATAGAAGTTAAAACTCTTCAATAATGTCGAAAGCCCAAGGATAAAAATTGCTGAGCTTTCGACAGAGTCGAAAGAGAGGATGAAAGTACATATCCAATATACATGCTTTAACAATGTCGAAAGTATAATAGAAGTTTTGCAGTTAAAATAAAATAGTTAAAACCTACACAACGAATTTGAACAAAGAATAGGCTACTAATGTTCGAAAAATGAAGGACGAAGAATCTATTGACGCTGTCGATACCTAGGAAATTTGGTTTCTCTAAAGGAATGCGAATGCTGTCGAAACCATATTACTAAGACGAAAGGTTTAGAGTTTGAAGGCATCTCAACAACATTGATAAAAGATAATGATCGAATCATAATTAGTCAGAAGGGTTCTAACAGAGTCGAAAAGGGTGCATAGTTTCGAAAGCATCCCAACAACTAAATTTTAATCAATACAACAGGTTTCGACTAAGTCGAAACGTTTGAAAGTAAGTATGTATTAAATGTTGCGAAAACAATAGAACAAAGTTTATACTTTTGAAACTAT
This sequence comes from Allium cepa, assembly GCA_030765085.1. NCBI lineage: Eukaryota > Viridiplantae > Streptophyta > Magnoliopsida > Asparagales > Amaryllidaceae > Allium > Allium cepa. The sequence continues at coordinate 223,714,500 of CM060931.1, forward strand.
GTACTAGGTAATTATTTGGAAAGACATATTGGCTGACTTAATCAAACGGTATTGGAAAACAACAGAGTACATAACTACTTTCGAAGCGGTCGACTTCATACTAAATATAAGACCTTTCAACGAGGTCAATCAAATAAAGTGCTAAGTTACCTTTTGACTCCATCGAAAGAGGCTAAGAATGCAAAACAAAAGTTGTTGCCTTAATCCCTTTCGAAGGGGTAGAAAGGTAAAATTACAGCGGCAAATTTTGATTCGTGTAGCTCGAAACTTCTATGCAAAGTAAATGGAAATCTCCTTCTTCCCAAATCTGATTTCAACCTAGAAATTCAGAAAAACTAATAAGCAAACAGGTTTAAATGCGAATCAACAAATTAAAATTTTAAAATCTTCATGATGAAAATTTGAATTCTCTAGAAACAACAATAACAATAAAATGTAGACCAGGTAAGGTTAAAGCGAAGATTAACAAGAAAGACAAATCGAATCGAACCATGAAACAAAACTAAAAATGCTTTCAGATAAATAAAAACTTAAATGGTTGCAAGAAAATCAAAACAATAATTTAGAATCCAAATCGTGAAAGTTTGAGAAATCCAGGTTTCCCTGTAAAATAAAAATTTAAAAAAACTAGATAATAGAGACTTACTTTAAATTTGAATTCTTAGGGAAAAATATAATTTGAGAGTTTGAGAACTTTGGTTTTCTCTCAAAGTTTATAGCGATTGCAGATGAATGAAAGAAGAGAGGATGAGAACATGATTTATAAAAAAAATCAACAAAGGCAATAAACCGTTCGATCGGATTTAAATGAACGACTAAGATTTACATTAGAATATGAAAAGGCGGGGAACATTGAGGGTTTCGAAATGGTTGACTTGAAAAGTCAAGGGAATCTCTTCGCAAAGGGGGAAAATGTTACTACCAAAAACCCTTTCGACCTTGCCGAAACCAGAATGAGTAGAAGACAAAGAAGAATAAGAGAAAACGGCTCCAGCAAGACCTTTCGAAGAGTCGAAGGGATGCTACAGCCAAAGATTAGAAGAATTACAACCTTTTGAAGGGGTCAAAAGGATTGAAAGCACCCTTCCACTTCGGTGATTACATTTCGAAGAAGGTGCTTCCACGTGCATGAAGACATTTCGAATGAGTTGAAAAACTACCTTTCGAAGACAATGACTGACGTCCCTTCGTATGTGTTCCAAACCTTTCGAAACCTAAGGTTTCATCTTCATTCAAACTACTTGGGATGATGACTTAGTCAGGATAACCTTTTCGAAAGCATAACTAAGCCTTCGAATCGGTCGAAGCCGTTAATATCCGGGGATGGTTCTGCATCAATTCGCGAGTGTAACGACCAGAATTTTTCACGATTTAAAAAAGAATTTTGACAAAGATTTTAAATAAAATTTATTTTTAACTATAAAATTCGATAATGAAAACTAGATAGCTAAAATGCATCCATTGAAAAGAAACTAACGAAATTAATTGTGCGTCAAAATTTGTTCGAAACTCGGTTAGTAGATTTTTTGGTATGAATTATCAAATTTTGAAGCATAAATATTTTTACATAGAAATGATCTAAATTATTTTTGGTTAAAATGTCAATGTTCGTTCTGTCCAATTCCGACGTTTGTAGCTCCTTTTATCAGAAATTTTCATTGTTGTTCAAATTCGAAAAAGTATAACTGGTGACAGATGGAATTTTGTCACGATTGTTGCAATACTTATTTTTGAACATCATTGGATTCGTCTCGCCGTGCTAATCTCTGCGGTATATTCGTTTTCATATTTTAACGTCTGTTGTAAAACGCTAAATGGACAAGATAGCAGTCCGTAACCGTGCCCTTTTGGATATTTTTCCCATCACCTTTCTTTTCACTTCTTTCTAAATCCTTTCCTCAGCCGAATAGTAGGCTTCATGAGCTGACACGAAAATTTAATGCTCGCATTATTTGCGCTGGCATCTTCTTATATTTATATATATTCGCTCTTGTTCTTCTGCTCCCTTAGTTTCTTCTTCTCTAAACGTTTTGCATGAGAGAAAATAATATAATCTTCTCTACACGTTTTGCTTGAGAGAAAATAATATAATCTTCTCTAAACGTTTTGCTTGAGAAAAAATAATATAATTATGTATGTGTGTGTGTGTGTCTATATCTTTCCCCTCCCCATGTCAACTCTTTCTCCTCTACTTTTTTTTCCTTCTTCCTCCACACGCAATCAGTCACCTCATCCTCTCTGCAAAATTAAGATAAAATTTATCAAAGTTTAATACCAAAAGTTGCTCTATAAATATGCTATATTTACCCAAGTAATATAAAAAATATATTTACCTAAGTAATATAAAAAATATAAATATTTGCACAATGGAGATTTGCCAAATCTGTGCTACAAACAAATTTGCTATACAAGTTCCAAAAGAAATAAAACTTATTTATACTGATAAAAATAAAATAAATGAAGACAGAATAAAAATTCTTGAAGAAAGAACAAACAACATAGAAATAGAATTAGAAGACTTAAAAAATAAACTACTAACTCTTGACATATGAAAAGGTATAATCACCTATAACAATGACTTATTAAATGAACAAGTTTATAACCAAGAATAAATAAACAATATTTACCCAAGTAATGACCATGAACATCATGCTCATTTAAATAGTATTGATAAACCAATACAGATTCCACTAATTTGTAATACTGGAAGTTTAAAAGAACTATGTATTCCAACAAAACTAAATATAAAAGGAACCAATATACATGTTCTAGCTTTTATTGACACCGGTGCAACTAGTTCTACTATTTACTCTAGCCTTATTCCATACAAACACATTACAAAAGCGGATAAACCTAAACAAAGTATCCAGTTTGGTGGAACAACAACTATAATAACAGATATTGTCAAAAATATGAATATATGTTTTACAAATACATGTGGAGAATGGTCCCCATATTATAATATAAAACAACTTTGGGTTTTAGAATTAAACCTACAAGATATCAAATTAATTCTTGGATTAGATTTTTTGTTAAATGATAATGGGAGCTTTTCATTTAATAAAGGTTAAATACAAATTTCTAAGAAAACAACGCTTACACCCATATTATCAGAGTTTGCGCTTGAAAAGCGTGGTGGAAATAATAAACCAACACCACCACCACCAACATATTCAGACAAATTGAAAAATTGCAATTGCCCAATTCCTGGCCAGTGCAAAAACCTAAATCATACAAACAAAAAAACCATTGAACTTGAGCAAAATAATTATGATTTTCTTTCAATAAAGAATTATATTTATAAAAGAAAAGACTTAACAAAAGATTTACAAATGATAAATCCACAAGATATTAGTAAACTATCTTAATTTTTCAAATCACCGAAAATGTTTTGTACAATGTCTTGTATAAAGATTCATAATTAAGAGGGGGTAGTAAACTATCTTAATTAAGAGTGGGGGTAGTATAAAGATTCATAAAGATTCATGAAAAATGACTAAAATGTTTTGTACAATGTCTTGTACAATGTCTTGGATATATATGCTAAAAGCAAATCTAGAGATGAACTTTATCATGTATGTCAAAATTTCTATTGTACTTTGTAAAATAGTTTGTTTTTTATTCATCTTGGTTACCTTACTTGCAACTTGAAAGATAACTAAATCCCAAGGGTGCAGTAAGTAGATTAGTAAAATAGGAATTAGGAATCCATTTCATTTTGTTTTGTTCAGAGTCTTCTAATTTTTGTTTTACCATCTTGTAACTGTCCTCTTTAATAAAATTCATTGTACATATTACACTCATCAGTCCATTACAGATCTAGCTGGCTGTCTAGCCATCTGTTATTTTCATCAAGAACAGATTGTCTAATGATATTATAGTTTTCTTCACATACTAGATCTAGCATTGTGTTTGCGACGTTTGTTATTATTTCTTGTTGTTCTATGTAGTAATAGGTATTCATTATGTTTTTCACAATGTTAGTTTTGTCCACTTTTGGTTCGTCTGAAATTTCTATAAATTTTTCAACATAGTCATGTTTGAAGATTTTGGCTATGTTATATTGTTGGTCTATGTTCATGTTTGTTTGTTTTAGGATAAAAATTATTTTTGTCATAAATTTTTGTTCTAAGAATTTTTGTAATGGTTCTATGTTTTCAATTTTTGGAAAATTGTTCATCTTAGTTTTCCCAAGCATTCTTCTCTGTGTTTTTGCAGTTAGGTTCATTTTTTGAAGCTATCCATTTTTTCCATTCTACATAGAAATCTCTGCAGAATCTTTCTGTTATTATTATGTTTTCTGGTTCTCGAAGGTAATTAAACTTGTTAAATATTTGTATGAAATTTACTTCACAGTCGTATATGTTTATTAGTTCATGTATATATTTTTGTTTAAAAATTGTTATTATTTCGTTTTTTTGATTTTCTATTGTACTTGTGTTATGTTTAACATAAAATTTTCTTCTAGATGTTTTTGTAGACTTTCCATGATAGTTTTCCCTTTTTTACAACAAGAACTTGTAAATTTATTTGTTTGTAATAAGCTTTTTCTTCTTAAGGAGAGCAGTCAAAGCTTTCTAAAAGTACATTGGTTATTTCATAAGTAGCAAGGCTCTTTTTTTACTAATCACCGAAATTTGCAAATCATTTTTACCAGAACACTCCTTGTTTAGCAATTAAAGGTTTTAACGAATTATGCTATTATTATCTTAATTCCTCACCTTGTTACCCTAAAGAGTTTCTTCCCCTAAACGCCTAACGACTCCTTGTCTAAACGGCTTCAATGGGTACTTATTTCTGTCAAACGGATGTACATCTGTTGGAATTAAAGATAATTCTAACTCTTTTTTATAAAAACTTTAATAAAACAAAGATTTAAGGTGTAATAGTGTCAAATAACTTTGAAATTTCTTAAGCAGTTTCTAATATAAGAAGTTAACATAAAAGAGAAAAATTAAAAGAGCTTACATTGCTTATGAAGATTAACCTGTTCCTTTCTTAAGCTTTGACTTGTGGGGTTTAGCTAGAGGTCATCTGAGCCGAGGCCATTAAAAATTTCAGAAAAGAAAATTTTATTTATGAAGGTTTACAATGGAAGCTTATGGTACAATGGCTTATGATATTTTTTTTATATCTTTTACAGACCATACTACTTCTCCTTATATAGATGGAGAAGGGATACAAGAACCAGACAGTTGTCTATTAATATTAGTGGAGATAAAGGTATTCTCCATTATCTAAAAAGTACTTAAAAGTAAAAAGAGATACGTAATTTACATTTGTTTTATAAAAAGATGGCCAGCACACGACATCTTTTTATAAAGTAGATTCTTTCTTTTTCATAAAGAAATCTTTGTGCTTTGTCTTTTGTATTCCACTAAGAGAGTGGAGAATAACCTCTCAGTGTCAATCATCTATAGACATGGTAGTTGATTCCACGTCATCTTTGTCTTCATTGCTTTTCTTTCTTTGTCTTCCTTTTTTGTATCTTTGTATCAAGGACGGTTTAGGATGGAATATGTCAAAACTTCTTTGGTGGATTCCTTGGCTTCTTAATATATTTGTGACAAATATTTTTGTAGTGGGGGTTTCTGTATAAAGGAATTTATTCTTCGTATCCCACTCATCTTCTTCGACGATTTTTGTGGCCCTATACCTTACATAGGCATGTTCCTTGATTTCTTTGCATTGGATAGTTTCTGGTTTACAGTCTTCATCCCAGTCTGTGTAATCTGGGTCAAGAAATTTTGCTTTAACCTATACTGCATGTTTTGTTGGTTCAAAAATATGTTTGCCAAAGTGAGGAGGTATTGATTTGAAATCTATGTATATTTTTGTGGCCAATATGTTTGTAAGTTGTTCCATGGTGGTTCCAAATGGTTTGGGGATGTCATCTTGGATCCATTCTTCTATATGAATTCTCTTAAAAAATCCAAAATTTATTAGTACCATGGGATCTAAAACTATATTTTTGTGGATTAGATATTTGTATTTGTTGAGGTTCAATATAATTTGTGGGATTGCACATGTAATTGTGCAAGGACAATTTATGTTTGTTTGTAAGCATTAGGAATGCTTTTTTGTACAAGGTATGTTGGAGTTCCTCATTATTTCCCAATGGATTTGTAGGTCTTCATTTGGAATGTGGGATATTTGTGAGAAGAATTCACAAATATTGTTGAACATACTTGGAGATTGTTCCTGGATATGGTATATGAATTGTAATTCCCTAGTCATTTGTTCAGGGAAGTTTGGTAAAGCAATTTTTTATGGAGGTTTGGTTTGGGGGGATAGAGGTTGGAGATTTGTTTTGGGTTGTCCCGAATTTGTCATTTTTGTATTAGCAGTTTTTGTTGCTAATGCATAAGAGGCTTATGGCCTTAGGTTTATCGAAGAAGAAGAAGTTTCAAGAACTTCTTCCTTTGCAAATTTCCCCATATAGATTTTTTGTAAACTTTGTATGTCATCGGAAACAATAAAATCAACTCCAAAGTTTTTTTTGCAATTCTGTAATTGCTTCATCGTAAGTATTGAAGCCTTTGTAAAGTGGGCTCCCATATCTGGGATTTTGTTTTAGAAAGTTTGTTTTTACTCTGATCTGTTCCCATGAGGCATATAGATCTGCATCATGACCTATAAAAAGACCATAAAAAGGTATTTTTTCTCTTGTGATTTTGAAAAAATCTGTAAGAGTGTGTATATGACACTCAGCTTTTGTTTGTTAGATTCCTGAGGAGTCTTCATGTTCCAAATATTATCTAGAACCATTTGTTGTTCCTCTGTGACTTTTGTCTTTGTTTGGAACTTATTTTGTTTTGAGTATGTTTTGAGATGCATAGAAGGATCTTGCTCTCCCATGTTCATCTTTGGTTTCTGTCGTTTTGCAATCTGCATATGGAATGTTAGTAGAAAGCAAAAGGTAGAGTTTATCTTAATAACCTAGAAAGTTTATCCGGTAAAAAATTGTCTTTACCCTTTATGTGTTCCCAAATTATATTTGTTCCACAATTTGTTACAGCATTCTTGAATTTAAGCCATCTATTATTTAATATTCCTTTGTCCTTTTTATTTTCTGTATATTTGACTATGGATTCACAATTGGTTGTAATTGTTATTTCTTTCTGTGAAATTATGAAAAGTTTGAAGGATTCTAGGACATTGATTATGGCTAGAATTTCATAATCTAGGGATGTCATATATCCCTTTTCTCTGTATATACCAAAGGTGTATCTGCATATTTTTTCTGTTATTTTTTTTCATACTTGTTCTTTTTACGTAGTAAAATACCACCCCATCCTAAGGATGATCCGTCTGTTTCTATTATCAAGTATTCCGTTTGTAAAGGTAAACCTAAAGGTTGTAATTTGCTTGCTATTTCTTTTATTTTCTGTATTTGTTTTATGTCCTTAAAATTGAAGTCTCTACTTCCTTTTGGGCTGACTTTGTTATATAAAGGCCCAATATATTTTGAAAGATTTTTAATATATGGTCTTGCATAATTAACAAGTCCAAGAAAAGCCTGTAATTGCTTAAGGTTTTCTATTTTGTCTGGAAATTCTAATATTTTTCTTGTTATATGAGGTTGTAATTCTATAGTTCCTTTACCAATTTTGGCTCCAAGAAATTCTATAGTATTTTTTATTAATTCTATTTTCTTTTTTGATATGATTAGTCCATGTGCTTTAATTAGTTTTAAAACTATGTATAAATGTGATATATGTTCTTGCTTTGTTTTAGAGAAAACAAGAATATCATCAATGTATACACAAGTATATTTATTACAATGTTGAAAAACATTATCCATTTTTCTTTGGAAAATTTGTGGTGCATTTTTTAAACCGAATGGCATGACGAGCCATTCATAATGGCCTTCACTGCATGTGAATGCAGTCCAAGGTATGGAATCTGGATGCATTTTTACTTGCCAGAATCCTGATTTAAGATCAAACTTGGAGAACCAGTTTGAACCTTGTATTTTATTGATGAGAACATCTTTATTTGGTAAATGATATCCATCTTCATGGCTATTGTCATTAAGTCTTGTATAATTCATGACCATTCTAGACTGGCCACGTTTTCTTTCGGATTCTTTTTGTACGATAAACGCTGCCGTTCTATGTCTTGAATCTGTTTTTCTTATGATATTTTAATCAGTGAGTATTTTGATATGCATTTTAAATTCATCCATGATCCAATTATCATATTTAGGCGAACCCGTTTTTATTGTTAATTCTAGGTTTATTATGTTCAACTTACATTGTATTTTATCTTTATCCCAAAATTTTAAAGGTTTTTCTCCAATGATTTCTATTTTTTCTAATTTAGAAATCATTTGGTCAATATCATCTTTTGTTAGTAATAGTTTACTAATATCTTGTGGATTTATCATTTGTAAATCTTTTGTTAAGTCTTTTCTTTTATAAATATAATTCTTTATTGAAAGAAAATCATAATTATTTTACTCAAGTTCAACGGTTGTTTTGCTTGTATGATTTAGGTTTTTGCACTGGCCAGGAATTGGGCAATTGCGATTTTCCAATTTGTCTGAATATGTTGGTGGTGGTGGTGTTGATGTTGGTTTATTATTTCCACCACGCTTTTCAATCGCAAACTTTGATAATATGGGTGTAAGCGTTGTTTTCTTATAAATTTGTATATAATCTTTATAAATGAAAAGCTCCTATTATCATTTAATAAAAAATCTAATCCAAGAATTAATTTGATATCTTGTAGGTTTAATTCTAAACCAAAGTTGTTTTATATTATAATATGGGGACCATTCTCCACATGTATTTGTAAAACATATATTTATATTTTTGATAATATCTGTTATTATAGTTGTTGTTCCATCAAACTGGATACTTTGTTTAGGTTTATCTGCTTTTGTAATGTGTTTGTATGAAATAAGGCTAGAGCAAATAGTAGAACTAGTTGCACCGGTGTCAATAAAAGCTAGAACATGTATATTGGTTCCTTTTATATTTAGTTTTGTTGGAATATGTAGTTCATTTAAACTTCCAGTATTACATATTAGTGGAATCTGTATTGGTTTATCAATACTATTTAAATGAGCATGATGTTCATGGTCATTACTTGGGTAAATATTGTTTATTTGTTCTTGGTTATAAACTTGTTCATTTAATAAGTCATTGTTATGGGTGATTATACCTTTTCCTTTGTCAAGAGTTAGTAGTTTATTTTTTAAGTGTTCTAATTCTATTTCTATGTTGTTTGTTCTTTCTTCAAGAATTTTTATTCTGTCTTCATTTATTTTATTTTTATCAGTATAAATAATTTTTATTTTTTTTGGAACTTGTATAGAAAATTTGTTTGTAGCACAGATTTGGCAAACCTCGATTGTGCAAATTGTACATTTATATCGTTTGTCAAAGGTAGGGTACCAGGGACAAAACTCATATTTTTTTGTGTCAGTTCCCATTTTATATTTGAAATTATGGGTACAAACTTCTTTATTCATTATGTTGAAAAAGGATTCATTTGTTAAATCTTCTTCAAATGTTGTTAGTTCATTGATTATACCATAATCAGATGAACTTACTTGTTCATGTTCTTCTAGTCCTTCAAGAGAGATTATGGAGTAGATTGTTGATGTTTCTGAAACATCAGAGGGAATTTCTATTAGGTCTTCTTTAACTAAATCAACAAGGTTTGATTCTCTTGTATATAGGTTTTGTTTTTTCGGACACGAGATGTTCTTTTTCATTACATGCAAAACATGTAATTTTATTTGCTTATGTTTTTTTTTGGATTATATTTCCTAACATGTCTATCTTTATTTAAGTATGGTTTTTTAGCATTTAATTTTCTTAGATAATATTTTTTCGCATATTTCTTTTTGAATTTTGGTTTATTCTCAATCTTATGAGAACCATATTGTTGTGGTGTATATATTTATCCACAAAACCCAAATTTTTTTGCTTTAATTCCTTTTGGATTTTTATGTAAGTACATTACTTTTTTAATTCTGAGATGATATGTGTAATTCCTATCCCAATGTTATTATAACTTGGAGGTAAATTTTCAGGTTTATCTTGATAATCTGTTATCCAAGATCTATGTATTTCTTTTCCCAAATCACATGGTAATTTAGAAAAAAGTATGTTGCATACTTCAATATTATAATAATTTCTTGAAATTGTAGCATAGTGAAAATATTCTTTTAGGAATTTTATTATGTATCTCCAGTCTAGGAGTTGTATTTGTTCGAGATCGCACATTGCTTCTTGTTGTCTTCTTGTTATTCATGTGTTCACATCTCTTCCAGTTAAGATAGTGTGTATGGAATAAGAAAAGTTATAGATATTGTTTCCTTGGGCGATAAGGTTTGCAATATCTCATGGAATTTTTTTATGTATGATTCCCATATTGCTTTGGCATTATCACCTAAGTAATTTTCAGCAATTCTGACCATTTCTTCACCAGAATTGATGTTTAGATGTCTTGCTGAATAGTCTCTGGCTATTGCGGCAGTCCATTGTTCTAGATATGTATCTGGCAACTGGGGATGACATTCAATTATGTTTAAAATTACTGAGTTGTTTTGGAAATAAGATTTCTCATCAGGTAATCTTTTTCCTATTGTTCTTAAATTTGGACTTTTATCTGTATATATACTGTATGCCCTCCTAGGAGGTTGTCCTATTTCATATGGCATTGTTTGGTCTTTATTTCTATCTGGATATTTGTGACTAATTCCTGATTCAGCACTTGTTTCAGGATCAGCTAAATCCATATGTTCTGTAAATTCTGAAATAATATCGTCAAGAATATCATTTTTATGAATTTCTGTAGATAGACTGAATCATTTAGGTAATTACTAATATTTTGTATTTCCCTCATTCTTACATTGTTTTCATCATCAATATAAATAAAAGTGTCTTGGTTTATTTGTCTTGATGATTTTAAACTTTGTTCAAGATTAAATATGTCAGATGCTTCAAGAACCATCCCAAGTTCTTTTGGATAAATGATTTTATCCATTTATTCTTTTGCTTAATTCTTTAGTTTCATCATCTGTTTCAACTTCTTGTTGGTTTGATGGACCATAATCTTTAAATCTTATGGACATAGATTTGTTTAGATTATTATATGTGTTTGGTTTTATTATTGCAGCTGTTTCATTTGGATTTTTTATATTCCATTCATGACCAGCAAGAACAGAGGAATCAATTTCCATAGGTTTTATGAAATTTATTCTAGTGGAGTTTAATGTTTCAATGATCTTGTCTAATTTTATTTTTATTTTAGGGGCACGTCTAGACATACATTTTCCCAAAAATGTTATATCTAGTAATATTTTTTTTCCTTGGAAATTTTCATATCCTTTAGTTTGTATGACTAATTTTACATGTTTGTAAAATTCAATTATGTCCATTGTAAAATTTGGGGCGATATAAACAATACCAATGTTGTTGTTCATATCAACTTCCATGGTTCCAAATATAGCTCTATCTAAGTCTTGATGTCTGTCATCTATTAGTACTAATAGAAGTTTTGCTCCTATTTTTTGTCTTGTTAAACCTCTTACTCCTATGACAATAAGTCCTAGGTGGATCATTTTATATTTTTGTATTTTAAGTTGGTTTATGGCTTCTGGACTCATAAGATTTATTATCTGTTGGTTTCCATCTGGAACAACAAACATCTGTTCTCTGTGGTGTCTGTATAATCCTGTTATTACCGTAAATATACCAGTCCTGTATATTTCTCTAGGATTTAATGTATTTAGCTGGTTATTTGAAAATATTTCAGTATCTCTGTTAAGATCAATTATTTCTTCTAATTGAGTTTGTGTGTTTGTACTTCTTCTAAGTACATTATCTATCCATCCCAATGATGAGATAGAATTTGTTTCATTAGTCCTGTTAGATCTGTCATCTGTTAAGGTTCTAGAGGGGCTACTAAAAGATAGTCTTCTATTAATATTTTATCAAGTTGTTTGTACATAAGAAAGTTCATTTTTGATTTTTTACTTATTATTGTTGTTGTAGGATCATTTGGTCCTAAATTCATTTTTTGTAAACTTTCAGCTAATTTATTTATTTCAAGTTCTTGGCCTTTACTTGTATGATCTATGTCAAACATCTTGTTTTGAATATTACCAATTTTGTTTTGTATTTGTGTTAACATAGCTATTATTGTATTATTTTGTAGTATGTGTATTCTATCACTCCTTCCTGGAAAGTCGTCATTATTATATCCAACATTTATAGTAGCATCACTAAATCTATAGTTTGACTCTACATATTTAGTTGCTTCTTGGAAATATTTATTTTCAAAACTCATTAACTTAGAATTAGAAGTTTGATTTCTTTTAACATTTCTTCAATTTGTTGTATTTGTTTATCAAATTGATTTTTATCCTTTTCCGTTTGTTCTTTTAATTTTATTATTAATTCTTTATAATGTATTTCTATGTCTTTTGGTTTATTTTCCTCAATTATATTTTTTAATTGGATTATGTCTTTTTTGCTAGGGAATTCTTTTAATTTTATCACTTTGAATTTTTCCGAGAGTTTTTTCAGCGTTAGTTCAAAATTATCTATTTTATATAGATTTGTTTTCAAATATTCCTGGTTGTTTGAAATTTGTTTTAATAATTTATTTTTTTCAATTATCCCATCAAGGACTAATTGCATTAAGTTATAATGTTTTTCATTATAGAGATTTAAGTTCTCACTTAATTCTATAATTAAATCTGTTAGTGAATTCATGTGTTCAATTTCTGAATGCATCTTATGTTTATATTCAGAATTATTAATATAACATATGTGTTTTTGTTTGTCTAGAGTAATAATCCTTTTTGTTGGATTATTAATTTATAAATTTAAGTAATTGAATTTTTTGTAATTCATTTTAATCGGGCCTAGTAACCTTTAGGCTCTAATACCAAAATTAAGAGGGGGGTAGTATAAAGATTCATAAAGATTCATGAAAAATGACTAAAATGTTTTGTACAATGTCTTGGATATATATGCTAAAAGCAAATCTAGAGATGAACTTTATCGTGTATGTCAAAATTTCTATTATACTTTGTAAAATAGTTTGTTTTGCTTGAGAAAAAAATAATATAAGTATGTATGTATATACATACATACATACATACATACATATATACATATATATACATACATACATACATACATATATATATATATATATATATATATATATATATATATCTTTCCCCTTCCCATGTCAACTCTTTCTCCTCTGCTTTTTTTCCTTCTTCCTCCACACGTAATCAGTCATCTCATCCTCTCTTCCAACCACGCAGCGCATACCTTCACCAAACCTCCACAACGACCTCCGCTAAGCTTCCCTCTTTTTCGCAGCCATCACCTAGCTCACCCGAGCCACCCCACCAACTCACGCACACACCTCCTCTGCCTTCACCGAACCCAACCTCCTCTCCGAAGCTGCCTTCACCGAACTCGCCCCCACCTTTCCACACTGCCAAATCCAAGCTCGCCTTCCCCCGCCAAAGCCACACCGCATCATACCCAGACTAAGAAACTCCATCAGCCTCCTCTCCCTCCACCTTACTACTCAACTAGCCTTCCTGTTGTCTCCGCCAGCCTCCTTCCCCCTCCGTTGTTGCGCGAGTTTTATTACAAAAGCAAAAAAAGGAACAAGGCAAATAGGTAGCAGCGTGTCTTGTGGGTGCGTGAAAAAGAAAGCAACATGCATGCAAAAAATTCAGTGCAGTGAAAAAAAGGATTTAGTGCAGTGAAAAAAAGGAGTTGAGTGCGGACGTGTGGAAAAGTAAAAAATGCACAAAAAAAAGAAAGCAAGTAAGGTAAACGACCCATCTTATCAAGGAAGGAAGTTGAATATTTATAAATTCACAACTAGAAACCGATTGCAAGTAAAACCATAAGTCGATAAATAAAATTGCTAATTGGAAATTGATATTGATATTGACATTTGAAATTCATGACTAATTTGACGTTATGTGTGATACGGGGATTATGATGACATATGTTTGGTTTGAATTTCAATTGCAAGTGAAACCCATATCTGTTATTATTGTTATTAATAATATATTGAGTAATGTTGTATTTATCCATCACCTTATTATTATATGAATTGATTGGATGTTGAAATTTGATCCGATATATGGGTTGAAATGATATACCCAAATTTAAATCACTTGGCCTAGGTTAGAAATTCAAAAATAAACACCGATTGGTTAAATGAAATTTAATTTGGATATTTAATATATAAATTTGATATAAAGGAATAATTAGGAAACTAAACATGAATTTATAAATTCGAAATTTATGTTGAAATTAATATTTAATTTTGAAATCTATAAAAGTCAAATTGGATTTTAAATCAAATATCAATTGAACTGTTTTAAATTTCGAAATTGAATTAAGTGCTTATGTTAAATATTAATGACATTTAACTCGTTAAGTTGATTAGTTGAAATGCAGTGTAATTTGTTAGTATTATATATGTAATAATTCTTAAATAAATATTTATTTAATTTAAAGGGGATGTTAATTGATTTTATTGAATTAATATCTAAAGATTAAGTTGAATTATTTTAAATTAAATTTATTAAAAAGTATTAAATTAAATATTTAATAAAATTACTTAATCAAGAAGTTTAATTAAATTGAATATTTAATACTAAAACTTTTATATTTGAGATTTAATTAACTTTGTTAAATTGAATGGTTATTCAATTTGGTTAATAATGTAAAGTTGAAATACTTGTTAAAATTGAATCTTTAGATTTTAGATCCAAATTCATTTAAGTCAAATAAAGAGATGTTATTTGGAAATAAGATATGATTGATTTAATAAAATAATCAATCGATGTGTAAAATGACATTTGATTTTTAAAGAGACCTAGGCCTCTTATTGGCGTACTCTCTGCCAATATTGGAACTACTTTAACATCTGTGTACGCTGAGGAGACTCCAAAATGAAGTGATTGGTTTTGGTGTACGTTGATGATTTTTAGAAAGAGAATGATGATGGATAGACCTCGACACTTATGCCAATTTAAAATGAATAAAACAAGATGGCTTGACAGTACCAAGCAGGCTAGTTACCCCTAGCAGACACACTTCTTCATATTTATATCCTTACTTCGGTTGTTGTTGGTGATCACGCTTCGATTATGGTAGCGTTGAACGCAGTGGGCGGTCGCTGCGGCAATGCGTTACGACCAGCCTGCGACCCGAACTAGCAGTATCCTACCTTGGACATTGCCTTATGTGCCTTGTCATATTTTATCCCTATACGAGACCACTATGATTTTGGTTTAGTGTTATTGGATTACGGTGCATCCCTATCCCCCGCTGTGCTACTAGGGCGTTATATGCAAACTGTACGACTGCTTAAAATGCATTAAGGTGGATCAATGTAAAGCCTTAACGCTAAGAAAAATATTTACTTTACTGCTAGACATTATATATATAGTGTATCCTGCTATATATAGATAATTTGTTGGATCCCTAAGATATGGAAAATTCAGTAACATCTCTTGAGTTACTTTGTATATTTCACTTGAGTTAGGCTTACTTACAATGAGAACTTCTAGTCCTAACTCGAGTATATTTTTTTACTCTATGCTTAGGTCATCCTAAGTATTGCAGTGTGTGAGCAGTGCTTAATTTGGGAGGCAAAGACTTAGTCGAAGACTCCACTCTATCCTGTATTAGTTACATATTTCATTTTGGCTTGTACCAGCAGACTCTTATGAATTTCTAGTATTGTATAATTAAAAGCTGAACTCTGATGTATTTTGTTTAGGAGCTTCATGAACTTCTATGTATATTATTTATTTCCGCTGCTAGATTCTGTATTATTCTGTGTCTGATTCTTTATTTGACTCTATATCAAAACCCAAATTGATAATCTGCAAATTTGAACGGTTTAAGTTGAACATGTGTGGTTTATTGTCAACATAAGTTGTTCGAAAAAGATGGGACGTCATAGTTGGTATCAGAGCTTTAGTTTAGTGAATACCATAGCCTGAGGGGTAAACTCATTATGAATAGGGTTAGTAATGCCTTATAATGAGTAATTTCATTCTTGAGAGAGCATATATTGAAAATATAAAATGTTTTACAATCCAATCTATTTTCAAATTTCCTATCAATTTTAATCCTCGTTCTTGGTTAGAAATTTGTTTGATTAGGATTTCTTTTATGTCGTGGTGCTTTTCCATGTTCTAAACCTATCCTTGACTTTTCAAAATGAGCAACAGAAGGAATGCTTGAGGTCAGGAAAAAGGGAATGGCCGTGTACCAGATGTTGTCGCACTAGTTGCACCAGTTGCACCAGTTCCGCCAGTTAACTTCACTACGCTTTGCAAAGAGTACGCACAGCTTGGTAGTTCAAAATTGTCATAGTCCAAAGGTATTATAGAAGCTTAATGGTGGCTAAAGAGCTTGGAAAGAATCTTTACAAGACATGATATTTCTAATGCCCTGAACCGTTAGTTGGCCGCTTGGCAGTTGCAGGATGCTGCTCAAGATTGGTGGGAATCTGTTACCACCTACACTGAGGAAGCACACATCGCTTGGGCACGATTTAAGGAAGTATTCATGACCTAGTGGATTTTTGGAGCCGGAAATATCAGTTATATCACAACTTTATGGATCTTAAGCAGGGAAGTATGTCATTTTCAAAGTATGAAAGGAACTTTAACGAGCTATCCAAGTTTGGACCAGTTCTGATTGATACTCAGCTTAAGAAGAATGAGAAGTTCATAGCTAAAGCTCGTCTAGAATATTATGACCGTTTGACTACCCATGTTCATGGAACTTTCACTAGTCATATTGATATGGCCCTTAGATATGAAAATCGAGTTCGAAGGGAGCATCGGACATTCACTTCTCAACGCCTTCAGTAGCTTCCAAAAATTCTAAGAAGAGAAGGACTAACTTTCAACAGTAGAAGAGGAATTGGCAGAACACAAGAGGGATTGGACATTCTCGGAGAAAGCCTATTTATATCTCTTCTATCACTTGCTTCAAGTGCGATTAGAAGGGTCACTATGCCCATAGTTGCCCAGTTCCTGTAGGAGCGTTTATTCCACCAGTTCAGATGACCAGATGAGACTTTTTCCATATTTTTTTACATCCTGGGCACTTTAAGAAGGATCGTCCCACTCAGGAGAAATGAACTCTATCTGGTGTCTTCATAGTTTCTACGTCTACTCCTAAGGATGAAACCACCAACGCAACCCAGAAAGGTACCTTCCATATATTGCTATCATTTTTTGTTCCTGTTTTTTTGACACTGGAGCATCCCATAGTTTTATATCTGCTGATTTATATGACAAACTCAACCATATTTTGAAACCCAAACCTGCATCTCAACCTTTATGTGTATCAAATCCGATTGGTGGTCCTGCAAATCTCGAAATGATTTGTAAAGGGGTTGGACTCTTTAAAAGCGAAAGACACAAATTTACATGGGACTTTTATGTTCTTGGTTTCATAGGATTCGATATTCTGTTAGGCATAGATTGGAAGACCACATTTAATGCTCGTATTACCAGCAAATCTCGAAAAATTTCATTAGTAGATGATGGTGGAAATCGCTTGGTAGTTGAGTGTAAAATGCCTTTATAGTTTTTCGAAAGTTTTGTTTCCTCTCTTAACCCTTGTTCGAGCGATCTTAGCATTACTCCAATTGTCCAACATTTTCCTGATGTTTTCGGTGAAGTGAATTTGTGATATCCCGGAATTTTGGACAATATAAATTTAATAATCTGTGTTTGAAATTTAAATTAATTTGATAATTTTTGTTAATAAATTTGAATTGATTTAATAATTTTACTTTAATAAATATTTAATTAGTGAATTTATCTTTTAATAAGTTAATAAATTTGTTTCCTATTTATAATATGTATATATATATATTTATATATATTTAAAATAGATAAGTTTGATTTTAAATTAAAATAATATAGCATATTTTCTAATTATAATATTTTGAAATTGGGAAATTATGATTTATTTTTGAATTAAGCTTTTCAAAGCTATTTAATAAAATAACTATATGATTTTAAATATATAAGACAAATGTTTTATTTGTTCAAGTTATATTTTAATTTAAGTTTGAATATTAATTTAGGTTAAAATAAAGTATAAAAATGTTTGTTTTATTTTCTTTTTAAAAAAATATTGATTAATAAATGTGATTTGAAAATTAGATAAGAAGTTTAAAATACAACTTAAAATATGAAAACATTTATTCATTTAAATAACAAGTAATTTATAATCTCCTTTATAAATTTATTTTAAATGATTAAAGTTATTTTTTTCAAATGATTGATTTGTATATTGTTTTTATTTATAATTATAATTTGTTTATTCTTTAATTGTTATTTATATATATAACTAAGTATCAAAGAACTAATCAATTAAGTTTAAAACTTTCATTAACACTTAATTAAAAATACTAATTATTTAAATGGACATGTGTAAGTATATAAAAGCCTAATCTAACATGTGTTGAGTGAATAAATAAGTAAATTTACAAGTGTTCATATTTTATACAAGTGTCATTGTCTAAATTTTTATTTTATTTGATTTTAAATAAATCATAAATATAGTTATAAAAACACTTGCCATCTTTCATTTTTTTTCTTTCTTCATTTTCAATTCTAAAACAAAGAATTCTTTCAGATGAAACCCATTCTCTCTAAACATTCTTCAAAACCATTCCACTTTTAAACTATCCTCAAGATCAAAAACCCCGGTTCAAATGCATTCATTTTTCAAAAATCTGGGGATAAAGCAAGCAACCTGCATTCTTCTAAAATCTAGGAGTTTAGCTACCTGCATGCAATAAAATAAAGCAAGAAAGTCTGCATTTCTACTTTCTTCAATCTGTAACCTGCATTCAATTCATTCAAAACCTGGAAATGGCTGCTGCATGATTCAAGTTTAAAGCTTTCTGCAAGCATTCAAGTTTTAAAGGATTCAAGAGCTTTTCAAACCTGAAGCTCTTCTCTACATTTTTAAAACTATGAGTAACTCAACTTTTAAAATTTTTAAATAGGTAAAAGTTGTTTTCATGTTTTTAATAAGAAATGAATTTATAATATGAATTTGTTGTGAATACATATATGTGAATATATTTATGTGTGCATGCTTGTTATCTGTCATATTCCTGTTTCCTCAATTTTAAACCTCTGTTTGATTTAAAATCCATTTCCTCCTATTGCAATCTCTGTTATGATTTAAAATGCAAACTAAAATTTACTGTTAGGTCATAGTGAAAGTTTTAAAAATTTATATAAGTTGAACAAATTTTTGTTTCGCCTGGAAACATAATAACAGAGCTAAAATTTGTAAAAGTGAAAATTTTAAACATTACAAATCAATGTTTCAGGATTATGAATCAAAACATCATGCAAAATTATGATTTTTAAAAGTAAAATTACAATTTTTAATGCTTAAACCAGAGAGCAGTTCAAATTTCACTGTATTTTACTTTTCGGTTCTAATTGATAATCTATGGGATCGAATGGTGTGATTTTCCTCCTGGAGGTGGAGGTGAGATCAGTGAGTATAGGAAAATTATTAGATTGGGTTGCATTTTGTTTTTGATGTTGTGATTGGGTTTTAAAGATTTGAACCCTAGTTTTTACTGGGTTACAGTATTTATTTGGGTTCGATCTCCTCTGTTGATCGTGTTACTTGGGGTTTTGGGGAATGGAAGTATGGTGGTTGATAGGTGTGTGGATGGAATTGCAACTGCTCCGGTGGCCGGTGGCGCGTGGCGAGGGTAGTTGACAGGTTTTTGGTTGAGTAGGTGCTTCTAGCTCCGGTTTGTTTTAGGTTGGAATTAATCTCGATTTTTGATTTCGAGAGGAAACTGGGTACTGGTGATGAATATGGGATGCCTGGGTGATCGATGACTTGTTCCAATCATCGGAGTTGATCGGAGAAGGCGGCGTCGTGGGTGCATGTGCACAGAGCAAAAGGGGATGTGCAGGTGAATATTGGTTACAGGATTTTGGTGCCTCACATGAGTCTCGGGGGATTTGAGTTTCTGCTCGAAGCAGATAAGTTTTTGACTCGAAGTTTTTTTAGTGGGCTCGAGCTAATGTGTTGTTTCAGGTTTTATTATAAAACAGAAACCTGTTTTGCTTTTAAGTTTTAAAAGCAAGTTTAAAAATGTAAACCAAAATTTTAATCTAAGTTTAAAACCTGAATTTAAATATGAATTCAAGTAGTTTGAATCTTGGTTTTTGAAATAAATTGAATTTTGAAAATTTAAGTTTGGTTTTAAATAAAATAGAATCATGTTTCTGTTTTGAAGATTAAAAGAGAAATTTTAAATGTAAACTAAAATTTAAAATTAGTTTGAACCTGAGTTTGAAATCTGATTTCAAATTGGTTTGAATCTGAGTTTGAATAATCTAAATTTGAATTTTAAATTTAGTTTAACAACTTTTAAAGTATAAAAGTATATGGGGTTTGCATTTAAACTGTAAGTTTTAATTTGGTAAATTAGAAATTTAAAATAAGTTTAAAACTGAGATTTTTTTTTAAATTTGGAATTGGGTTTAAACTTCAGTTTTTAAAATAAAACAAGTTTAAATTTAAATTGTTTAATTACATCGAAAAGGTTAAATGATTTGAATTTTTAAAAGGAAGATGTAAAATATAAATAAAGCTTTAAAGATTTAAGTTTAAATCTGGAATAAAAGATTCAAGTTGTATTTCAGATTTGAAATTAAAAGTACATTTTTAAATTGAATTTTGTTTTTAAAATAACTTGGAATGTTTAAAATGAATTTGTTTTATAATCTTTTAAACTTTTATTTTATAAAATGGATGTTTCTTGAACATGTGAGACAAAAAGATTTTAAGTTGTTTTAAACCTTGTTTAAATAAAACCGTATTCATTTTAAAATCTTAAAATTTTAAAATGAAATTTAAAGTGAAATTTAAAGTAAATTTGAAACAAAGTATTTTTAATACTTTAAATAAGTAAGAAATGTTTTCTTAAATTAAGTTCGAATTTAAGAATTTGGATTCATTTAAATTATTAAGTTAATCTAAATGAATAACTAATTATTTAATTAATTTATAATATGGATGATTAATTAAGTAATTAAGAATTTTTAATTGAATTAATTAAGACTTAAGATTAATTAATTAAGGTTAATTAATCTGTAGTTAGGGATTATTGATTAAATTTTAATTAATGATTAAAAAATTTATTAATCAAGTAATTAAGGATTAATTAAGATTGTAATTAACACTTAATTAATTAAATAGTTAGAGATTAATTAATTGATAATTAAATATTAATTAATAATGATTAATCTGAGTTAATTTCTTAAGTAAAGTAATTAAGAAATGTTATTGAAGGTCATTAACTTAAGATTATTTAACAATTAATTAATGTGATTAATTTTGATAATTAATTAGATTAATTAATTAATAATAATCATTTATGTAATTGTTTAAGTTTAATTACTTAATAGAAGTAATTAATGAATTAATTACTTAATGTAATTAATTGTGTTAATGTGATTAGTTTAGATTAATTAATTAATTTTAATTAATTTAAACACTTGATGATTTGATGAATAATTACTTTATGTAATTAATGGAATTGTAATTACTTAGGGAAGTAATTAATTGATAATTACTGGATGTAATTAAAGGTTAATGATGGAAGTAATTTGGATTTAGTAACTTTATAATTAATCAAGGGATTAATTGAAATAATTAATTAAGAGTATTAATTTATGGAATGAGTAATTAAGGGTAGTTAATTACTGGATTGTTATTAATCAAGGGTGATTAATGTGGTTTAATTGAAGATTTATTACTTAGTAATTAATTTATATAGAGAGATTGATTAAATGTAATTAGAAATCATTAATTTATAAAATTAATGTTGTAAATTTAGAATTGATTAATTAAGGAATAATTAATAAATGAAGTAATTAATTAATAAAGAATTAATGTAATTAACTTTAGTTAATTAATTGATTAAGTAATTAAAAGTTAATTATTGTAAGTGTTAAGTATAATTACTTGTGTAATTAATTTAAAAGCTAATTACTTATTGTAATTAGGGAATTGTTAATCAGTAATGATTAATTGAAATGAATAATGAGATGATGATTCATTAATTGATTTGTAATCAATTAATGGTTAAGTTAAGCAGGATTATAATGATGAAGTAATTAATTTAATTCACTTTAAATTAATTAGAGATGATGTAATTAATTTAATTCATTTTAAATTAATTTAATTCATTTTAAATTAATTATAAATAGTGTGATCATTAAATCGTTGCTTATGGATGAATGATTGATATTGGTTGCCTTGTATGGTTTGTAATCTCAACCATGAGATGAGTAATGTTATATGATATGGATGCATTGGTTGCATTGTGATGATGATATGGATTATCTGTTTATAATGCTGATATGGATTATCTGTTGATGATGATAATGTTGATTATCCATTGTTATATTGTGAATTATCTATCTGTATGTATATAGATAATGAATTGAATTGTTTTAAACTCTAAAACAACTTGGCCTTAAATGACACATTTTGGATTTCGATGAGACCGGGATCGGGTTTCCATATTTGGATATCCGAAAACCACATCGATCCAAAGTAACGATAGGTCGTGAATCTCAAGTGAAGATGAAGATTCAGAGTGCAAGGGTTATCATCGTTAACTCTAAGGGTGATTCCAAAATGAGTGCAACGAGATAATGCCTTCGGTTTCGTTCGAACCCGGAACGAACTTGTATGGATTGAATGCTTGCATAACATCGTCAGGTGGACGATGAGCATTCTAAGTGATGTGTCCTATAAAGGTAATCGTAGCCTCAAGCCTCATCAATCGAGAATGGCTAAAACAGGGGAGGTGCAGCAAGGCTAAGTGGGTCATGCCCAAGTAGGACGAGATTTACCCCTGTCTAGATGTCCCTTTATTTCAGCTTTGTGGTGCGGTTGCTGATCACAACTGTGGGGTGGTCTTGTTCGGGACTGTTCAGTAAGGAATGGTTCCGGCTTTGTGTTGCAGGGGATTGAGAGTGATCTTCGGTATGGTGATCTAGGCCACGTACTGTGATGGGAAGTACCCCGGTATCCCTGCCATTGTATGGAATCCGAAATCCAATAAGTGCCATCGGTTTTGATTGTATTACCCACTTTTGTGGCTAGTAGCTGGAATTTAATAGATGTAACAATTTTGGCTATTTCTTATTTACTTGAAAACCCTAGACCTATTATAATATCACTGGATTTCCTATCAAATGTTTTGGTTAGCGTAAGGTAATTTTTTTCCATGTTTATGTGTGGGAAGTCTTACGTGATACCTTTCTTTTCAAAGGTTTTTCAAAGTTAAGCAACTTTAACCTGTTACTCACACCAGACCCATGTCTGACCCGGAGTTTATTTCTGTTTTTCTTAAACTCTTGGGTACTCAAATTTTTACGAGTAGCCAAGGGATTCAGGTTAGCTTTGACGAATTGTGGAGGAGCAATGGAGCATGAGGCTTCCGCGTATAGATATATAGTTTTCCGCTGTGTTGGTACCTCTGAGTGTTTGCTGTATTGTGTTTTGAGTTGTAATAACTAGACAAGTGTTTATAACTGTCTAGTATGAGTTGTATTGTCTGTGTAACTCTGACAAATTATTGTATACTATGTAATACTTATATTATTAATATAATTTATTCGTTCCGCTGTGGAGATTCTGATGTTGTTTCTTCTTTCTCTTCTTTCTTTTCTCTTTTCTATCTCTTTCTTTCTTCATGATGATGCGATTTTCTGTGGTGAGAAAGTCGGGTCGTCTCAGAATTCTTTGCCACCTCGGTGTGAAATTGAATTCCAAATTGATCTCATTCTAAGAGCTAGGCCTGTCTTAGTTGCTCCAAGAAGAATGGCACCAAGAGAGAAAGTTGAATGAAGGACCCAAATCAAAGATTTGTTCTCCAAGGGTTTGATTCGTCGTAGTCATTCGACGTGGGGCGTGGCAGTGGTATTTGTTACTAAATCTGATGGTTCACCAAGAATGTGCGTCGATTGCAGAGAGCTGAATAAGCTTACTTTTAAAAAAAGATATCCAATGTCTCGTATTAACGACATGTTTGATCAGTTGCACGAAGAAAAGGTATTTTCTCAGCTTAACCTTGCTACTGGTTTTCATCAACTCCGAATTGCCAAGGATAGCATTCCTAAAACCGCTTGCCGAACTGGGTATGGATTCTACGAATGGTTAGTTATGCCTTTTGGTTTAACTAATGCCCCAGCTTACATTGTCGATCTCATGAATTGAATATTTCGGGAGGTTCTAAACAAATTCATTCTAGTATTCATTGACGATTTTCTTGTCTTTTCTAAGACTAGAAGAGAGCATGATGGACACCTTAAATTGGTTCTTGAAACTGTA
This sequence comes from Allium cepa, assembly GCA_030765085.1. NCBI lineage: Eukaryota > Viridiplantae > Streptophyta > Magnoliopsida > Asparagales > Amaryllidaceae > Allium > Allium cepa. The sequence continues at coordinate 223,738,931 of CM060931.1, forward strand.
AGAAGACATCAATTGAAAGCTAAATTTTCTAATGCCACTTCAAGCGAGAAGAGATCTGATTTCTTGGGCATGTGGATTTGGAAAATGGGATTTCGATCGATCCAACAAAGATTTCCATAATCAATGATTGGAAACTCCTAAAACTCCCACAGATGTTCGCAACTTCCTAGGCTTAGCTGGTTATTATAGGAGATTTATCGAGAACTTCGCTCAAGTTTCTTCACCGCTCACAGCATTGACTAAAAAGAATGTTAAGATCGTTTGGAGTGATAAGTGTAAGGAAGCATTTGATGAACTAAAGTGCAAGCTAACCTCTACCACTATTCTCACTATTCCGAACGGTAGTGAAGGGTTAACTGTTTATACAATGCTTTTCGTGTAGGGTTAGGTGTTGTTTTAATGCAGCATGGTAAAGTTATTGCTTATGCTGACCGTCAGTTGAAGACATATGAGGTTATTTATGCAGCTCATGATCTGGAATTGCTTTTCGTGGTCTTTGCTTAGAAGCTACGGAGGAATCATTTTCTAGGAACAAAATTTGAACTCTTTACAGACCACAGATCGCTGAAGTGTGTCTTTACTTGAAAGATCTGAACTAGAGACAAGTTATATGGCTTGAATTCTTAGCATCATATGACCTTGACATCAACTAAAATCCCTAAAAGGCTAATGCTATGGCCGATGCTCTGAGTAGGAGCAAAGCCATGTTATGTCAACTTGTTGCTTCTCTAGCTCTTATGGATCGCATCGCCACTAAGTAGGATGAGGATCCAATGCTTAGGCATATAAGGGAAAATGCTCTTAGCATAAAGGATAATAACCAAGGAGAATGGGGCGTACAAATCAATAGAAATGGAATTCTAGGGATTAATAATAGAATTTGTATTCCGAATGTGGATGGTTTGAGATAAGAAGTGCTTAGGAAAATCATCAGTATAGACTCTCTATTCACCCGGTAACCATGAAGATGTTTCAGAATATGAAGAAGTTGCATTAGTGGAGTAGGATGAAGAGAGATATTTCTATGCACGTCAGTAGATGTGCCACTTGCCAGCAAGTAAAAGGCGATCATTAGAAGATAGCAGGATTATTGCAACCTCTTGAGGTTCCGAATTGGAAGTGGGAACAAATTTCTATGGATTTTATTGATGGACTACCGAGGAAAAAAAAGGGTAATTATAGCATTTGGATTATTATCGATAGATTGACAAGGTCTTTTCACTTAATTCCTGTGAAGACTCCACGAACTACATCGAGATTGGTCAAGCTTTATATGAAAGAGATTGTTCACTTCCATGGTGTTCTGTCTAGTATTGTGTGTGATCGAGATCCTACCTTCACTAGCACATTCTAGAAAGCTTTTTAGGAGAACCGTGGTACTCAATTAAATATGAGCACAGCTTTTCGTCCTCAAACGGATGGCCAGGTCGAAAGGGTGAATCCGATTTTGGAAGATCTTCTTCGAGCCTGTGTTTTAGATTTTGGAGTATCTTGGGAAGAGCATCTCCATCTCGTTGAATTCACCTATAATAATAGCTATAAGGCGAGTATTAAAATGGCACCATTCGAAGCTCTTTACGGACGACCGTGTAAATCTACATCTTGTTGGGTTGAATCAGGAAATCGACTTGTTCTTGGTCCCGAAATGATTTTGAAAGCTTCTAAGAAAGTCGAATAAATCAAAAGAATAATGAGAATTTCCCAGGATCGATAGAAAAAAATATACAGACAGAAGGAGAAGAGACTTGGAATTTGCAGTTGGAGACCATGTAATTCACAAAATTTTGCCTTTGAAGAATGTAATCCGATTTGAAAGGAAAGAGAAGCTTGCCCCTAGATTTGATGGTCCTTTTCTCATCTTGGAAAGGAATGATACTTTGGCATATGGAGTTGACTTGCCAGAGAAACTATCGGGGGTGCATAATGTGTTTCATGTTTCGCACCTCCATAGATATGTGCACGATCCATCCGTGATTGTCCAGCCTTCTTTTTTTGAAGAAATGGATGTTGAGCCCAATCTTATTGTTGAGAAGAAGTCACTTCGTATAATAGGTAGAAGCACGAAGCAGCTAAGGAGAAAAGTAGTAAATCTCATCAAGGTTCGGTGGAGTAGAGATGATCGAGATTGCACCTGGGAAACGAAACAGAATGTCCTTGCTTCATACCCCGGATAGCTAATGTCGGGTATCTAATCCATGCCCAAATCTATTTCTATCTTTCTACTTAACATTTTGTTCTATCATTATGCTCTTTTTGAGGACGAAAAGTTTTAAATGGTGGAGATTGTAACGACTTGAATTTTTCAACGATTTAAATAAGAAATTTTTACGAAGATTTTAAAATTGAAATTTATTTTAACTATAAAATTCGACAACAAAAACTAGATGGTTGAAATGCATCCATTGTAATGAGGCCAACGTAATTTATTTTGCATCAAAATTTGTTCGAAACTCGGTAGTAGATTTTTAGGTATGAATTATCAAATTTTGAAGTATAAATATCTTTACACAGAAATTGTCTAAAATAATTTCTGATTAAAACGTCAAAGTTCATTTTGTCCAATTCCGACCTTTGTAGTTTCATTTATCACGAATTGTTGTTGTCATTCAAATTTGAAGCGGTATATATGGCGATTAATGGAATTTTATCACGGCTGGCGTGGCGATGTTTTTTTAGCATCATTGGATTCGTCTTACCGCGATGACCTCTACGGTATAATCGCTTCAAATTTGAGCGTTCATTGTAAAATGCTAAATTCACGAGATAGCGGTCCGTGACCGTGACCGTGCCTTTTTGGATATTTTTCCCATCACCATTTCTTTTGACTTCTTTCTAATCCTTTCCTCAGCCGAATAGCAGGTTGCGTGAGCTGTCACGAAAATTTAGTGCTCGCATTAATTGCGCCAGCATCTTCTTCTATTTATACGTACTCGCTCTTGTTCTTCTGCTCTCTCATTTTCTTCCCTGAATGTTTTGCTTGAGAAAAAATATAAGTGTATGTGTGTGTATATATATATCTCTTTCCTCTCCCCACGTAAACTCTTTCTACTTTCCCTTTTTCCTTCTTCCTCCATGCGCAACCAGTCACCTCATCTTCTCCGCCAACAATGCCCCGTCTACCTTCACCAAATCTCTGCAACGGCATTTGCCGAGCTTCCCTCTTTTTCGCAGCCATCATCTAGCTCAGCTGAGCCATCCCACCAACTTGCACACGCACCACCTCCGCCTTCACCGAACCCAACCCCCTCCCCGAAGCCGCCTTTACCAAACTCACCCCACCTTTCCATGCTGCCAATTCCAAGCTCGCCTTCCCCGCCAAAGCCACACCGCATCATACCCAGACCAAGCAACTCCATCAGCCTCCTCTCCATCCACCTTACTACTCAACCACCCTTCCCGCTGTCTCCGCCAACCTCCTCCGCCCTTCGCTGTTGCTTGGTGTGTTGCATGAGTTTTATTAAAAAACGAAAAAGAGGAAGAAGGCAAAGAGGTAGCAGCGTGTCTTGTGGGTGCGTGAAAAAGAAAGCAACATGCATGCAAAAAAACTTAGTGTAGTGAAAAAAGAAGTTGAGTGCGGACGTGTAGAAAAGAAAAAAAAGCACAAGAAAAAAAAGAAAGGAAACAAGGATGGTAACTAGCCCATCTCATCGAGCAATGTCATCACAACCGCTATCGGGTGTGAGCACGTAGTCGCTCATGTCGACATTTTCTCCATCTCAGTTTCTTACAAGGAAGGTGAATATTTATAAATTCACAACTAGAAATCGGTTGTAAATAAAACCATAAATCGATAAATAACATTACTAATTGAAAATTGATATTGACATTTGAAATTCACACTAGTTTGACATTGTGTGAGATATGAGGATTATGATGACATATGTTTGGTTTGAATTTTAAATGCAAGTGAAACTCCTATCCGTTATCATTGTGATTATCAGTATGTTGAATAATATTATATTTACCCATAACCTTGTTATCATATGAATTGATTACCTGCTAAAATTTGATCTGGGATATGGGATGAAATGATATATACCCAAATATAAATCACTTGGCCCAGGATAGAAAATTTAATAATAAACACTGATTGGTCAAATGAAATTTAATTTAGATATTTAATATTTAAATTTGATATAAAAGAATAATTTGGAAACTTACTTGAATTTATAAATTCGGAATTTACGTTGAAATTAATATTCAATTTTGAAATCTGTAAAAGTCAAATTGGATTTTAAATGAAATATCAATTGAATTGTTTTAAATTTCGAAATTGAATTAAGTGTTTATGCTAAATATTAATGACATTTAACTCGTTAAGTTGATTAGTTGAAATTTAATGGAATTTGTTAGCATTGTATATGTAATTAAATTATTAAATAAATATTTAATTTAATTTATAGGGAAATTTAATTGATTTTATTGAATTAATATCTAAAGATTAAATTGAATTATCTTAAATTAAGGTTTAATTAAAAGTGTTAAATTAAATATTTAAGTAAATCGCTTAATTAAGAAGTTTAATTAAATTGAATATCTAATACTAAAAATTTTGTTTTGAAGATTTAATTAACTTTATTAAATTGAGCAGTTATTCAATTTGGTTAATTATGTAAAGGTGAAATACTTGTTGAAATTGAATCTTTGGATTTTAAATAAAAATTCATTTAAGTCAAATGACGAGATGTTATTTGGAAATAAGATATGGTTGATTTAATAAAATAAGCAATCGGCGTAAAATGACTTGTGGTTGTCAAAGAGACCGAAGCCTCTTATTGGCATACTCTCTGTCAGTGTTGGAACTACTTTAACAATTGTGTAGGCGGAGAAGACTCCAAAATGAAGTGAATGGTTTTGGCGTACGTTGCTGGATTTGAAGAAAGAGAACGAAGATGGATAGATCCCGACACTTGTGCCAATTTGAAATGACTAAAACAGTACGGCTTGATAGGGCCAAGTGGGATAGCTACCCCTGGGGAACACACTTCTTCGTATTTATATCCTTACTTCGGTTGTTGTTAGTGATCACCCGTCGATTATAGGAATGTTGGACGCGATAAGCAGTCGTTGTGGCGATGTGTTACCATAAGCCCTACGACCCGAACTGGTAGTATCCTACCTTGGACATTGCCTCAAGTGCCTTGTCATACTTTTATCTCTATATGAGACCACTATGATTTCGGTTTACGTATCACGGTGCATCCCTATCCCCAGACGTGCTACTGGGGCATTATATGCAAACTATATGACAATGCTTAAAAACACGTTAAGGGGGGTCAATGTAAAGCCTTAACACTAAGAAAAATATTTAGTTTACTACTAGACATTATATATATAGTATCCTACTATATATAGATAATTGGATGGATCCTTAATAGTATCCTACTATATATAGATAATTGGATGGATCCTTAACAGATGGAAAAAAATTTCGTAACATCTCTTGGGTTACTTTGTACTTTTTACTTGAGTTAGACTTACTTACAATGAGAACTTCCAGTCCTGACTCGAGTATATTGTTTTACTCTATGCTCAGGTCAGCCTGAGTATTGCAATGTGTGAGCCATGCTTAATTTGGGAGGCAAAGACTTAGTCGAAGACTTCACTCTATCCAGTATTAGTTACCTATTTTAATTTTGGCTTGTACTAGCAGACTCTTATGTATTTCAAGTATTAAATAATTAAAAGCTGAACTCTGATGTATTTCTTTGAGTAGCTTCATTAACTACTATGTATATTATTTATTTCCTCTGCGAGATTCTTTATTATTCGTGTGTGTTTCTTTGTTTGACTCTATATTAAAACCCCAAATTGATAATTTATCAAATTTGAACGGTTTAAGTTAGATATATGTGGTTTATTATCAACTTAAGTTGTTCGAAAAAGTCGGGTCTTCACAGTTGGTATCAGAGCTTTGTTTTAGTAAATACCTTAGCCTGAGGGGTAAATTCATTAAGAATAGGGTTAGTAATGCCCTATAATGAGTAATGTCATTCTAGAGAGAGCGTATTTTGAAAATATAAAATATTTAAAATCCAATCTATTTTCGAGTTTCCTATTAGTTTAAATCCTCCTTCCAAGTTAGAAATTCGTTTGATTAGGATTTCTTTTATGTCGTAGTGTTTTTCCATGTTCTAAACCCATCCTTGACTTTTTAGGATGAGGGACAGAAGGAATGCTCAAGGTTAGGGAAGTGGTAATGCCCATGTACCTGTTGTTGTCGCACTGGTTGCACCAATTCCGCCAGTTAAATTCACTACGCTTTGCAAAGGGTATACACAACTTGGAGATACTAAATTCCTAGGGTCTAAAGGTATTATTGAAGACCAATAGTGGCTTAAGAGCTTCGAACAAATCTTTATAGGACTTGACATTTCTGATGCCCAGAAGTGTCAGTTGGCCGCTTGGCAGTCGTAGGATGTTGCCTAAGATTGGTGGGAATCTGTTACCACCTGCACTGAGAAGAAAACATCGCTTGGGCACAGTTCAAGGAAGTATTCATGACTTAGTAGATGCCTGAAACTGGAAATCTCAGATATATCGCAACTTTATGGTTCTTAAGTAGGGAAGCATATCATTTTCAGAGTCTGAAAGGAAATTTAACGAGCTATCCAAGTTTGGACCAGGTCTGATCGATACTCCACTTAAGAAGAATGGAAAGTTCATAGCTAGTGCTCGTCCAAAATATTATGACCGTTTGACTACCCATGTTCATGGAATTTTCATTAGTCTTATTGATATGGACCTCAGATATGAAAACCCGAGTTTGAAGGGAGCATCGGTCGTTCACTTCTCAACGCCTTCAGCAACTTCCAACAATTCTAAGAAGAGAAGGTCTAACTTTTAGCAGCAGAAGAGGAATTGGCATAACACAAGCGGGATTGGACATTCTCGAAGAAAGCCCATTGATATCTCTTCTATCACTTGCTTCAAGTGCGATCAGAAGGGTCACTATGCCCATAGTTGCCCAGTTCCTAGAAATGCATCTATTCCACTAGTTCAAATGACCAGGTGAGACCTTTTCCATATTTGCTTACAGCCTGGCCGCTTCAAGAAGGATTGTCCTACTCAGAAGAAAGGTACTCCATCAGGTGTCTTCATAGTTTCTGCGTTGCTCCTAAGGATGAAACTACCAATGCAACCCTGCAAGGTACCTTCCATATTTTGCCATCTTTTTTTGTTCATGTTTAGTTTGACGCTGGAGCATCCCATAGTTTTATATTTACTGATTTATATGACTAACTCAACCATATTTTGAAACCCAAACCTGCATCTCAACCTTTATGTATATCAAATCCTTTTAGGGGTCCTACAAATCTCGGAATGATTTGTAAATGGGTTAGACTCTTCAAAAAGGACAAACACAATTTTACATGGGTCTTTTATTTTCTTGGCTTCACAGGATTCGATATTCTGTTAGGCATAGATTGGATGATCACGTTCAATGCTCGTATTGCCAGTAAATCTCAAAAAATTTCTTTAGTAGATGATGGTGGCCGCTTGGTAGTAGAGTGTAAATTGCCTTTAGATTTTGTCGGAAGTTTTGTTTCCTCTCTTGACTCTTGTTCGAGTGGTCTTAGCATTACTCCAGTTGTCCAACATTTTCCCGATGTTTTTGGTGAAGTGAATTTCCCCCCAACTCGACGAGAAATTGAATTCCTAATTAATCTCACTCCTAGAGCTAGGCCTGTTGTACTTGCTCCAACAAGAATGGCACCAAGAGAGAAAGTTGAATTAAGGACCCAAATCAAAGATTTATTTTCTAAGGGTTTGATTCATCGTAGTCATTCGGAATGAGGTGCGGTAGTAGTAATTGTTACTAAACTTGATGGTTCTCTAGGAATGTGTGTCAATTAAAGAGAGCTGAATAAGCTCACTCTCAAAAATAGATACCCAATGCCTCGTTTTAGTGATATGTTTGATCAGCTGCGTGAAGCAAAGGTATTTTCTCTTGACCTTGCCACTAGTTTTCATCAGCTCAGAATTGCCAAGGATGGCATTCCCAAAACCGCTTTCCGAACTAAGGATGGATTCTATGAATGGTTAGTTATGCATTTTGGTTTAACTAATTCCCAATCTTACCTTTTTGATCTCACGAACAGAGTATTCCCGAAGGTTCTAAACAAATTCGTTCTAGTATTCTTTGATAATATTCTAGTCTTTTCTAAGACTAGAAGAGAGTATGATGGAAACCTTAAATTTGTTCTTGAAACTATAAGAAGACATCAATGTAAAGCTAAATTTTCTAAATGCCACTTCTGGCGAGAAGAGATTCAATTTCTTGGGCACGTGGTTTTGAAAAATGGGATTTTAGACAATCTAGCTAAGATCGCGGTAATCAATTACAGGGAACTCCTAAAACTCCCATAAATATTCGCAGCTTTCTAGGCTTAGTTGGTTATATAGGAGATTTATCGAGAAATTTGCTAGAATTTCTTCACCACGCACGGCTTTGACTAGAAAGAATGTTAAGTTTCTTTGGAGTGAGAAATGTAAGGAAGAATTTAATGAACAAAAGTGCAAGCTAATCTCTGCCCCTATTCTCACTATTTCAAATGGTCGTGAAGGGTTAACTGTTTATACAGATGCTTGTCGTGAAGGGTTAGGTGCTGTTTTAATGTAGCCTGGTAAAGTTATTGCTTATGCTGGTCGTCAGTTGAAGACTCATGAGGTTAATTATGTAGCTCATGATCTGGAATTGCTCACCATGGTCTTTGCTTTGAAGTTATGGAGGCATCATCTTCTAGGAACGAAATTTGAAAACTTTACAGACCATAAATCGCTGAAGTATGTCTTTACCCAGAAGGATCTAAACTAGAGACAAGTTAGATGGCTTGGATTCTTAGCATCATATGACCTAGACATCAACTATACTCCCTAAAAGGCTAATGATGTGGGCGATGCTCTGATTAGGTGCAAATCCATGTTATGTCAACTTGTTGCTTCTGTAGCTCTTATGGAACGCATCGCTGCTAAGCAGGATGGGAATCCAATGCTTAGGCATATAAGGGAAAATGTTCTTAGCATGAAGGATAATACCCAAGGCGATTGGAGAGTATAAATCAATAGAAACTGAATTTTGAGGATTAATTATAGAATTTGTGTTCCGAATGTGGAAGGTTTGAGACAAGAAGTGCTTAAGGAAAATCATCAGTCCAGACTCTCTATTCACCCGAGAAACATGAAGATGTTTCACAATATATAGAAGTTGTATTGGTGGAGTGGGATGAAGAGAGATATTTCTATGCACTTTAGTAGATGTGCCCCTTGCCGGCAAGTCAAAGTTGATCATTATAAAACAATAGGATTATTGCAGCCTCTTAAGATTTCGAATTGGAAGCGGGAACAGATTTCCATGGATTTGATGATGGACTACCGAGGACTAGAAAGGGTAATGAGAGCATCTGAGTTATTGTCGACAGGTTGACCAAGTTTGCTCACTTAATTCCTGTAAAGACTACTCGAACTGCCATGAATTTGGTCAAGCTTTATGTAAAAGTGATTGTTTGCTTCCTTGGTGTTCGTCTAGCATTGTGTGTAATCGAGATCCTACCTACACTAGAAATTTTTGGAAAGATTTTCAGGAAACGTGTGGTACTCAATTAAATCTGAGCACGGCTTATCATCCTGGATGGCCAAACCAAAAGGGTGAATCAGATTTTGGAAGAACTTCTTCGAGCCAGTGTTTTTGATTTTGGAGGATCTTGGGAAGAGCATCTCCATCTCATTGAATTCACCTATAATAATAGTTATAAGGTGGGTACCAAGATAGCACCATTCGAAGCTCTTTACGGACGGCCGTGTAAATCTCCATCTTGTTGGGTTGAATCAAAAAATCGACGTGTTCTTCGTCCCGAAATGATTTTCAAAGCTTCTTTGAAAGTCAAAGAAATCAGAAGGAAAATGAGAATTGCCCAGGATCAACTAAAGAAATATGCAGATAAAAGGAGAAGAGACTTGGAATTTGCAGTTGGAGACCAAGTATTTCTTAGAATTTGGCCTTTGAAGAATGTAATCCAATTTGGAAGGAAAGAGAAGCTCGCTCCTAGATTTGTTGGTATGTTCCGCATTTCGGAAAGAATTGATATTTGGCATATAGAGTTGACTTGCCAGAGAAACTATCAGGGATGCATAATGTGTTTCATGTTTCGTACCACCACAGATACATGCACGATCCATCCGTGATTGTCCATCCTGCTTTGTCTGAAGAAATGGATGATGAGCCCAATCTTATTGTTGAGAAAAAGCTGTATAGTAGGCAGAAGCACAATGCAGCTGAGGAGAAAAGTAGTAAATCTCATCAAGGTTCAGTGGAGCAGAGATGGTCGAGATTGCACCTGGAAAACAGAAGAGAGTATGTGTGCTTCATATCCGAAACTGCTAGTGTCGATTATGTAGTCCATGCCTAAGTATATTTATATTTTTCTACTTAACTTTATGTTAACTCATTCCGCTCTTTTCAAGGACGAAAAGTTTTAAGTGTGGAAAGATTGTAATGACTTGAATTTTTCAATGATTTAAACATGAAATTTTAACAAAGATTTTAAAATAAAATTTATTTTTAACTATAAAATTCGACAACGAAAATGAGATAGTTGAAATGCGTCCATTTGAAAGAGGCCAACGAAATTTATTTTGCGTCAAAATTTGTTCAAAACTCGATCAGTAGATTTTTTGGTATGAATTATCAAATTTTGATGTATAAACATTTTTACATAGAAATTATATAAAATAATTTCTGATTAAAACGTCAAAGTTCATTTTGTCCAATTCCGACCTTTGTAGCTCTGTTTATTAAAAATTGTCTTTGTCGTTCAAATTCAATGTGGTATAACCGGCGACAGATGGAATTTTGTGACGATTGTCGCGGCGATGATTTTTGAACATCATTGGATTTGTCTCGCCGTGATAATCTCTACAGTATATTCGTTTCAAATTTTAGCATCCATTGTAAAACGCTAAATGGACGGATAGCTTTGGATATTTTCCCCATCACCTTTTCTTTTCACTTCTTTCTAAATCCTTTCCTCAACCGAATAGCATGTTCCGTGAGCTGTCGTGAAAATTTAGTGCCCGCCGGCATCTTCTTTTATTTATACGTATTCTCTCTCATTCTTCTACTCCCTCATTTTCTTATTCTCTGAACGTTTTGTTTGAGATATATATATATATATATATATATATATACATATACATACATACATACATACATACATATATATATATATATATATATATATATATATATATCCTCCCCACATAAACTCTTGCCCCTCTCCTTTTTTCCCTTCTTCCTCCACGTGCGACCAGTCATCTCATCCTCTCCGCCAACCATGCCCGCCTACCATTTCCTAACCTATACAATGACCTCCGCCGAGCTTCCCTCTTTTTCGCAGCCATCACCTAGCTCAGCGGAGCCACCCCACCGACTCGCGTACGCACCTCCTCTGCCTTTACCGAACCCAACCTCCTCTCCGAAGCCGTCTTCACCGAACTGAACCCACATTTCTACGCTACCAACTCCAAGCTCGCATTTCCCTTGCCAAAGCCGCACCGCATCACACCCCGACCAAGCAACTCCATCAGCCTCCTCTCCCTCCACCTTACTCAACTAGCCTTCCTGCTGTGTCCACCAACCTCCGCCGCCCTCCGCTGTTGCTTGTTGTGTTGCATGAGTTTTATATAAAAAATCAAAAAAGGAAGAAGGCAAAGAAGTAGCAGCGTATCTTGTGAGTGCATGAAAAAGAAAGCAACGTGCATGCAAAAGGATTAGTGTAGTGAAAAAAAGAGAGTTGAGGGTGGGCTGGTAGAAAAGAAAAAAAAGCACAAGAAAAAACGAAAGGAAGCAAGAAAGGTAACGAGCCCGTCTCATCGAGCATTGTCGTCGCAATCGCTATCTGGTGTGAGCACGTGGTCACTCGTGTCGATGTTTTCTACGTCTCAGTTTTGCACGCGGAAGGTGGATATTTATAAATTCACAACTAGAAATCGGTTGCAAGTAAAACCATAAATAGATAAATAAAGTTGCTAATTGGAAATTGATATTAATATTGATATTGGCATTTGAAATTCACGACCAGTTTGACATTATGTGTGATATGGGGATTATGATGACATATATTTGGTTTGAATTTTGATTGCAAGCGAAAACCATAGCTGTTATTGTTGTGATTATCAATATGTTGAATAATGTTGTATTTACCCGTCACCTTGTTATTATATGAATTGATTGGAGGCTGAAATTTGATTCAGGATATGGGTCGAAATGATGTATACCCAAATTTGAATCACTTCGCCTAGGATAGAAAATTTAATAATAAACACTGATTGGTCAAATGAAATTTATTTTGGATATTTAATATTTAAATTTGATAAAGGAATAATTTGGAAACTTAACTTGAATTTATAAATTCGGAATTTATGTTGAAATTAATATTTAATTTTGAAATCTATAAAAAAACAAATTGGATTTTAAATGAAATATCAGTTGAACTGTTTTAAATTTCGAAATTGAATTAAGTAATTATGTTAAATATTAACGACATTTAACTCGTTAAGTTGATTAGCTGAAATTTAATCGAATTTATTAGTATTGTATATGTATAATTAAATTCTTAAATAAATACTTAATTTAATTTAAAAGTGAATTTTAATTGATTTTATTGAATTAATATTTAAAGATTGAATTGAATTATTTTAAATTAAGGTTTAATTTAAAGTGTTAAATTAAGTATTTAAGTAAATTTCTTAATCCAGAAGTTTAATTAAATTGAATATCTAATACTGAAACTTTTGTATTTAAGATTTAATTAACTTTGTTAAATTGAATAGTTATTCAATTTGGTTAATTATGTAAAGGTGAAATACTTGTTAAAATTGAAACTTTAGATTTTAAATCCAAATTCATTTAAGTCAAATGAGGAGATGTCATTTGGAAATAAGATATGCTTGATTTAATAAAATAACCAATCGGTGTGTAAAATGACGTTTGGTTGTTAAAGAGACCGAGGCCTCTTATTGGCATACTCTCTGTCAAAATAGGAACCACTTTAACAACTATGTACGCGGAGGAGTCTCAAGAACGAAGTGGTTGGTTTTGGCATACATTGCTGGATTTAAAGAAAGAGAACGATGATGGATAGATCCCACCATTTATGCCAATTTGAAATGACTAAAACAGTACGGCTTGATAGGGCCAAGAGGGATAGCTACCCCTAGCGGACACACTTCTTCATATCTATATCCTTACTTCGGTTGTTGTTGGTGATCACCCATCGATTATGGGAGTGTTGGATGCGATGGGCGGTCGCTAAGGCAATGCGTTACCACAAGCCCTACGACCCGAAATGGTAGTGTCCTACCTTTGACGTTGCCTCATGTGCATTATCATACTTTTATCCCTATACGAGACCACTACGATTTTGGTTTAGTGTTGTCGTATAATGGTGCATCCCTATCCCCTAATGTACTACTAGGGCATTATATGCAAACTGTACGACAATGCTTAAAACCGCGTTAAGGGGTATCAATGTAAAGCCTTAACGCGAAGAAAAATATTTACTTTACTACTAGACATAATATATATAGTGTATCCTACTATATATAAATAATTTGATGGATCCTTAGGAGATGAAAATTTTTGAAACATCTCTTGAGTTACATTATACTTTTCACTTGAGTTAGACTTACTTACAAAGAGAACTTCCAGTCCTGACTCGAATATATTGCTTTACACTATGCTCAGGTCAGCCTGAGTACTGCAGTGTGTGAGCAATGCTTAATTTGGGAGGTAAAGACTTAGTCAAATACTTCACTCTATCCAGTATTAGTTGACTATTTTCATTTTGACTTATATCAACAGACTCTTATATATTTTTAGTATTATATAATTAAAAGCTAAACTCTGATGTATTTTTTTAGCCGCTTCATGAACTACTATGTATAATATTTATTTCTGCTGTGAGATTCTTTATTATTCTATGTGTGATTCTTTGATTTACTCTATATTAAAACCCTAAATTGATAATCTGTCAAATTTGAATGGTTTAAGTTGGGCATATGTGGTTTATTGTCAGCTTAAGTTGTTCGAAAAAGATGGGTCTTCACAGTTGGTATCAGAGCTTTGTTTTACTGAATACCTTACCCTGAGGGGTAAAATCATTAGGAATAGGGTTAGCAATGCCCTATAATGAGTAATATCATTCATGAGAGAGCGTATTTTGAAAATATAAAATGATCTAAAATCCAATCTATTTTCAAATTTCCTATCAATTTTAATTCTCCTTCCTAGTTAGAAATTCTTTTGATTAGGATTTCTTTTATGTCGTAATGGTTTTCCATGTTTTAAACACATCCTTGACTTTTCAGGATGAGCAACAGATGGAATGCTCGAGGTTGGGGAAGAGGTAATGCCCATGCACCCGATGCTGTCGCACAGGTTGCACCAGTTGCACCAATTCCGCCAGTTAAGTTCACTACACTTTGCTAAGAGTACGCACAGCATGGTGGTTCTAAATTCATAGGGTCCAAAGGTATTATTGAAGCCCAATAATGGCTTAAAAGCTTGGAAAGAATCTTTACAGGACTTAAGATTTCTAATGCCCAGAAGCATCAGTTGGCCGCTTGGCAATTACAGGATGCTGCCTAAGATTGATGGGAATCTGTTACCATCTACACCAAGGAAGAAAACATCGCTTGGGCACATTTCAAGGATGTATTCATGACCTAGTGGATGTTTGAAGCTGGAAATATCAGTTATATCGCAACTTTGTGGATCTTAAGTAGGGTAGCATGTCATTTTAAGAGTATGAAAGGAAATTTAACGAGCTATCCAAGTTTGGACCAGGTCTGATCGATACTCCACTTAAGAAGAATGAGAAGTTCATAGCTAGTGCTCATTCAGAATATTATGACCGTTTGACTACCATTTTCATGGCACTTTCACTAGTCTTTTTGATACGGCCCTCAGATATGAAAACTTGAGTTCGAAGGGAGCATCGGTCGTTCAGTTCTCAATGCCTTCAACAACTTCCAACAATTCTAAGAAGAGAAGGTCTAACTTTTAGCAGCAGAAGATGAATTGGTAGAACACCAGCGGGATTGGACATTCTCAGAGAAAGACCATTGATATCTCTTCTATCACTTGCTTCAAGTGCGACCAGAAGGGTCACTATGCCCATAGTTGCCCAGTTCCTGTAGGAGCGTCTAATCCACCAGTTCAGATGACCAAGTGAGACCTTTTCCATATTTTCTTACAGCATGGCCATTTTAAGAAGGATTGTCCCACTTAGAAGAAAGGAACTCCATCAGGTGTCCTCACTATTCTGCATCGCTCCTAAGGATGAAACTACCAACGCAACCCTGCAAGGTACCTTCCATATCTTGCCATCTTTTTTTGTTTATGTTTTGTTTGACACTGGAGCATCCCATAGTTTTATATCTGCTGATTTATATGACAAACTCAACCATATTTTGAAACCCAAACCTACATCTCAACCTTTATGTGTATCAAATCTCATTATGGGTCCTATAAATCTCATAATGATTTGTAAATTGGCCAGACTCTTTAAAAACGATAGACACAATTTTACATGGAACTTTTATGTTCTTGGTTTTATAGGATTCGATATTATGTTGGGCATAGATTGGGTGACTGCATTCAATTCTCGTATTGCCAACAAATCTCAAAAAAATTCTTTAGCAGATGATGGTGGAAATCGCTAGGTTGTAGAGTGTAAAATGCCTTTAGAGTTTGCCGGAAGTTTTCTTTCCTCTCTTGACTCTTGTCCGAGTGATCTTAGCATTACTCCAGTTGTCTAACATTTTCCCGATGTTTTCGGTGAAGTGAATTCTTCGCCACCTCGATGGGAAATTGAATTCCGAATTGATCTCACTCCCTGAGCTAGGCATGTTGTACTTTCTCCAAGAAGAATGGCACCGAGGGAGATAGTTGAATTAAGGACCCAAATCAAAGATTTATTCTCTAAGGGTTTGATTCGTCGTAGTCATTCGAAATGGGTCGTGGCAGTGGTATTTGTTACTAAATCTGATGGTTCTCTAGGAACATGTGTCGATTATAGAGAGCTGAATAAGCTCACTCTCAAAAATAGATATACAATGCTTCGTATTGACGATATGTTTGATCAGCTGCATGAAGCAAAAGTATTTTCTCAACTTGAACTTGCCACTAGTTTTCATCATCTTAGAATTGCCAAGGATAGCATTCCCGCTTTCCAAACTTAGGTTGGATTCTACCAATGGTTAGTTATGCCTTTTGGTTTAAGTAATGCCTTATCTTATTTTGTCGATCTCATGAAAAGAGTATTCCTGAAGGTTCTAAACAAATTCGTTCCAGTATTTTTTGACGATATTCTAGTCTTTTCTAAGACTAGGAGAGAGTATGATGGACACCTTAAATTTGTTCTTAAAACTCTAAGAAGACATCAATTGAAAGCTAAATTTTCTAAATGCCACTTCTGGCGAGAAGAGGTTCAATTTCTTAGGCACATGGTTTCGGAAAATGGGATTTCAATCGGTCTAGCTAAGATCGACGTAATCAATGATAGGAAACTCCTAAAACTCCCATAAATGTTCGCAGCTTCCTAGTTTTAGCTGGTTATTATAGGAGATTTATCGAGAACTTTGCTCGAATTTCTTCACCACTCGCGGCTTTGACTAGAAATAATGTTAAGTTTCTTTGGAGTGAGAAGCGTAAGGAAGCATTTAATGAACTAAAGTGCAAGCTAACCTCTGCCCCTAATCTCACTGTTCCGAATGGTAGTGAAGGGTTAACTGTTTATATAGATGCTTGTCGTGAAGGGTTGGGTGTTTTCTTAATGCAGCACGGTAAAGTTATTGCTTATGTTAGTCGTCAGTTGAAGACTCATGAGGTAAGTTATGTAGCTCATGATCTGGAATTGCTTGCCGTGGTCTTTGCTTTGAAGTTATGGGGACATCATCTTCTAGGAACGAAATTTGAACATTTTACGTACCACAAATCGCTAAAGTATGTCTTTACCTAGAAGGATCTGAACTAGAGACAAATTAGATGGCTTGAATTATTAGCATCAAATGACCTCGACATCAACTATACTCCCTAAAAGGCTAATGCTGTGGTCGACGCTCTGAGTAGGAGCAAAGCCATGTTATGTCAACTTGTTGCTTCTCAAGCTCTTATAGATTGCATCGCCGCTAAGCATGATTGGGGTCCAATGCTTAGGCGTATAAGGGAAAATGTTCTTAGCATGAAGGATAATGCCCAAGGCGAATGGGGCATACAAATCAATAGAAATGGAATTCTAAGGATTAGTAAAAGAATTTGTGTTCCGAATGTGGATGGTTTGAGACAAGAAGTGCTTAAGGAAAATCATCAGTCCAAACTCTCTATTCACCCGAGAAACACGAAGATGTTTCAGAATATATAGAAGTTGTTTTGGTGGAGTGGGATGAAGAGAGATATTTCTATGCATGTTAGTAGACGTGCCACTTGCCAGCAAGCCAAAGTCGATCATCAGAAGACGACAGAATTATTGCCAGCCTCTTAAGATTTCAAATTGGAAGCAGGAATAGATTTCTATGGATTTAATGATGGACTACCTAGGACTAGAAAGGGTGATGAGAGCATCTAGGTTATTGTCGATAGGTTGACCAAGTCTTCTCACTTAATTCCTGTAAAAACTACTCAAACTGCCACCAAATTGGTCGAGCTTTATAAGAAAGAGATTGTTCGCTTCCATGGTGTTCCGTCTAGCATTGTGCGTGATCGAGATCCTGCCTTCACTAGCACTTTTTGAAAAGCTTTTCAGGAGACTTGTGGTACTCAATTAAATCTAGCACAGCTTATCATCCTCAAATGGATGGCCAAACCGAAAGGGCGAATTGGATTTTGGAAGATCTTATTCGAGCCTGTTTTTTATTTATTTTGGATGATCTTGGGAAGAGCTTCTCCATCTCGATGAATTCATCAATAATAATGGCTATAAGGTGAGTATCAATACGGCACCATTCGATGCTCTTTAGGGACGGCCGTGTAAATATCCAACTTGTTGGCTTGAATTGAAAAATTGACTTGTTCTTGGTCGAAAGTCGAAGAAATCAGAAGGAAAATGAGAATTGCCTAGAATCGACATAAGAAATATGCAGACAGAAGGAGAAGAGACTTGGAATTTGCAGTTGGAGACCAAGTATTTCTCAAAATTTTGCCTTTGAAGAATGTAATCCGATCTGCAAGAAAAGAGAAGCTCGCTCCTAGATTTGTTAGTCCGTTCCGCATCTCAGAAAGGATTGATATTTGGCATATAGAGTTGACTTGCCAGAGAAACTATCGGGGGTTCATAATGTGTTTCATGTTTCGCACCTCTGTATAGATATGCACGATTCATCCGCGATTGTCCAGCCTGTTTTATTGAAGAAATGGATGATGAGCCCAACCTTATTGTTGAGAGGAAGCCGATTCGTATAGTAGGCAGAAGCATAATGCAGCTAAGAAGAAAAGTAATAAATCTCATCAAGGTTCAATGGAGCAGAGATGATCGAGATTGCACCAGGGAAACGGAAGAGAGTATCCGTGCTTCATATCCTAAATTGGTAATGTCGGTTATGTAGTCCATGCCCAAGCATATTTTTATCTTTCTACTTAACTTTCTGTTCACTCATTCTGCTCTTTTCAAGGACGAAAAAGTTTAAAGTGTGGGAGATTGTAACGCTTAAATTTTTCAGCGATATAAATATGAAATTTTAACATAGATTTTAAAAGAAAATTTATTTTTAACTATAAAATTCGACAACGAAAAATAAATAGTTGAAATGCGTTCATTGTAAAGAGGCTTACGAAATTTGCTTTGCATCAAAATTAGTTCGAAACTCGGTCAGTAGATTTTTTCTTATGAATTATCAAATTCTGAAGTATAAATATTTTTACATAGAAATTTTCTAAAATAATTTCTGATTAAAACTTCAAAGTTTATTTTGTCCAATTCCGACCTTTGTAGCTCCGTTTATCAAAAATTGTCTTTGTCGTTAAAATTTCGAAGCTATATAACTGGCGACAGATATAATTTTGTCACGACTGTCATGATGATGATTTTTGAACATCATTGGATTCATCTTACCACGATGATCTCTACGGTCATTTCAAATTTTAGCGTCCATTGTAAAGCGCTAAATGGACGGATTGCTGTCCGTGACCGTGCCCGTTTGGATATCTTTCCCATCACCTTTTATTTTCACTTCTAAATCCTTTCCTCAACCGAATTGCAGGTTCTGTGAGTTGTCATGAAAATTTAATGCTCGCATGGCATCTTATTTTATTTATACGTGCTCGCTTTTGTTCTTCTGTTCCCTTATTTTCTTATTCTCTGAACGTATTGTTTGAGAGAAAAAATATAAGTATATATATATATATATATATATATATATATCTTTCCACTCCCTATGTAAACTCTTTCTCCTCTCCTTTTTTCTCTTCTTCCACCGTGCGCAACCATTTACCTCTTCGCCAGCCATGCCCGCCTACCTTCGCCAACCTATGTAACGACCTCGGTCGAGCTCCTTCTTTTTCGTAGGCATCGCCTAGCTCAGCCGAGCCACCCCACCAAGTCGCGCACACACCTCCTCCGCCTTCACCGAACCCAACCTCTTCCCTGAAGCCGTCTTCACCGAACTTACCATACATTTCTACGCTGCCAACTCTAAGCTCGCATTTTCCTTGCCAAAGCCGCACCGCATTATACCCCGATCAAGCAACTCCATTAGCCTCCTCTCCCTCCACGTTACTACCGAACTAGCCTTCCTGCGGTCTCCACCAACCTCCTCCGCCCTCCGCTATTGCTTGTTGTGTTGCCTGAATTTTGTTTAAAATAACAAAAAAGGAAGAAGGCAAGGAGGTAGCACCGTGTCTTGTGGGTGCATGAAAAAGAAAGCAACGTGCATGCAAAAAGCTTAGTGCAGTGAAAAAAAGGATTGAGCGCGGGCGTGTAGAAAAGAAAAAAAGGATAAGAAAAAAAGGAAGCAAGGAAGGTAACGAGCCTGTCTCACCGAGCATTGTTGTCGCAATCGTTGTCTGGTGTGAGCACGTGGTCACTCGTGTCAACGTTTTATACATCTCAGTTTCGCACACAGAAGGTGGATATTTATAAATTCACAACTAGAAATCGGTTGCAAGTAAAACCATAAATTGATAAATAAAATTGGTTATTGGAAATTGATAACGATATTGGTATTTGAACTCACGACTAGTTTGACATTGCGTGTGATATGGGGATAATGATGACATATATTTGGTTTGAATTTTGATTGCAAGTGAAACCCATGGCTGTTATTGTTATGATTATCAGTATGTTGAATAATTTTGTATTTACCTATCACCTTGTTATTATATGAATTGATTGGAGGCTGAAATTTGATTCGGGATATGTGTTGAAATGATGTATACCCAAATTTAAACCACTTCGTCTAGGATAGAAAATTTAATAATAAACATTGATTGGTCAAATGAAATTTATTTTGGATATTTAATATTTAAATTTGATATAAAGGAATAATTTGGAAACTTAACTTGAATTTATAAATTCGTAATTTATGCTAAAATTAATATTTAATTTTGAAATCTATAAAAGTCAAATTGGATTTTAAATGTAATATCAGTTGAACTATATTAAATTTCGAAATTGAATTAAGTGCTTATGTTAAATATTAATAACATTTAACTCACTAAGTTGATTATTTGAAATTTAATGGAATTTGTTATTATTGTATATGTAACTAAATTCTTTAATAAATATTTAATTTAATTTAAAAGTGAATTTTAATTGGTTTTATTGAATTAATATTTAAAGATTGAATTGAGTTATTTTAAATTAAGGTTTAATTTAAAGTGTTAAATTAAGTATTTAAGTAAATTTCTTAATCCAGATGTTTAATTAAAATGAATATTTAATACTATAACTTTTGCATTTAAAATTTAACTAACTTTGTTAAATTGAATAGTTATTCAATTTGGTTAATTATGTAATGGTGAAATACTTACTAAAATTGAATCTTTAGCTTTTAAATCCAAATTCATTTAAGTCAAATGAGGAGATGTCATTTGGAAGTAAGATATGGTTGATTTAATAAAATAACCAATCGGTGTGTAAAATGACGTTTGGTTGTTAAAGAGACCGAGGCCTCTTATTGGCACACTCTCTGTCAATATTGGAACCACTTTAACAACTATGTGCGTAGAGTAGACTCCAAAATGAAGTGGTTTGTTTTGGCATAGGTTACTGGATTTGAAGAAAGAGAACGATGATGGATAGACCCCGGCGCTTGTGCCAATTTGAAATGACTAAAACGGAATGGCTTGACAGGGCAAAGTGGGCTTGCTACCCCGAGCATACTTCTTCATATTTATATCCTTACTTCGGTTGTTCTTGGTGATCACCCTTCAATTATGGGAGTGTTGGACGTGATGGGCGGCTGCTACGGTGATGCATTGCTACCAGTCCTATAACCCGAACTGGTAGTATCCTACCTTGGGCATTGCCTCACATGCCTTGTCATACTTTTATCTCTATACGAGACTAATACAATTTTGGTTTAGTGTTGTCGTATCATGGTGCGTCCCTATGCCCCGATGTGCTACTGGGGCATAACATGAAAACTGTACGACAATGCTTAAAAACGCGTTAAGGGAGATCAATGTAAAGCCTTAACGCTAAGAAACATATTTACTTTACTGCTAGAGATTATATATAAATCGTGTCCACCTATAAATAGATAATTTGACGGATCCTTAAGAGATGAAAATTCCATAACATCTCTTGAGTTACTTTATACATTTCACTTGAGTTAGACTTATATACAATGAGAACTTCTAGTCCTGACTCTATTGTTTTACTATATGCTCGGATCAGCCTGAGTATTGCAGTGTCTAAGTAGTGCTTAATTTGGAAGGTGAAGACTTAGTCGAAGACTCCACTCTTTCTAGTATTAGTTACCTATTTTCATTTTGGCTTGGACTAGCAGACTCTTACGTATTCCTAGTATTGTATAATTAAAAGTTGAACTTTAATGTATTTTGTTTAGTAGCTTCATGAGCTACTATGTATATTATTTATTTCTGTTGCAAAATTCTGTATTATTCTATATGTGATTTTATGTTTGACTTTATATTAAAGCCCCAAATTTATAATCTGTCAAATTTGAATGGTATAAGTTGGGCATATGGTTTATCATCAGCTTAAATTGTTCAAAAAAGAAAGGTCATCACAGTGAGCATACATTTTGAACTACTAATAGCGTCGAAACCATTGACACTTCAACAACCTCGAAACCACAGGAAGCTACCTACCAATAGATTCGAAAGCTCATACCTTTGCTTCTTATGACAGCAAAGAAACGCAAAGAGAAAAGGCGCAACCATCCCATTCGACCAAGAAAAAAATGTTCAAGCCCATTCGAAAGCATTGTAGAAGGATGCGCAAGTGTCAAAGGAGTCAGAAGGTATATGAAGCCACCTTTTGACCAGATCGAAAACTCTAAGTCGAAAGGTATCAACCCGCATCTATAAATAAGACCCAAGGGGTCTGGTTTTGGAGATCCAAATTCATTCATTCTAAACTTATATTTTCTTAATTCTGCAAACTTATAAACCCTGATTTGTAAATAAAATTGGTAGAAATTGATTAACATATACTTCATTGGATTAATAAAGGGAAGATTTCAATATTTCTAGATTATACATTTGTTTAAAGGCGCTTGTTGGATTTAACTCTGATTTACAGGTATCGACCCCATCGAAAGGAACCTTCCGAGTGGATCGAAACACCTGCTTTTTTGGATAACCCAAGTTTTTAACCCCAAATCACCAATTAACGACTACACACTTATTAAGAGTCGAAACCCTAAATCTATCTTATCCTGCCTCAAATTCCTAAATCTAACCTAAAACATTTAAGAAACTAGCTTTCGACAAGGTTGAAACCCCTCTAGACTAACCAAACTTTTGAACCTCTAGAGCCAACTTATTGAGTTTTGCATCTGTTTTGAAAGGAAGGTCTTAAAAGGAAAATCAATTAAATTCATCAAGCTCGAAAGGCTGGAAAGAAAGGAATGCAGGCTTTGTGATTAGGTTAAAAGCTCGAAAGGCTGGAAGTAGTAGTGTTATTTTGAAGTTTTTGAACAGCAATTATATAGTTAATCAAGTTTACAATTAAGATGAACGATATATGTGATATGTTTTCCATGATGGATCTACCTTCAAGCATAAGTAGAACAGTGCTTGCCAAGTTTGTTGTGAATCGCACAACTTCTGCTTTTATAAGTGTTACTGGTTCAAGGTTTGTTCATAAATACTTGGGTGAAGGACCAGGGATGGTTAGCCATGTTTTTTGCCTTGCTATGAAGAATATGTCTACAACTATTTTCAACATGCCTGTCAAAACAATACAAATAATTTGTTTAGTACGCAACTATTCATTGGTTCATTACACTAATAACAAACTATGTGTGTTACCGGTCTCTCCATCAATTTCAGCATGTTTCATTGATAATGAACAAATGAGCTTAATTTATTATTCATCACACTAGTGGTTAGACATTTTATGCCATGTTTTATGTTTGCACGGTTTAATACATTATTTATATATGAGCACCGATCTACAGAAGCTGCCTTGCACGTTGACAGTGTTTGTCCTATATTTTAAGGTCTTGCTCTAATGCCTATTTACAATATTAGTATCAACAGTCACAAGGACAGGAACATTGTTGTTGTCAATTTCATTGATTTTAAATTTCTTCCACCTAGTAAGATTAACATGATTCAGTGGTTCATTACAATTTTTATGTTTATGAAGGAGATCGCAACTACTAACCCACCTTTTTCCAAGGCCGAGATATCAAGAAATTAACTGAAAATCAATGATTATTCATCCAAAATATCGATTATACATCACAGGTTCACCATGCATATTGATGAATTTTGTCCAAGTCCGGATCGAGCTACAATTGACAAGACATGACAAGTAAAGCTATGAAAGACAACGTTTCAAGTTTCAAGTCAATCCGAGTCCGTATGCCCAAGATATGATCGATGCAAGTTGAGGAAAGCACGTTGTTCATATCCCTCAAAGAGATATAATCGAGTCGATCTGTTCGAATCACTCCATGGTCGTGCTATTCGTATCCATCGTGTTCGTATCGCTCCAGCAAAGCCTTATTCGTATCCATTGAATTATTGGCAGTTCATATCGAGCAAATGCGCTCCGGTTCGTATCCATCGAATTCCACCAATAGGCAATGTTTCACATCGATCCCCATTCTATCGTGTTCGTATCGATTGATCGTATTGATCGTGACATGAAGAATACTATCAAAACAATCGATGCGAAGTAGGCACACGCGACGACTGATACGAAGCGCCTTTGAATTATCGATACGAACAAAGCCATGACCGATCGATGCGAACAGTTCCATACGAGTTATGCCATAGCAATCGATGCGAACAAAGTACTATCGATCGATATGAACAAGACCCATGCACAAGGAAGACTCGATCGTTCGACACGAAAGATGGATCGATCTAAGAATCTCACACGACGTCTCCTTGTATGCACATGCTCGAAATCGAGTCGAACAGATCGATACGAAACGTATCAGTTCGAACGCAATAGCCTAAAGAAATCCCCAATTCGCATCGATCATATCTCACAATCCAAAAGTCTAATGCAATAAAATTTTCAAGGAGCTTACATACGAGCTAAAGAAGGTTCATGCCAAATTTTGACTACATTGGACAAAATCTCGATCGATACGAATTACATTCGTATCGATCACAGATCGAGTCGAAATTGTATGGGATCGATCGCGTGGGCCCACTCACATACCAGAAGGAGTCTCCCAAAGTTTTAGGGAGATTTTTGCATAGAGCACCTATAAATAGCACCCTAAAGCCTATAGAATGAGGACTTTTGGATCCTACGACATCCAGACTCTGCCAAAATCACGATTGCACCCGAACTCAATTTTGTACTAAAAAATTATTGCTGTAATTCACTGTAACCAGCAAGCACATCAATAAAAGATTACCCTTTGAAGTGGACGTGGGATGGAGATTGCCGAACCATTATAATTCTTGTGTTTTTGTCTGTAATTTCTGAATTGTTGTTCCCTACTTTGTTTGGATCTGAGATTTATGTTATAATACTGCTGATCTGAATTCATACGCTGGTGCTCTCACAACATTTGGGGTTTGTGACCAATTTTGACACAAACACTTTGGTGCTTTCACCGAGAAGGCCTAACTCAGGGATTCTACCACTTAGATATTGGATTTGAAAGCTTAAAGAACTTAGATTCTAAAGACAATGACGCGACAATCAACAAGAAGGCAAAGAGGAGAAAGGAGCGAACAAGAGAGAAGTCAGGAGGCCTCGTTTGGAGCTGAAGAAGGACAAGCTTTAATCTACATCACCAGGGATGAGATGGAGGCTATGGTGGATTCAATACATGAAAGATTATTGAAGAGCCAATAAGAAGCAATGTAGACTTTCTTTGAACAGATGAGAGTAGCAGGTGCATAGAACCTTGGACCGACTACAGTGGAAGCAAATACGGGACGAGGAGCTAGAGTCATAGAGACCAATGGAGGTCAGATTCAAGACCAGAACGAAGAACGTGAAGGTAATCAATAAGGACCTGGGGGAAGACCCTCAGGATCTGACAGTGGAAGACCCATAGATGGAGCTCAGCAGGCTAAAGCCAATGCCAATATGAATGAGCCACATGAAGAATATTACCAGGATAACTTATGAGACATGGGGGGCAGGATAGAAACATGATAAGAGGATAACCCTTGGGTGGAGACAAAAGAATGACTAGACTAGTACGACGGATTATGAGGGGAGGATTGTCGAGCGGAGGCTTAGAGGAAGTTAGTCGGAGTCCGTTCACTCCGAATATTAAAAATGCAAGAAATCCTTCAAAATTCAAGCTACCCATGCTGTATAATGGAAAATCAGATCCGACCATGAATATTACCAGATATATCAGGCATATGGAAGTGCTGGGGGCATCCGAGGAAGTGATGACACGATGTTTCCTTCTATATTTAGTAGATTTGGCTATGCTTTGGTTCAGACAGCTAGAGAATGGATCAACTAGAACATGGGGCGAGTTAGTGGAATGCTTCATGAGGTAGTTCAGGGTCCACATGACGCGACCCAAAAGTGTGATGACCTTAGCATCGATAAAGCAGAGGACCGGAGAGTCCATAAAAGATTTTCTATTGCGATTCAATGCAACCGTGGCTTCAGTAGATCATCCGGATCCATCGATAATTTTGATGGCGGCGGTGGCAGGAGTAGCAGAAGGCATATACTTCAAGGATTCATTGGAAAGAGATCCACCACAAGACCTTGGAGAATTTTACCATGAAGCTGAAAGATTCATTAGGCTAGAAGATTCATGGTCGAGAGACAAGAAACAAACGCTGCGCAAGGTAAAGGAGCTTCCAAAGAGCAGTCTAGAGTAGGCAAAGGAAAGAGGAAGCAGGACGACAGATACGATGGTCCTGACAAACGGAAGAAATACCAAGATCCCAGGTTCATACAATACATGGACTTGATGGCAAGCCTGGAACGGATTTACACAGACACTCGGGGGTAGCTCCCCTATCGAAAACCACCCCGGAGAGATCCCATAGAACGGGAACGTAGAAGTGGAAAATACTGCTTATTCCACGAGTTGGAAGGGCATACTGCCGATAAATGTCACCATCTGAAGGATGAGGTGGAAGAGGATGTTAGAAGTGGTAGTTGCCACAATACACTGGAGATCGGACAGTGGCCGTAGGACCTGAGCAACTATCGCCCCCACCTAACAGAACTAATTCTGGATCATGACTCGTCATCAATTGATCATGTTAGAAAGGGCCAAGATCACGACTTGAACTTGGGTCGATTAAGCCCCCTAGATTTGATTTCAAAATAAAGTGTCTATTCCACTTACACATGTACGGGAACCGGAGAGATCCTTAGTCATGCTTTGAGATGGTAATAGACCGCGATGCCCGGAGAGGCAATATTTAATTTTTCTTGTTGTTTGAGATTGAACATTTGGAATTTGGATTTAATAAATGAACTTGAATTTCTCAAAGCAATCCTTTGACCGAAGAGTTAAAGGATGAATATTGAAAATAAATTTGACATTGATCGCTTTATGACCCTACCCGAAGAAATGCGATCCGGAGTGCAAGAAGTGAGTTGCTTCGCCGAAGAGCGAAAAGATCGACTCACTTAACGCCGTTCCTCATTTACCGGAGAGTGATTGGATCGGGATTCGATAAGAACCTGGAGTGGCTGTAATCAGCCTAGGATTTGGGCCATAACATCGCTTAATGTTCAGGAACATTGAACCGAAGTGCAGGGGGTGTTGCCGCTTCGCTAAAGAGCGACAGGATCGGCTCACTCGACGCTGTTTTCCCTTCACCGGAGAGTGACAAGATAGGATCCAACAAGAGCCCGAAGAGGCTATGATCGGTCTAGGATGACCAAGACATCGCTATATGCCCTCGGTTGGAGCTAGAGTGCAAGGGATAGAAAGCAATGCCGGAATGCAACAGGATCTTTCTATTCGATCATTAAGTCTGGAATGGACTTTGCAAGGTTCCGAAGTGACCATCGATAGCCCGGAGAGGCTGGAGAATTTAATTCTTGACTTCCACAAGTGGAAATGGACACTGATTCAGTGAATAGCCATAAACTTGATTGACGATACAATGACTATGTATAAAACATGAGCCCATGGCATGTGATTTGTAGCCATCCAAAACACGCCTTTTACAAAAAGGCATGTTTTGGTGGGCGAAGTGTTATCCCATCTTTTAACAAGGCTGAGATATCGAGAAATTAACTGAAAATCAATGATTACTCATACCAAATATCGATTATACACCATAGGTTCACTATGGATATCGATGAATTTTATCCGAGTCCGGATCGAGCTACAATTGACAAGACATGACAAGTAAAGCTGTGAAAGCCATTTCAAGTTTCAAGTCAATCCGATTTTGTATCCTCAAGATATGATCGATGCAAGTTGAGCAAAGCATGCTGTTCGTATCCATCAAAGAGCTATAATCGAGTCGATCTGTTCGAATCGATCCATGGTCGCGCTATTCGTATCCATCGTGTTCATATCGCTCCAGCAAAGCCTTATTCGTATCCATCAAATTATTGGTAGTTATATCGAGCAAATGTGCTCCGGTTCGTATCCATCGAATTCCATCAACATGCAATGTTTTGTATCGATCCCCATTCTATCATGTTCATATTGATTGATCGTATCGATCATGACACGAAGAATACTATCAAACAATCGATGTGAAGTATGGCGTGCGAGGAGATCGATATGAAGTGCCTTTGAATTATCGATACGAACAAAGCCATGAACGATCGATGCGAACAGTTCCACACGGGTTACGTCGTTGCAATCGATGCGAACAGAGTACTATTGATCGATAAGAACAAGACCTCTGCACGAGGAAGACTCGATTGTTTGGCACGAAAAATCGATCGATCCAAAAATATCACACCATGTCATCTTGTACGCACGTGCTCGAAATCGAGTCGAACAGATCGATACGAAAGGTATTGGTTCGAACGCAACAACCTAAAGAAATCCCCAATTCATATCGATCATATCTCACAATCCATAAGTCCAAATGCAATAAAATTTTCATAGGAGCTTACGTACGAGTTAAAGAAGGTTCATGCCAAATTTCGACTCCATTAGACAAAATCTCGATCGATACAAATTACGTTCGTATCGATTACGGATCGAGTCGAAATTATATGGGATCGATCGCGTGGGCCCACTCACGTTCCAGAAGGAGCCTCCCGAAGTTTGAGCGAGATATTTGCATGGAGCGCCTACAAATAGCACCTTAAAGCCTGTAGAAAGAGGACTTTTGGATCCTACGACGTCCAGACTCTACCAAAATCACGATTGCACCCAAACTCAATTGTTGTACTCAAAAATTACTGTTGTAATACACTGTAACCAGCAAGCACATCAATAAAAGATTATCCTTTGAAGTGGACATAGGCCAGAGATAGCCGAACCACTATAATTCTTGTGTTTCTGTCTGTAATTTCTGCATAGTTATTCTTTACTTTGTGTGGATCTGAGATTTATGTTATAATACTGCTGATCTGAATTCATACGCTGGTGCTCTTACGACATTTGGGATTTGTGACCAATTTTGGCGCAAACAGCAACAACAACAGAAATATCTGATGTTCATGATTGAGGCAAGCAACATGGAATCACAAATCTTTGGCATTGTTGGTAGTTTTAGGTATTCTAGCCTGCTTCAATATAGAGGCCATCTTTACTCTGTTGATTTATACAAATACTACCATATTCAATTTTCAAATATAAATTGCTATTATATATATATATTTATTATATGTATATATGTATATATATGTATGTATGTATGTATATATGTTTTCTTCAGTTTTTGCCGATGCTTTCTATAGTTAAGAATGCTCCTTTTCTATATTACAAGTACAGCTGCTATACTTTATCCATTCGATGCTATTTCATTTCCTGCCATGGTTATGTTTTGAGTGTTGTTTCTCTAAATAATGCACTATGTGAATCGCTTAAATATAGGTTATCAAATCTATATTGACTATTACCAATGTAGTTCACCGAATAAAGGATATAACACTGCCATGTGTGTAGCATGAGCCAGTCACTTGTTCCCCTTTAAAACATCCTACAAAGTGCCTCCATCCCACTTCCACTTTCACTTTCATTCCCAAATTAATTTTCCATTTCCTTCCATCATCAAATCAATCAATTTCATCTGCTCTTCTTTCTTCAAAATGATGAAGTGAAAAAGGGTCCTACCCTAATTTTTGAAGATTCTTCACCTCGTCTGCTTTCATCATATTGAGTGATTTTGATTCCACTTTCCATCTTCCTCGCCATTGTAGATCTACTTCCATTGTCAACTAATTAACTGGGTCTGGCGAGAACTCGTGTGTTTATCGTTCTATGATTAGGCATCTCAAGATTAGGTAAGTTAGAGTTGCAATCCTCAAGTGTACTTGAAAAACACAGCTTTTAGGATTTTTGGTACTCAAACTTCACATTTTAGTCGACTAAAATACATAATTCATGTTCAATGCTTTTGCAAATTTGGAATTTGTGTATTCATTCGTTGAAAAAAATCTTTTTTCCCCTTCCGGTAAAAAGGAAAAACCAGAAGAGAAGAAAATCATTTGATTTATCAGTTTGATGACTCTGATAGGACTAGCGAATTATATTCGGGTGATAGCAGAATTTTCTCTTTTTAAGTGTTGAGTTAAGCAATTACACATCCCATTCTAACCTCATCTTAATATCAAACATAATTTGTAATAGTCATAGCACTAAACAAATGCTGTTAGACATATTTTAATTACTGGTTATTATTCACTGTACATCTAAAACTTCCATAATAGAAATGTAATGTGAAAACAAAGATATCCCTCAATTTCTCGATGGTATCTACGTCAGCAAGAAGAGAAAAATGGCGAAAGAGTATCTTATATTCTCATTTAATGTAAAGTTAGTTACTTCAATTAGCTTTGTGACAGTACTTTAGTGTTAGAATTTGTAAGTAAAACGAATTTCCTACCAATTTTGCTTATAAATGCTAACATATTTTCAACTATATATTGCTTTAGAAATAAAACTTATCTACTGTTTAAGATCTTTGCAATGATTTTATACCTGATGAGTAATATGTCACAAATGCTAAATATTGAACGATTAAGAATTAAGACATGTTTTGCGTCTTTACCAAAATACGAATCCTTTTAAACTACAATCATTCAATTGCCCGTTGTATTGAATAGTTTAAAATTTGTCTTCTACTAAGCTTTGTATAGCAAATTACATTGATTATACTTTCTCATGGTAACTTTTGTTTTATGCACCATTTATGGCTCCTTGATGTATGGTTTGTTTCGCATGGAACAGCTTGTTTCATACTTATACAAAATTTCCGTAAATGCACATCTCTGTCTCGATGATGGAAATAGAGACAACAAAAAGATGGAATAGGAAGAGTTATATTTATTTTGTTACTTTTATATCTGATGTGCCACTAAGCCATTTAATTGAAAGTAGAAGGCTACTACAATTTTTTTTTTCAAATACGTGTAAAATTGTATTATAAGAAGTTTTCAAACTCATAATACAAATAATTCAATAATATGGAAAAATTAAGCTCCAAAAATCAAAACTACCCCTCAACGACAGTCTCATATATATATTGGTAAACAATATCTAATTAAAAAAAAATTCTCTATTTTTTGTTCATACTACTGTGACATTTAATCTATTGAACAAGAAGAAATATATTACATATAATCAAGCCAATCAATTTAGGATTTTACTACACACTTATCTAACTCTTAAAAAAGAAATCAAGCCAATCAATTTAGTTATTTTTTTCAATAGTTTTCATTCATTTCTTCGATCAGTTCATTTTTCCATGATACGGTTGTTTCAATATTATTTAAATTTTCCAATGAAACTTTTTCTGGTAGGACTCGGTATTTTTGGCATTTGTTAAAACCTTTATGCTTTTGAGAATTCATTGTGTTTTTTTCACAATTAAATGTTGGTGTTGTAATTTGACATAAACGAATTTCCAAAAGGGGCATAAAACACAAATTTGATCTTCGTTGGCTTGAATATGATTTTTAACTTTGTTCTTTTATTCAACTGTTTTGATTTCTTATAATTATTACTTAGTTGTCCATGTTGTGGATGATAATTCGTTAAATATTCCAATATTTAACTGTACATTCATGAAATAAATAATAAAAATGAGATGGTGATTAAAAATAACATGAGTATTGGGTTCAACGAAATAGATAAGGTCATGGAAACTTTATGTTCTAAGGCTTCTTTTTTTTAGATGAATGCTTAATGTTTAATGCTGAATGCTAAAAACTTAAATGTTATTTTTTTTATTTTTGTTACATTATTAAGACTGTAGGAACTAAAATAATTCTTCTCAACTAAAATTCAATAATTATTAAACTATTGATGAAAAGAAAACAGAAATACATCCATCATAGGCAAAAAATAAAATCATACATGACTGTTAACTGTTTATTTATTTTCATTACCTAGTAACTACAAGCAATTGGCAATTTGATTACGCATATTATTCACGAACATTTGTGAGTGAGTAGAAAATATATCACCGTGACTTGGTGGAACTGGTGAAGATTTTGATTCGTCAATTGTATTGCACATTTCATTATTACTATTCTCATCTTTCTCACCTTATTCGGCTTGCTCAAATAACTCATCACAATGAGAAAGACGACGTAAAAAATTATATACTGCCATACAAGCAATAACTATGTCTCTCTGTACGGAAAACTTATATGGAGACATTTTATTTAGACCAGGAAACCTCTTTTTTAAAACACCAAAGCTTCTCTCAATAAAATTCTTAGCTTTGCATGAGAATGGTTAAATTTTCCGTTCTTATTTATGGCATTATTACCTCTAGTGTTAATATACGTTGCATCACAAAGGTAATACATACCTACACCAACATAATTGCGAAGTTAATAATAATTTTCAATTAAGATGTTATTTAAATTCTAAAATACTTACTTGGAGGTGGTATTGAAAAATTATTTGCAGTTCATGCAATGTTTCATTTAAGACTCTTGAGTCATGCGATATTCCTTCTCACCCAGCCATCACATATATAAATTTCATATCAAAGTTGCATACCGCCATTAAATTTTGATAACAATTTCCTTAACCTCGTCAGAATGTTTGCATCTATTAATGTGCCATCTAATGCTCCAACTGCACATATGAAAGCCCTTTCTCGTTGGTCAATAAGAGATCGAATATTTTTAGTAGGATTGGTATAATCTGGAGGAACGATCATTTCTTGAGCAAAATTCATCATGGCGTTCAATACCTCATGAAAGTGTTTATGAATCGTTTGTCCATAGTGTTGAAATCTATACCTTATTATACGATTTCGGTTAATATGACTTATGGTGGATAAAACATTGCCATTTTTCTTTGATGTCTATATGTTTTCTATTACAAATCCAAATCTTCTATCGAAAGTAAAGAAAAAGGTTTTCAAAAGATTGCTTATCCATTCAAAATTCATCATATATGACAATGGAAGAACCCTCCGGTTATGAAAATAGTAGTGCTTTGCGGAAGCTTATACCAACGGATCTTTGTCACCAAAATCACAAAGAGATAACATGGATTGAAAACAAGATGGAATTGAAATCAAAACACAATAATACAAGATATTTCACCAAACCACCCACTTTATTGATTCACCAAAGTTTTGTTTACAATTAATAGAACAAAGCTAAAATAAACAAAATTCCATTGAATTAATAACCAAACTGAGGAAGGGAGCAAATACCTATATGGCTAAAATTGTTGGAGAAGAAGATGGGGAAGAGAGAACTTGAAAATAGATTTTTCACCATACTTTTACGCTCTCTTCTAATCAATATTTATATAATCAATTAGTTGACGCTCAAGTTAACATTAAATGGCAAAAAATAATTTGATTAGCCAATTAGAGAGAGAAATAAACAAACTCAAATACGCCTATTAATTGGGGGAAACAAAATCTTCTCTTTCTTCCTTGTGCATATTTATTTCTCTGTTTGTGATTTTATATCACCAAAATTAAAACTCCACCTTGATGCAAAATCATATATCTCCAACATATCAGGCATGTCATATCTAGATCTATCACAACTCCCTGTATCTTAACATACCAAATTACAAAACTCAACCACCGCCTACAAGTGATGCATCTTCCACTTGAGGTGCACCATACAAATATGGTCTCAAAAGTGTTTGCAATACCACAAAGACCTCCATATAGTCTTTGTGGATTTTACTACTCGACACCCGTCTACCACTCGATCTGAGCTCATTAGATAATCACTATCGATCCCTCGAGCATCATCAACATGAAGACTTCTGTCTAAAATATGATTCTCAATGCTAGAATCATAAGCATCGACCACATTAACCTTTCCACCTTACTGTGGACTAGGTCCTTTAACTGTCACTCACTTTTCATAGTCGACTACAGAACCAACCAAGCTCTAAAGGTTTCCTTCTTCCAATACTTCTTTCATCCTTACATGACAACCTTTCTTCACTCTTAAAACTCCGCTTGAGTCTCATAAGTGCAACCACGACGATCCAGTTGACTAAGAGAAATAAATTTTGCGAACAAATGGGTACATGTCTCACTCCAAACTCTAACCACACTATCATGCATACGAAACCAGATAGATCCAATACCACAAATCAGTAGCTCTTTTCCATTGGTTGTCCTAATCAT
Source organism: Allium cepa (assembly GCA_030765085.1). Classification (NCBI taxonomy): domain Eukaryota; kingdom Viridiplantae; phylum Streptophyta; class Magnoliopsida; order Asparagales; family Amaryllidaceae; genus Allium; species Allium cepa. The sequence continues at coordinate 223,773,333 of CM060931.1, forward strand.
GCCGACACTCTTCTCATAAGAAGAAAACAATTCACATCTCTACAAATGTGAAAACTGGCTTCCGAATCCATCTTCCAAGGTTTATTTTCACTAAAGATGACACATAAGAAGCACCACTATCGGTACCTTCAGCAAAACCTGCATGTGCATCACTACTAGTATAGCCATGCGCAACCTTTTTCTGATCTCTTTTATAAGCATAATACTTATTGCGTATGTGGCCTTTCTTATTACAATAATGACAAGTGATAACACCTTTACTATTAGCTTCCTCCTTTCAAATTGTGTCTTTCTTCGAGTCCCTTACCACCATAGCTTCGCTTTGAATTGATTCCATACCTGACCCTTTTCTTCTAGGCTTCTCAATCAAAAGACTGATTCGAACAGTTTTCAAAGAGAAAGTTCCATTAGCATTGGAATTACTCAATGAAACAACGAAAGTTTCCAAACTTTCTGAAAACAAACTCATCAATAAAAGAGCCCATAACTCATCATCAAAATTGACCTTCATATTTGTCAATTGATTTATTACATCTTGAAATTCATTCAAATGCTCTGCAACAGACTTCTCTTCATCTAATCTCAGCTGTACCAACTTTCAAACCAGAAAAGCCTTACTAGTAGTACTCTTTGACTCATATAAAAGGTACCAACCTGTCCTACAAAGCCTTCGCAGATTCACAACTAGCCACATGATGGAAAACTAAATCATCAAGATACTGGCGAATCAAAGCAATCACCTTCTTATCCATCTTCTTTTATTTTCCCTCATCTACATCAGAGGGTTTCTTTCCATCTCCATCGATCGGAACATGAAGATCATTGAGGTACAGAACATCTTCCATCTTAGGCTTCCAAATACTCTAATTTTCCCAGCAAAAATAGTCATCTTCGAAAACGAAATCATATCCGACATCAATAATTTTTCAAACCAAAATTACTCTAAGCTTTGCAATGATCTGTGCTCTGATACCAACTTGTTATGAAAATAACAACGCTTTGTGGAAGCTTATGTCAACGGATCTTTATTATCCAAGTCACAACTAGATAACTTGGATTGAAAACAAGACAGAAATGAAATAAAACGCAATAACACAAGATATTTCACCCAACCATCCACTTTATTGATTCACCAAGTTTTGTGTACAATTAATAGATCAAAGCTAAAATAAACAAAATACCATTGAATCAATAATCAAACTGAGAAAGAGAGCAAATATCTGTATGGCTAAAATTTTAGAGAAGAAGAACAAAGATGGGGAAGTGAGAATTAGCAAATAGATTTTCCACCACACTTTTACACTCTTTTCTAGTCTCTATTTAAATAATAAATTATTTAATGCCCAAATTAACATTGGATGGCAAAAAATAATTTGATTAGCCTGTTAGAGAGAGAAATAAACATACTCAAATATGCCTATTAATTAGGTGAAACAAAATCTTCTCTTTCTTTCTTTTGCATATTTATTTCCCTCTATTGGTGATTATGTATCAAAAAAATTTAACACTTCCAACAACTCCTTCATGTACTGTTTTCCAGAAAGAGATGAAGTCAACACTTTTTGTTGCATTACTCTATGATTTCTGTGTTGAAGTAATATCAACAGTAAGTGCCAACCAACGAATATCCAAAGCTTCGGCATCATTCTGTAATAATTAAACTATTCATCGGTATTAGGCCTAAATGTAACAACTGTAATTGTAAATTCAAGCAAAACTTGCAAATTATTCCGATGGGCAATGCAATAAATTATTCAGTCATCATACATTGTATTGTTGAGAATAAACACTAGGCAACTACTGATATAGAACATAATTCAAAAATTGCACTTTCTCATCAAAAGTAGGTTCATCCATGAAAGCAATCTTTAGTTCAGGCTTGTCACAAAACAATACTTTTGCTTGTCTATATTCGTCTTGTGATAAAAGACCCAAACTTTTCATCTCTCTTAGGAAACTATGATATCCGTGTATGAAGGTCCTTTGCTATCCTTCTGTTCATCAATTTGCTGCTTCAAGATGCCAAGTAATCGCTGTATTTTATTTTCTAATGTTTTGCCATCTGAGTTTTTTTTGATGTTTTTTATTTGGTCGACGGGGCATTGCCTTCGAAGATCGAGTGCGATTATTGTCTTCCTCACATGGGGTATTATCTATATCTTCGGTAACTCTTGTACCATCAAAGTAGTCGTCATTCTACTGTTCAAGTCAACATTATCTACATTTGCATCCTCTTCCATTGCAATAGGGTCATCCTCATTTTCAATATCATTGGTAGGATATAGGATTGATGATGAAGATGACAAAGCATATGATCCTTTTGTTAGCGTTTTTTCAAACATGCCTTTCATTAGATCAGGATATTTAAGAGAACCATTTCAAAACTTCACTGACTTGGATTTTTCTATTAATATTAAATATTTACAATATAAGTATATCATCATAATACACGAACAATAAAATGCTTGTAGAATTTATTAACTTTCCTGAATAACATCCTTCCACTTTTCAGGTGGCAAGTGTACAGTGTTGGTGGAAGTATAAAAGTCATGTCCAGATAGTCCAATAATTTTTAACCATGCATCGTAATCTCTTCGCAAATAATCCTAATGATTTTTAAAAAATTTATGTGCAAAATTCACATTCCAATTTTCGTTAAACTCCATCTCTAACATTGTCCAGGAATCATTCATAAGAGACATTCCTTTATAACCTTGGCACTCAACTTTCCTAAAACACGACTCAAGAAATTCTTTTTCCATTTTCAGGATCCTTTATGAAAGTGACATGTCTTCGCAACTCTCACTATCTTCATCGTTATCACAAATTCTTGTCTTCGTTTTTCTCCTTGATTCCATAACTATTTGCTAACACTTATGAAAATATTTTTTGTTATATAAAAATTATTTGCCCTTTTATTATTCATCGACGATAGAACTATAAACAAATATACACAGCAATATTACAAAAAAATTAGTACGAAACTACTATCTAGTTGCTTTATTTGTTTTAGTATTAGACATTACTTGTAACACAATTGTGTACTTATATTTGTTTTTGTTAAGTTATTTTTGTACTATATATGGACAAATACAAAAATTATTATTAAGAGCTATTGGTTCTCAAAAGCACTCATCAGCCGACCTTCCTCTCAGCAACTGTACCTTTCCAATGGTATTTTTAAATCAAGCAAAAAAAAATCATAACAGATTCCATATTAATTGAAATTCATAACAGATTCCATATTAATTGACTACATATATAATTTAATTCTGAAAGCATCTTGTTAACAGTCCACTATACTACTGGTAGGGTTATTTGTCACATAGTCAAAATGAATTACAGAATGCATGATATTGATACAAATTGTGCACCATAGAACAATTTATAAAATGTAATTGAGTTTGAAAACAGTACATGATCCGTAACATACTACACACAAATAAACAAAAGAACTTCAATAAAAAAGGATATGGATTAGGAACACTGTAGAAATGGATCTAAAAAGTAATAAACATATGTTTTTATATTAAGAAAACCTCAAAGGATATTGAACATATATGAAGGGAGGTAAATTTGTGCTATAGAGCAAAACTATCTAGTTAACAGCCTAGTTTGTGTCAGTGTGTAACTTCTTCCAAAAATGATATAAAACAAAACATGGTATAGCATACAACAAATATAAAAGATAACACATCATGAAGCTTACATAATATCCATACTTATCTTCCACGAGCAAGGTAACATACATTAAAAAAAGAAAATAGTACATCTTTAATTATGTACCTTAGTTTACTAGCTTCCAAAGCAGAAGAAGATTGTCGAATATTTTTTTGAGCTGAGGGAGATAATGGAATAACTAGCCTATTGCTTATATAAACATTTCACCATTCGAGACTGCAAACTAGGAGGAGATATTCAGAAGCTTAAAATCAACGATCATTTTTCGCTGAAAAATAATATCTGAATTGACCAGGTTATTCAGATTCAATCCATCTTAGCAAACGACCCCAAAAGTTCTATGCTCACCACGCAACTGCGTTCCCAAAAGTTTTGGTTTTTGAATTTTTATAACTTCAGAAGTATATTCAGCGGTTCTAAATTAAAACAATCACGGCCTAAACCTCCTTTAATTTGTAAATTTATTATCCTATTGTACTAAGAACCTATAAACTTCAACAACCACCGCTATTTAAACTAAAGTATATCAAAGTAAAGCTACACTTTTTGTACATTGGTATATGAACTATCATATATTCGAATTGGTTCATAGATGCATTTTGTAAAGTGTAAATGTCATTCATGTTTATTATCATCCTTTATTGCATGCATTTAATTTATTACATTAAATGACTAGTTAAAAATGAGTTGAAAATTGTTCTAATAAGGTGTCAGTAACATTAATGAGTATTTCTATCACACGAGTGCGGCGTAGTAGAAACTAAGGAGGCTTGGGTTCTGGCAAAAAGACCCAGCTTCGATGCCTACTATGCGCTTTCATATTCTATATAAATTTATCAAGGGTATGGGTGCTTGAATCAGTGAACGACTTTACCATACCCTCCTTAGGAGTTTAACGGCCCACCGGGTTCTCCTAGGTTCTCAAAAAAGAGAGTATTTCTATCACTCTTAATCATCGGTACAAAATAGATTTAGGCATGCTAAGTATATTTTTCGTGGAGAATTTCAACTAGTTTAGAAGGTTGATAGATGTAGTTTGGAAATATTGTATCCTTAAATAATCATGTTATTGTTATGTGTGACTTATGATTCATTCTGTTATCACTATATGTATAGATTTAAATGACCAAATGCATTAAATAATTAGCAACGATTTTCTATTCACTCTTTTAAATTATTTTTAACCTAAGTGTGAATGGTTCCAAATTACATTCGGAATAATCATATTGTTTAGTATTTGTAACACTATTGTATTAAGAACCTATAAACTTCAACAACCACAGCTACGTAAACTAAAGTATATCAAAGTAAAGCTACACTTTTTGTACGTTGGTTTATGAGCTATTATATATTTGAATTGGTTCATAGACGCATTTTGTAAAGATAAATGTCAATCCTATTTATCCTCATCATTTATTATGTGCATTTAATTTATTAAATTAAATGACTACTTTAAACTAAGTTGCAAACTGTTCTAGTAAGGTGGCAGTAACATTAATGAGTATTCTTATCACTCTTAATCATCGGTCTAAAATAGATTTTGGCATGCTAAGTAGATTTTTCATGGAAAATTTCAATTAGTTTAACAGAGGTTGATAGACGTAGTTTGGAAATATTATTTTACTAAATAATCATGTTATTGTTGTCTGTGACTTATGATTCATTATGTTATCATTATATACATATATACATATATATATATATATATGCATATATATAGATTTAAATGTCCAAATAATTAGCGGCAATTTTTTATTTTCTCTTTCAAATTATTTTTAACTTAAGGGTGAGATCGTTCTAGATTGCACTCAAAATAATCATATCATTTAGTATTTGTAGCACTATCATTTCCGCTCTACAACATGTAATAACCTCATGTTTAAATGCCACAGTAGTATGAATAAACAAAGAAAAAAATCAATTGGATATTGTTTACCTATAAATATGATACCGTCTTTGAGGTAGTTTCGGTGTTTGGAGCTTAATTTCTCTATGTTATTGAATTGTTTGTATTATAAGTTTGAGCATTTTTTATAATACAATTTTACCTATATATGCCAAAAAACTGTAGTAGCCTTCTAGTTTTAATTAAATGGCTTGATGTCACTTCAGGTATAAAAGCAACAAAATAAATATATTAGTCCAAGATTTTAGTTACTATACAATATTTTGTATCTTATATAACTCTTCCTATTCCATCTTTCTGTTATCCCTATTTCCATTATTTGTATAGAGATAAAGATGTGCAGTTATGAAAATTTTGTATAAGTAAGAAACAATTTGTTCCATGAGAAGCAAATCATACATCAAGGAGCCATAAATAGTGTCTAAAATTGAAATTACCAAGAGAAAATATAATTAGTGTAATAGTTCACTATAGAAAGCTTAATAAAAGACACTTTAAACTATTCGATACAATAGGCAATAGCATGATTGCGGTTAAAAAGGATTCGTATCTTGGTAAAGACACAAAACGTGTCTTAATTCTCAATCATGCAATATTTAGCATTTGTGACAAATTACTCATCAAGTATAAAATCATTGCAACAGTCTTAAACATTAGATAAGTTTTATATGTAAAGCCATATATAGTAGAAAATATGTTAGTATTTGTAAAACAAATTGGCATAAAATTCGTTTTTACTTACAAATTCTCACACTAAAAGTATCATCATAACACCAACAAAAGTAACTATATTTGCATTAAATTGAGACCACACATCGCCATTGTTCTCTTCTTGCTGACATAGATACCATCGAGAATTTCATGGATATCTTTGTTTTCCATTACATTTCTGTTATGGATTTAGATGTATAGTGAATTATAACCAGTAAATAACGACGAAATTCATTAACTGATATATTTGAAAAATAAGCAAATATTGGATTTTAATACACACACACATGTGTGTGTGTATGTATATATTTTATTAAATCGAACATCTTTGTAAATAGGTTTTACTAAAGCCAATTGTTGAAAAAATAAATTATAAGGCATATATAGCTTGCTAGTTTCTTTGTAAGAAAAGTGCAAATATAAAGTTCTAGTGAAGATTATAATTTGTTAAAATCCAAAATTTCAATAAAGGAAATTTTGTAAAAAGCTATTTCTTTTGTAAGAAAAAAAGGGAAGAACAATATAGCTCGTGGGTATCTATGCAGTGAAATTTTTTATGCTATAAAAATATGTTTAGGGGTACAATAAAAAATGGCATAAGTTTGAGGTATGGTAAATAGTATGGGAAAGAAGATTTATAACTATAAAACAAAGCTATAGGCGAACACATTACAATGGTTCAATTAAGAAGACGGTAAATTGAGAAAAAAGTAATTAGAATAAAGGGCATTTTGAGTAGTGGAAAGTTGAATAGTAATAGCATTGTAAAATATAAAAACAATATTAGGAATTTATATAAAATAACGTTAGTAATTGAAATAACTTTCATAGGTAATTTTAAAAATAATGCTAGTAATCTAATATAGGAAACTAAAAAGAAAAGATTGGATAGTTTTCATTGTAAGTGCAATAATACCACATATCATTTAGAAGTCCCATAATATGCTAGTGGAATCTTGACTAAGGTTGAAAGTAGAGATAGCAAGTGTGATTAAAAACACTGGATAGTTTCTAAGTTGTGCTTTTTAAAGGCAAAGGTTTGGGATTAAATATTTCAAAAAATTTGAATAATTTTGAAAAAAAAGGCAAAGACCAAACCAAAATTTTAATTATAGAGTAGATAGGAATCACTATCTAGGTAAGACGAGAAAAAAGGCAACTCTATGAAGAAGATAGTGATGACTACTCATAGAGTAACAATAAGAAATCCCCATAGAGTGTACGGAATTGTAGGGAAGAACTAGGAATAGTTTATTAGATATGTGTGCAAGCCAATATGAAGAATTCGTAAAGAAATTATAAGTGGTATTGAAGTACGCTTCTACGAGTTCCGGGATATGCTTGTATGAAGGGCCAAAGACAAAGAAAATAAATACATAGATTTGAGAATTGTATCAATGGATTTCGAATAAAAGGAGATGGTAGTAGAGAATTATGAGGTGGCAAACACACATAAAGATATTGGTAGATTCAAAGTTAAGATACGAGGATTGCATAAGGATGACATGCAAGAAATGTCTATTCAATTTAAGTAAGAAGATGAAAGGGCTACAACATTGTAAATGTCAATTGATGTTGAAGGGCAACTTCCAGCAATTTTTCTTTTAGATTGGGTTGTAAGCATTAGTCGTTTCTGAAAAATGCATATGATATTAATGAAATGTTCTTTTTATGCGTTTTCTATGTGGATCGCGATATTATTGGAAAATCAATAAAATAGGGAAATTTCAAAAAAGTCACTTAACTAATGCAAAAGAAAAGAAATATGAAATGGATGAAAGTTATAAAATAAATTAAGAAAATTTATTAACTATTAAAAATTAAACGAAATGTTAAGTTAGGACCCAAATGCCTTAAAAATTTTAGGAATAAATTTTGACAAGCGAAGGACATGGAACAGTTGTTGCGAAGCCATGGGTCAATGTCCTTACCTTAAAAGCTTAAATTTATAAATGAACTTGTTTGCTGGTTGTTATTATAACTGGAAGAAAAGTTATTAAAGTTGAAATTATCTGTGCACATAGATAGAGTCCACTATGCACGTTAAACTATTAACTGGACCCCAGTTTCATGAGGTGTGGCATAATTATTTTGAAGAAAATATATAATATGTATACTTTTGAAATTTTTGTTCAAAATTTTTGGTTTTAGAAAATAAAATATTTTGTAGATAGTTTTGGAAATTTTGTGATCAAATTTTTTAGAAGTCTAAAAATTTTATCGAATTTTTTGAAAAGTAATATAAGCATATTTTTGGGTGGAAAGGAAAAAACTAAACTTTAGAAGTGTCACATATTTGATACGGGGAATAGTTGACAGATTGGTTAGTATGGATTTTACTGTGCAACAGACGTGGTAGTAAAATAAAATACGATTAGAGACAAAGAAACTGTTTTAGCTATGGAATCTTTTCCAACATGCCTTGTCAATAAGTGAACAAAAAGTTGACTTTGAAAATAAACCATGTTTTAAAACTTTAAAATAAAAAATAACTATGCAAATTGTGCTTGGAAAGATTGAATAAGAATCAGGGGCAAAAGAAAAGGTTCTAAAGTATAGTGGGAAGTTGGGTACCCATGAGAAAAAGAATAGAATTGAATTTTCCATCTAAACTCTTTTCCCAGCATAAGAAAAATTGGTTTAGAAAATTGGATTTTTTTCAAATTTGGATGTAAAAACTAGTTGTTGGTTTTTAAAGGATGCAGATATGTAGAACCGCTAGTATATTTAGGATATTTACATCTATTTTGAAACTAATTTAAAAATAAGCATTCATATAGGAGGCGTCGATTAAAATCATTCTGGATACATAGTATATGTATTGTTATACATCGTGCACTTGTACACGATTGGTTGTAAAATTGTTTGCACGCTAATTGATTTGATAGCTTAAAAAGGTCATACATTAAGTTACGCAGAAAATAAATAATAATGCAAAAAAATGAAATTTTTGCAAACGTTGGAATTTGACTATGAAACTTGCACCATTAGACTCATGCCATTTTTTTATCAATTTTTATGTACAAAGTTTTTTGATCAAAGTTCAAATGAAAGTTATTAACGTTTAAACTTTATCGTTAGAAACAATTATATATGTAATTACTGTAATAAAAAATAATTAACGCTGATTAGTAACGTTAATGGAAACTTATACACTAAGAATTGTTAATGTGAAAATTAAACCTAAGTGAATATATAGAAATGGAAACAAACCATTACAATCAAGATTAAAAAGGAGTCAAACAAATACGATTGTTCAAAACACAAACAAATCAAAACAATATAGAAAATACACATAATAGAACGAATGGTCGACCTGATATACACCACGGTCAACCGTAGAGGGATACTGGTCGTCTGTTGGTTAAAGAAAATCGACAGTAAATCTTTAGCCTGACGGTTCGGATTTAATACGGTCTCATCGAACGGCTGACATTGATTTGAAACCCTATAAATATAGACTTAGATCCCCATTTCCAAACTCCTATTTTCTAATGGACGTGAAAGCTCTGTCATTTTCTCTTATCCTCAAAAATTCTAAAATTTTAAATTAGCTCTAGTTTAGGTGTATGTACAATTGGAGAATTGTAAAAGATAATAGAGAAAAGGAAATAGAGTCAAATCAAATAATTGCAAACAAGGTAAACTGTAATTTTGGATTTAAATTGTAAATCAACCCAAATCTCTCTAATGTATCCTCGCTTTTTAAATAGATCTGTATATACTTGCGATGTATGATTCCAAATAGGAAGAAAAGGGAGTCAAAGTGGAATACATATAACAGAGACTAGATCCGAACGTTTTGGAACGCTTAAAAAGGCGAGTGAGAAAATTACATATTTTGTAATAAGATTAAATTTACATTATTGTGATTTATTTCACTTATACCTTGTAACAACCCGCATATTTAACGATTTTATATTTAAATGTTTTATTTAAATATAGCGTCGTTAGTCGGATTTTGGGTCCGAAATGTTACTTTCTGCAAATGGCCGAATTGGGACTCGAAACCATTTTCATTGGTTCCAAAATGGCGTTTGCGATCTTTTTGAGTGTAAGCTTTGATATGTTTGGAGTAAGTCGAATTTTTCTATTTGCTAAGTGGGCTTTGGGTTTGGGTTTCACCCAAACTGTTCTATTAACCTCAACTCAGCCCTTCTCTCCTCCCATTCACTTATTCATTTCATAAAAGCTTAAGCAAAAACTGAAATGGGGGAAGAGAAAGGAAATTAGAAACTCCTAGCCCTAAATCCATTTGCAAACTCCAAATTCTTGCTCCAAAATCAAAGAGAAGCCATTAGTAAGTTCTTCTTCATCTTCTCCAACTCTTCTCTTCTTCAATTTCAGAAAATTTCCTAAACCTAAATTGGGAAATATGTGTTTTATTCTTAGATTGAAGCTTGTTGAGTTGAAGTAGTGTTTGTAGGTCTTCTCTTTGCAAATTGAACTCCATCTTCTTGGTTTTTGGGTAAAAGGTGAGTTTTGAACTCACATCTACTTCTTTTGATATCATTGATGTTAGGAAGGAATTCCTACACTTGTTCATATGCTTTTGCTTTCGATTTGGATTGTTTTGGTGAAATTGCCAAATTATGATTTTTGAAGCCAAATCTATGTAAAACCCTATATGGTTGATGTTTATGTTGTTCGGAGTGTTTGGGTGTGTCGTTAAGGTTGGGTAGTCGTTTGACGTAAGCCCATAATCAACACGCATCCGATTGCTTTCGATTTGTTTGGCTATAGTTGGCCCAGGTTCAGAAAATGCCTGAACATTGAGTTTCAGACGTCTGAAATGCCTATTTCAGACGTCTGAATATTGTTCAAGGGGAATTTTCATCCCCAGATTCAGACGTCTGAAATTATATTTCCAGACGTCTGAATTGCCAAAATTTCGACCAGAAAGGAAATAGGCAAAATATTGCCTGTTTCAGACGTCTGAATGGTAGGATTCAGACGTCTGAATTCTATTTTAGAAAACAAGTTGATTTCCAGATTCAGACGTCTGAATCCCTTCTTTCAGACGTCTGAATATGCTGTTTTTGGCCAATTTGCCTTGTTCGTTTAATTTTCCAAATTAGATCGATGCATATTGATTCCAATTAGTTGTTTATGCATATTTGGCCTTGATAATTTCTTTTTGAATTCATTCACGGGTTTTTATAAATTATTTCTTCAAATTCTATTAAAAGTTCGCTTCTCCGATTTATAAATTCTATTTAAACCACACGTACAATTTCGCACTTCGAGCGAAGTGGAAGGGTGATTAAATGGTTGGGCAAAACACGGACCATGAATCTGTGCGTTTATCCTTCCGATTAATTCCCGACCTATTCAATTGATCGTTTTAACCTTCGGGTTTGGTTTACCGATGATATGAGGTGAACTTTGTACTTCTTTGAGTGTGAAAGTGGCTGACGGATAGTAAACCGTTTAGTGCGAACGAGTGGTTATGGGACATACGTTAACACTTTTCGGATTCCTTTTCGATAGTTGTGACACATTCCGCCAGTTAGTGGTGTCCAGTACTGGGTCTCTGACCTTCACCACTACGGTTTGTTGCCTTCGGGTATGTGCCTTCGGGTTTGTGCCTTCGGGTTTGTTGCCCTTTAGTATCGCTTCCGATGTTGGTCGTTATGAGCCGCATGGGTGATATTGGGTTGCCCTTTAGTATCGCTTCCGATATTGGTCGTTATGAGCCACATGGGTGATATTGGGTTTGGAGTCTTCGGGCTCATGGATCCTTGTTTATACAGTACTGAGCTCGAGCAATATTCTGATGTTTCAATCATATGTATATTCCCTTGGTATCGCCCTTCGGTGTTGGTCATTATGAGCCGCATGATGCGTAGCGTTTACCTTGTGGAACTTGTATACCTTATTGGTATTTGTTATTGCCTTTTGGCTTGTTTTGGGATATTTGTATCCTTTGTTTCTATATGTTGCCGATGATATGAGGCTTGTCATCATATGATTCATCTTTTATTAGATGATTGTGTTATCTCTTTTAGAGATATCTATTATGCTTTGTAACTTTGCAGGTTTAATGTTGTTCAGTTTATCTAACTGATTTGTTTAGCTAGACTGACCCGTGTATCTTATACTCGGGTCAGACCAAGATGTTCAGGTTAGGCGCTTTTGGACTTAGCCTATTTTGCTTCCGCATGGACTACTTCGCTAGCTTCTTTTTGTTACAGCTTTTTGTGTAGTCCCATTTTGTAGTAACTTTGATATGTATTCTTTTGACTCGTCTGTATATTGTGGTCTGCTATACCACTTGACTTGTATTGTTTGTAAACTCTGTTGTGTATCGATATATGTGTATATGATGATTTACTGTTCTGTGATGTATATTACATTTGAGTTATTATATTCTGTTCTGATAGATCCAACCACCTATGGTTTTGTTTTAATTATTCATTGGGTATGTCGACCTGGTTGGTATGTTTATTGTCGATGTATTCAATAGATAATTAGAGCAAGGCTATAGATGGTCGCTCCCAACCAGCCTTATTCTCCGTGTTAGTTGACGACATTACCTTGTAGTGTCTTTGGCTAGCGTGGGTATAGAGGTGGGGCGTCACATACCTATTTATAATCAATTTGTATATTTAATTGTAAGTGCATAATGATTAGATATAAATCTCGGTTCGGATAATTTATTGTATATGCATAATGAATTAATGTAAATGACGAATTAGATAATAAATTGTATACGTGTAAGGATTATGGAAAATATGCCTATATGTTATGAAAACTCTAAACTTGATAGATAATGTATACATATTGGGATTCTAGATTTGATTAATTCGCATATATTGTTGGGTATAAACATTAGAAATGATGATAAATTAAATTAAGATTAGACATTATTTTAATACGTTGGAATCAATCGTGTAACAAGGTGAATCTTTATAAACTGTATGAAATACAAATAAAAATGTAGTGTTGAAGTAACAAGGAATTTGAACAAAAAGGAAGAGATATACAAAATAAGTGAAAAACGGTATTTTCTACCGCTATTCCAATAGAAAATAAAAGAATTTTTCTTGTTATTTCACATATAAAACAAGTGATCTTTAAGTAATTTTTAGAGAATTATCGTGTTAACAATTTCCTTTGGGGAAAGAAGTAATTCTAATGTATTAAGGTATAAAAATCCTTAAAGTATAATTTAAGTAACGTGAGTAGAAATAATAATAACAATTTAAATGGGAACTATTAAGTACGTAATTTAAGATGGAGTGAAAAACATACAGTAAGCAAAGAAGATAAAATTAATCAAGTATGGAAGCAATAAGTCTAATTAGGCAATTAAAGGGAGATATCGGTTAAAAAGGGAAAATAAGTGGATTTCGCCCAAGGATGTTAAATGACCGGGGAAGTGAATAAAAAAAGATGTTTAAAAGGAAATGGTGAATGACTTTTATTTAAATAAGAAGCAAACACATAGAAAGGTAAAAAAATGTTGTCCGTAGTAGGCAGTAGAGGTATAGTAAATAAATGAGAATGAAACACGATACATATAACTAACATATATACATAATCCCAAAGTATGTGAGACGACCCGACTTTTCTCCACAGAAAGTCGTATCATCTTTAAGAAAGAAAGGTATAGAAAAGAGAAAAGAAAGAAGAGAAAGAAGAAACAACACTAGAATCTCAACAGCGGAATGAATAAATTATATTAATAAGTATTACATAATTTACAACAATTATCAGAGTTACACAGACAATACATCACATACTAGACAGTTGTAAACACCTGTCTAGTCATTACAACTCAAAAATCAATACAGAAAACACTCAGAGATACCAACACAGCGGAAACCAATATAACTACAACGCGGAAGCCTCCTGCTCTATTGCTCCTCCACAATTCGTCAAAACCAACCTGAATCCCTTGGCTACTCGTAAAAATTTGAGTACCCAAGAGTTTAAGAAAAACAGAAATAAACTCTGGGTCAGACATGAGTCTGGTGTGAGTAACAGGTTAAAGTTGCTTAACTTTGAAAAACCTTTGAAAAGAAAAGGTATCACGTAAGACTTTCCACACATAAACATGGAAAAGTTTTTACCTTACGCTAAGCAAAACATTTGATAGGAAATCCGATGGTATTATAATAGGTCTAGGGTTTTCAAGTAAATAAGAAATAGCCGAAATTGTTACATTTATTAAATTCCAGCTACTAGCCACAAAAGTGGGTAATACAATCAAAACCGAGGGCACTTATTGGATTTTGGATTCCATACAATGGCAGGGCTTCCGGGGTACCGCCCGTCACAGTACGTGGCCTAGATCACCGTACCGAGGATCACTCCCAATCCCCTGCAACACAAAGCCGGAACCATTCCCTACTAAACAGTTACGAACAAGACCACCCCGCAGTTGTGATCAGCAACCGCACCATAAAGCCGAAATAAAACGGACATCTAGACAGGGGTAAATCTCGTCCTGCTTGGGCATGACCCACTTAGCCTTGCTGCACCTCCCCTGTTTGAGCCATTCCCGGTAGATGAGGCTTGAGGCTACGATTACCTTTATAGGACATATCGCTTAGAATGCTCATCATCCACCTGACGATGTTCTGAAAGCATTCAATCCATACAAGTTCGTTCCGGGTTCGAACGAAACCGAAGGCATTATCTCGTTACACTCATTTTGGAATCACCCTCAGAGTTAACGACGATAACCCTTGCACTCTGAATCTTCATCTTCACTTGAGATTCACGACCTATCGTTTATTTGGATCGATGTGGTTTTCGGATATCCAAATATGTAAACCTGATCTCGGTCTCATCGAAATCCAAAACGTGTCTTTTAAGGCCAAGTTGCTTTAAAGTTCAAAACAATTCAATTATCTATATACATACAGATAGATAATTCACATCACAATAGATAATCAACATTATCATCATCAACAAATAATCCATATCAGCATTTTAAACATATAATCCATATCATCATCACAATGCAACCAATGCATACATATTACATAACATTACTCATCTCATAGCTGAGATTACAAACCATTCAAGGCAACCAATATCATCCATCAAACATAAGCAATGATCTAATGATCATACCATCCATAATTAATTTAAAATAAATTAAATTAATTACATCATCTCTAATTAATTTAAAGTGAATTAAATTAATTACTTCATCATTATAATCCTGCTTCACTTAATCATTAATTGATTACAAATTAATTAAATAAATCACTATCTTATTATTCATTTCAATTAATCATTACTGATTAACAATTCCCTAATTACAATAAGTAATTAGCCTTTAGATTAATTACACAAGTTAATTATACTTAACACTCTACAATAATTGACTTTTAATTACTTAATCAATTAATTAACTAAAGTTAATTACATTAATCATTTATTAATTAATTACTTCATTTATTAATTATTCCTTAATTAATCAATTCTAAATTACATCATTAATTTTATTAATTAATGATTTCTAATTTAATCAATCTCTCTATATAAATTAATTACCTTAAGTAATTAATTTGCAATTAAACCACATATATATTAATCACCCTTGATTAATAACATCCAGTAATTAACTACACTTAATCACTTCATTCCATAAATTAATTATCCTTAATTAATTATCTCAAATTAATCCCTTGATTAAGTACAAAGTAATTTAATCTAAATTACTTCCATCATCAAGCATCTTTAATTACATTCAGTAATTATCAATTAATTACTTCCCTAAGTAATTACAATTCCATTAATTACATAAAGTAATTATCAAATCATCAAATGTTTAAATCAATCAAACTTAATTAATTAACCTAAACAAATCACATTAACACAATTAATTACATTAAGTAATTAATTCATTAATTACTTCTATTAAGTAATTAAACATAAACAATTCACAAATGATTATTATTAATTAATTAATCTAATTAATTATCAAAATTAATCACATTAATCAATTGTTAAATAATCTTAAGTTAATGACCTTCATTAACAAATCTTTAATTACATTATTAAGAAATTAATTCAGATTAACCATTATTAATTACAAATTAATTAATACTTAATTAACAATTAATTAATCTTTAATTATTAATTAATTAAGTGTTAATTACAATCTTAATTAATCCTTAATTACTTGATTAATTAATTCTTTATCATTAATTAAAATCTAATTAACAATCCTTAATTACAGATTAATTAACCTTAATTAATTAATCTTAAACCTTAATTAATTTATTTAAAAAAATTCTTAATTACTTAATTAATCATCCATATCATTAATTAAATAAATAATCAATTACCATCTTAATTATCTTAATAATTTAATGAATCCAATTCATTAAATTTTATTTATCTTTAATATAAACATTTCTTACTTAATTAAGCATTTAAAAACAATTTGTTTTCAAATTTAATTTAAATTCCATTTTAAACTTCATTTTAAAGTTAAGATTTTAAAAATGAAAACCAATTTATCTAAACAAGGTTTTAAAACAATTTGAAACCTTTTTATCTTATATGTTAAAGAAACATTCATTATATAAGATAAGTTTAAAAGAATTTGAACCAAATTCATCTTTAAATTTAAATTAGTTCAAAATACACTTTAAATATTTCCAAGTTATTTTAAAACAAATTCAATTTTAAAATTTCTT
Organism: Allium cepa; assembly: GCA_030765085.1. Taxonomy (NCBI): domain Eukaryota; kingdom Viridiplantae; phylum Streptophyta; class Magnoliopsida; order Asparagales; family Amaryllidaceae; genus Allium; species Allium cepa. The sequence goes on from CM060931.1 coordinate 223,790,292, forward strand.
TAATATAAAAAAAACCGAAATACAGATTTAAACCTTTATTCCACATTTAAACTTAAATCTTTAAAGTTTACTTACATTTTAAACTCCATCTTAAATTCAAATTATTTAACCATATTTTTAAAGTAGTTAAACAATTTTAAATTTAAAACTTTACTTTATTTAAAAACTGAAACTCAACCCAAATTTCCAGAATTCAAAAACTACAAATTAAACTTATTTTCAATTTCTATTTTACAATTTAAAACTTACAGTTTAAATTAAAAACCAATATTCTTTTATACTTTAAAAGTTGTTAAACTAACTTTAAATTTCAAATTTAAATTACTCAAACTCAGATTCAAACCAATTTGAAATCAGATTTCAAACTCAGGTTCAAACAAATTTTAAATTTTAGTTTACATTTAAAATTTTCCTTTAAATTTTCAAAACAGAAACAGGATTTTGTTTTATTTAAATCCAACTTAAATTTTCAAAAATTCAAATTATTTCAAAAACCAAGATTTAAACTATTTGAATTCAGATTCAAATTTCAGGTTTAAATCCTAAGTTAAATTCCAGTTTTTATTCAAACTTTACTTTAAATTTTAAAAACAGAAACAGGTTTCTGTTTTGTTAATAAACCTGAAACAAAGAGATATACTCGAGCAACCCTATATTTTACTTCGAGTAAAATCATAACCTTCTTCGAGTTACAACTTAAATTTCCCGAGGCCATCACGAGACACCAAAATCCTGTAACCAACAACAAATCACTAGCATCACCACATCCCACTGTGCACATGTACAGCGCCTTCGGCCATCGCTGGCCAACTACGAGACCACTCCACAGTCGACAATCAACAACTCAGGCCAACCAAACAACAACCCAAACATCACTTGCTAGAATTCAAGATCGAGATCACATTCTCAAACCTGGAACAACAGGCAGTGACTTTATTCCAAACCTGTCAACGTCACTTAAGCGCCTCCGGCCACCGTTACCCTTAAAACTCCGACGAAGGCCTTGACAATCCATCATCTTCCAATGCCCAAAGAATAGTTGAACTCGATCAGCAATAATTGCTGAAAAGATCAATTCTTTCCTAACCCAGAAAACTAGGGTTCTAATCTTTAAATCCCAATCACAACATAAAAAGTGAAAAGCGATCCAAACAAATAATTTTCTCAACATCCCTAATCACTTCACCATCTCCAGGAGCAGTTTCAACTCAATCGAACACCTAAATCAACAGTGCTAACCCAAAATGTAAAATACAGTGAATTTAAAACTGCTCTTTAAATTTATCATTAAAAATTGTAATTCTTGTTTTAAAATTCATGATTTTGAATGATGTTTTGATATATAACCCTGAAACATAAATTCATATAATTTGAATTTTACCCTATACAAATTTGTTGCACTGATATTTTTATTTCCAGGTAATATAAAATCTTATTTAACTTATATCAAATTTTAAAACTTACTTTATCTTATAATAAAACAAGTTTCATTCAAAGATTAAATCATAATAGCCAACAGATCTAAGAAAAAGATTTTTGTTATGAACTAGAACTTATACTGTAAGTAGTCAGCAACATGGGTGAACAGACATGCACCTTATTCCAATATATAGATATACACAGCCAATTCATAATGTTTAATCATTTCTAAATAAAAGCATGAAAACAACTTTTACCTACTTAATTCTTTAAAAATTGAGTTACTCACAGATTTTTGAAGAGCAGAGCACATAATTTTTTCCTCTTTGAATAACCCCAGAATCTTTTGCAAACTGCTTTTATTATTGTTTTATCAACCTTAAACTTGAATGCTTGCAGAAAGCTTTAAACTTGAATGTTGAATGCCTTTAATTTGCATGCAGTGGCCATTTCAAGGTTTTGAATGAATTGAATGCAGGTTATAGATTGAAGAAAGTAGAAATGCAGACTTTCTTGCTTTATTTTCTAGATTTTTGAAAAATTGAATGCATGCTGGAAAAATGTTTTACAGATTTTTGAATATGGATCAGGGATTTGATTTTTCGGATTTGTGATTTGAAGATTGTTTTCAAGGTGGAATGTTTTTCTCAGCTGAAAGATTTCTCTGTTTTGGAATGAAGATGAGAAAAAGAAAGAAATGGGAAAAATGCAAGTTTATATAACAATATTTATGATTTATTTAAAATCAAAGAAAAATTAAAATTAAAACAATGACACTTGTCTTTAGTTACTAACACTTGTTAACTTTCTTATGTGTTTAAATTACACATGTTAATTATGTTATAAGATACTTACACTTATCCTTTAAGTAATTTGTATTTATAATTAAGGTTAATGAAAGTTTAAACTTAGTTAATTAGTTTTAATACTTAGTTACGTATATAGATAAATAATTAAAGAAAACAAAACCAAGTATGATTATAAATAAAAACAATACATATATCAATTATTTGAAAATAACATTTTTGATTAATTTAAATAAATTTATAAAAGAGATTGTAACTTATTTGTTATTTAAATGAATAAATGTTTCATTTATAAGTTGTTTTTAAACTTTCATATTAAATTTACAAATCACATTTATAAATCAATATTCAAAAATAAATAAAACAAACATTTTTATATCTTTATTTTAATCTAAATTAATATTCAAACTTAAGTTAAAATATATTTTAAACAAATAAAACATTTATCTTATATATTTAAAATCATATAGTTATTTTATAAAATAGTTTTGAAAAGCTTAATCATTAAATAAAATCTTAATTTCCCAATTTCAAAATATTATAATTAGAAAATATGCTATACTAATTAAGTTTCAAACCAAACTCATCCATTTAATACACACACACACACATTATAAATAGAAAACAGTTTATTAACTTATTAAAAGATAAATTCAATAATTAAATATTTAAATAAAGAAGATTATTAAATTAATTTCAAATTTATTTACAGAAATTATCAAATTAATTTAAATTTTATACACAGATTATTAAATTGATATTGTCAAAAATTCCGGGATATCACAATCCTCCCCCCTTAAAAGAATTTCGCCCCCGAAATTTAAAATAAAGGTAATTTAATAATCTTATTAAAGATATAATTTTAACACACAGCATATGTTAATCATATGCTAACAATCAAAGCGAACAATTCACACAATCAAAACAAATCTAATTTTCCAGAAAAAATTCTGAATAGAACTTCCACGAGTTTCCTCGGTATAAATATCGGGATACTCGCTCTATAGAATCCAAACAATCAATACTACTAAGCTATAGAGCTCTTATTCATCTAGATCTACAAAACTAAACGGGAAATCAGACTACAGACGAGTCTGACTCAACAACTAAACCTCCTGAACTGCTGATTCTACAACTAGAAATAGATCAAACACGTACTCCCTCCGAGATACGTGAAACACACTGAATCCCAGTTATCCAAACTGGCAATTCAACTCTTGAAAACTAAACACTTATCTTACCAAAACACAGAAGAAATACAAAACACCTCGAAGCTAGCTTCACAAACTTGCCAAAACTTATAGCTCCTTGGATCGGAGAAAAACTTAACCAAAACCCAATCTCCGACTCCAGAATCCAAATTCCTCCGTCTCTTATCCATAAAATTCTTTGGACAATCCTGGACTATCAACATCCCTCCTGATCAGCTCAACTCTTGCTGATGCCTCTAGAAACAGACTGGACCAAAACAACCCAACACAATAATCTCCTCGAGATCAATCCAAAACCAAGAATACGAACTCTACTCCATAAACAACAAAAGGCAGAACAAACTTCTCCTTATCCGAAAAAGAAAAACTGTAATATCCCGGAATTTCCAGGAGTTTAAAATGTTGATAATCTCTTAAGTTAAATTATTTAAACTGATAAAATTGTTATTTTCAAAGATAATTAACCAAGTAATATAATATAATATTTTAATTTTGGTTATAAATTGACTTATTGTTTTCAAAATTTATAAGTATGTTTAAATGCATTTATATCTGTGTATTTAAATCTGTGTATTTTAAATTGATTTTAAAATAGGATATATTATTTGTAAATAATAATATGCTTATATAAAAATTGATATTTATTTATTTAAATTGATTTTAGATTTGATTTTTAAATTTGACTTTGAAAATGAATATAAATTTGAATTCTAAGAAATACATACATATTAAAATAGAATAATAATATAGTTTGGTTTCAAATTATATAGATGATGTTTTTAATTAAAAATAAGATTTGTTTATTTTGTTTTTATAGAAATTTATGTATGAAAATTTGATTTGTGTTTATTTAATAAAATAAATACAAGGCTTTCTGAAATAGCATCTTTAAAATTTAGTTTGAAATATTGTATATAAATTGATTTTATTTTATGTTCTTTTCAAAGATTGTACTTATATAAATTTAGCATACATTTATAAATGTAAAAATCTATTTTTTTATTAGATATTTAAATAGAAAAGCATTTTTCAAATTAAGAAAACATGTTTGTTCATTAGGAAATAATTTAAAAAGTCTTTTAAATTTTCTTTTAAAATAAAAACAAACTATATTTGACATGTGTTAAGTTTTAAAACACCTTGTTAACAAGTGTAAAAAACATTTGTGTAATTAAAAGACAAGTGTCCATTATTGTTTTTAATTTTCTTTTTAATTTAATAAAATCTGAAACTTGCCTATATAATCACCCTTTCTCTCCATTTTCTTTTTCTTTAAAAACTTTTGTTCATTCCTGGAAAAGAAAACTAGATCTATCATGCAAACTTTTACTCATTCCAAACCAGAAATCTTCAAAACAAATCAGCATCAATTCTTCAATTCAAACCATGTTCAAAAACCTGAAACATTTAATTCTGTCTACCAAAACCTGTAACCTTTTCAATTTGCAAATACAAAACAATTTTCAAAACACCCCTCAAACTCAAGTCAAATGCCTGAAATCTTCTCAAACCATTTGTACAATCAAAAGAAAATTCTGGAAATTTGTTTACCTGAAGTATTTTGTGTGAAAATCAAACTGCAAAGCCTGCAGTTGTTCTCAAAACAAAATCACAGCCAGTTTTCAATCCCCATGTCTGCCTCAATTTTTAAATGCATGCAAGTTTTTAAGATGGAAATCTGAAGCAACCTGAAGCACTGTAACAAACAAAAGGGGGATGAAGCTTTTCTCTGTTTCAAATAAAGCTTCATCATCAATTCAAAGTATATTTGCAAGTTCAGTTCAAAGCATCTTGAAAATTTCCAGTTCATCTTCAAAACCTTTGTCCTTCTTTTAAATTGAGGTGAGTAAACAAATTATTAAAATTTAAGTGGAAATTTTCTGTTGCATGATTTTGAAATGGTGATTGTTTTATATGCATAGCAGTTTGCCTCTGTAGATATGATTATGCAATGGGTTTTGATATATTTGAAAACTGTGTATGTTGCTTCCCTTCTTCTCTTTGTAAAGTTTGAGTTTAAGCCAAATCTTCAAGTTATCTTCCAAATTAAAAAACAGATAGAATTTTGTTTTAAGCAAAATAAGTTAAATTAGTATAAACTAAGAATAAAGAAATAAAGCTATGTTCTGGTTTGAAATTTCCTCTGGAAACAAATAATGCAGTAGCAAAATTATTACCAAATATTGAAATCAAATGTTAATTTTTATAAATTCAAGCTTATATCTTGGATCAGTTAGGAAAATTAGGATTTTTGAAGCAAGTATCTCAATTTTTAAAAGTGTAGTGGGGGAGGAATTGGGGTTTTCCTGCAATTTGGGATTTTGCAAATCTGTTGATTATGTGCATTCGGGTGACTCGAGATTGTTGATGGAGCTAGGTGAAGTATCAGTGAGTGTAGCAAAAATAGTTGAAGAATTTATAAATCATTGTGGAGTTTGATTTTGTCAGAAATTTATTTTTAACCTAGTTTTGGGTTCTACTGTAAAACAAACTACTATACCTTCTTCTCTGCATCGAGTTGGAAGAAATTCAGGGGAGTGAAAGCGCGGTGAGTCAGCGTCTCATAGCCGAAATCGTGGCGGTTATCATCATCGGAGGCGAGGGTGCAGAGGATTTTACTGGTGATGTATTTGGGCTCAGTTTCACTTGAAGTACTCGATTTTGATTCGAGGCATGAAGTGGTGTTTGGTTGGTCGTAGGGGTTTGCGGGGTGCTTGGGTGGCTTGTCGGAGATGTCGACGTTGGCCGGAATGGAGCCGGCACTGGTGCAGGTTGCACGGAGGTGGGTTGATTTCAGTGGATGTGTTTGGTTTGGGGTTGTTTGTTTCCTCGAAGGGAAACTCGGGTAGTAGGGGAGATAGCTCGAGTATTTTTGGTTGTGGCTCGGGGTATTACTCACGTGGACTTTGGGTTTTGAGTTGATGTGTCAAACTGTTTGTTTTAACAGTTTAATTTTTTTAAATTAAAACAGTTTTAAATTTTAAAAAGGGGCAGATTGTTTTAAAAAAAATGTACTTGTACTTGAATTCAAATATATATGGGTTGTACCCAAATTAATGTTCAACCTGATTTTTAGTTTAAAATATAAAATAAGTTTTAAACTTTAAATAGTTTAAATTAAATTAAAATTCTTGTCTTGAATTGAATTGTTTTTATAAATAAACTTGTATGATGTTTTAAATGTCTTAAGTTAAAATCTTAATGTTATTTTCAAAACTTATTTTGAAATATAAAAGGGAATTTTAAGTAAATGTTTATTTAAATTAATTAGTGGAAATGATTTATTAATTAATAATTAAAGTTTAAGATAATTTATGAACTTGGAATTAGAATTGTTAATTAATAATTAAAGAAAGTAATTAATAATTTCTTTATAATTTAATTTAATTAATGAATTAAGTTAAGTAAAGATTTCAAGATGTATTTAAGATAATGTTTATCTTAAATAATAATTAAGTATTAATAATTTGTAATTAGTTAGTTAATTAAGGAATTTTAAGTTAATTAATTTATTTAATTATTATTTTAAAGGGGGTTAATTAAGTAATTAATTAAGTACAATTATTTATTTAGTTAACTATTAATTAAGATGATGATTTAATTTATGACTAATGATAAATTAAATTTTAATTACTTATTTATTTAAGTAATTAAGAGTTAATTAAAATAGTAATTAATTAATACTTAATAAAGGTTTTATTAAGTTTTAATTGGGTTTTCTTAATTAATAATTAAAGGATTATTAAAATATAATGCTAGTTAATTAAGAATTAATTAACTATTTTTATTTAAGGTTAATTAATTGTAATTAAGAATTAATTAATTTTAATTATGGATTAATTAATTTGTAATTAAGATTGTTAATTAATAATTAAGTTTATTAATTAATGATTAAGAGATAATTAAATTGTTAATTAAGTTTAATTAATTAATTATAAAGGTAATTAGTGATTAATTACTTTGTATTAAAGGATTGATTAATAATTAAGGTTTATTAATTAATAGTTGATGATAGTTAATTTGTTAATTGTAGATTAAATTGGTTAAGGAGTAATTAAGGGATGAATTACTAGATTATGTTTTATGAGATGAGCGAAATCAAAGTTAATTAATTTGTTAGTTAATTAAACATAGTCACTTGATAAAAGATTAAGTATGATTTCTAAATAAAGTTTTGATAAGGCTAATTACTTGAGATAAGTAAGTGATAAATTACTAATTGGGAAGTAATTTTTAAATGAATAATTACTTGGTAAAGTAATTAAGGGTTTATTACTTGGTGTAATAAATCAATGAATTTATAAAATAATTAAGAAGTAATTAAAAATAATTAATTAATGTTTACATTTGATTAATTGAAAGTAATTAATTTAAGCATGATTAATTAATATAACTAATTAAGAAATAATGTAATTAATTAAAGTTAATAAATAAATAAAAGTAATTAATTAAGGTTCATTAATTGATATGATTAATGAGAAGAATTAAGGATTAATTACTTGATTTAGAATTAATTAATCATGGTTGATTAATTAGGATGGAGATTTAGTAATTGGTTTAACCAATCGTTATTTAAGCAAGATTTATTGTGATGAAGGTAATTAATTTAATTAATTTTAAATTAATTAAGAGATGAAGTAATTAATTTTATTCATTTTAAATTAATTAGAGATAGAGATAGTTAATTTAATTCATTTTAAATTAATTATATTGTGGTATGAGTAAATCATTACTTATGTATGAATGGATGACATTGATCGTCTTGAATGCTTTGTGATCTCAGTAATGAGATAAGTATTGTTGTATGATATGAATACTTGGTTGCATTGTGATGATTACATAGATTATCAATTGGGATGTTGATATATGGATTATCTATTATGATATTGATAATGTGGATTACCTGTTATTTGATAATGGTGATTATCAATTGTGATTTGTGAGTTATCTATCTGTATGTATATAGATACTGTATTGAATTGTTTTAAAACCTTTAAAACAACTTGGACCTAAAAGACACGCTTTGGATTTCGATGAGACCGGGATCGGGTTTCCATATTTGGATATCTGAAAACCACATCGATTCCAAATAACGCTAGGTCGTGAATCCAAATGGAGCTTTGTGAAGACTTGAGGTGTAAGGAATATACGTCAGTATAACTCTGTGGGTGATTCCATAATGAGTTTGACGGAATTAGTTCTTATAGGTTCGATATGGTAGTTTAGAGCACAAGGGTTATCGTCGTTAACGCTGAGGGTGATTCCAAAATGAGTGTAACGAGATAATGCCTTCGGTTTCGTTCGAACCCGGAACGAACTTGTATGGATTGAATGCTTTCAGAACATCGTCAGGTGGACGATGAGCATTCTAAGTGTTGTGTTCACTAAAGGTAATCGTAGCCTCAAGCCTGATCAACCGGCAATGGCTAAAACAGGGGAGGTGCAGCAAGGCTTCGTGGGTAGCCCCCACTTGAGAGTAAGATTTACCCGTCTAGAGGTCCTTTTTTATTTCGGCTGTGTGGGCGGTTGAATAGATACATCCACCGGGGTTGTCTTATTTTGAACTGTTCAGTAAGGAACGGGTCCGGCTTTGTGTTGCAGGGGAGCGGGCATACTCCTCGGTATGGTGATCTAGGCCACGTACTGTGACGGGCGGTACCCCAGTAGCCCTGCCATTGTATGGAATCCAAAATCCAATAAGTGCCATCGGATTTGATTATATTACCCACTTCTGTGGCTAGTAGCTGGAATTTAATCATGTAACAATTTCAGCTATTTCTTATTTATTTAAAACCCTAGACACTATTATAATATCATCGGATTTTCTATCAAATGTTTTGGTTAACGTAAGGTAAAAACCTTTCCATGTTTATGTGTGGGACGTCTTACGTGATACCTTTTCTTTCAAAAGGTTTTTAAAGTTAAGTAACTTTAACCCGTTTACTCACACCAGACCCGTGTCTGACCCAGAGTTTATTCTATTTTTCTTAAACTCTTGGGTACTCAAATTTTTACGAGTAGCCAAGGGATTCAGGTTAGGATTTTAGGTTGGCTTGACGAATTCTGGAGGAGCAATGGAGCAGGAGGCTTCTGCGTATAGCTATAGAGTATTCCGCTGTGTGTTCTCTAAGTTGTTGTCTTTGAGTTATATCGAGTTGTATAACTAGACAGGTGCTTATAACTGTCTAGTATGAGTTGATTATGCTGTGTATCTCTGATGTATATGATACTATGTAATGTATTATGTGATTAATATAATTTATTCGTTCCGCTGTTTAGATTCTGATGCTGTTTCTTTCTTCTTCTCTGTCTTTTCTCTTTTCTATCCCTTTCTTTCTTAAAGATGATGCGATTTTCTTTGGTAAGAAAGTGGGTCGTCTCATTTGGTATCAGAGCATTAGGTTGAGTGAATACCTAGGCTCTGTAGTGGTGTCTTTCTTGAGAGAGCGTACTTGTAAATTTTATATATAACTATATATATATATATATATATATATATATATATTTCTACATATCCGTTGAGTTACCTGTTCGGGTTTTCCAATATAAGTTATAAAGGTAGATGAGGTAGTGGTGTGTGTAACACGACTACAATTGATTAGAGTTTAAATGTTTGAGGTTGGAAGTGTATTTGTCGAGACTGTAGACCTAATAATGTCTCGAGTAATCTTTGTAGTTTGGTGTAAGAATTTCATTGATCTCTGAAGGAAACCTGTTAAGGTTCGGAGATTATCTTTGAAGTGTAAGTTTGATTGCGCTCGTGTGAGCGGATTTTTGAGATTTGGATCTGTCGGTTAGGCAGAAGTAAGTGGTGGTATCTTGGCAACCTCAGGAAGTAGTAGCTGTGTGATGAGATGCAGTGACTATGGATTGTCTCCGAAGATGTTTTCTTTTGGAGCAAGTTTAAGGAAGTGTGTCTGTTTCGGAGTTGTAGCTGAGTTCAGCAGGATGTATGTGTTTGGTTGGAAGTCCGAGTTTCTCAAGGAGCTTTGGGTAAAGAGTTTTTGGCATCTGTGCTAGCGGTGCAGCTCGGGAATGTTCTGTGTTTCAGCAGGAAGATCTTTTTGGCTTAACATTTCCTTAAGGTAGAATTCAGAAGCAGCAGTGAGGATCTGTTTCTTCAATGGAATAGTTGGTCAAGGATAAATTGTTCTGATTAGTGGAGAGAGAACAATATTTTGGATATTGGATTGGTTGATCGCAAAAGTGACTTGCGATGGTTTGGCAATTATCTTAGATAGTCTTTTGCTTGGATTTGTGGCATTTCTAGAGGATATAGAAGTTGTGGAGTTGTCGAATATATTTCTTCAGGAAAGTTATAGATTTGCCCGCATTGGAGTTTAAGTTCAGAATTGACTTGATGTCAGGAGTGATACCGATGATTCAGTTGGGTAGAAGGTTGTTTCCTAGGTTGATTGTTTGGTGAAGCAGCTCTGTATTTCTTGGAATTTTTTTTGAACCTTAGTTTCGAGATGTGATGTTTAGTCTGTGCTTATGTTCATTCTACGACATTTTCATCTGCTCCAGATCAGAGTTATGCAGCGGAAGCAAGGTGGCTGTTGTTCTTGAGTAGAAGCAACTGGGAATTGCAGTGTTTTAGATTAGAGAGTTTCTTCTGAATTTATTTTTCAGAATCTGAGGCAAGTTGGCGAGTGATTCTGTTCTGTCTTTCCACATGGGAGAAGTTGTTTTCTTCTATTAATAGTAAAGTTTGGTTTTGATGTTTGAAATGATCTTGTGAGGATCAGTTTGTGAGTTGATCCAGTTTGTTTGTAAAGCATCAGCGAAGGTTGAGCTGATCAGAAAGGATCTGTACGCAGCCCGGATCGTCCGTGAAGTTTTTGAGATTAAGTAACGGAAGAATTTGGAATTCGAAGTTGGAGGCTTCGACGTTGTTGAAGTTTTCTCCGGTAAAGGGAGCAATGAGATTTTGAAGTGATCTCTAGGTATATTGGATTCTTTTGAGTTTTTGTAGAGATCAGTGCTTTGGTTTGAAGAGTTGAATTGCCAGTTTGGAAGACTGGAATTCAAAATATTTCACGTGTCTCTGAGGGAGTACGTGTTTTGGTCCATCACTGGTTTCAAGACCAATAGTTCTGTGAAGGATTTAGTTGTTGATCAGACTTGTCTTTGGTCTGGTATCTTGTGTAGATTTTAGATCTAGCTAAGTAGGAACTCAGTAGCTTAGAAGTATAGCTAGTTTGGGCTTAGTAGAGCGAGTATCCCTGTGTCTGTACTGGGGAAACTCGAGATAATTTTAGGAAGTTTATCGGATCTGTGTCCGGATAGCTGGTGTTATTTATTTAAATTGGTTGTTTGGATGGAATTGTTTGTTTGATTGATAGTGTATGGCTGTTATGTATGTCTGAATTTGTTGAAATAAGAAATAAAACTATGGATTATCTTTGTTTTAAATTTCGAGGACGAAATTCTTTTAAGGGGGGAGGAATGTAACATCTCGGAATTTCCAGGAGTTTAAAATGTTGATAATCTCTTAAGTTAAATTATTTAAACTGATAAAATTGTTATTTTCAAAGATAACCAACCAAGTAATATAATATAATATTTTAATTTTGGTTATAAATTGACTTATTGTTTTCAAAATTTATAAGTGTGTTTAAAATGCATTTATGTCTGTGTATTTAAATCTGTGTATTTTAAATTGATTTTAAAATAGGATATATTATTTGTAAATAATAATATGCTTATATAAAAATTGATATTTATTTATTTAAATTGATTTTAGATTTGATTTTTAAATTTGACTTTGAAAATGAATATAAATTTAAATTTTAAGAAATACATACATATTAAAATAGAATAATAATATAGTTTGGTTTCAAATTATATAGATGATGTTTTTAATTAAAAATAAGATTTGTTTATTTTGTTTTTATAGAAATTTATATATGGAAATTTAATTTGTGTTTATTTAATAAAATAAATACAAGGCTTTTTGAAATAGCATCTTTAAAATTTAGTTTGAAATATTGTATATAAATTGATTTTATATTATGTTCTTTTCAAAGATTGTACTTATATAAATTTAGCATACATTTATAAATGTAAAAATGTATTTGTTTATTAGACATTTAAATAGAAAAGCATTTTTCAAATTAAGAAAACATGTTTGTTCATTAGGAAATAATTTAAAAAGTCTTTTAAATTTTCTTTTAAAATAAAAACAAACTATATTTGACATGTGTTAAGTTTTAAAACACCTTGTTAACAAGTGTAAAAAACATTTGTGTAATTAAAAGACAAGTGTCCATTATTGTTTTTAATTTTCTTTTTAATTTAATAAAATCTGAAACTTGCCTATATAATCACCCTTTCTCTCCATTTTCTTTTTCTTTAAAAACTTCTGTTCATTCCTGAAAAAGAAAACTAGATCTATCATGCAAACTTTTACTCATTCCAAACCAGAAACCTTGAAAACAAATCTGCATCAATTCTTCAATTCAAACCATGTTCAAAAACCTGAAACATTTAATTCTGTCTACCAAAACCTGTAACCTTTTCAATTTGCAAATACAAAACAATTTTCAAAACACCCTCAAACTCAAGTCAAATGCCTGAAATCTTCTCAAACCATTTGTACAATCAAAAGAAAATTCTGGAAATTTGTTTACCTGAAGTATTTTGTGTGCAAATCAAACTGCAAAGCCTGCAGTTGTTCTCAAAACAAAATCACAGCCAGTTTTCAATCCCCATGTCTGCCTCAGTTTTTAAATGCATGCAAGTTTTTAAGATGAAAATCTGAAGCAACCTGAAGCACTGTAACAAACAAAAGGGGGATGAAGCTTTTCTTTGTTTCAAATAAAGCTTCATCATCAATTCAAAGTATATTTGCAAGTTCAGTTCAAAGCATCTTGAAAATTTCCAGTTCATCTTCAAAACCTTTGTCCTTCTTTTAAATTGAGGTGAGTAAACAAATTATTAAAATTTAAGTGGAAATTTTCTATTGCATGATTTTGAAATAGTGATTGTTTTATATGCATAGCAGTTTGCCTCTGTAGATATGATTATGCAATGGGTTTTGATATATTTGAAAACTGTGTATGTTGCTTCCCTTCTTCTCTTTGTAAAGTTTGAGTTTAAGCCAAATCTTCAAGTTATCTTCCAAATTAAAAAACAGATAGAATTTTGTTTTAAGCAAAATAAGTTAAATTAGTATAAACTAAGAACAAAGAAATAAAGCTATGTTCTGGTTTGAAATTTCCTCTGGAAACAAATAATGCAGTAGCAAAATTATTACCAAATATTGAAATCAAATGTTAATTTTTATAAATTCAAGCTTATATCTTGGATCAGTTAGGAAAATTAGGATTTTTGAAGCAAGTATCTCAATTTTTAAAAGTGTAGTGAGGGAGGAATTGGGGTTTTCCTGCAATTTGGGATTTTGCAAATTCTGTTGATTCTGTGCATTCGGGTGACTCGAGATTGTTGATGGAGCTAGGTGAAGTATCAGTGAGTGTAGCAAAAATAGTTGATGAATTTATAAATCATTGTGGAGTTTGATTTTGTCATAAATTTATTTTTAACCTAGTTTTGGGTTCTACTGTAAAACAAACTACTGTACCTTCTTCTCTGCATCGAGTTGGAAGAAATTCAGGGGAGTGAAAGCGCGGTCAGTCAGCGTCTCATAGCCGGAATCGTGGCGGTTATCATCATCGGAGGCGAGGGTGCAGAGGATTTTACCGGTGATGTATTTGGGCTCAGTTTCACCTTAAGTGCTCGATTTTGATTCGAGGCATGAAGTGGTGTTTGGTTGGTCGTAGGGGTTTGCGGGGTGCTTGGGTGGCTTGTCGGAGATGTCGACGTTGGCCGGAATGGAGCCGGCACCGGTGCAGGTTGCACGGAGGTGGGTTGATGTCAGTGGATGTGTTTGGTATGGGGTTGTTTGTTTCCTCGAAGGGAACTCGGGTAGTAGGGGAGATAGCTCGAGTATTTTTGGTTGTGGCTCGGGGTATTACTCGCGTGGACTCTGGGTTTTGAGTTGCTGCGTCAAACTGTTTGTTTTAACAGTTTAAATTTTTTAAATTAAAACAGTTTTAAATTTTAAAAAGGGGCAGATTGTTTTAAAAAAAATGTACTTGTACTTGAATTCAAATATATATGGGTTGAACCCAAATTAATGTTCAACCTGATTTTTAGTTTAAAATATAAAATAAGTTTTAAACTTTAAATAGTTTAAAGTAAATTAAAATTCTTGCCTTGAATTGAATTGTTGTTATAAATAAACTTGTATGATGTTTTAAATGTATTAAGTTAAAATCTTAATGTTATTTTCAAAACTTATTTTGAAATATAAAAGAGAATTTTAAGTAAATGTTTATTTAAATTAATTAGTGGAAATGATTTATTAATTAACAGTTAAAGTTTAAGATAATTTATGAACTTGGAATTAGAATTGTTAATTAATAATTAAGGAAAGTAATTAATAATTTCTTTATAATTTAATTTAATTAATGAATTAAGTTAAGTAAAGATTTCAAGATGTATTTAAGATAATGTTTATCTTAAATAATAATTAAGCATTAATAATTTGTAATTAGTTAGTTAATTAAGGAATTTTAAGTTAATTAATTTATTTAATTATTATTTTAAAGGGGGTTGATTAAGTAGTTAATTAAGTACAATTATTTATTTAGTTAACTATTAATTAAGATGATGATTTAATTTATGACTAATGATAAATTAAATTTTAATTACTTATTTATTTAAGTAATTAAGAGTTAATTGAAACAGTAATTAATTAATACTTAATAAAGGTTTTATTAAGTTTTAATTAGGTTTTCTTAATTAATAATTAAAGGATTATTAAAATATAATGCTAGTTAATTAAGAATTAATTAACTATTTTTATTTAAGGTTAATTAATTGTAATTAAGAATTAATTAATTTTAATTATGGATTAATTAATTTGTAATTAAGATTGTTAATTAATAATTAAGTTTATTAATTAATGATTAAGAGATAATTAAATTGTTAATTAAGTTTAGTTAATTAATTATAAAGGTAATTAGCGATTAATTACTTTGTATTAAAGGATTGATTAATAATTAAGGTTTATTAATTAATAGTTGATGATAGTTAATCTGTTAATTGAAGATTAAATTGGTTAACGAGTAATTAAGGGATGAATTACTCGATTATGTTTTATGAGATGAGTGAAATTAAAGTTAATTAATTTGTTAGTTAATTAAACATAGTCACTTGATAAAAGATTAAGTATGATTTCTAAATAAAGTTTTGATAAGGCTAATTACTTGAGATAAGTAAGTGATAAATTACTAATTGGGAAGTAGTTTTTAAATGAATAATTACTTGGTAAAGTAATTAAGGGTTTATTACTTGGTGTAATAAATCAATGAATTTATGAAGTAATTAAGAAGTAATTAAAAATAATTAATTAATGTTTATATTTGATTAATTGAAAGTAATTAATTTAAGCATGATTAATTAATATAACTAATTAAGAAATAATGTAATTAATTAAAGCTAATTAATAAATAAAAGTAATTAATTAAGGTTCATTAATTGATATGATTAATGAGAAGAATTAAGGATTAATTACTTGATTTAGAATTAATTAATCATGGTTGATTAATTAGGATGATGATTTAGTAATTGGTTTAGCTAATGGTTATTTAAGCAAGATTTATTGTGATGAAGGTAATTAATTTAATTAATTAAGAGATGAAGTAATTAATTTAATTCATTTTAAATTAATTAGAGATAGAGATAGTTAATTTAATTCATTTTAAATTAATTATGTTGTAGTATGAGTAAATCATTACTTACGTATTAATGGATGACATTGATTGTCTTGAATGCTATGTGATCTCAGTAATGAGATAAGTATGGTTGTATGATATGAATACTTGGTTGCATTGTGATGATTACATAGATTATCAATTGGGATGTTGATATATGGATTATCTATTATGATATTGATAATGTGGATTACCAGTTATTTGATAATGTTGATTATCAATTGTAATTTGTGAGTTATCTATCTGTGTGTATATAGATACTGTATTGAATTGTTTTAAAACCTTTAAAACAACTTGAACCTAAAAGACACGCTTTGGATTTCGATGAGACCGGGATCGGGTTTCCATATTTGGATATCCGAAAACCACATCGATTCCAAATAACGCTAGGTCGTGAATCCAAATGGAGCTTTGTGAAGACTCGAGGTGTAAGGACTATACGTCAGTATAACTTTGTGGGTGATTCCGTAATGAGTTTGACAGAATTAGTTCTTATAGGTTCGAGATGGTAGTTTAGAGTGCAAGGGTTATCGTCGTTAACTCTAAGGGTGATTCCAAAATGAGTGTAACGAGATAATGCCTTCGGTTTCGTTCGAATCCGGAACGAACTTGTATGGATTGAATGCTTTCAGAACATCGTCAGGTGGACGATGAGCATTCTAAGTAATGTGTTCACTAAAGGTAATCGTAGCCTCAATCCTCATCAACCGGGAATGGCTAAAACAGGGGAGGTGCAGCAAGGCTTCGTGGGTAGCCCCCACTTGAGAGTAAGATTTACCCCTGTCTATAGGTCCCTTTTTATTTCGGCTGTGTGGACGGTTGAATAGCTACATCCGCCGAGGTTGTCTTATTTGGAATTGTTCAGTAAGGAATGGGTCCGGCTTTGTGTTGCAGGGTAGCGGGCGTACTCCTCGGTACGGTGATCTAGGACACGTACTGTGACGGGCGGTACCCCAGTAGCCCTGCCATTGTATGGAATCCAAAATTCAATAAGTGCCATCGGATTTGATTGTACTACCCACTTTTGTGGCTAGTAGCTGGAATTTAATCATGTAACAATTTCGGCTATTTCTTATTTATTTGAAAACCCTAGACACTATTATAATATCATCGGATTTCCTATCAAATGTTTTGGTTAGCGTAAGGTATAAATATTTCCATGTTTATGTGTGGGAAGTCTTACGTGATATCTTTTCTTTCAAAAGGTTTTTAAAGTTAAGCTACTTTAACCCATTTACTCACACCAGACCCATGTCTGACCCGGAGTTTATTCTGTTTTTCTTAAACTCTTGGGTACTCAAATTTTTACGAGTAGCCAAGGGATTCAGGTTAGGATTTTAGGTTGGCTTGACGAATTCCGGAGGAGCAATGGAGCAGGAGGCTTCTGCGTATAGCTATAGAGTATTCCGTTGTGTGTTCTCTAAGTTTTTATCTTTGAGTTGTATCGAGTTGTATAACCAGACAGGTGTTTATAACTGTCTAGTATGAGTTGATTATGCTGTGTATCTCTGATGTATATGATACTATGTAATGTATTATGTGATTAATATAATTTATTCGTTCCGCTGTTTAGATTCTGATGTTGTTTCTTTCTTCTTCTCTGTCTTTTCTCTTTTCTATACCTTTCTTTCTTAAAGATGATGCGATTTTCTTTGGTAAGAAAGTCGGGTCGTCTCAAAAACAGATGCACCCCCAAACTGCTTCCGCTGCACCACTCTGATCCGAAGTAGAAGAAAATGCAGATGAAGAACACGAGCTCAAACTGGACAACACATCTCAGAAATATGGTTCCACCTATCCATAAAGAAAACTCAGAAATTCCTCCGAAACTTGAGTTGCTTCACCAACTCTATCTCAAGGAACCATCCTTCTACTAAACTGAACCACCGGTACCACTCCTGGAATCCAAATCGATAGGAAAACTTGATCTACAGATGCGGACAAACCTCTGACTTCCCTGAAGACATTCGAAAAATCTCCAACAACCTAAGAGAACACTCTAACTATCGCAGGTCAGTTTTGCGATCAACCCGTACTAATATCCAAAGAAACTGCTCTCTCTACCAATCAGAACAGCTTATGCTGGCCTAGCCAACTCACCCAAGAAAAGGATTCACATTGCTGCTTCTGAATTCCATCTTCATAAAAACTTCTCTGCCAGAAGACTTCCTACCAACACGAAATACTTCAAGCTGCACTGCTAACACCAAAGCCAAAGAATTCCTAATCCAAAGCTCTTCGAGAAACTCGGATCTTAAAACAAACAGAAGCACCCTTCTGGACTCAACCACAACACTAAGCAGACTCACTTCCTTACTCTTGTTCCAAAGAAACATCTTCGGAAACATCCATAGTTACTGCATCTCATCACGCAGCTACTACTTCCTGAGGTATCAAGATACCATCACTAACTTGCTTCTGCCCTATCGACAGATCCAAACTCAACTCATCCAACTCTGCACTTCAAAAATGAACTCCAAACCTTAACAGGTTTCCTTCAGAGATCGATGAAATCCTTACTCCAAGCTAACTCACTCGAGATGGTATTAGGTCTACAGTCTCCACAGATCCACTTCCAACCTCAAACATTCAAACTCCAACCAATGGTAGTTGTGTTACACACACCACTACCTCATCTACCTTTATAACTTATATTGGAAAAACCCGAACAGGTAACCCAATCAGATAGGTAGAAATAGATAAATATATATATATATATATACATATATATATATATTAAAAATACAAATACGCTCTCTCAAGATAGACACCACTCAGAGTCTAGGTATTCGCTCAACCTAGCACTCTGATACCAACTGAGACGACTCGACTTTTCTCCATAGAAAGTCGTATCATCTTTAAGAAATAAAGGGATAGAAAAGATAAAAGAAAGAAGAGAAAGAAGAAACAACACTAGAATCTCAACAGCGGAATGAATAAATTATATTAATAACATAAGTATTACATAGTTTACAACAATTATCAGAGTTACACGGACAATACATCACATACTAGACAGTTATAAACACATGTCTAGTTATTACAACTCAAAACTCAATACAGAAAACACTCAGATATACCAACACAGCGGAAAACTATATAACTACTACACGGAAGCCTCCTGCTCCATTGCTCTTCCACAATTCGTCAAAGCCAACCTGAATCCCTTGGCTACTCGTAAAAATTTGAGTACCCAAGAGTTTAAGAAAAACAGAAATGAACTCCGGGTCAGACATGGGTCTAGTGTGAGTAACATGTTAAAGTTGCTTAACTTTGAAAAACCTTTGAAAAGAAAAGGTATCACGTAAGACTTCCCACACATAAACATGGAAAATTTTTTACCTTACGCTAACCAAAACAATTGATAGGAAATCCGATGATATTATAATAGGTCTAGGGTTTTCAAGTAAACAAGAAATAGTCGAAATTGTTACATTTATTAAATTCCATCTACTAGCCACAAAAGTGGGCAATACAATTAAAACCGAGGGCACTTATTGGATTTTGGATTCCATACAATGGCAGGGCTACCGGGGTACCGCCCATCACAGTATGTGGCCTAGATCACCGTACTGAGGATCACTCCAAATCCCCTGCAACACAAAGCCGGAACCATTCCTTACTGATCAGTTCTGAACAAGACCACCCCGCAGTTATGATCAGCAACCGCACCACAAAGCCGAAATAAAAGGGACATCTAGACAGGGGTAAATCTCATCCTACTTGGGCATGACCCACTTAGCCTTGCTGCACCTCCCCTGTTTTAGCCATTCCCAGTTGATGAGGCTTGAGGCTACGATTACCTTTATAGGACATATCGCTTAGAATGCTCATCGTCCACCTGACGATGTTCTGAAAGCATTCAATCCATACAAGTTCGTTCCGGGTTCGAACGAAACCGAAGGCATTATCTTGTTACACTCATTTTGGAATCACCCTCAGAGTTAACGACGATAACCCTTGCACTCTGAATCTTCATCTTCACTTGAGATTCACGACCTATCGTTAATTTGGATCTATGTGGTTTTCGGATATCCAAATATGGAAACCCGATCTCGGTCTCATCGAAATCCAAAACGTGTCTTTTAAGGCCAAGTTGTTTTAAAGTTCAAAAAAATTCAATTATCTATATACACACAGATAGATAATTCACATCACAATAGATAATCAAAATTATCATCATCAACAGATAATCCATATCAGCATTTTAAACAGATAATCCATATCATCATCACAATGCAACCAATGCATACATATCACATAACATTACTCATCTCATAGCTGAGATTACAAACCATTCAAGGCAACCAATATCATCCATCAAACATAAGCAATGATCTAATGATCATACCATCTATAATTAATTTAAAATAAATTAAATTAATTACATCATCTCTAATTAATTTAAAGTGAATTAAATTAATTACTTCATCATTGTAATCCTGCTTAACTTAACCATTAATTGATTACAAATCAATTAAATAAATCACCATCTTATTATTCATTTCAATTAATCATTACTGATTAACAATTCCCTAATTGCAATAAGTAATTAGCCTTTAGATTAATTACATGAGTTAATTATACTTAACACTCTACAATAATTGATTTTTAATTACTTAATCAATTAATTAACTAAAGTTAATTACATTAATCATTTATTAATTAATTACTTCATTTATTAATTATTCCTTGATTAATCAATTCTAAATTACATCATTAATTTTATTAATTCATGATTTCTAATTTAATCAATATCTCTATATAAATTAATTACCTTAATTAATTAATCTGCAATCAAACCACATATATATTAGTCACCCTTGATTAATAACATCCAGTAATTAACTACACTTAATTACTTCATTCCATAAATTAATTACCCTTAATTAATTATCTCAAATTAATCCCTTGATTAATTACAAAGTAATTTAATCTAAATTACTTCCATCATCAAACATCTTTAATTACATCCAGTAATTATCAATTAATTACTTCCCTAAGTAATTACAATTCTATTAATTACATAAAGTAATTATCAAATCATCAAATGTTTAAATCAATTAAACTTAATTAATTAACCTAAACAAATCATATTAACACAATTAATTACATTAAGTAATTAATTCATTAATTACTTCTATTAAGTAATTAAACATAAACAATTCACAAATGATTATTATTAATTAATTAATCTAATTAATTATCAAAATTAATCACATTAATTAATTATTAAATAATCTTAAGTCAATGACCTTCACTAAAAAATCGTTAATTAAATTATTAAGAAATTAATTCAGATTAACCATTATTAATTACAAATTAATTAATATTTAATTACCAAATAGTTAATATTTAATTATTAATTAATTAAGTTTTAATTACAATCTTAATTAATCCTTAATTACTTGATTAATTAATTCTTTATCATTAATTAAAATCTAATTAATAATCCTTAATTACAGATTAATTAACCTTAATTAATTAATCTTAAACCTTAATTAATTTATTTAAAAAAAAATTCATAATTACTTAATTAATCATCCATATCATTAATTAAATAAATAACTAATTACCTATCTTAATTATCTTAATAATTTAATGAATCCAATTCATTAAATTTTATTTATCATTAATATAAACATTTCTTACTTAATTAAGCATTTAAAAACAATTTGTTTTTAAATTTAATTTAAATTCCATTTTAAACTTCATTTTAAAGTTAAGATTTTAAAAATGAAAACCAGTTTATCTAAACAAGGTTTTAAAACAATTTGAAACCTTTTTATCTTATATGTTAAAGAAACATTCATTATATATGATAAGTTTAAAAGAATTTGAACCAAATTCATCTTTAAACTTAAATTAGTTCAAAATACACTTTAAACATTTCCAAGTTATTTTAAAACGAATTCAATTTTAAAATTCCTTTGATTTTAAAAAAAACTGAAATACAGATTTAAACCTTTATTCTAGATTTAAACTTAAATCTTTAAAGTTTACTTAATTTTAAACTCCATCTTAAGTTCAAATCATTTAACCATATTTTTAAAGTAGTTAAACAATTTTAAATTTAAAACTTTACTTTATTTTAAAAACTGAAACTCAACCCAAATTTCCAGATTTCAAAAACTAGAAATTAAACTTATTTTCAATTTCTATTTTACAATTTAAAACTTAGAGTTTAAATTCAAAACCAATATTCTTTTATACTTTAAAAGTTGTTAAACTAAATTTAAATTTCAAATTTAAATTATTCAAACTCAGATTCAAACCAATTTGAAATCAGATTTCAAACTCAGGTTCAAACAAATTTTAAATTTTAGTTTGCATTTAAAATTTTCCTTTAAATTTTCAAAACAGAAACATGATTCTGTTTTATTTAAATCCAACTTAAATTTCAAAAATTCAAATTATTTCAAAAACCAAGATTTAAACTATTTGAATTCAGATTCAAATTTCAGGTTTAAATCCTAAGTTAAATTCCAGTTTCTATTCAAACTTTACTTTAAAATTTTAAAACAGAAACATGTTTCTGTTTTGTTAATAAACCTGAAATAAAGAGATATACTCGAGCAACCCTATATTTTACTTCGAGTAAAATCATAATCTTCTTCGAGTTACAACTTAAATTTCCCGAGACCATCACGAGGCACCAAAATCCTGTAACCAACAACAAATCACCAGCACTACCACATCCCACTGTGCACATATACAGCGCCTCCGGCCATCGCTGGCCAACTACGAGACCTCTCCACAGTCGACAATCAACAACTCAGGCCAACCAAACAACAACCCAAACATCACTTGCTCGAATTCAAGATCGAGATCACATTCCCAAACCTGGAACAACAGGCAGTAACTTCATTCCAAACCTGTCAACGTCACTTACGTACGCCTCCGGCCACCGTTACCCCTAAAACTCTGGCGAAGGCCTTGACAACCCATCATCTTCCAATGCCCAAAGAATAGTTGAACTCGATCAACAATAATTGCCAAAAAGATCAATTCTTTCCTAACCCAAAAAACTAGGGTTCTAATCTTTAAATCCCGATCACAACATCAAAAATGATAAGCAATCCAAACAAATAATTTTCTCAACATCCCTAATCACTTCACCATCTCCAGGAGAAGTTTCAACTCAATCGAACACCTAAATCAACAGTGCTAACCCAAAATGTAAAATATAGTGAATTTAAAACTGCTCTTTAAATATATCATTAAAAATTGTAATTCTTGGTTTAAAATTCATGATTTTGAATGATGTTTTGATGTATAACCCTGAAACATAAATTCATATAGTTTGAATTTTACCCTATACAAATTTGTTGCACTGATATTTTTATCTCCAGGTAATATAAAATCTTATTTAACTTATATCAAATTTTAAAACTTACTTTGTCTTGTAATAAACAAGTTTCATTCAAAGATTAAATCATAACAGCCAACAGATCAAAGAAATTTTTTTTGGTTGTGAACTAGAACTTATACTGTAAGTAGTCAGCAACATGGGTGAACAGACATGCACCTTATTCCAACATATAGATATACACAGCCAATTCATATTGTTTAATCATTTGTAAATAAAAGCATGAAAACAACTTTTACCTACTTAATTCTTTAAAAATTGAGTTACTCACAGATTTTTGAAGAGCAGAACACAGATTTTTTTTCTCTTTGAATAACCCCAGAATCTTTTACAAACTGCTTTTATTATTGTTTTATCAACCTTAAACTTGAATGCTTGCAGAAAGCTTTAAACTTGAATGTTGAATGCCTTTAATTTGCATGCAGTGGCCATTTCCAAGTTTTGAATGAATTGAATGCAAGTTACAGACTGAAGAAAGTAGAAATGCAGACTTTCTTGCTTTATTTTCTAGATTTTTGAAAAATTGAACGCATGCTGGAAAAATGTTTTACAGGTTTATGAATATGGATCAGGGATTTGATTTTCCAGATTTGTGATTTGAAGATGTTTTTAAGGTGTAATGTTTTTCTCAGCTGAAAGATTTCTCTGTTTTGGAATGAAGATGAGAAAAAGAAAGAAATGGGAAAAATGCAAGTTTATATAACAATATTTATGATTTATTTAAAATCAAAGAAAAATTAAAATTAAAACAATGACACTTGTCTTTAGTTACTAACACTTGTTAACTTTCTTATGTGTTTAAATTACACATGTTAATTATGTTCTAAGATACTTACACTTGTCCTTTAAGTGATTTGTATTTATAATTAGGGTTAATGAAAGTTTAAACTTAGTTAATTAGTTTTAATACTTAGTTATGTATATAGATAAATAATTAAAGAAAACAAAACCAAGTATGATTATAAGTAAAAATATACATATATCAATTATTTGAAAATAACATTGTTGATTAATTTAAATAAATTTATAAAAGAGATTGTAACTTATTTGTTATTTAAATGAATAAATGTTTCATTTATAAGTTGTTTTTAAACTTCATATTAAATTTACAAATCACATTTATAAATCAATATTTTAAAAAGAGATAAAACAAACATTTTTATATCTTTATTTTAATCTAAATTAATATTCAAACTTAAGTTAAAATATATTTTAAACAAATAAAACATTTATCTTATATATTTAAAATAATATAGTTATTTTATAAAATAGTTTTGAAAAGCTTAATCATTAAATAAAATCATAATTTCCTAATTTCAAAATATTATAATTAGAAAACATGTTATACTAATTAAATTTAAAACCAAACTCATCCATTTAAATATATATATATATATATATATATATATAAATATATATATATATATATATTATAAATAGAAAATAGTTTATTAACTTATTAAAAGATAAATTCAATAATTAAATATTTAAATAAAGAAGATTATTAAATTAATTTCAAATTTATTTATAGAAATTATCAAATTAATTTAAATTTTATACATAGATTATTAAATTGATATTGTCAAAAATTCCGGGATATCACAGTATGAGTTTATGACGGGTGTGAACTTTGAAATTTAATATGTGATTAAATGAATAGAATGACATAGTTATTAAAATAGATTATAATGCAAGCTCTGTAGTGTTATATAATAGAAGCTTGCCCACTGCATGGGGCTACCAGCATTTATGTATACATTATTCTGATTTTAGACATATCCAACCATAAGACCCATGGTGAGTATATTCTTGGGTATAAATAGAGGAATACCCTAATAGAAAATGGTAGTCTCCTTCAAAAAAATAGAAAAGGGATGTATTGCCTTGATTGCAATAGCAATTCAAATCAGATAATGAGCGAAGAACGACATTATAACATCATGTCAGTTGAATTGGTACAAATAAAGGAGTAGGAATGTGCATAGGTCGAGAACATCATTAATTCTTAGTGGTCAACGGGAAGACAGGGTTACGCCTACGGACATACACTGCCAACTATGTACGATCACGTTGAGGCATGCATCGCCCGTTGTTTGTTTGTTTGTTTGTTAGTAGGCAAGACTAGTTAACTCAGTTTAAGGAAATCTTTCAAACCTTCATGGGGTATTCCATGGAGCTTAGTTCACGGCCGGGTGGGATTGAATCCACCATATATATATTTTGTAGAGTTGAGTCTACAACCGGTAAGCAAACAAGAAAATCCCCAAAAATGCAACATAGAGAACGGCTAAATTATTGTGAAGCTATTATTAGGCATTGCTGGAGTTCCTCGGTATGCGCAACGATGATAATATGATACAGTGAGAGTGATGGATCTCGATGGGGTGCTAAGCTAGAGGATACTAGCGGGGATAGTATCTTGGTCCAGTGGGGGACCATGGTACTTATGTGTGTATGTATGTGTGTGTATATATATATATATATATCTGTGTGTGTGTGTGTATGGGTACATAGCTGTAAACTACTATGGGTAGATGAAACGTATCATGTGCATATGTAAAGTCAAAACGACTAATCGAAAATAAAATACATAATAAGAAATAGAAGACAATCGGCATAAACTAGTGTTATGTACAAAGCATATATTTTTACCAGTCACCAGAACGTTGTTCTAACCCTTTTCTCATTACAACCCACATGATAGCCTAGATGGACAGGTATCGGTTCAAGGCAAGAAAAGTGAAAGGTCATGTTTCTTATCCATGCTCGATGCTGACAAGGACACTAGACATTGGACGTGTTAAATCTTGGTTAGTGATTATATGTTCTATTATACTTTACTATTTCGTTGTAAGTTTTATCGTTAGTTCTTTGATATGCATTCATTTGTTAATTGTAGGATACCAAATCAACATTCTACACTTTGGTGGACTTGTATTTTCGATTGAGCGAAAATTCAAGCCCACTGAGGTGCGGGTTATTGCATTATTATTCATGGTAGCTCATTATTTATGCAAAAGCACACATTATTCGCAATTTCTCATTATTCCTCGTGACAACACATCATTCTCTTTACACTAGCGAAAGCTCATTGTTCGTGAGGGCTAAATATTCTTCGTGAGGACTCAGTTGTATAACACTCGAAGGCAAACCAAATATATATAATTGCTTAAGAAAATTATATTCGAAGGCTTACAAATTAAACATCATGACTAGCACATTAAAAAATATGATCCAAAGGCTAAAATAAGAAAGGAAAGCGGCGGGACACTCTCGTGGGTAGTTAGGGAAATGATTATTCACAAAGACTTTATACTTAGGAAGCGACAACACACTCCAAATGCATCCATGCTAACTTATTAATGCAAGCGAAATGTGTGTATGCGCCAACAAGAAATAAAATGTAACGTATATATGACAAAATGAAAAAGAAAATATTGTATATATGTATGCATATATGTATGAAATATAAGCAAATTGTAATAACAAAGAGTGTTTGTGTGTGTATCACACGAGAAGGCTATACACGAAAGCTGGCAGGAAAAGATAGTACATGGAAGCATGCAATGATATGCAACTCACAAAGTAAAGATATATATATATATATATATATATATATATATAATAAAAATAATAAGAGGAAAGGATACATGTGCATGGTGCAGGAACGAAGCAAAGAAAGAAATGGAAGTAAACCATATATATTATTATTCATGATAGCATGCTAGCACATAAAGTAATGAAGCATGATAATTCCATGCGAATGTAAATTAAAACAAAGCGCACCGCGAAGGCATAGATTGTGCCATGGTAGCTCAATGAGGACAACACATGTTAATTCACGGAGACAAAACTAGAAAATAAATGAAAGTGGGTTGTGTCACTAAGGCATGAACACAAATACTAGCAAAATTATTTATACGTGAGGGCAATAAATTGAATTTTACGTGATAGCGATATGGAAGATTCTCTATGACCACTCCTAGGAGTATAATATGATATAGCTTAGGAAGTTGTTAACCTACGATAACGATATAGTTATGCTATAAGATGGCCTTGGATAAATAACTCACGATGACTATGGGATAGTTATTCCGTGATAGCTAAGTCATAATGTTTGAAGGATGTAGGATAGTCCTCACGCGATGACAAACAATAACTCACAATAGCTTGGAAAGCTATATTTTTATATGTAAAATAACAAATATTTAGCGCACTTTGGAAAACAGTTTCCAAGTGTTATCGAACTATTTCATGTGGATGAAATAAATGAAAGATTCTATAAGTTAAAACTAATTTAACTTATTTTTTTAAATATAGTAAGCTTAGGGAAGCTAGTAAAAGATAGAGTATCATTTAAATAAAGGATAATAATGTTTTATCTAAAGAACGTGCAGTGCACATAATTAATAAACAAAATGAAAAGGTTGAACCATGATCATAAACATATACCAACTCATGGAATTATTGGATGGCAATGTGCCTTGACTAATAGTCTAAAGTCCAATGGTATATGGCAGCGAACCACGGTAAGGTTCAACATGAGAATATTTAACGTGAAAGATTGCAGTTCAGAGACTAAAAAGGGCTATTGATGCCTAATAGGGATGCTTAATAGAATTTATTCAGAGTGCTTACATTCAACCTCTTAGGTGAGTCCGTGCAACTCTAGTCAGTGTGGCACGCATAGGGAATCGAGTTGGTGTTTTAATCCAGTAACGTTTGAACAAAAAATTAAATTAATGATAGGAAGGACTAGGAAGTTGATCGCTAAAATAAGTTAATGATAACTTAATAAAGAAAGCCTAAAACAAGAGATTAAGTAATGAACACACGAATGACGAATGATTATATGACTTGGGTCATATTTGGACGATAAGTATTGAGTATACTTGACTTAAATTGATATATATGTTTGACATGATTGGATGACTAGTGTATGAAACACGAATTGACTAAATTTATGCACATGGTTACTTCCTGTGATATTTCTTTTTTTACATATATTGATGTATATTATGCTATGATGATGAAGTGAGGGGAAAATCTATTCTCTATTAGCGGCTTGGTCTCACTATGGATATTAGGGTAAGGTTGTGCTTATACTAGGCTTATTGTCTAACCCATGTTTTAATTATTTCTCATAAACGATAGGTATTCATTCGATTAGGTTAAGTTTATGCATTAGACAGGTGTCTCTTTTGAAGGACGAATAAAATTCCAAAGGCGAAGCCTAAGGATTGGTATTTAAATAAAATTATTTGAAATTCCGCCGTGTAAAACAAATATTTATAACCAGATAGTTATGGCATTGACATCTTCATATGTCCGACACCCACTATTTTGATTTTCTTATTATGTATTTTGCCCCTACGTGAGAACCATTTGGGTTAAAGATGTTGTAATAAATTATGTAAACCAAATTGATGCAACGAGAAAAAACATTTTGCTGCTCTGTTTTCTTATATTGTGCAATATAATACTGAACTCAATTTGCGGATGAAAAATGATTTCGGTGATGGCTGCAACATAATCGTTGTCCATTTTCAAGTCTTAAAGTGGAGGATGTTAGAAAAGTCATATGTGGATAAAAGGAGAAAAGATTTGGAATTTAAAGTAGGAGATTTGGTCTTTGTCTAACTTTCTTCATTAAAGAGAGTATAAGATTCGGGAGTTTAAGAAAGTTAATACAAAAATTCGTTGGCCTATTTCCAGTATTGGAGAGGATAGAGACTTTGGAATATAGAGTGGAGCTTTCGGAGAAGACGACGGGAGTCCATAATGTGTTTCACGTGTCACATTTTATGTGTACATGATCTGATGACTACGATAGCACCTAGCCAATTTGAAGAGGTGGAGTTAGAATTTGTGCCAAAACCATCCTTGGTCCACCCGTATTGTGGAACATGGAGTGTAACAACTTATAAATAAGGCGGTGAAATTAATTAGAGTGAAGTGAGGAAAAGACGCGGTAGAGAGCACATGGGAGCCAAAAGAGAATACGAGGGCTACACACCCTAGGCTCTTTTCCAGTACATTTCCTGACTTTGATTTGATTTCCTTAGTTAGATTACTCTAGAATCAGGATTTAGATGCTTTAGATAAATTGATTACTAAGTTTTGTGTATGTGATTGAATTTGCATTAATACAGAAATATACACATATCTGCCTATAGTAAGATGTTGTGCATCATGCCTAATATGTTATCTAGTCGGATTCATATATAATGCATTAACTGCATTTATGCATTATAGGGATATAAACTACAAGTTCATGACCATCATATCAATATATTGTTCATATCATTTTGTACATTCTATTGCATAAATTGGATGTTATGTTTATAACCTGGTTGATATATGTTGACAAATGAGTATGTGTAACATCCCCCACTTGGAGGCCCAAAACTAACGGCTATGGATGCTGCAGTCACCCACAGTTATGAAACCTAGGCAACCAAATACGGTAATGTTAGATACATTGATATAACAAAAACACATGGATATGAAAAAAATTAAAATCATTAAACAACTATCACATTCCATTTCAAATAATTTCAAATTCATTACATAATCTCACATTCAAGAACCACGTTCAGAGAAAATATAATTATTACAATATATGCCAAGAGCGACATATGAAGATGCCTCCTTGGATGATCAGAGTCTAAACATAGGCAATTAAACAACTTTGCCTTTACAATAAAACAAAGTGGAATCAAAAATGGGTTTTGCCTTTAAAAATGGTATTGAGTTCTTTATTTTGAAAACTAAGACTTTTGAAATCTTAAACTTTTACTTTTGAAGCCATTGGATAACTTCCTTCGAAATCATTCAAATCATCTTTTGAGAACACTGAGCATATGCCTTCAAAACAGTTTAAAACATCTCTTTCAAAACCATCAAAACATACCTTTCAAAAGTATTAAAGCATCAATCATTAACTTATAGAAACATAGCTTTGAAACCATTTGAAAGCACCCCTTTCGAAACCATTGGGTTTCTCCTTAAAAATACCTTTTGGGTCAAAGTGAATATAAATGAAAGTACCCCTTTTAAAACCATTAACCTTTATATAAAAGAGTTTGGGGAAAACCGATGGCTTCGGAACTATCCTTTCGAAAGCATTAATCATTTAAACAAACATTTGGAAGGATGGCTTTGAAACCCCTTTCGAAGCCATCGCCTTTAAACCATTAAACCTTTTCGAAAGCTTTAGGAAGTGGCTTATTATATTTACAAAACAAAAGCTATCTTTCGAAAGCATTGATGACTTCAATCCATTCGAAAGACATATGGTCGGCAGCATGGTTTCGACTATGTTCAAACTACCATTTCGAAAGCATTCTTTTAAAAACAAGGCAACTCATTCAAAATCTATGTTTTCGAAATAAAAACGCAGCTACTTCTTCGAAAGTTATAGTAAACCCTTTCGAAAGCATTCTTTTTGAAACAAGGCAAGCACATTTCTTTGGATAGTAAAACAAAGGTTCGACCCATTCGAAAGCTAGGTTTCAACTCCATACCCGCCACTATTTTCCAATCCACTACGTACCAATGCTTTGATACCTTGTGTATTGGTTTCGACTTGGTTGAGGTGGAAGTATAGTGTCGAAATGGTACTACTGAAAGTGGCTAAACCATATTTATGTACAAAAAATGTTTTATTGCCTTTTCATATATTTGCTTTTTAACTAACCTGTCTATTTGTAAAAATTTAATTAGTTTCCACAAACTTTTCAAATTCCTTCCAAAGTAAAACTATCGCTTTCATTTTAGATCTAATTAAAATAATTTAGCCAATAAGTCCTTCCTTAAGCAAAACAAATAAAACACGTCCTCCAACCAAATTAATTTAATTTTCAAAAGAAATTACTTAGGAAAAATCCCCATAAATTGTAGAAATTCACTTTTAATATGTTATCTAACATATAGAAATTTGAGACCCAAATTTCTTCATATAATAGCCGAAATAATTTTAAACGCAATTTATTCATTTCTTCATTCAAAAATTCATAATAAATTTTTCGTAGCTTGGAAAATTACAAAAATTAAAACCCATCTCCAAAATAATATATTACATAACATATAAATTCCTTATGGCATTCGAAATCCAGAAAATATGATTTTTACCTAAAATCGAATTAAACATTTATTAAACAATCTTGTTTGAATCAAACATATCACAATATCCATGCATATCATCATAAAAATCATCACACAAGGTTTTAAACATAAACCCAAAATCAAATGATCTTTAAAAACAAAAATAGAGATGGTTTTGATTATTATTCACCTTGCTTATGATAAGGAACTTGAGATTTGATCTGTGATTAATTCTCCCTTGCTTGATTGCTTAGCTTTAATTGATTTTCCCCTTTTCTTTTCCTAGGTTATGGCCGGCTTTGATCTTTTTGTTTACGTTTTCAAGTTTTTGAGAAATGAACATGCAAAGAAATGGGAACGTGTATTTTAAGTGTTATAGGATTATAGTGCGGTAATTTCCCATTTATTCTCTTATTTTTAAATAAGCACGACCTCTAGTTAGGTTTTCAAATCTCAATCCCCTTATCACTATAATATTTAAATTATTCTATATAATTTATCTAATTAAATCTCATGAATAATTAAAAATTATGGGTGTTATAGGCCCCCTCCTTAAAGAATTTCGTCCTCAAAATTCAGTAAGGACTAAATACTAAACATAACAATCATCTATAATAGTTCCTAACTACCATACTAACCTACCTGACTAGCAATAGTCTATATAAAGCTAATATAGAACATTTCCTCACAGCAGATCAGGATAAGTATCTCTAATCCTGTCTTCTGTCTCCCAAGTACAATTCTTCTCGTTGTCGCTCCATTAAACTTTCACTAACTTAACTATCTTGTTCCTTAACCTCTTCTCATCTCTCGCAACTACCCGAATTGGCTGTCTAACAAAAGTCAAATTCAGTTCTGCTATCAACTCTTCCAACTCTGTTGGAGGAATAGTTGCCTCTAGATCATGCACATAATTGCGAAGACGAGACAAATGAGACACATTATGGACACCTGTCATACTGCTCGGCAACTCTACTCTATATGTGAGCTTTTTGATCCTCTCTATAATTTGGAACGGACCTGGATATCTCGGTGCTTGTTTCCCTGACTTTCCAAATCGCACCACACCCTTCATCGGTGATATCATAATGAAAACCCTATATCCAACTGAGAATTCTAGGTCTTTGCTCCTTTTATCTGCGTAACTCTTCTATTTAGATCAATATTCCTTCATCCTTTCTCAGATCAACTCAATCTTCTTTGTCTTCTCTTTAAGCAGATCTAGACCTAAGACTAATCTGTCTCCAGTCTCCAACCAACATGCTGGTGATTTGCTTGGCCATCCATACAAAACATCAAAAGGCGTCATTTCTATACTAGTCTGATAACTATTATTATATGAAAATTCCACTATGTATAGGTGATCTTCCAAAGATCCACTAAAACCCAATACTCAAGCTCTTAACAAATCCTCGAGTAACTTATTGACTCTCTCTGTCTGTCTATCTGTCTGAAGGTGATACGCAGTACTCATCTTGATCTTGGTGCCTAATACATCCTATATACTCTTCTAGAATTCATGAGTGAACAACACATCTCTTTCACTAACTACTACTAGGAATTCCATGTAGTCTAACTACGTCATGAACAACTTAGATAAAATAACTGTCGTCCTGCTTGACTTAACTGGAATGAAATGGGCACTCTTTGTCAACCTATCCACTATGACCCATATACTTTCATTTCCTCTATTTGACCTTGGTAACCCATCTATAAAATCCATGGATATCGAATCCCATTTCCAAACTGGTATCTTCAAAGGTTGAAGTAATCCAGTCGACTTCTGATGTTCGGCCTTCGCTTGTTGACAGTTTGCGCACTATCTAACCCACAAGCCAACATCCCTCTTCATACCTTCCTAATAGAAGCTCCTCTTCATATATTGATAAATTTTGGTTCCTCGAGGATGAATCGTAAACTTGGATCGATGACATTCCTTAAGAACTTCTTTCTTCAAGTCCTCACCATTCGGAACACACAACCATCCCTTCTTTCTCAACCATGCCTTCTAGTCAAGATTAAAATCCTTTAGATCATCGATCTCAGTTCCAACCTTAAGCCTTCTAATCCTCTCGGCTAATAATGGATCCTACTTCTACTTAGAAGAAATCCTTTCAATCAACATTGGTCGAACTTCCAAACAGGATACTATGGCGGTGCTCTGACTAGAACTAGCAGTCAATCTTAACCGCACACTACAAGTAGTCAAAGCCTCTAAATCCTTCAGTCTACCAACATAGATAACACTATATTCTGATGCCTTCTGCTAAGAGCTTCTGCTACCTTATTTCCTTTCTCAGGTGTATACTCTATACCAAAATCATAAGAAGCTAAAAACTTCGGCCGCCTTTGCTGTCTCATATTCAACTCCTTCTAAGAGAGTAAGTATGTTAAAGACTTATGATCTGTATATAGCTCAAATCTCTCCTTTAAGAGATAATGTCTCCATATTTTCAATACGAAGATCACCACAGCCAATTCCAAATCATGAGTATGATATCTTACTTCATGCGGTCTAAGATGTCGTGAAGCGTAAGCAATAACTTTACCCTTCTACATAAACACAGCTCCTAATCCAGTCCTACATGCATCGGTATACATTACCAACTCTTCGTTTCCGTTTGGAACTACTAACAAGGGTGCATTGGTCAACAACTGCTTTAACATAAGGAATCCTTCCTTATGTTTATTGAACCAGATAAAATTCACATCCTTCCTGGTTAACTTAGTCAAAGGCGCCGCTAATTGTGAGAAATCCTTAATGAAACTTCGGTAATAACCAGCAAGTCCAAGCAAACTTCTAATCTCAATCACCGTCTTCGGTCTCATCCAATTATTAATGGCTTCGATCTTATATGGATCGACTGACAAGCCTTTCTATGAAACCACGTAACCAAGAAACTTAACCTCTTTCTTTCGAAAATGACACTTGGAAACTTTACTTTCAGCTGATGCTGCCTCAGCATCTCAAGCATTACACTATGACGATCCTCATGCTCTCTTTCAACCTTAGAGTGTATAAAATGTCATCTATAAACACCAACAAGAACCTTCTCAAGTACTCTTGAAAAACTTGGTTTATCAGATCCATGAAGAAAGTTGGTGCATTCGTTAACCCAAATGGCATGACTAGCAACTCATACGAACCATACCTGGTTCGAAACGCTGTCAACGGATACTGTCTTCTGCCATTCTCAACTAATGGAAGCCTATCGTTAAATCCAATTGGGAAAATACTCTGGCTCCACACAACTAATCAAATAGATTGTCAATTCTGAGCAAAGGATACTAATTATTAATCATCTTCTCGTTCAACTTACGATAGTCGATACACATCCTTAATGACCCCATCCGGTTTCTTCACGAACACCATGGCCGCTCCCCAGGACGAACTTGCTTGGTCTAATAAAAAATTTCACTTCTAGATCCACTAGCTGCACCTTCAATTCCTTTATCTTGGTCAGTGTCATCCTGCTAGGTGGCACAAGTTCTATCCAAAACTCAAAAACTCGTTTCGTTGGTAGTCCTATAATCGGCTCAAACACATCTGCAAACTCTCTTGCTATCCGAACCTAACTTAACTCTTACTCTACTTCCATAGCACTCAACAAAGCACAAGCATTTCTTTCAAAATTATCCACTGAAAATATGATTCGACTATGACTATCAGGGTGTCTCAATAATATTTTCCTACCCTGGAAAAATATTCCGGCCTCCTACTTACCCAACCAATCCATACCTAAAATGATCCTGAAATTTACGAAATCAAAAACATACAGACTGCATGCAAACTTATGACCTAACAAATCAAGTTCAAACTGGTCATATCTCATTCCTTGGGTTGCATGCCCTCCTGTTGGATTCGCAACCCATAAGGAAGTAACAAGTATGTGGGTTCTAAACATAACCTATCGACAAAACACTAAGATATAAATGAATGTGATGCACCGGTATCAAATAGTATCCCAACTGGTATACTCCGAATCAAAAACATACCTTCCATCATAGTCTTTCCTTTCTTAATAGAAGTTGGCCTAGAAAATGATGGTCCAATAGTAAAATCTTTCCCTTTTCCACCCTGACTGGCTCTGGACATTGATTCTTATAATGCCCAACTTGGTCAAAGTCAAAGCACTTCACGCTCTTCTTTTTTGTGGCTTTCTTCCCTTTGCCAGTCCTGCATTCATGAGGATAATAACTCTTCTTATCACACCTAAAACAAACTAAATTAGCCTTTGCCTTCTTGGTAGCCACTTCCTTCTAGGTTCCCTTCTTCTTAAAGAACTTCCTCTTCTTCCCCTGAGAACCTAGGGTTTCAGCTGGCTTTTCCTTCCCACAAATAGTACCTCATGTCGGATTGCCATCCCACAACAACATTACAAGGATCAGGGAGATGTGGCAGGGTCGCCCTAGCAATCTCGGGTCTCAATCCCTGAATAAACTTTTCATTCCTCTTAATGACAGTATCAATTATAGCATAACCATATCTGGATATCTCAACAAACTAATAGCATTCTCAATCACCGACACCTCTCCTTGCACCAAATCCGTGAACTTTCTCAACAATGCCGACTCAGCAACTTTAGACAAAAACTTTTGCTTGAATCACCTTTGAAATTCTGCCCAAGTTAACTCTCCTTCAGGAACTCCGATAATAACACTATTCCACCAATGGAGCGTTGCTACCTGCAACTGTCTAGAGGCTAGTTTTCTCTTCTACTCATCATTCATTGTAAAAAACAATTCTCAAGTTCTATGGCATCCTCGATTCCCACAAATGGAAATCCACTAAGACTGGTGTAACCCTTGCTCAACTTAGCATAGTTGTTTTAAATTGGAGCCACAAGATTAGCTCCTCCAACATTTCCAACAACTCTAGCAACTGCTCTTGGTTGCACCAGATTGATGAAGAACTGATACACCATCCCCATATCTACTGACGGACTTCCAACAACTTCATAGGCATTTACATTTTGACTAGCATTTGCATGCCAACCCGGACTCCTCTTGGTATTAGGTCGAACATTTTCATTTGTTGTGGTGCTTCCTCCGCCAAGATTTCCTCTTCCGTTTCTTGCCTCCAAATCTACCTTTCTCGTATATTTTCATATGAGACTTAGTAAGATATAGAAGAACGGTCTAAGAGAGAGGGGAATACGTACTTATATATATAATACAAGTACGTTACTATAGTGTTAACCCAAACCTTGATCTTATTTTCTAATTCATTGGATTACGTTTTGAAACACTTTTAAGCTTAAATTTCTTCACTACAAGAAATTATGGACTAGTTGCAATTGTTGGCAATGTTTGAAAGGTACTTGCAACTATTAATGTAATGCTTAGTGCGACCATAATTTTCAACTCTTTCTGCTAATTGGAAAACATGGTTACGTTTCTTTTTTTACTTTTCAAACTTTCCCCCGTTTTCATTTTTCATCTTTCCTTCAGAAAAATTCATAAAGTCCAAATCATCATCAACATCGCTTCATTTTTTCCTCCATCATCGTCGTCACACTAATTCTTTCCTCTCTACATAGTTTATCGACTCTTCCTTCTATCCGTCGTCTCTTGATTGAGATTCTACACCTAAATCGGTATGGATTTTATACTTTATTTTGTGATTATATATGGGTTTTATATGGTTTAATCTTGATTTTGTAAATCGAATACACAAACAATAATTCGCCAATTCATCTATGCCAATCTGAATAAACCCTAACTCGACTTCATCATCGTGTTTTGGTTATTTTTGATTACTGGCATAATATATCAATAATCTAACATAATTAGAATATGTTGACATGACCCCTCTAGCTAATATTTTCCTATGTTAAAATTACTGGCATAATTTCAGAATTAATGTGTAGAATGAAGATAAGGTGTGAGAGATTGTGGTCTGAAAATGTTTAATATTATGAAGTTAGTGTTTAGTGATAATTTTATAGCTTGTGGATAAACCTTTTTGGAAACACTAATATATTTTTAGTTTTTCAACCTGGATAAGAATGCTTGCACACAATGATTGATTGATGTTTTTTGAGCTTTGAAAGTATCACATATGCATGGTGTGCCCTTATGATGATATACCAAGATTGCCTGCTTAAATATACCCAAATGTTCCATGTTTAAAATAATGCCTATATTGGACTCGGTATAAAGGCAAACCAAGTATTACCTTCAAGGTGATGATTAGTCTGGTGGTAGGAACACCAGCATTAAGGGCAGTAAAGCATACACTACAACAAAATCATGTATTAATTAAATATCTATCAAAAGATATTCATTCATTGATTCATTGCCTTGCACATATGTACACCAACTTTTATTTAGATGAGTCATTGCCTTGTACATGAGTGTCTTGTAATTCATTCACTGATTGAACCTGGTTGCAGAGACATGATTTTTTAATTCATTGCATTGTATATTCGAATACTCATCTTTATACTCACTGTTATATATTCGAATATATATATATATATATATATATATATATATATGTATGTATGTATGTATGTATGTATGTATGTATGCATGCATGTATGTATATTCATTATTATATATTAGAATACTCATCTAAATATCCGAACGTATTTAAACATGATATTTTAATTCATTGATTGCATTGTACATTTATTAAACCTGCTTGTAGAGGCTGTTGCATTTCAATGACTAGTGCTTGTTGAGATTATTTTGTTAGTATAAGATTTTTTGGATATTTTATTTCCCATATCTTAGGATATAACAAAGCAAAATTGCTTAACCAATATAGTTTGTGCAACTCAGATAAATTCTCAATTGATTTTTATAGCACAGGCCTTAGATATGTGCTTGTTTGATGAGGAAACATCTCAGGTATCCCAGGTTCTGTTTTATACTTTCAGGCTTTTGATTTAAACATGTTTCATTTAGTTGATGTTTTAATTTAGCCATGGTAGTTCTTAGTCTAATTATATCTTTTTCATTCGTAATTAAAAATTCTAAAATTAATTTTGAAATTAATAGACTTTATATAAACTGCTAAGCAATATGTTTTTAGATTTTAGTTTATGCATTGCAAGTGTAAGGGATTGTGTCCAAAGTTTATATTAACTCAAATATAAACATAACTTATTTAGATGCAAATATTTTGTGAACTAAATCGGGCATACCACAAACCAACAATTTTTTGTTTTCATCAGATGCATGCTTATCTTGTACTTCATATAGATAAGACGTCCCCATAGCTATAGTCATGTTACCCATTTTACATTTGACTGTATTTATGTTTGGTTATAATTGTGTCATGTTCGAATACACAATTAATAGATTTCTATGTACATTTAATAATGTCTGCAATTAGAGCGTGTGTATTTGACTATACTCATATTAGACATGGGCTGTTTTTATTTTACCATTTTACATTTGAATGCCTTCTATGTTAGTATACAAGTGCATATATCTGATTTAAGCTATAGCATAAATTATGAACATGCATTTTGTAGCGATCTGATGTATGTCAGCAGCCTGTAGGGATTCACCTTTGATTGCTTTACTTGTATTTCGGTAGCCTGTAGGGATTCAACATTGAGCATTGTAGTTTTACTCTTTATTACTTCCATTTTATAGTCTTACGGTATATGAGATGCTCAAACTAAGATTTTGGAGTTTAGGAGGCTTTCCTGGAGTTTAAAAAATGCTCTAACAATCATCTATTTTTGTAGTAGGATAATTTTTTTTTTCAACTTTACTTTAGTCCTCATCCACTAGAAATGTTTCTCCTTACAAATTGGTCTTGTGAGTTAACAAATTTACCATGTTGAAATAAGGAAAAATTAATCTAAAATTTTTAAATAAATTTTCATTTAGTGTATTTCTTATAATGTAGTAGCATGTGAACTAATAATGTTCGAATGGCAAAACAATTTAAACTTTTTTTACATGTTTTATCATTTGATTGTTGCATTGCATAATAAAGTTAACATCTTATTAATAATTGGGTATAAGCCACTATTTGTTCAATATTATACTAGGTTGTTTTATCTTATAATTTAAGCAAGACATGAACATCATTATTTTTATACACTTGCTTACAAGACATTATTTTTATACATGAATGCTAGCATGACATGAACATAATAATGAACATTATTTGTGTTTATATCTTTCAGATGGTCGGTGTGCACTAGTATGAAACTGTGATCATTGTCTATGGCTATGTATATTAAGAAGAAATGAGCCATGGGTATAGTTGGTTGATTGCGTTAGCTTGGCTTTGGTCTCTTATTTATAAATAAATAATTAAGTTAAAGATTGAACATAATATGGAATATTAATCTTGGCTGCCGTTGACTTTGCGTTATGAATTGATTCCCTAACTGCCAGTCATATTTTATAACAACCCTATTACTTTTTTTTTTATTATTTTACATCATGAAAAGTAGAGTTCATTTAAAATAATTGAGGGCATACTTAAACAAGAACAAAACTATTTTTTGTTTTTTGTTTATCAACAAGGATATGCGGCTACTGATGTATTTATTTAAAGTTCTGATGCTGCAAGCCTTAATGTTGTGATATGAAGTGGACCCAAAAAAGGTGGTAAACAATGCTTCTCTATTGTAGAAGGTGAGATGCAGCCAATAGCTAATGTTTTAGATGCATGCACCAGAAAGCAGGTGATGCAGCATGACAACTAGAGTTGATAGCAAGCTGACACCAGACAAAGCAAGACGCAATGTGTTGTTGCCATGAACCAGAAGAGAGCTGAAGGATCTTTAAGGAAACATAATTAAGGAAAACTGATATGGAAGTGATGAGTTTAGCAGATGATATGATGTAGAGTGCTGGAGAAATGATGTTATCCATCAGTGATATGGAAATGATGCAATGTGCAGTGTGATGTGTACTGTTGCCTGAGGTGGGAAGTAAGTGTCAGGACACGATTCTTCGTCTTCCGAAAATTCGACATCGACACTAGCTTTATCGACTGCCGAGAAATCGAACGACGGAAAACCGAACACTGAGGGTTTTTAAGAAAAAGAAAAGAAAAGAAGAAGAGAGAAAAAGAAGAAAGAAGAAGAAAATAGATAATAGAGGGAAGAGAAAACATAAGATAGAAAATTTAGACAGGGAAAAGAAGATAGAAAATTTTAAAATTGAAAGAAAAGAGAATAGAGGAAAAAGAAAAACAGAAGAAAATAGGACGGAACAGAAAACAACAGAACAACATCAGAATCTCACAATTCGCAGCGGAACAACATATAATAATAAATGAATAATCTTTAAACAAAGAACTATATCAGTTATTACATTTTATACATTACATTACATCATATCATCAGAGTGTACAACATCATACAACAACAACAGATAGTGCAGCGGAAAAAGAAATACTACATACTAGTAATACGTCATGCCATCCATCTTGCCTCCAGCAACTCCAGAATATCCAGAATATCCTGATGAACCTTAACTCTTGACTGCCCGTGTGGAAAATTGGTGGGCACCCAGAGTTTAGGAAGGAAAACAATAAACTCCAAGTCAGTCATGTGACTGGTGTGAGAACTCAAAACAGTTTATTTATCTTTGAAAACAAAATAGAGGAATATTTTTATTTCAATTCGCAATGCTTTTAAAAATGAGACTACCATAAGGCCTCCCGCACACACACACAATGCAAACGCAGAATCGGAGGAGATTTCTCCTTATGATAGTCAAAGATGCTTGATACGCATTAAAAGAACATTTCATATTATTATTAGTGTATAGTGTAGAAAATTATTTCGAAAGTAGAATATAAATCTTAGCCAACATAGACATTTTGAACTATGCCTACTATAGCTACCATCTAAACAGTGGTGACCACCATAAGTAAATGGCAGGTTCTACAACTAATACCGTACAAGTTTCGTATTGAGAATTGGATTTCCAACAAATGGTCAGGCCAAGGAACTTCCCATTGCCACATGAGAATGCCTCTGGAAAGACATCCCCGAGAACCAAACCGGAACTCTGCCAACACAAGGCCGGGTTACCCCTAACTGGGTAACTACTGACACGAGCACGCCATTCCCCGATCGTAAACGACCTTTCTCACAGGATCCCGAAAACCAACAACCACAAAGTAATAAATTCGTAGTAACCACATAGGTTAAATATCTGGGCTCCATACCATGATACCACCTCTATCCAGAAGGAAATGTACATACCCTAAAGGGTGCTACCCCTTATAACCTTGCCGCATCTTTCCTGTTTTGACCATTTCCGGGGTGTGAGGTTCGACGAAGTCACGTCCACAAAAACATACTTTATACAAAAGCCATGTTTTGGGTCAACAAATGATCAACACAATGATCACCAAGATAGACGATCAAATAAACGATCCTATCACAATAATCAACACAATGATCATTTACAGCAACACTCAGCATGTCACATTACCAAATTGGGAATATATCGCTGATAACTTCAACTATATAACCTCTGAGCTCGTACGTCTCAGAGAAGGGTGTTAAGCTAAAAGAATAAATTCTTCGCCACCAACAGAAATATATTTGAAAGAAATCGGCTTTATATCTCAACTTGTAATGTCAGACACACAATCCATACAAGTCTGTTCCGGGATCGAACAAAACCGAAGGCACTTACAAAGAAGTCCTTGTAATCCGGATATTCACAATCCTGATCGGATTCACCATCACATATGGAGAACTCTATACCGGAGCAACTCGGTGCAGAGTAAATCGACAGGTCATCATATCGCTCTCGCAAATACCGGGTCTTCAACACCGATCTTCAAATGCAATTCATAACGACGTATCACATATTCGGAATGGGTTACACGACCCCATGGTCCTTTCCCGGTTAACCCGAATAGTGAGCGCTTATTTAAAAATAAGTGTGGCATTCACATTCAACAAATCACATCAATTACCCATTCAAAGGGAAATATTGATAGTCGGTTATTGAACTATCACTGGATATGCACACGTCACCAGTTTCCAAATAATTTTTCAAATTATTTATTTTCCAAAATATCTTCACTAGATATATTATTTCAACACTTCATATTGGAAAACATTTCCATACTTATTAAATAAGTAATCCACAAATCTTTTATTTTCTGCACTTGGAAAATATTCAATATACTTAAATCGAATTAAGTATATATTTCATTCTACTAAGGAAATCATTCACTTAAACATATTTATTTGGGTCAAAACGAATGTTGCGTAAAACATTGTTACGACGTCCCAAAATCACTAGTATAGGGATTCGAAATTAAAATAGATATATAATCCCAATACTATACAAAACATTTCCTTTCGGAAATCATTTACTATAACAACAGTGTTATAGTCCATCATCTCCTTTTATTTCTCGAAAACGTCTATTTCAACAATAAATGTTGAAATCTATGGTTTCGAATCTCAACACAATTAAAACTTCGTTACATCGTTTTAATTCTATTTCAAATATCACATTCAAAACAATTTCTTTAACATCTTATTCACTATTCAAAAACGTGAATATACTACGTTAACACATTTCATCCTTTTATTCGTTTTAATTCAAAGGATTATTCACTATTCAAAATGTGAATATAACTCCATTTATAGGTTTCAACAATTTACTTATCAAAATAAGTCATTTGCGAATTTATAAAACAACGTTCATAAATTCCATTTCTATTTATTTATAAAAGCTTCCTTTTTATAAATTCTTTTATTAACCTATTTCAGTTTATAACTCAATTATAAACTAAAAGTTCATATTATAAGTTAAATACTTATAAAACGATTATTTTACAAAATCGTTCTTTTAAAGACTTTCCAATTTATAAATCTTATAACTTATAAGATTCATTCATTTATCCAAAATCATTATTTTAATATCTTAATAAATTTTATAAACCTACTGCTTATAAAATTCCATTTATAACTTCACCGTATAAAATTCTATAAATTCCATTCAATTATGAAATTCATTTTCACTTCAATCAAACACTTATAAAAACTCGTTTTATAATGTCCATATTTCAATTTACAAATATCCATTTATAAATCTCTTAATATAAATCAATTTATATTATCCTTTTAAAACGTCTTTAATCTCCTTTATTATTTTACCTTTTTGATTCATAAAATAATTAAATTTTATAAATCCTATATTTAGACTTTTCACAATAAATTCTAAAATCCCGATTAAACTATTTTATAAAATCAATAGCATCATATTCTCAAAAATCAGTTTTTAACTATATTTCTCAAAAATCATAATTTTTATAACTTTAAAAATTATAACGTTTATTTATTTAAAATGGATCAAATTCCAAACATATAGTATATTTTCAAAAATCACTTTATAAATCATTTTAAAATTCCAAAACTTGATCCAATGATGCTACATACCAAATAGTCAATCACGACAACAACGATATCATATATCGATATGATAATCCATCAAATATCAAAATATCTGAAATCAAATAAATACTGTTGAGGAATACAGTTGGATCCCTCCAACCTGTTTTCCTGCATCCAAAAACATTAGCACAATACCAATTTCGCTCCAGTACGAAATTATCGCGGTACATGTTCTTATTAAATATTATCCGCTTAATAACGGCGTAATAGGGTCTCATCCGCTAAAAAATACGGGAAATCAACAACTGCAATATATACATATGCCAATATATATATATATATATTGATATTATTTATAATACCAATTTCACTGTTTATGAAATATTCGCGGCATATGTTTTTAATAAATAACATCCGCTTACTAACGGCGTATAATGTCTATTTTAACAATCAATAGATATTCATCAACATTCAAACATG
This sequence comes from Allium cepa, assembly GCA_030765085.1. Lineage (NCBI taxonomy): Eukaryota > Viridiplantae > Streptophyta > Magnoliopsida > Asparagales > Amaryllidaceae > Allium > Allium cepa. The sequence continues at coordinate 223,834,809 of CM060931.1, forward strand.
CATTCAAATATTTTAAATCTAACTATTTAAAATAAAATCGAAACTGATTCGATTGAGTGAGAAGTTCTCACCTTGATTTTATTTCCGTTTTAGCGATTTATTTCGAATAAAATTAAACGGACGTTTAATTTTACCCAAAATTCTCACTAACTCCAATCGACTCCAAACCAACTCCATTGCGTAGTGCTCGTCCATACGATTCCAACGCTTCCTGTTTCGCGCAGTTTGGACCTAGTATGAAAAAGATATGAATTTTTGAAGTTTGTACACGATTTATATAAACTTTTACAACATTTATTTAAATTTCTTTTACATACCCCCATCATCACCCTTCATTCCCAATCCAACGGCTCCCCCCTTTCTTCCTCATCATCACGCAAATCACCTACAGGTTATCAACGTGAGCATGAACCCATATAGTTGAAAACTAGGGTTGAATCTTGCAACTCCAACACTCGATTAAAACTCGATCAAGATGCGCCATGTCGAAGCCCTCCACGACCTTCATACTCGGCCTGAAGCTTAGAGAGCTCGGCCCCCCCTATGTTGCACGAATCTCGATGACAACGGCCACGCACGCGGCTCCCTATCTCCCCCATCGTCGCTCCAAACACGATCTCAACCGTATGGATTGAAAGCTTTCGCCAAGATCTTCATCTTTGTAGTTGATCACTTCGCTTGATTGTGAATGGATTTGGAGAGATTAAGGAATGAAATTGGGACAATTCTGGCCATTCACTGCAAGGGTGGCGGCTAGGGTTACATGTTTTTATTTTTTTTATTTTTTTTAATGAAGAGAGGGGTGTTGGTCTATTTATAAAGAAAATTCGAACACTATTCATCCCGGAAATTCCGAACTCCGATTTACGCGCCGTAACCAGCGTTTCTAGGGTTTACCCCGCGTTCCGGACACAATGGAACAGGTTTCGGAAGCTAATTCGGAAGTATGTGCGAGTTATGGCTGTAAACGCTCAATTTGAATTAAACCGATTTAAGCGATTTTCTAGGCGTTTTAATTCGTATCGGACAAACCGTAAATCCAATTGACTTGAAATTTGAAACCTTACAATAATATCACATTACGGATCCGATGAAACTGGTTTCGTCGAAATCCGAGACTTTTTGAAAAATGGCTATTTTCACTCGTCAAATTTAAATTAAAAATAAATCGATGCGTTTCGAGCTGCCACGATCAAACGATAGCTCCGATTGACACGAAAATTGAAATCTGGTAATAACTAACTATTACGGATCCAATGGAACTGGTTTCGTTCAATTCTGAGACTGTTCAAAAATTGACTATTTTCACTAGTCGATTTAAATATTAAAATATTCAATTTTCACAAATAAACTTTTAATTCGATTTTAAAAGTTCTAAAATATCGTTCTAACTCCCATATGATAAAATAAAATTTTACAAATCATTTTCAATCATATTTAACTCAATTTTCAATTATTTCCAAAATTTAACATATTAAATTATCGATTTAATAATCCAATTAAATCCAAAAATTCAAATAAAAATTTATTCGACTTATAAATTCACTTTTTAATATTTAAAATTAATTAAATATTCAAATTTTAATTTCTAAAAATTCTAGGTCGTTACAATCTTCCCCACTTAAAAGAATTTCGTCCTCGAAATTACAAGTAAGAAAAGTACAGAATTTATTAATTTTTTCAAAACAAATTTAAACTTCTTTACAATACTTTACTAAGTTTTCAAATCATACTTAGTTATCTTTTCGAAAACAACTACTATTGTTTAACTTTCAATTCCAAATCAAAGTTATAGTTTTCAAAACTTTCCAATTTTTCTCAAAAATTTTCTAACGCCTTAAATTTTCGGAAAAATTCGCCATAGTCTCCTTTGCGCGGCTCGATCCGAAAAAAATGACAGTATATATATCACAAATATACATCTCATCAAGTAATGAGGCATCCCGCAGGGAAAAAAGTGTAAAAGTACGATATTTAATCCGAGATATGTACCTTATATTTTATTAGCTAGCATATACGGCTAATATAGCGCAAAAGCGAGCTCCAAATGCGAAGCAAACGCGATCCACACCTACTAATCACTCAACAAACAACATGAGAACCATGCATATAGACAATAGTATCAATATACAACATATAGTAACATAATAACTATATATGTCACATAGCAAATGCAACAAACAACAAATGCAAACATCAACCAACTATCATCCAACTAACATCCATAACCAATAAATACTCATTTATATTCTCATTAATATTAAATGAATTGTTTCTCAATTTAATCACATTTGATTCATTAATAGTGGATGTTCTTATTAACATTCATTTTCAATTAGTTTATATTCACTAATTCATATTCAAGTTGGTTCACTTCCAATTCAAATCCAATTCTATTCAAATTTATTTACTTCAAATTGAATATCAATTACTTTAGCTTCCAATTTTATTAAATCAATTTCATTAACAGTTAATGAATTATATACAATCAACTAACAACCATATAACAATCAATGTATATTTATTACAACCAAATTACTTTGCTTTCAATTGGTTTAACACTTTCACTTTCAATTGGTTTACATTTAATCCATTAATTCAATTTAATTACAAAAGTTGAATTTCATTTAAATAACTTAAGTTCATATTTATCACTTAGCTTTATTAATTTAGTTTGATACTAATATCAACTTAATTCCATATCACTTAAGTTATACTTCCATTTAACTTTTAAATTCATTTTTTTATTTACAACTCATATTCATAAATATATCCATATAGTTTCACTTTTTATATATATAAGTTTATTTCACAATTGTAAATCACTTTAATTATAATTCAATTCTTATAATTCTTTATACTTATACAATTATTCTTTTATTTAGATTACTCAAACAACTAAACAATCAACTCATATACACTTTAATAATTCTGAAAAATTATTCCTTTATATATAAAATATATAATTAAGGCAACGTTATTTCATTTACCCAATTTAAAACAATACTGTGTCGAATTGTTCTATTCAAGTGTTTAGAAACCCCTTCGGCATAGTTGTACATACCGTGCTGACGAAGGTTCATATGCCACTCAATAAACCAACCATCACAATATAAAACAATTTTTATATTCACTAACAAATACGCTCTCATAGCTATTATTACACTCAAACTCATTCTAGAGTACTACTGACTCTATCTCTAATGAACAATACCCAACAGAACCATGGTTGTCGCTTAACCATAAGCTCTGATACCACATTGTCAGGACACGATTCTTCGTCTTCCGAAAATTCGACATCGACACTAGCTTTATCGACTGCCGAGAAATCGAACGACGGAAAACCGAACACTGAGGGTTTTTAAGAAAAAGAAAAGAAAAGAAGAAGAGAGAAAAAGAAGAAAGAAGAAGAAAATAGATAATAGAGGGAAGAGAAAACATAAGATAGAAAATTTAGATAGGGAAAATAAGATAGAAAATTTTAAAATTGAAAGAAAAGAGAATAGAGGAAAAAGAAAAACAGAAGAAAATAGGACGGAACAGAAAACAACAGAACAACATCAGAATCTCACAATTCGCAGCGGAACAACATATAATAATAAATGAATAATCTTTAAACAAAGAACTATATCAGTTATTACATTTTATACATTACATTACATCATATCATCAGAGTGTACAACATCATACAACAACAACAGATAGTGCAGCGGAAAAAGAAATACTACATACTAGTAATACGTCATGCCATCCATCTTGCCTCCAGCAACTCCAGAATATCCAGAATATCCTGATGAACCTTAACTCTTGACTGCCCGTGTGGAAAATTGGTGGGCACCCAGAGTTTAGGAAGGAAAACAATAAACTCCAAGTCAGTCATGTGACTGGTGTGAGAACTCAAAATAGTTTATTTATCTTTGAAAACAAAATAGAGGAATATTTTTATTTCAATTCGCAATGCTTTTAAAAATGAGACTACCATAAGGCCTCCCGCACACACACACACAATGCAAACGCAGAATCGGAGGAGATTTCTCCTTATGATAGTCAAAGATGCTTGATACGCATTAAAAGAACATTTCATATTATTATTAGTGTATAGTGTAGAAAATTATTTCGAAAGTAGAATATAAATCTTAGCCAACATAGACATTTCGAACTATGCCTACTATAGCTACCATCTAAACAGTGGTGACCACCATAAGTAAATGGCAGGTTCTACAACTAATACCGTACAAGTTTCGTATTGGGAATTGGATTTCCAACAAATGGTCAGGCCAAGGAACTTCCCATTGCCACATGAGAATGCCTCTGGAAAGACATCCCCGAGAACCAAACCGGAACTCTGCCAACACAAGGCCGGGTTACCCCTAACTGGGTAACTACTGACACGAGCACGCCATTCCCCGATCGTAAATGACCTTTCTCACGGGATCCCGAAAACCAACAACCACAAAGTAATAAATTCGTAGTAACCACATAGGTTAAATATCTGGGCTCCAAACCATGATACCACCTCTATCCAGAAGGAAATGTACATACCCTAAAGGGTGCTACCCCTCATAACCTTGCCGCATCTTTCCTGTTTTGACCATTTCCGGGGTGTGAGGTTCGACGAAGTCACGTCCACAAAAACATACTTTATACAAAAGCCATGTTTTGGGTCAACAAATGATCAACACAATGATCACCAAGATAGACGATCAAATAAACGATCCTATCACAATAATCAACACAATGATCATTTACAGCAACACTCAGCATGTCACATTACCAAATTGGGAATATATCGCTGATAACTTCAACTATATAACCTCTGAGCTCGTACGTCTCAGAGAAGGGTGTTAAGCTAAAAGAATAAATTCTTCGCCACCAACAGAAATATATTTGAAAGAAATCGGCTTTATATCTCAACTTGTAATGTCAGACACACAATCCATACAAGTCTGTTCCGGGATCGAACAAAACCGAAGGCACTTACAAAGAAGTCCTTGTAATCCGGATATTCACAATCCTGATCGGATTCACCATCACATATGGAGAACTCTATACCGGAGCAACTCGGTGCAGAGTAAATCGACAGGTCATCATATCGCTCTCGCAAATACCGGGTCTTCAACACCGATCTTCAAATGCAATTCATAACGACGTATCACATATTCGGAATGGGTTACACGACCCCATGGTCCTTTCCCGGTTAACCCGAATAGTGAGCGCTTATTTAAAAATAAGTGTGGCATTCACATTCAACAAATCACATCAATTACCCATTCAAAGGGAAATATTGATAGTCGGTTATTGAACTATCACTGGATATGCACACGTCACCAGTTTCCAAATAATTTTCCAAATTATTTATTTTCCAAAATATCTTCACTAGATATATTATTTCAACACTTCATATTGGAAAACATTTCCATACTTATTAAATAAGTAATCCACAAATCTTTTATTTTCTACACTTGGAAAATATTCAATATACTTAAATCGAATTAAGTATATATTTCATTCTATTAAGGAAATCATTCACTTAAACATATTTATTTGGGTCAAAACGAATGTTGCGTAAAACATTGTTACGACGTCCCAAAATCACTAGTATAGGGATTCGAAATTAAAATAGATATATAATCCCAATACTATACAAAACATTTCCTTTCGGAAATCATTTACTATAACAACAGTGTTATAGTCCATCATCTCCTTTTATTTCTCGAAAACGTCTATTTCAACAATAAATGTTGAAATCTATGGTTTCGAATCTCAACACAATTAAAACTTCGTTACATCGTTTTAATTCTATTTCAAATATCACATTCAAAACAATTTCTTTAACATCTTATTCACTATTCAAAAACGTGAATATACTACGTTAACACATTTCATCCTTTTATTCGTTTTAATTCAAAGGATTATTCACTATTCAAAATGTGAATATAACTCCATTTATAGGTTTCAACAATTTACTTATCAAAATAAGTCATTTGCGAATTTATAAAACAACGTTCATAAATTCCATTTCTATTTATTTATAAAAGCTTCCTTTTTATAAATTCTTTTATTAACCTATTTCAGTTTATAACTCAATTATAAACTAAAAGTTCATATTATAAGTTAAATACTTATAAAACGATTATTTTACAAAATCGTTCTTTTAAAGACTTTCCAATTTATAAATCTTATAACTTATAAGATTCCGAACTCCGATTTACGCGCCGTAACCAGCGTTTCTAGGGTTTACCCCGCGTTCCGGACACAATGGAACAGGTTGCGGAAGCTAATTCGGAAGTATGTGCGAGTTATGGCTGTAAACGCTCAATTTGAATTAAACCGATTTAAGCGATTTTCTAGGCGTTTTAATTCGTACCGGACAAACCGTAAATCCAATTGACTTGAAATTTGAAACCTTACAATAATATCACATTACGGATCCGATGAAACTAGTTTCGTCGAAATCCGAGACTTTTTGAAAAATGGCTATTTTCACTCGTCAAATTTAAATTAAAAATAAATCGATGCGTTTCGAGCTGCCACGATCAAACGATAGCTCCGATTGACACGAAAATTGAAATCCGGTAATAACTAACTATTACGGATCCAATGGAACTGGTTTCGTTCAATTCTGAGACTGTTCAAAAATTGACTATTTTCACTAGTCGATTTAAATATTAAAATATTCAATTTTCACAAATAAACTTTTAATTCGATTTTAAAAGTTCTAAAATATCGTTCTAACTTCCATATGATAAAATAAAATTTTACAAATCATTTTCAATCATATTTAACTCAATTTTCAATTATTTCCAAAATTTAACATATTAAATTATCGATTTAATAATCCAATTAAATCCAAAAATTCAAATAAAAATTTATTCGACTTATAAATTCACTTTTTAATATTTAAAATTAATTAAATATTCAAATTTTAATTTCTAAAAATTCTGGGTCGTTACAGTAAGCATCTACAATAAGCTATTGCAATGTGCCGGAATGACAATGCTGGCTCGAGGAGAGAGGGTAAACTCCTTCGATATGCTGATGAAGAGACGCCTTGAAAAAAAGGGGAAAAACCATGCTCATGGTTTAATGCAATCTTAATAGGTGGAAAAGTTGCACCTTGTCTCCTCTTCAGGTACATGGCATTATTCTCTTGAATAATTTACGTTGTACTAATTTATCATTTTGATTCACAATCGATCTCTTGAGGGTAATTGGTATTATTCTCTTTAATTATGCATTCATTGCAGAAAAAATTGAGCAAAAAGAGTTTAGTTACTTATAGCAGATCACAAGTGTTAATAAACCAAGTTTAATAAAACTTTAGTACTGAATTATTTCGGTTTTTTAGTGAAGACAGCTTTAATGATTATACTATATGATTTGGTGTGGAGTTTTAAGGCTGCATGAGTCATTTCTTCTTTATTAGATATGTATTTTTTTGTTACTAGACAAATATGGCCATTATAACCTGGTTTCTTTACTAGATGCCATATCTTCTTTTTTTCCACATGAGTACTTGTATGAAAATAACCATAGTCAATAATTAGGATATATAGTAAATTTACAGATCATGTTACCATTTTCATAGTAGCTAGGTGCTTCACTTTGTTAAAGATTATGTTGTAAATTTGCAGCTGTAGGCGCCATTACACGTCAAGTGGAAAAGGTGGAAAAAAACCAGTTTTTTTTCTGTTCAAGGAATTGTGAAAAAACCCTAATAGCCACCTTTTTTTCCGTTGCGTTTCTGGTCGCCTTCCACGGCCAGATCCCCTCCCCCGCCTCCATTTTGCTTTCCCTGGCCTCGCCAGCCTTAATCATGCCCCCTTTTAGCCCATTACGCCGGCGGTCCTCCCATCCTCCTGAGCCTCCACCCCGTCTTTCTTATCCCCATCCTGGATAAGAACCGATCCTGCCTCCTGCTCCTATTAATACTGATGAGGATAGCTTCACTTCGGTATTGTCTCGCAAATGGAATCGTTTCCCTAAGGCCTCATTTCAACCACATAGTCTCAATTCCAAATCACATGATATTCATATTAATAATCCTAGATCGCCTCCCCTTCAAAGCGTCCATCAAAATTACGCTCCTATCAATAACAATAGCGCCCTTCTCAAACATTCTGACAACAGATCTGAAACCAGCAAATGGAATTTTTCCACTGCATCTAGCAAGGCATGGAACGAAGTTGTCAAGGGTAATAAAATCCTAGTTTTTATTCCATTAAAGTATTATCAACCTCATGTATTTAGTTCTATGCAATGTGCTAAAATGTCTACTGAGGTAGTTCAAGATGCAAGAAAACAATGGGATAATGCCATTGTAGTTTATGTGGTTGATCCTAAACCTTACTACCCATATTTTAAAGATTGTATTATTAGAGTATGGAAACCAGAAGACGAGTTCTCGATTTATACAAAAGAAAATGGATTTTACGTCATTAAATTTAACAAAAAACAAGATCGTGATAAAATTTTGGATGGTGGTCCTTTTATTATAATAAGAAATTGATGATGATGAAGAGGTGGTCTCTTGGAATGCAACTCAACAAAGAACTGCTTCATACAATCCCGATCTGGATCTGTTTTCCCAATCTTCCCATTGATTATTGGACCTAGGAAGGGATAAGTCGTATCGCCTCAGTCCTCGGTTCCCCAATCAATTCGGACAAAATCACTAAAGAATTATTAAAATTTCTTATGCGCGAATTTTAATTGAAATTAATAATACTTTTAGGTTTCCGCATAGAATTCCTATCCTATCTGAAAATGATGAAATCTTTTGGCAAGAAGTTTCGTATGAGTGGAAAACTTCCATTTATTTGTCCATTTATTTGAATTGTTCAAGTTTTGGGCATGCTAAAAATCATTGCCAATTTAGCAAGGTATGGGTGCCGAAAGAAAATACTCAAAAATAAAACTCAGACAACAACGAAATGATTATGGACGATAATGATGACATCAACTTGATAAACGAGCCTTTGAACACAGAGAATCAACAGTAAGAAATGAGTACAGAACAGCTAGACATCAACCTTAGCAATTCTAATATTGAATCTATCAATCGCTCAAAGGATAATGTCCCAATCATCCTCAAAAAAGTCCAGTCGAATTCTTCTAATTCGACTATTTACATAAATTTGCAAGACAAACCTATGTATATGGAACCACACAATGTCCAGTCGAGTTCTTATAATTCGACTACATATACAAATGTGCAAACGGTTCTATGACTAAAGAAATTGCAATGGAAATACAATCAAATATTACAAATACTAATATTGACAATGACGTCTCTGTTGAAATGTATGAAGTGCCTCTGGACCCTCCCCCGAACTAGGTTAACTCCGATCTTTGCTCTGATCCTCCCTCTAGCTCCAGACCAAGATTCACCAGGAAAACCAGAACAGAGGAAGCTCCCTTCGAGTTGAAAGCCTCAGTATTCTCTGAAGTTATCGACAACCCTACGTGGACAAGTCTATTTAATCAATTAAAAGGTAAAAAATAAAAATACAAAGAAGCGAAGTTAACAGGGTATCTACTTCCCTGGAAAACAATAGCAACTTAGATAGTAATCCATGGATGCAATTCCTTTTATGGAACATAAGGGGTATGAATGCCCTGTCAAACGGTGAGAAGAGTTGCATCTCTTAAATAGTAATAAATTTTCCTTTCTTAGTATTATTGGCAATAAACTGTCTCTAGATATTATTGATAAACTGATGTCCACAATTAATACTAGCTGGAAATGCTCTCATAATATATCTACTCGTCGGAACAGTCACATATTAATCCTATGGGACACATCTCAATGTTCGAATATCATTTTACGTTCTAATGATCAATATATTTCTTGCATTTTGCATAATGCGAGTGGTATTGGTATATTATGCATTACTGTTTTATAATTTTAATGAAGAATTGAGATGTGTTGAACTTTGGAAGTATATTTATAAACAATCTAAAAACATCATTTACCATAGCTTGTGGCTGGTTATTTCAATGCTATTCTATGTCCTAATGATAGAATGTGTAATGGTTTGTTTAACTTGATGGGCGATCAAGATTTTATAGAATGTATCTCCTATTCTAAATTGGTGGAGCCTGGTTTCTCTGGCAATTTTTATACTTGGAGGGGAGGTCGTAGTTTTTCTATTCATAGTAAAATCAGTCGAGTTTTTGTCAACTCTTTATGGCTGGGAAATTTTTTCTCAATTCGGTATTCATTTTGGAAGTCACTCATTGAGTGACCATACTTCCATCTTTATTAATCTTCTAGTTCATAACAGTAAAAGGAGCCGAGTATCTTTCAGGTATAAAAGTTCTTGGCATCTACACTCAGATTACCAGTCAACCTTGCAGGATGCTCTATTCCAAACGGTTCTACAGAAATCCTCCTTTTATTCTCCTATGAAAATTGAAAGTAGCTAAATCTGCATTAAACGATTGGGCTAAAAGTAAAAATAATTTTCACAAAAAGGTTAATAACCTAAAGAATGATACTAATGAGCTTTATAATCAACTCGTGAAGGATGCTATGAATGTCGGATTAATGGAGCAATACATTGTAAGTAATGAGCAACTTCATTACAGTATGAGGCAAGCTGCCATGGATAATGAACAAAGGATGAAAATTAATTGGCTAACTATTGGAGACAAACCTACTAAATTTTTTAGTAATTTAAAAAAATTTAGCCTAAAAGGAGTAATTTCTTTCTTAATGATAATGGTCATTGAGCATCGGCATCAGATAAACTTGCTAATCATGCTGTTGAATATTTTTCTAATCTATTTTTATCATAGAAGGCATCAAATTAATTTCTAGGAATTATTTGCAGAAAATTTTTGTCTGAAACTGTAGGCATAATTTATGTAAACCATTTCAGCTAGAGGAAATTAAAGAAGCTTTATTCCAGATTAATGATAACAGCTCGCCTAGACCAAATGGTATTAGCTCAAAATTTTACAAAGCCCACTAGAAGCGAATTAAACACGACATTTGGAATGCCATGAATGGGATTCTCCAAACTAGAAAGATTATCAGGGAAATTAATCATACTGTTATTTCTCTTCTTCCAAAAAAACATGAAGCAATGGACATGACTGATTTTAGGGCAATCTCTTTATGCAACGTCTCTTACATGATATTAGCCAATGTCCTTTGTAATCGTATGAAAGACTACATGAATGATCTCATTTCGTATAATCAGAATGCTTTCATTCCAGGCAGACTGATTACTGTAAATTCTCTGCTAGCTTATGAAATGGTTAGAGGATTCAATAGAAACAATTCTAACAATTTATGCCTAAAAATTGATTTGAATAAAGCCTATGATAAAATCAATAGAGAGTTTATTCATCATATGCTGATTTCTATGGGTTTTCCTCTACTATTTGCTGACCTAATTTATAAATGAATTTCTATACCTTCTTTTTCGTGTTAATTGATGGTTCTCCATATGGACTAATTGACAGTTCGAGTGGGTTAAGATAGGGGACCTCCTCTCACCATATCTATTCTCTATTGCTATGGAATTCTTAACTATCAGTCTTGACATGGAGTATTTTAAAGGTCACATTACACCCATTTATCAAACTGAGCCAATTATTACCCACTTATTACATGTAGATGATATCGAAGGGATTTAGGGTTGGCACTGGCGGCGACGGAGAAGCGGGGTCGAGGGCGAACTCTGTTGGCCATTTGAAGGTGCCAGGTCCAGCGGAGGTGCGGCGTTGATGTTGGAAACGCAGGCGACTCGTGATATCCTGAAGGTAATTAAAACGTGGTGATTAGGATTGCTAAGTAGGGTGATTAATGTGTTAATAGTTTATATATTTTTAAAAGTTAATTATACATAATTATCTCGAAACGTTCATTTATCCATTATGAGGTCTGAACTAAACGAGACAAGTCGCATTGCAAGCGTATCGACGAAGCCTATGCTATAGAGTTGGATTGGACGAATTCGGAGCTAGTTGGAATTTTGGATTAAGATTGGACGTTCATTCAATTTTAATTCAAATGGAACATATGGTGACTATTAAAAATTAAAGTGAGTTAATCTCACCTTTTGGCTAAGGAAAAAATTTATATATTTATTGGATATTTGGATATTTATTTCCGATATTGATTGTTGGATAATATACCAAATTATAATGTTGGTTTGGAAATATTCCTGCCTATTGGAGTAGATGAGACCCTATTACATTCCCGTGTAAGAGCGGATGACCCTTTGTACACGAATCCCGCTTCGAAGTGGTTGATTTATATTTTTATAATTATATATACTAATGTGATGCAAGGCGATAAGTTGGAGGGATCCAACGAGATTCCTCACACTATCGATTTTATTTTCTTATATATATATATATATATATTATGATATATGACATGTTGGATGCCATATTGATGACGTGAATATAATTTTGTTTATTTAGGGTTTTAGTAGCACCTGGACTTATTTTTTGGTATTTTAAAATATTATAAACCAATGATTTAATTTAAAAAGGAATTTTAAGTGATTTTAGAAATTTTACATGTTTAAATAATTTAAAAAAATAAAAGGTATGATTTTGAGAAAGTATAAATTTATAGTTTTATAAAAATATTTTTAAATAGAAATTTTGAATTATAGATAAAAAAATTTAAATCTTAAATTAACTCCATCTATTAAAATAAAAAGGATATGGTTTTAAAATAAATTAGAAAATATTTGATATAAATATTATTAATCATTTTGTATAAAGTGATGTTTTACAAATGAAGTAAAGATTTGCAAAAATCATGTTTTGTTAATAAAAGAGTGGATTTATAAACGGTGTTCTAAATCAAAGGAAATTGTTATTATTTAACAATTGGGTGAAATAAACCTAATGATGGATTATTACAAGATATGGAAGTTTGTTTTAGAAAATAGTCGACTTTACTTTGGAAATTGGAAGTGAGGGTGAATTTTGATTGTTAAATGATATTATAAATTGAAAGAAATTTATAAAACAAATTATACTTATGGAAGCAAGGTTAAAATGATTGAAATTATGTTTTGGATGGCGTTTTATAAGTAGGCGTGATTTATTAAGCAATAGATGTATAAATGGGTTCATAAATAAAGAAAGATTTATGAAGGAAAGTTTTTATAAAATGGAAAAAGATTTATAAATATGGTTTATAAATATGGAAATGATTATGTTGAATTAAGTATGGATTTTTGTCACGGAAATATTTTTACATTTTAAAGGTTTATATTAGTATTGTTTAAAGGTTGGTTATCAATATTTTAAATATTTTAGAAGGTTACTTATTTAAAAATATTAATATGGTTTGGAATTGATTATAATTATTTATCAGTAAAGATTTAAAAATTGATTATTAGTAATTATAAAAATGTTGAAGATAATTTATCATTGATTACCAAGAATGTTTTGAAAATTACCAATTACTGTTTATAAGATGTCTAAAGTTAATACTTATTTATTTATAATATTTATTATTATAATAGTGTTTTAAAGTAAATGATTATTATTTATTCATAAATGTTTTTAAGATTTATAATAAGGTTTATAGATAGATTGGGGTTTATAAGAGAAATTTGTAAAGTGTTTTGAAGACATAAAGGAGATTCGCTTATAGTGTATGAAGAAGGCTTTGCAAATGGTTTTAGATTACTATAGAGGATGTTATTCCGTCTTTTGGCAAGGCCGAGATATCAAAGAATTGATTGAAAACCAAAAATCGCTCATCTCGAATATCGAGTAAGCAAAGGTTCACTATGGATGTCGATAAATTTTGCCTAAGTCCGGATCAAGCTACAATTGATATGACATGACGAGAAAAGCTATGAAAGCCAACGTTATAAATTTCAAGTCAATCGGAGTTCGCACGATCAAGATATGGATCGGTCAAAATTAAGGAGGGATGCCGCTATTTGCATGCATCACCTTGCAGTAGCTCTGTTCGTATCCATCAAACAACCAAAGAAGGTATTCATTCGCGTCGGTTCTATTCGAATCCATCTAGAACTATACTTTTTGTATCCATCCAAAGGTAGCCGCATCGTATCGATCTTGTTCGTACCCACCAGACATACACGATTTCATATCATTCAATTCCAACTTTCTCGTAATGGTTGATTAACATCCAATTCGTATCCATCTATGATTGCTTACTTCATAACCATCGATTGTGGCATGAATATGCATTTCATATCGATCGGACTTCAAACATGTTTCGTATCGATTGACCACAGATCGATACGAAGTCAACACTATACACACAAAACAATGGATGGTTGATGAATGCTGCACGGGTTGATGATACAGTTAAATGTCGAAGCTTCCTGATCTCACTAGGGGACATAGCTACTATGTGGTTCACTCGTTTGCCACCCCGATCTATTTCTCGTTTTGATCAACTAGCAACCAAGTTTGTTGAGCAGTTTCGGATGCATGTCGCAAGGCCAAAGGATATTAATACTCTATCTAGTTTCACCGAAGCTCCTGGAGAGACGCTCAGACGTTAGTTATAAAGATTTCATGCTGCATGTGCAAAAATAAGTAATCCCAATGACAACTCTATCTTGATCGCATTAACTAAGGAGATTGATCCTGATTCCGAGTTCGAAAATTAATTGGCTAGGAAGCCTCCTACGTCATTGGACCATTCTATTCCAAAGCAGCCCAATTGTTGAGATGGGAGGACATTAAACAGTCTAGGAAGAAGGATGACGTGGGGCTAGTGGTAAAGGAATTCAAAGTAATGTTGTAGTCAAACAGTTTAGGGAGAGTTCTGGAAAAGTTCAGTTAAACATTCAAAACAAGCAAAATGAGCAGAGGGATAATGGAAATCAAAACAAAAAACGAGATCAAAACCGTGGTCCATGACGTAGAGCTCCTATGTTCGATAATTACACTCCATTAAATACGTGACTGGAGAATATATATCTCCAAACCTGCAATACTATCCAGTACAAGAAGCCTGCTCCGAAGCTATTATTAGAGAGGCAGATCCAAGTAGGAAAATTTTATAGGTTTCACTAGAGTTATGGCCACAATACGAATGAGTGTCACCATTTGCAAGATCTCATTGAGAAGTTGATTGGAGAGAGGAAGTTGGAATAGTTTGTGCAAACGCCATAGTCTAGAGGTGCGGGCCCATTGAATCAAAATAACATACCTAGTCAAGCAAGACAGGAGTAACCCGCTCATACCAGCGGGAGGTTGGTGATAAATACAATAAGTGGTGGTCCTTATCCAGCAGACCGAAGTTGGAGGAAAATGAAGTCGTATGCCAGCTCTATTAGGCATGCAGACTTCGAATGTTGTAGTAGTTGTAATGATGGGGCTCTGGCCAAGCAATGGGAGACGATGACTAACGACATCGTGTTTCAAAACAGAGATGTTGATAAGGTCGAACCCCCACTATCGCTCGACTGGTCATATCAGCTCAGGTAGGTCATGCTTGGATGAAGAGGATCTTGGTTGACAGTGGAAGCTCTGTGAATATTTTGTTTAAATGGGCATATGATCAAATGAAAATGAAAGATAAACACTTGAAGCCTTGTCAATCTCGCATTCACGGATTCAATAGGAGTGAAAATATACTCACCGTAGTGGTGGAACTGCCAGTGGAGTTGGGTGTAGGAGAACGCCGCAGAGTCCGGATAATGTAGTTTGTTGTGTTGGACATAGACTCCCCTTACAATGCTTTCTTAGGCCGACCGACCCTTGCTGAATTCGGGGCAGCCATTGCCCCATGGTGCTTGACTCTAAAGTTCCCCACCAATCGTAAGGATAGGGTCGTTCAAGGAGATCAGGCTACTGGACGAGCTGTTATGTTGCTGATCTGCATGGGGCGCAGCGAAAGGAGAAAGGGTAAGGCTTAGAGGAATCTTTCTACGTCTGTTTTACTGATAGTTGACAATCGGTGCCTGGGCCCAGGCCCGAGCACCCCAACCAATTCCAAAGGGATCTTGGTCTAAGAGATACTGAAAGTGAAGATGAAACTAAAGACAGTCAAGCTTCCACAACTGAACTGACAATCGATGTCCCGATCGACAATGATGATGATTCAAAGATGGTAAAGATTGGATCTCAATTAAGCCAACAAACACAGAAGGAATAGGTTGAATTTATCCAGGCGAACCTCGACATGTTCGACTGGACGCATTCTGACATGTGTGGGATCATGTAACGACCCGCCTTTTTGGACAGTTTAAACCGACGATCAAATACCCATGTCGATTCCAAACCATTAAAAGGGCAGATAGTTATTGGGGTAATTAAGAAAAGAAAAGGAAGGGAAATAAATGAAATGAAACAACACAGAATCTCACAGCGGAAGGCTAAAGTATAATAATAAAATAACAGTTCATGAAGCTGTTAATTAAATGAATACATTTGAAATGAATACATTTGATTATTATTATACAACATTTATCAAAGTTACATACACAGCAAATATCATACAACAATGCAGCGGAATGGAATGAATATAATAGTAGTACATAATATACCAAATCTTCGTCTTCATCCTCCAGCAATAGATCCTCAAAAATCTGAAAACTCAGGACTGACCCGAGCGTAATGAAAAGACAAACACTCGAGTCAGGACTAAATATCCTCATGTAAGTTAAGTCAATCGTAAATAAATATGAGTGTAACGGCGTCAGAGATGTTTACGGGGTTTGACATCTCCTATCCAGTGTCAACGTGCGTGCAATAACTCAAGAGATGTTACGGGATTTTCCATCTCTCAAGGATCCGTGAAACTATATACTATGTAGTAATATACGCTAAGTAGATAATGCCTATCAGTAATATAAAGTATCAAAATAGCGTTAAGGCGTTACCATAATCCCCCTTAACACATTTTTATATTCCCAAAAGCATATACAAGACCGTAGTTTCCCCAAAACCGGAAGTCACCAGAGGGCAATCCATATACTCAAGGTACAAATCAAAACGTAGTGGTCGCGAATAGGATAATCAGTATGACAAGGTACATGAGGCAATACCAACTAGGATACTAGTAGTTGCGTGATCCGGACTGATGTTGGGCATAGCCAGCAGCTACCCCAACACCGCGAAACAACACTCCCAAATCAAGGGGTGCACCCAAATCGCATCACAAATGTAATAGATATGGTATCGAAGAAGTGTGTCCGCTAGAGGTGGCGAACCTCAATGGTCCGGCGCGGCTCCTGTTTTAGTCATGTCAGGGGTCATCCAATAATCGTTCTCTTTCTTCAGTCAACGCGTTCACCAAACCATCCACTTCATTCTGGATCATCACTCCGCGTATAATAGTTATTAAAGTGGTTTCGGTATCGACAGAGAGTATGTCCATATCCGATCCCGGTCTCTTTAATAACTACGTATTATTACACCTTTGGCTCTTTATATTTCAAATCGATTCATAATTGATATCAAAATATCATATTCGCTTCAAAAATCAAATCCATTCAAATATCATCGTATCTTTCAAAATATCAGATTTCATATTTAAATTCAAGATTTAAATATAAACATTTCACCTTATTGACCAGCTTAGGATTTTAGAAAAATAGTTTTAAGTAGTTTAAAAGTAGTTTTAAATAATTAAAATAGTTAAAAACACTTAAAATCTTTAAAATGGATTTAAAATAGATAAATTCGTTTAAAATAATTTAAATTGGGTTAAGTAGATTTAAAATAGATTAAAATAGTTTAAGTATTCAAAATGGTTTATATAACAGAGTAATTTGGAAAACAAATTAAAACAGCTTCAAAATCAATCCATTTCAATTATAACTTCCCAATTCAAATCAATTTCAATTTCCATTCTACCGATTCAATTTCGATTTCAATTCAAAACAATGTCAACTTTTACTTCAAATCAATTCAATTCTACATTCACCTTTAATTAATTCAATTTCAATTTATATCGATTTGGAGCTTGATTTCTCAAAATATCAATTTATAACACTTAACAAAATTTCCAACAATATTCAAGTTTAAATCCAAATTCCAAATATGATTCAATTCCAAACTCGATTTCAAAATATCATTTTCATATCACTTTTACTTAGTAATATTCAAAGCTCGAAATAATGTTCAATCTTTAAAATAAATAGATTTTTGAAATTCAATCATATCCAAATTTTTTTTTTTTTAAAGTCACAACTTAAATTATTTACCAATTTCTTTTAACCAAAATTTATTTCAACATTCCAACTCAATTTTTCGACAAATTCGATTTCTATAAATTGATTTCTATTTATAACTTTTAAATCAAAACATTTAAATAAATTTTAAATCGACGATTTCAAAAATTATTTATTTAGCCAATTCGGTGTCCGTATATAATTTTCTATCCTATGGCCAAGTAATTTTTTTTTCAATTAAATGTCAGGAATGAGTATACATTACTTAAATTAATCTCAGTATCATATGTATGCATAACAGGATCTACATAAGCAAATAAACATCCGAACATTCAATTATCAACCAATAGCATCCATCAAAATACATCATCCAATAAACAATACAATTCATGGCAGTTTCATAGTTATCAATGTCAGGTAATTTAATCGCAATTCAATTTTAATTTCAATTTAACTGTCAATTTAATTTTTCAACGGTTAATGCAAATGACAAGCTATATGACAATTAAATTTTTACCAAACAACGACAAATAAAATCATAACACTTCATAATATCAAATTTAACTAGCATAAAAATATTTAGTACGGTGTGAGCGTTATAAAACACTCACCTTGATTTTTACGATTTTAAATAAAATCGAACGACGTTCAATTTAACTCAAAATTTTCTCTAGCTCCAAATGATTCCAATCTAGTTGCAATGCGTAGTGCTCGACAAAACGATTGCAACGCAATTCGTTTCGTTGAATTCCGACCTCGTATGCAAAAGTTAGAGCATTTTAAAGATAAGTGAATCTTAAATATAAACAATTTACAAATCTTTTTTTTTTTTTTTTTTTTACCAAACAGATCTGGACCGCTGATTTCCACTTGCACACATCAGGCCGCACGTCTTTGCTTCTCCATCTTCCTCCTTTACGTGAAAATCACGTTCCTAGAACCCATAGCCGCCACATTAGGGTTAAAATTTACGACCACCACGCTCGACGAGAACACGATCAGGTTACACCACTTCGAAGCCACCGCCTAACTCCACCTTCACCATCAATAGCCTGAAGCTCGGCCATCCCCTCTGCCTCGAATTGCGTGAAAAACGCAGCCCCTTCCTACACGATTTCCCGTTGATCCGTGGCTCCGTTTCCGATCATCTCCGTATGGATTTGAAGCTTTCATCGTGCTCTACAACTTTGCTTTTGGAATTTTTTGATTTCGTTGAACGGATTGAGAGATATTAACGAAAGAAGTTCGAGCAATTCTGACCTTCGAAAATAGGTGGCGGCCATGATTTAGAATTAGGGTTTCTGGATTATAATAATAATAAAACTGTCTCGGTTTGCGTGCGTATTTATATAGGTAGGTCCAAAATCATCCGAACTCCAATCGAGACGTGCCGCCAGGCGTTTATAAGGTTTTACCCCCATTCCAGACGCAATGGAATAGGTTTCGGAGGCTAATTCGATCGTATGTGAGAGTTACGGAAATAAACGATCAATTTTAAATTAAACCGATTAAACGATTTTCTATGCGTTTTGGCTTGCCCCGGACAAACGGTAAATCCGTTTGACTTGAAATTTGAAACCTTACAATAATATCACATTACGGATCCAATGAAACTTGTTTCGTCGAAATCCGAGACCGTTTGAAAAATGACTATTTTAACTCGCCAAATTGATATTAAAACAATTTCAACGCGTTTCGAGCTGCCACGGTCAAACGACAACTCCGATTGCTACGAAAATTGAAATCCGATAATAACTAACTATTACGGATCCAATGGAACTAGTTTCGTCCAATTCTGAGACTGTTCAAAATTTGGCTATTTTTCAGTCGATAATTAAATATTAAAATATTCAATTTTCACAAATTTACTTTTAATTCGATTTTAAAAGTACTACAACATCATTCTAACTTTAATATGATAAAATAAAATTTTACAAATCCCTTTTATATCATATTAAACCCGTTATCCAATAAGTTCCAAATATTAAATTTTAACAATTTAATTGTTTAATATTTGACGGATTTCAATATTTAAATAAAATTTCATTATCAGTCGGTTTACTATATTACTTCGAATCAATTACCTTTGACTACATATTATTTCAATTGATTTGGGATTTCATTCAATTCATAAATAATTAACTAGATAAATTTGTTGCATTTCATTCTAGTTATTATTATTCCAAACGACTTACAAATTTTTTTCTAACACAAAATCACGAAATCTTATTAAATTAGCTATTTTAATTATCGAAAATTTATGGGTCGTTACACTCTCCCCCACTCAAAACTTTTCGTCCCCGAAAAGGAAAAAGAAGGGAAAAGAAACTAAGTATAGAATTCAACATTAGATATATTTTATCAAAGTTACCAACTTATAAAACAGTGAAATTCCATTTATAAAGTCATAACTACGCTTCCACAATGTTACTCCGAACGGCTTTCTAAATTTAAAAGTTAGTTATCGAAACAAGTTATAAAATTTTAAAACTTGAAAATTTTTCTAACACTTGGATTTACGGAAAATTTCGGCAGAGTCTCCTTTGCGCGGCTCGATCGGAAAAATATAATAGCATATATATCACAAATATACATCTCATCTCAATGATGAGGCATCCCATATGTGGGGAAACAACATATAAATATCACCAATATCATATAAAACCGTAAACGTACCTTTTATTTAGCATTTATTAGCATTTTACTTACATTATGCGTTTAGCGTAGAAGCGAGCTCCACAACGAAGCGCAACCCCTTTACTACCTACTAAAATGCTCAATAACTAAGTTAGAACCATGCATATAAAGATAGATCGCTATACTTAGCCTACACAACATATATATAACATATTTAGCTTCAAAACTGAGATTTCAATTTCAGGACAGCAAACAAATCTTAGTTTTAGGTCATCTAAACGATAAAATTTGACAACATAATCTAAACAAAATTTGTTTTATTCATTTCAGGCTTTCCGGAATGTCCAAAATCATCGAATTCGGACCATCCGTTCAAAAGTTATGGCCGTTTTACTTAGAGGATACGCCTCAGCCTGGGCAATGAATTGCGCAGGTCAGCGACGTTCACCCACGTTTTCGACCTTCTAAACAATATCAAAACACAAAACACTTAAAACAAAAGTTTTAGCTTAAGTTCTTATCTTTTCAGAAAGTATAAGATCACCAAAATCCGATAAACCAGTCAAAAGATATGGCAAAAATACTAAGGGTGTATACTACAGATTTTACTTATTTTTACACAGGACAGCGAGTAACATTCAAGTTTTTACCAAGCAGACGAAGGAATTTTCTCAAGTTATCTAAACAAAAGTTGTGCTATAGTTTCTAAGCTTTCCGAAAAGTCCAAAATCGTCGAATTCCGTTCAGCCATTTAAAAGTTATGATTGTTTTCGTTTCAGCATATATTGGACAATGTTGGATTTTTTTTTTTTCCAAAAATTTGCTTTTATTATTTCAAAGTACAAAACATCAAAACTTCAAATTTTTTAAAGAACAATCATAAACACAAAGTCATTTATTTCCTTATTCATCCATGCAATAGGTCTACATTTAACCTTTTTTCTGATTTATTCAAGTTTGTTTCATTCACATTTTTAATTCAAGTCAATTTGCTTCAATTTAAATTGAATTCAATTATATTTAGTTTCACTTTGCTTCAAATTTGAATTTAATTATTTTACAATTTTACTCCGTTTATTCAATTCCATTAACACTAATGAATTCTACTTAATCAATTATCATCCATCTAACAGCCAACGCATATCAAACATTAACATCCATCCAAAATCTACACTAAATCAATTATACATTTTCAAGTCAACTTTAATTTCATACACTTCCAAGTTTATTGACATTTAGCTATATTCAAATTTAATTAGTTTCCATTTACCAATTCTATATTTCATTAAGTTTTAAATTTTATTCATTCACTTATATATATCATTCATTTTACCGCTTAAATTTCTTTTATATTTACAACTATCAATTAGATCTTCACATTTTATTTTTCCCTCTCTCACTGGTATATTATTTCTCTACTTATCCTTATTAGTATTTTAAACCTTTTAAGTATTTGGTAAGTTATAGTTATGCAAATAGAATGTAGTTAAACAACATACAACTTCTTTCCATTTAAAGTTGAATTTTCAATTAATTAATTCTTAAGTCATTACTTAAATTTCACTATAATTTAATTTCACATTTTCATTCACATATAGTATTTCCATTTTATATTAACATAATTGTGAATCACCTTTAAATGTTAATTTAAATTCCAATCATTTACTAATAATTTTATTTATATTTGCAAACCATTAATTAAATGCATATTTCATTATTCAAACCTATACTCGTATATTATCCAATTAACAATTCATATAATATTTTTGAACTTCTTAAATATTTTGGTAAGTTATATCTATGCTATAGAATGAAATTTAATACTATGCAAGTTTTACAGTTTCAATTTTTCTTTAAGTTCAAAATTTCCTAATTCTAAGGATTTCTACTTCAATTGCTATTTTCATTTAGCTCTTAGGTTCATTTCTCATTTCACAATTCAGAAGTTCCTCAATGATTCAAGTCTAAATTCATTTCAATCATAAAAAAAAATCATTAATTATTAAAGGACTTAAGAATTCCAATCCCGGTTTTATTTCAAATCAAGTTTTGAAATAATATATACTTATATAATTTATATATCAAATCATACTATAGAGAATACAAAATAAAATAAAATTTGAGTCAAAACAAGGTTTAGACAAGCTATTAAGTGGTCTCCCCCACTCGGACTCTCGAAAATAAACGCCGATGATGCGTGCACTCATCACCGAAATCATTTTCTAGCGTCAAGAGAAGGGAATATAACACTTATCATAAAAAAAATCCTTCGAAAACAATTTCAACTCAATTATACTATCATATAATACTCATATTTTGTTTTTCAAATTCTTGTAAGTCAATTTCAAACACCGGAATTTAAATTCCCAAATCCAAGTTAAAATTCATTTATATTCATTATCAATTGTGTTTACAAGATTTCATTTTCCTAAATCCATTGTTATTTAATCAATTGTTGTAAATATTGCCTGATCAAACAATAACGATAATAATCTAATATTATCATCTCCTAACAATCAATTCAATCAAAATGAATAAATATTCAAATAATTCTTTATATAAAAATATATTCCAAAACGATATTGTGTTGGTTTGTCCTATTCGAGTGTTTAGAAATTCCTATCGACGCCTTGGCGTCCCAAGTATCAACCAGAATTCATAAATACTCAACGGAACAAATTAACACAATATAAAACCATTTTATATCAAATAACAAGTACGCTCTCTCATATACACTCAACTCATTCATATAGTTTACCTCTATTTCAATGAGTTATTCCCCACTAGAGCCAAGGTTTATCGCTAAACCAAAGCTCTGATACCAACTGTAACGACCCGCCTTTTTGGACAGTTTAAACCGACGATCAAATACCCATGTCGATTCCAAACCATTAAAAGGGCAGATAGTTATTGGGGTAATTAAGAAAAGAAAAGGAAGGGAAATAAATGAAATGAAACAACACAGAATCTCACAGCGGAAGGCTAAAGTATAATAATAAAATAACAGTTCATGAAGCTGTTAATTAAATGAATACATTTGAAATGAATACATTTGATTATTATTATACAACATTTATCAGAGTTACATACACAGCAAATATCATACAACAATGCAGCGGAATGGAATGAATATAATAGTAGTACATAATATACCAAATCTTCGTCTTCATCCTCCAGCAATAGATCCTCAAAAATCTGAAAACTCAGGACTGACCCGAGCGTAATGAAAAGACAAACACTCGAGTCAGGACTAAATATCCTCATGTAAGTTAAGTCAATCGTAAATAAATATGAGTGTAACGGCGTCAGAGATGTTTACGGGGTTTGACATCTCCTATCCAGTGTCAACGTGCGTGCAATAACTCAAGAGATGTTACGGGATTTTCCAACTCTCAAGGATCCGTGAAACTATATACTATGTAGTAATATACGCTAAGTAGATAATGCCTATCAGTAATATAAAGTATCAAAATAGCGTTAAGGCGTTACCATAATCCCCCTTAACACATTTTTATATTCCCAAAAGCATATACAAGACCGTAGTTTCCCCAAAACCGGAAGTCACCAGAGGGCAATCCATATACTCAAGGTACAAATCAAAACGTAGTGGTCGCGAATAGGATAATCAGTATGACAAGGTACATGAGGCAATACCAACTAGGATACTAGTAGTTGCGTGATCCGGACTGATGTTGGGCATAGCCAGCAGCTACCCCAACACCGCGAAACAACACTCCCAAATCAAGGGGTGCACCCAAATCGCATCACAAATGTAATAGATATGGTATCGAAGAAGTGTGTCCGCTAGAGGTGGCGAACCTCAATGGCCCGGCGCGGCTCCTGTTTTAGTCATGTCAGGGGTCATCCAATAATCGTTCTCTTTCTTCAGTCAACGCGTTCACCAAACCATCCACTTCATTCTGGATCATCACTCCGCGTATAATAGTTATTAAAGTGGTTTCGGTATCGACAGAGAGTATGTCCATATCCGATCCCGGTCTCTTTAATAACTACGTATTATTACACCTTTGGCTCTTTATATTTCAAATCGATTCATAATTGATATCAAAATATCATATTCGCTTCAAAAATCAAATCCATTCAAATATCATTGTATCTTTCAAAATATCAGATTTCATATTTAAATTCAAGATTTAAATATAAACATTTCACCTTATTGACCAGCTTAGGATTTTAGAAAAATAGTTTTAAGTAGTTTAAAAGTAGTTTTAAATAATTAAAATAGTTAAAAACACTTAAAATCTTTAAAATGGATTTAAAATAGATAAATTCGTTTAAAATAATTTAAATTGGGTTAAGTAGATTTAAAATAGATTAAAATAGTTTAAGTATTCAAAATGGTTTATATAACAGAGTAATTTGGAAAACAAATTAAAACAGCTTCAAAATCAATCCATTTCAATTATAACTTCCCAATTCAAATCAATTTCAATTTCCATTCTACCGATTCAATTTCGATTTCAATTCAAAACAATGTCAACTTTTACTTCAAATCAATTCAATTCTACATTCACCTTTAATTAATTCAATTTCAATTTATATCGATTTGGAGCTTGATTTCTCAAAATATCAATTTATAACACTTAACAAAATTTCCAACAATATTCAAGTTTAAATCCAAATTCCAAATATGATTCAATTCCAAACTCGATTTCAAAATATCATTTTCATATCACTTTTACTTAGTAATATTCAAAGCTCGAAATAATGTTCAATCTTTAAAATAAATAGATTTTTGAAATTCAATCATATCCAAAAAAAATTTTTTTTAAAGTCACAACTTAAATTATTTACCAATTTCTTTTAACCAAAATTTATTTCAACATTCCAACTCAATTTTTCGACAAATTCGATTTCTATAAATTGATTTCTATTTATAACTTTTAAATCAAAACATTTAAATAAATTTTAAATCGACGATTTCAAAAATTATTTATTTAGCCAATTCGGTGTCCGTATATAATTTTCTATCCTATGGCCAAGTAATTTTTTTTTCAATTAAATGTCAGGAATGAGTATACATTACTTAAATTAATCTCAGTATCATATGTATGCATAACAGGATCTACATAAGCAAATAAACATCCGAACATTCAATTATCAACCAATAGCATCCATCAAAATACATCATCCAATAAACAATACAATTCATGGCAGTTTCATAGTTATCAATGTCAGGTAATTTAATCGCAATTCAATTTTAATTTCAATTTAACTGTCAATTTAATTTTTCAACGGTTAATGCAAATGACAAGCTATATGACAATTAAATTTTTACCAAACAACGACAAATAAAATCATAACACTTCATAATATCAAATTTAACTAGCATAAAAATATTTAGTACGGTGTGAGCGTTATAAAACACTCACCTTGATTTTTACGATTTCAAATAAAATCGAACGACGTTCAATTTAACTCAAAATTTTCTCTAGCTCCAAATGATTCCAATCTAGTTGCAATGCGTAGTGCTCGACAAAACGATTGCAACGCAATTCGTTTCGTTGAATTCCGACCTCGTATGCAAAAGTTAGAGCATTTTAAAGATAAGTGAATCTTAAATATAAACAATTTACAAATCTTTTTTTTTTTTTTTTTTTTTACCAAACAGATCTGGACCGCTGATTTCCACTTGCACACATCAGGCCGCACGTCTTTGCTTCTCCATCTTCCTCCTTTACGTGAAAATCACGTTCCTAAAACCCATAGCCGCCACATTAGGGTTAAAATTTACGACCACCACGCTCGACGAGAACACGATCAGGTTACACCACTTCGAAGCCACCGCCTAACTCCACCTTCACCATCAATAGCCTGAAGCTCGGCCATCCCCTCTGCCTCGAATTGTGTGAAAAACGCAGCCCCTTCCTACACGATTTCCCGTTGATCCGTGGCTCCGTTTCCGATCATCTCCGTATGGATTTGAAGCTTTCATCGTGCTCTACAACTTTGCTTTTGGAATTTTTTGATTTCGTTGAACGGATTGAGAGATATTAACGAAAGAAGTTCGAGCAATTCTGACCTTCGAAAATAGGTGGCGGCCATGATTTAGAATTAGGGTTTCTGGATTATAATAATAATAAAACTGTCTCGGTTTGCGTGCGTATTTATATAGGTAGGTCCAAAATCATCCGAACTCCAATCGAGACGTGCCGCCAGGCGTTTATAAGGTTTTACCCCCATTCCGGACGCAATGGAATAGGTTTCGGAGGCTAATTCGATCGTATGTGAGAGTTACGGAAATAAACGATCAATTTTAAATTAAACCGATTAAACGATTTTCTATGCGTTTTGGCTTGCCCCGGACAAACGGTAAATCCGTTTGACTTGAAATTTGAAACCTTACAATAATATCACATTACGGATCCAATGAAACTTGTTTCGTCGAAATCCGAGACCGTTTGAAAAATGACTATTTTAACTCGCCAAATTGATATTAAAACAATTTCAACGCGTTTCGAGCTGCCACGGTCAAACGACAACTCCGATTGCTACGAAAATTGAAATCCGATAATAACTAACTATTACGGATCCAATGGAACTAGTTTCGTCCAATTCTGAGACTGTTCAAAATTTGGCTATTTTTCAGTCGATAATTAAATATTAAAATATTCAATTTTCACAAATTTACTTTTAATTCGATTTTAAAAGTTCTACAACATCATTCTAACTTTAATATGATAAAATAAAATTTTACAAATCCCTTTTATATCATATTAAACCCGTTATCCAATAAGTTCCAAATATTAAATTTTAACAATTTAATTGTTTAATATTTGACGGATTTCAATATTTAAATAAAATTTCATTATCAGTCGGTTTACTATATTACTTCGAATCAATTACCTTTGACTACATATTATTTCAATTGATTTGGGATTTCATTCAATTCATAAATAATTAACTAGATAAATTTGTTGCATTTCATTCTAGTTATTATTATTCCAAACGACTTACAAATTTTTTTCTAACACCAAATCACGAAATCTTATTAAATTAGCTATTTTAATTATCGAAAATTTACGGGTCGTTACAGATCACATCGGACATCGTGAGCCACACTTTGAATATTGACCCACGGTATGTCTCGGTCAAATAGAAAAGGCGTGGTATGGATCCAGAGAGATCTTCCACCCTTAAAGAAGAGGTCAATAAGTTAAAATCGGATGGGTTTATTCTAGATGCCTTATACCCAGAGTGGGTGTCAATCCCATACTTATCCGAAAGCCAAATGGGAAATGGAGAACGTGTGTTGACTACTCAGACTTGAACAAAGCTTGTCCAAAAGACAGTTTCCCACTTCCCCAGTTTGATCAGCTCGTAGATTCAACGGCTATGCACAAATTATTATCCTTTATGGATGCATACTCCGGTTATAACCCGATACCCATGCACTTAACCAACCAAGAACACACTAGTTTCGTAACCGATCTGGGACTCTACTGCTACAAAGTCATGCCCTTCGGACTCAGGAATGCCGCGGCAGCATACCAACGATTATTCAATCGAATCTTCGCTAACCAGATCGAAAAGACAATGGAAGTATATGTAGATGACATGCTGGTAAAGTCACGATTCTCCACTTATCATATTAAAGACTTGGAATCAATGTTTAGCATCCTTCGAGAATACAGAATGAAGCTCAATCCATCGAAATGTCACCTTGGGGTCGCATCTGAAAAATTCCTTGGGTTTTTCGTCAACGCTCGAGGAATCGAAGCAAACCTCGGAAAGATCTGGGCAATCATAAATCTTAAGACTTCGAGAACCATAAAGCAAGTCCAGAGTCTCAACGGGAAGGTAGCAGCATTGAGCATGTTCATTTCAAAGTCCATCGACAAATGCATTCCTTTCTTTAAGTTGAATGGAAAAGGGAAACGGAATTTTGAATGGACCACGGAATGTGAAGGCGCATTTCGAGCACTAATTCAGCACCTCTCCACACCGCCTGTTTTTTCAAAGAGTATCGATCGCGAGCAAATGTACCTTTACTTCGCGGTATCAGAAAATGCAATCAGTGCTGCCCTAATGCGGGAGGAAGACCAAGTGCAAAACAGATCTACTATATCAGTAAACGACTAACTGTAGCTGAGAGAAATTATCCGAAGCTAGAGAAGGCGGCTTATTGTCTCGTTATTTCCCCAAGGAAACTCCATCCCTATTTCCATGCTCATCCTATCACAGTTTACACCGATCAGCCGTTACGAAGGGTACTTACGTGGCCTGAGACGTCTAGTAGGTTACTCAAATGGAATATCGAACTGAGCCAGTTTGATGTTACTTCCACTCCGAGGAGAGCTATTCAAGGACAAGTCCTAGCGGATTTCATAGATGAATTTACCATCCCAGAACACTTGCCCAAAACCAGTGAATCTTCCAAGTATATCTGGAAGCTGCATACTGATGGTGCATCAAACGACCGGTGCTCAGGTGCTGGAGTTGTACTTGAAAAGCCCGAAGGTCGCTCCATATGTTATGCTCCAAAGTTTGATTTCGTGCGACCAATAAATAAGCTAAATACGAAGCCTTGCTTGCTATATTGAAACTCGCTAGAGATTTGAGAATTATTGCTGTGGAAATTTATTGTGATTCACAAGTGGTTGTATGTCAAGTTCGAGGTGAATATCAGGCAAAGGATCGAAGGCTGGCTGCTTATCTAGCTCGAGTCCAGGAAATACTTCATCATTTTGATTATTACGCCATCATTTACATCCCCCGTGAACGCAATCAAAAGGTTGATTCATTGGCAAAGTTAGCAAGTACGAGTGAAGCGCAGCAAATGGGACTCGTACCTATGGAAACTCTCCAAGCATTGATCAGATGGCAACAGGCTGGGTATTTGAAACCACTCCACACAAGGAGTCGTGGATGACTCCGTTTCGAAATTAACTCGAGCATGGAATGCTACCTGAGCGCAGGAGTGAGAAGAGACAGATTCTTCGTAAAGCTGGACGGTTCACTATTCAGAATGGAGTCATGTATAGAAGAGGGTACTCCGTTCCTTTACTTCGGTGTATCGCCCACGATGAAATTAAGCGAGTGTTACATGATGTTCACGAAGGAGAATGTAGTGATCACACCAGGGGGCAAGCTCTCGCTAAGAAAGTACTCCGACATGGATATTATTGGCAGAGTGTAAACCACTACGCAGCAGATTACGCCAGGAAATGTGATAAATGTCAAAAGCATGCTCGAATTCCTAGAGTCCCACCTATTGAGATAACCCAAATGGTTAGTCCATAGCCATTTGCAGTATGAGGCATCGATATCATTGGCTCTCCACCTCAGGCCAAAGGCGGTGCGAAGTACGCCATCGTCACAGTTGATAACTTTACCAAGTGGGCTGAAGCTGAACCACTTGCTACAATCATGATGAAGAAAGTGATCAACTTTGTAGTCCGCAACATTATCTGCCAATTTGTTGTCCCACATGCCATCATCACTGATAATGGAACCCAGTTCGACAGCGTTGAATTCAAGGATTTCTGCCATCGATTCCACATTCAAAAGAAATTCTTTACAGTTGCACACCCTCAAACGAAAGGCCAGGTTGAAGCTGTTAACAAGGTTATCAAGTCTATTCTGAAGAAACGACTGGAAAAGACAAGGGGAAAGTGGGTTGATGAACATCCTATGGACTTATGGGATTACTAGACAACCCACAAGTCCACGACCAAACACACTCCATTCTCTCTATCATATGGCTCAGAAGCCGTTATTCCAATCGAGATGGAAGTACCTTCTCATCGTGTGACTTATTATGATTTAAAGAAAAATGCCATATTACCTGTTGAATCCTTGGATTTGTTAGATGAGAAGCGCGAAGAGGCTGATTTAAGGGAAGCCGCATACCGAAGTCGAGTCGCCCGATTATACAATTGCAAGGTCCGACCCCGAACCTTTGAACTCGACGATCTCGTCCTCCAAATAATCTATCTGGTTCCTTCGCACACAAAAACAACGTGGGAAGGACCATATGTGATTGTACGAAAGCTCGGAGACGACACATTCAAGTTATCGATCGTTGATGGTCTTACTTTGCCAAGATCCTGAAACAGCAAGAGTCTCCGTCACTACTACATATGACGGGCTTTGTTTATTTTAGTCTATTTTGCATCTGCAATTTGTTTCTGCATTTGGAAATTTGAATTTGTAATAAGGCAGCTGACTTTGCAGTATTTCTCATTTCAGCAATAAAATGCCATCTCTTCGAGCCAGAGCAGTGATTTATTGAATATGACATACAACCATTGCGGCGCACGAAGAGCTATGTTCCATCATATGTTGGAATTTATTCAAATAGAGAGTGACTATGATACGACCGGCCACTCACTAGTGAAACCCGAACTCGAAGGCAATCTATCACACTGAAGCTAAAGAAGGATTGACACATGACAATCCTTTAACTGACTTCAGTCTCACAAAGTGCGAGTCGGAGTATAAACTTATAAGTGCAGTTTCAAAGAGGATGGACCCGTCCACCTAACGACTTCAACCGTATCCTAACCAAGCTCGAGGAGGATGGACCCATCCATCTAACAACCTCACTTGTTAATTCGGGGTGGATGTGAATCGACCATCCACGATCCTAATAAATCCATCGTTCCCGAAGTGCGAATAAAATCCTAAAAGCCTAAACAGATGTGACTGACCATCTGTCGAACAACTCCAAATTCCTAGAGTGTGAATTGGAGTATAAATATCAAATCTAAGTTCCCAGAGTGCGAACTGGAGTATAAACACCAACTCCGTATTCCCAGAGTGCGAGTCGGAGTTTAAACATCAACTCTAAATTCCTAGAGTATGAGTTGGAGTATAGACATCAACCAACTTCAAGTTCCTGGAGCGTGAACTGGAGTACTAACGTCGACTATCTCCCGATTCCCAGAGTGCGAACCAGGGAATTGACCGCAAGTAACTCTAAGTCCCCAGAGTGTGGTCAGAGTATAAATATAACTCGGGTGTGAGCGACCACTCGCAAACTAACTCAAGTCCCCAGAGCATGGACATATGCTTAAAACTTAAACAGGTGTGATTAACCACTGACATACAAATGCAGATCCCTGGAGTGCGGATGTGATCATTGATAAGTGAGCGAGTGTGATTCGACCACTCGACTCTCACGTGTTTTAGTGTCGATTCAACATTGTTAAGCTACGAAATGAAGGCGAAATGCAATTTCTGGCCGATCTTTACAAATTATCCCCAAAACTAGGGGTAGAACTTAAGTGTCAACCATTGACTGAAGCAGTGCAACATCAAAGTTTAACTTATCCCCGGTTATGACTCGTGTCTGTGATTTTTGAACTTGACAAATAAAAAAAACTCGATCCAAAGGTTGGAACTTTGCAGGTGCACTGGACTAGAATTCAAATAATGAAACACTTAAGCATAAAAAACAACAATAGAGTTGAAGCCAAAAAAGAGTTTCATTTCAACTATCCATGGAAGAAATTCATGTATAAGTTATTTTCAAAATTCCTAGTGGCAGTGGCCGAACTCGCATCTATACATGGCGTACGAAAGGAAAAAAATAGATTCCTATCTATCTACTAAAAATAAACCAAAGAAATGCGTCTACTCTCTCTTCTTTTTCGGCTTCTTCTTCGCTATAGACCCGCTGGAGCTGCTGCTTAGTTTTCACTTTGAGCTCTTGCCTTTCGTCGGTCGATCTCCAGGCGGGGGCATGATCTAAACGTCCTCCTTTGAAATCGAGTGTACAGGGATGCTTCCTATAGGCGAAGTCAGAGGGGTCGGATCTACCACAGGAGGCGGGATAGATGCGCTGGTATGAATAACTGCACCACCGGGTGATATCATTCTCAGCAGAGCCGAGCTAGGTGCCGCTATTCCACCTCCAGAACTATGCCATGAGCCGTTGCCTCCATTTCAGCGTCGATTTTGGCCAATATCTCTTCCTCACTAATTGCTTGAGCCTCACTGGGAACATCGATTGTCGGCATTGAAGAGCCAGTAGCAGGTGCGATTCCACCCATAAAAAATGGTAGGTCAGTGAAAGGGTCACTATGGCGACTGAGGAGTTCCTCCATCATCTTCTCATCGAAGGAGAGTGTGCACCCCTACATTCCTTCGATCGGTGTAGTCGTTGTTGTAGTGGTCGCCTCAGTAATGATGGCCACCTACGCTTGATGTGAATCTTGAGTTGTAGGAGGCACAATCAGTGTAACTCCAGTCATTGGATAGAGAAAAAGAAAGATTGTTAGTAAACGCTTCAAATTAAGCTCCTTATTTTGAACACACATGAGAAATGTTCGGAGTACCTTCCTCAGTTTGGCTCGTGGACGGCTGAATGACTTCAGAAGTGTGCTATTTAGCTGGAGATAACTGTTCCAGATTGTAAGCTGGGATGGATTGGGGATCAACCGCTGGTGCAGGTTTAGGTTGGATTAGTGCAAGTATATCAAGACTTGCTTCGTGATGCTCCATACCTGAACCTTCTCCAATCTCCGAGTGTTGGGCATCGAGCTTCTCCTTTTCGTGTGAAATCATTGACTTATGGAGAATCTTTCTTTCATCATCATTCAGTGTACGATTGTCAAGCTCAAATTTGTTGATTGATTCATCTGTATGCACCACCTTCTCCTCCTCAACCAATCGGCCCCAGGCATTGTGAAGACGTACTGGATAAGTTTCGAGCTAGGCTAGGTTCCTGTATTTCAACACATTAGCATTATAAGTGATAAGGAGATCTTAGATACCAGCCTCTAGCCTAGACTCTGTTGTTCGGACCCTTTCCTCGGCCTCGGTCTCCACCACACAGACTTTAGCCACTGCCACATCCTGTTCACCCCAGAGCACTACCGTCTGCTCACATGCCTCCTGGGCTGCGGTATTGGCGTCATCCCTTTCTTTAATGATTCAGAGAATTTGGTTTTAAGCTCATTAAGTTCTTTAAGACCCGCATCCCTTTCGGCAGTGACTATGGCATTTCGATGGCCTATCACCTCCACCAGGGCATAGTGTGTCTGTCTCATCCTCTCCATGGCTAAGTTTGCCTCGTCGGCCTTTTGAGTGGCCTTTATTTCTAAATTTAGGGAGGATTCAACTATGGTGTTAAGCACTTGGATAACTCGATCCTTCTGATCGAGCTCGTTTTCTAATTTCTCTAGGTGGTTACCCACTCAAAGGCTAGCTTCGATGCTTTCTCTACGGCTTTCGTCCACTCCTTATACTGAGAATAGATGCCATCAATATAATCGTGCATCGTGTTCTCTGCCTCCGCTGGGATTCTCTTTAAGTGTGGATGGATGATGTAGTTATCGAAGCAGATGTTTGGAAAATCCTTCTTCAGTTGTGCGATTCTAATAGCCCCTTCTCCGGTGGGCTCGGTAATAGCATGTTCAAAGACAACAGGAGTTTCGACCTCGTGCCTGTGCCGGTGTGATTCAGGCCTAGAGGATTGAGACGATGGTTTCTGGCAAGTTGTCTCTACAGTTTATTTTTTGTGGCTCGAGGAGTGTGTACAAATTCTAAGAGGTAGAGAAATTGATCGTGATCTATGTCTATAATCCCTATACCTATCTCTTCATATCTTTCTTGGCTTGAATATCCATGGTCATAATCCCTCTCTGCCTCTCTCCTAAATGAGTCATAGTATGTAAAAGATCGATTAGCTGAGTGAAGACTCCCCAACATCAACATGCGTCCAAGCATTGTACCTGCAAAGTAAGAAAAGCAATATTAGTAATCTCTTGAAGTAAACAACTTGTGATCGGAAATCGTGTAGTGCCGTGAAGTGTGTATGTATGTGCAACCCCCTGACCAATCGAAAATGTTAGCTACACTTGTAGGAAGAGACTCACTTAAGTCTTCGGCACACTGAAGCTCCTCTAATCCGGCGTTGTGTTGGAGAGACACATAATCCGAAATTGGGATATCGGTAAGCCCTTCGAAAAGGTTCTCCACTTGTGCGGGAGGACCCTTTGAAATTCTAATACCAGGAACAGGGAGGGACAAGATCACTGATTTCCATCTCCCAGATTTAGAATGCTTATGGGTTGTGGCCTTGCCTTTTCTTCTTCCCTCGAGATCTTGAAAGGCGTAGGAAGGCCCGACAATGGGTTCATCCTCGGTATGTGTATCTTCATCATCACCTTCTTCAGTTATAACAACCCTGGGCATCTTATGCTTCACCCGTCTAGTCGGGACTACCCTCAATGTTCCTACAAGCCTTATGCTCTGATTTAGCTCGATCAACCCAACTATCTTCAAATTTCGGTCTATTAGCGCCGACTCTATTTCCCTTATCTCATTGGCACTTCTTGGAGGACCCGTACTATCTCTTTAAAATGTGCACCTTCGGGTCATGGAATTACAGTTGTAAAGAAAAGGAGATATTAGTTTGACATCAATTATGATCACCTTGCTAACTACTTGTAAAGACTGTGGTACTTGCATCTGAATAACCATCGGTTGGCGAATCCTGGAGGGGCATCGAACATAAAACTATTCTTTTTTAAAGTAGCTTAGCCTGGTCCAGGAGCCAATGACAGCTTGACCATTTCTAACCGCTTCCAAAAACATGAAAGAATCCCCGACTCTTGACATTGAATAAGTATCTAACTTCGAGCGGGGTCGGTGGCCGGAAGAGATGGTCCACAAATACAATGAATAGGCTAGTTAGCAGAGCATATCCGTTGGGGTGTAATTGAGATGGAGTGATTCCAAAGAAAGATATCACTTCCCTAATGTATTGGTTAAATGGAGGAAGTGTTCCAACTGTGCATGCATGGTAATTGAAAGCAGTAAACACCTCCGGTGGAAAATGCAGTCTATCACTTGGTCCTGGTAATAGCACATCATCCAATGACAAGCCATGCCTTAAGCATATCCGTCCCAGCATGTCTTCGGAAACATTGGACGATATAGAATTTGACAGATAACCAATAAAAGTAGCGGCCGACAGCTCATTTGGAGCTGGGTCCATAACTTCAGCCGTGGTGGCAGCTATCTCGATTGTTAGGGGAACCAAATTCTGAATTTCCTTCCGCTGTGAGCTTACAGACCCCATAACAAACTAACTTATAAAGAATCATCATCAGACGATAATAAGCCCGTGTATCCCGCAGTGTGGAGTGTGGGAATATGTCATGCAGTGTAGTGCTACATATTATTTGAGAAATTCGACAGAGTATGAGAAAATATGCAAGTGACAAGACTTAGAAATTCAACTGGAGTGACCGTCGTCGCTGGCCGTCACAACCGTGCCATCCAGGCTCTAGAGACCTATCCAAGTTAAAGTTCGTTACAGTTTTTTAAGTTCCACTTCCATCGATGAGCTTCGATGGGCAGTCAGATATGATGTTCAACAGTTAAGTCCAGTTATGCAAAGCTGAAGCTCGTCGGAGTCAGATGTTCGAATGTGCAAAAGGTTTCAAGTTCAGCAAGGTTCAACTCGTCTCAATCGAGAATTTAGACCGACTGATTTGTTCGCATCGATACACTTGTATCGATATTCCATTTCCTATCAGTCCGAGGCTTTCACTTCGTATCAATAGGAAATCTCTTGGCTACGTATCGATCTAGTCAAGTTGGCTTTGCATCGATCAGGATGCAGCGAAGTTCGTATTGGTCAGAAGCTACTAGCTTCGTATCGATTCCAACCTATGTTATTCGCATCGATTGCCTGTCATGGCTTTCGTATCCACTGGAAGCTATTCAATTTCATATCGATCGATTCTAATCGACACGAACCACTATTACTTCAAGGTCGACATGAAGTTTGCCATTTTATCGATCGATGATTAGCTAACACAAATTTCTGTCTAAACTCGATACGAAGCCAAGCTCTCTTTTCTCTTCCACCGATACGAAGTTATAGCCATTGATCCCTTCTCTCTTTTTCTTTCCCAGACAAAAGCATCCCTGACCTCCCTCGACCTCGTACAAGACAATGTCTTTTACACAATGTTCGGCCACGAATTTGAGTGGAGTGACACAAGAATTAGAGTCTCATCATAATCAGGTTAAATTTGTTCGATGAGTTACCTAATTTCGGAAGTTCGTTCGAGGTGATTGGTGTTTGGTTCAATTAGAAAGCGAGTTTCTTTTTCGAAGTTTCTGGATCGATACGAAGAAGAGAATAAAAGCAGAAAACAAGTGAAATTTTTCTAGGTCTAAAAAGTATTTATATGGACCCAGGGAAAGAAGAGAAACGATTCGCCTCCCAGTCATTGCGACCGACTTCAAACGGTTTCACCCTACATCGATACAAATTGGCTATTCGTATCCAACAGCTCAAGCTTCATCGATACGAGATGCGCAACAAATTTTTTTCTAAAACATTGAATTCCATCGATATGAAGCATTTATTCGTATCCACTATTTTCGACTCCATTCAGGATGCATCGATACAAACTGCATTATTCGTATCCATCAACATGTAACCCATAAAGGCTCTTACCCATTGATGCTAATAGATCCTAGAAAATGGTTGCTCTACTTGCATCCCTCTTAAGTCCATCGATACAAAATGCTAAATTCGTATCTATCAATGCAAATAACATCGATGCGAGAACTGTATCCATCAGTTCAAATAGCATCGATATGAGAACAATCTTTCAACCTTTTACATCGGTCGAGGAGAGGATCGATACGAAGGAACATTCCAAAACAACCGTCAAATGTTGTTGCAACTCGAATTTCACATTGGTTCAGGAGAGGATCGATACAGAATTCGATGCGAGAAAACTAACAACTTGTGAACGTGCGAATGTTAACAAGAGTTAGGTAAATATATATGCATGTATGTCAGACTAATTTTCAATTTTCAAAATTCAC
Organism: Allium cepa; assembly: GCA_030765085.1. Classification (NCBI taxonomy): domain Eukaryota; kingdom Viridiplantae; phylum Streptophyta; class Magnoliopsida; order Asparagales; family Amaryllidaceae; genus Allium; species Allium cepa. The sequence continues at coordinate 223,872,407 of CM060931.1, forward strand.
AGGTCGAATGCCCACCTGATGAACAATTACAATAATAAACAGCTGATCGCTATCACACAATAATCAGTTACAACAGCACATGATACAACAGTTGGTAGTTAACAATTCTTATTACAGAAAAATCGATCAAAGGTTATATCTTTCGACGAAAAGACAGCAATCGTTCAACAGATCAGACAGAATTGTTCGAAATGAAAGATACGATTATTCAAAGCATGTCATGTTCTCACAAGACGTACTTTAGGGGCAAATGTTATCCTGCCTTTTGGCAAGGCCGAGATATCATGGAATTGACTGAGAACCAAAAACCGCTTATCCTGAATATCGAGTAAGAACAGGTTTACTATGGACGTCGATAAATATTGCCCAAGTCCAGATCAAGCTACAATTGATATGACATGACGAGCAAAGCTATGGAAGACAACATTCCAAATTTCAGGTCAATCGGAGTTCGTACGCACAAGATATGGATCGCTCATAATCAAGGGAGGAAGCCTCCGTTCGCATCCATCACCTTGCAGTAGCTCGGTTTATATCCATCAAACAACCAAAGAAGGTCTTCATTAGCGTCGGTTCTGTTCGAATCCATCCAGAACTACACTCTTGTATCCATTCAAAGGCGACCACATCACATCGATCTTATTCATACCCACCAGACATACATGATTTCGTATCGATCAATCCAACTTGCTCGTATCGGTCGATCAACATCCAATTCATATCCATCTATGATTGTTTACTTCGTAACCATCGACTGTGGCATGAATATGCATTTCATATCAATCGGACTTCAAACATGTTTCGTATTGATCGACCACAGATCGATACGAAGTCAACACTATACAGGCAAAACAATGTAGCCGATCAATACGAACAAAGCAACACAGTTGATCGATACGAACAAGACTAAACACGATCCATACGAATAGAACCACTAACATCGGTACGAACAAGGTTTCGATATTGTATAAGAATAAGACTCGGTCAGCTTGGTATCGAAAGTGGAGGGATCTAAAAATCAAGCGCCATGTCAACTCGCAGGCAAGTGCCCGCCATCGAGTCGAAATGATCGATACGAACGGTATCGATACAAAGGGGATCGCGGCCAAGAAACTCCAATTTGCATCGGTCATAACTCGAAATCCACAAGTCCAAATGCTATGAAATATTCACAGAAGCTTACGTATAACCTAAAGAATGTTCCTGCCAAATTTTGACTCGATTGGATCAAATCTTTATCGATATGATATTCCTTTGTATCGATCACGGATTAAGTCGAAATCATATGGGATCGATCACATGGGCCCACTCACATGCCAGAAGAGGTCACCCGAGATCTGAGCAAGATATTTGCATCCTACGCCTATAAATAGCACCTTAGAACCTACAGAAGAGGGATCTTTTGGCTCTTTGACGTCCAGACTCTGCCAAAACCATTTTTATACTTCAAGGCTGCTGTTGTACTCGAATTTCATCACAATAATCCGCTGTAGTCAGTTGTAATCAACAAGTGAATATCAATAAATCATCAACTTTATAATGGACATAGGCCATACACCGAACCACTCTAAATCATTGTGTTTCTACATGTTCTCATTATTTGTTTTTGAAGTGTTTGTTAGATAATCCTCTTTTTACATTTCTATTCTTCTTTTTTATCTCTTCAAATACTTCCGAAGAGTGTTGTGCCCAATTTTGGTACGAACAGAGAAAATTTGAAAATGGTTTTATAGATTTAAGAAGAGCTTTATAAATAGTTGCATGGATTTATAAAAAGGTTATACATGGTTATAAATGGTTTTAAAAGGTTATGAACGGTTTTATAAATGGTTTTTGGGATTGGTAAGGGATTTGTAAATGATTTTTGAATTGTATCAAAAGGAAAACATTCCTACGTTTGTGAATATACTTATAGCGTTGAGATAAGTATGTGGATATTCTCTAAGTATTGAAAATATAGGGAGTATGGATATTTATATATCTTTGAAAAAAAAATTGGCATGAATATTTACAAAGTGAATTAAATTAATAAAAGATTAATTAATAGAGACCTAATGTTGCTTAGCGCTTAACCAATGTTTGTTTTGCCTATGGAATTTAATCCCTGATTTAATGTTTGTTATTCGATAGTTAAATAACTGATTATCGAAATTGAACCCAAATGTAACTTTGGAAATATCTAGGGGAAACACATGAGTTATATGGCATAATCATTTCCGATGATGTTGTACTGTGCGTATAAATCTCGATTCGTTCTCCTAGGACAATGATAAGGAAATCCATCCACTAACGGTTAGGAGGTGATCTCCGCTCTTACCTTTGACTATTTATTTCCTAAAGAACCAGGGTTGAGTTTACCGGGAAATATCAAAAAGTTGTTTCGAAGAGACCAGGATTAGGTGTGTGATCCGAAAACCACTTCGGTCCATTGAATGCATTTCGAAGTGAAGATATCCTGAAGATGATGGAATTGGAAATGGAGCGCTCAAGTGTTTCGTTCGGTCCCAGAACGAACTTGTATGGTTGAATGCTGGTATTGCATTGTTGCTTGGAAGGCACTATTAGCATTCCAAGTGGGAAGTGCTATATAAAAGGTAAAACGTAGCCTCAAGCCTCATCAACCGAGAATGACTAAAATAGGGAAGATGCAGCAGGGCTAAGTAGGTCGCTCCCAAGTAGGTTTGATCACCTATCCAGAATCACTATTGTCTCTCATTTGTATGCTTCAGGACCCGTTAATGGAGGATGACCATATTCGGTACTATCTAGTAAGGGATAGGCCGGTTCTGTGTTGGCAGGGAATCCTGACCAGGTCCTTGGTGTTCTTTTATCTAAAGATGCACCGAGACGTCTGGTACCCTGGTTGCCTAGGTATTGTATGGAATCCATTTTCCAATACAATCCCTTTACTTTTTTTAGTTGTATATCTATTTTGCTGTAATTTAATTAATGTAACAATTTCAGCTAAGATTAATAAGTATTCTTTTCTAGAACATATTATAATTTCAGAGAATTTCATATGAAATGATTTTGGTTATCATAAGGTAAAACCCCGTCCGTGTTTATGTGCGGCGTGGTCTTACGAGATACTTTTGATTTCAATGATTTTTAAATAAAGCTAGGTGTGTTTTCTTACGCTGGTTTTCTAGATTGACTCAGGTGTTATTTTATTATAATGTTCGGGTCAGACTAAGCATATTAAAAATTAGTTGGATGGTTTGGAGCTTCAGGAGACGAGTTGGAGACCCAGAGACATATTTACGTATATGTTGATTTCCGCTGTTTTGGAGTGAAATCATCAGCAATTTTGAGGGTAGGTTATTATAACTGTCCAGGTTGATGATTATGGTTTCTTTACTTTGATGGATATATTTATATAACAGTTCCTCTTTTGTAAAGATCAATGATATTATATTATATTTTTTCCGCTAATATTGTGAGATTCTGTGTTATTTTAGTTCTTTCCTCTTCTTCTTCTCTTCTTTTTTCTTTTTTCTTTTCCGTAAACTATCTGTCTTCCCTTTCGATTTGGGTCGGACATGTGTGGGCTATTGTCAGCTTGAACTGTACAGATTGGTGGGTCATCACATTCGGTATTAGAGCATAATGTTAAGCAAGAACATTGGCTTTGGTGGGGCAACTCATTAGGAGATAAGGTTATGGAATACCTTATTATGAGTTTTGAGAGAGAGTGTGTGTGTGTATGAGCACGTATTTGTTTGTGATTATAAAAAAAGATGTTTAATGCTTTGTTAATTTATCTGTTGAGTGGCTTATGAATTTTGGTCGGTACGTGGGATGCCACGATATCGGTAGAGGTTTCTAAATGCTTAAACAAGGCAAACTGATACAATATTATTTTAAAAATAGGTAAACGAAATAATTTTATCCAAATTATATTCTATGTATAAAGGGATAATTTTTTAGAAATTATTATAGTTACATTGGTATGCTTGGTTGTTAGTGAATTATGATATTTGATTATTATCATTTGTTGTTGTTGTTTTAATGAAAGTTATTATTATAAACTAAACTAAGATAAACATTTGAAAATAAGTTATATAAGAAAGTGAATTTATAGATATGATTTGTAATATGTGAATTTTGGACATTGATTATAATTAAAATACTTAACATGTATGAAATAAATTTTTATAAGTATATCTAAAAAATGGTTTATAAATGGAAATGGATATAAAAAAAGAAATTTGAGAATTTAAAATCCTAGTGGTTTGAAAATTATTTTTCAAAGGTTTTGGAAAAATAATAACAGCATTGTTTTTAAAACATTTAGATTAGAAATATTTTAAAAGGATTTAAAGGGAATAGAAATCACTAAACTGACTTCAATCGTGGAAAATAATTATGGTGATGATGATCACATCATCAGTATTCATTTTTGAGTTACCAAGTGATGAATTGCTACCATTGAAGTTTTGTTTTGGTAAAACAAATTTTTTTAGATTCCAGAAGTGTAATTAGAAATATAAAGGAGTTGTGTGTGTGTCTGTTTGATTTCAAAATGATTTGAACATAAACCGGGTGTTTAAAATCCTGAAAATTCTGTATAAATGTTTTGAGAAAGATAAGATAATAATTTTTTGAACTTAAAATTTGGAAATAGTATAGATATGAAAAGAAAATTGGAAGTGAGATATGAAATTAAAAATTTGACTTCAATAAAGTTAGATAAAATTGAGTAATTAATTAAAAGAAATAGAGTTTGACTTAAGAAAGATTAAATGAAGTTGAATTAGATTTGGAACGAATTAAGCGAAGTAATGGAGTTAATAAAATTTAAATTGTTTCGAAATGATATTTAACTTAAGATGAAGTTAAATAAAATGAATTTTGGAATGAAATTTAAATTTAGAAAAGTTAAACGAAATTGAAATTTATTTGTAATGAGTTAACGAAATCAACTAATAAATTAAATTGGTAGTGAATCAATTGCATGTTAATATTAAAAAGAAAGTGTATAAGTTGGATGTTGAAATTGAAAATTCAAATCGAAATGGTTATGAATGAATTGAATGGATATCATTTGTTTGATGACTTCTTTGGTTACATATGATTCACTCACATATGGATATTGTACTAGTTATTGTTTATTCCATATTATATATTGATATTACTTTATATATACATGTTCTCATTGTTTGTTAAGTGATTAGTAGGTGCGGATGGCGTAAGCTTCACATTTGGAGTTCGTTTTCATGTTATATTGATTGTATATGCTTGCTAATGCTAATAATAAGGTACAAATCTCTTATTACATAACGTGTTTTTATATTTTTTTCCCCATGGGATGTTTCATCCTCAAGGTGAGATGTATATTTGTGATTATATGTATATGTATATGTATATGTATGTATATATATTGTGTTATTTCTACGATCGAGCCGCGTGAAGGAGACAGTGCAAAATTTTCCATAAATTTAAGAACTAGAATTTTTTTGAGAGTTTTCGAAAATTTTTGATAACTAAAATTTGGGTTTTGGTTTAGTAAATTTGAATGGTATTAGTCGTATCTTTGGAATTTGATTATGAATTTGAAGACTTAGAAATGTTTTGTAAGAAGTCAAATGACTTAGAAGAATTTGGTAATCCATTTCAACTAATTATTTTTGAAAATTTAACGGGTTGTGACATTTACTTACTACGTAATTTCGAGGAAATTCTTTTTAGGGGGCAATAATGTAATAATGCAGAATTTTAGTCAAAGAAATTTGGAATATTTAATTTATTTTAAATAGTGAAAAGTTATTTTTATAAGCTAGATAACTTGGATTTTAAATATAACAATTATTTGATAATTTAATTGTTAAATTTAATATTTAAATTTGTTTAAATAATTTAATCTTGAATTTAATATTGATGAAAACAATTTCTAAAGTTGAATTAATTTCTATTTAAATAAGAATGAAAATAGTGAACTTTTAAATTGGATTTAAAAGTGATTAAACCAATTTTGAAAATTTGTCGTCTTAATTGAAATATAAAAATAGCCCTCCGAGGTGCTATCTTAGATTTCGACAAAACCAGTTGCATCAGATCCGTAATAGTGAATTATTTTATTCCTTTGAATTTCATGGCGATTGGTTGTATGTTTCGTCATGCGTGTTCAATATGCGTAGAAATTAATTTCATAAATCTATTAAATAATTGGGTTCAAAAGTTATCTTCTGGATACGATTGAATTAGGGCTCAAGACTAGTTTTATTACATTCGGAATAGGGTATAGCATATAGAACGCCAGGTGGCATGCTTCATTTCGAGATCGAGATCTTTGAGTGCATGGAGCTAGATATTTTATATTATATTAATATATGTATTTCTTGAATCACCAAACCTGCCATACTTTGTAACGACCCGTAAAATTCGATAATTAAATTGGTTAAATTAATAAGATTTTTGTAATTTAATTTAGAAAGAAATAAAAAATTTATAATTTATATTGAAGTAAATGTTATGAATGAATTGTGGCAGTTGTTATTAAAAAAACTAATTATTGACAATGGAAGTGAAATCACATTGTAATGAAATAGAGTAAATTGTTGCACCGGGGTATAAAATTGAAATAAGTAAATAGATGTAAGTGAATGGCTAATAACTTGAAGGGAGTTCAAATTTATTGAAATAATGAAAACATTATAATTTGTTTATAAGTGAAAGATAAGAAAAAAACAAATGTAAGTATTGAATTAATTAATGAAATAATACAGTGTTACTGGTAAGTAATAAACTTGTAAATGTAAGTAAAAGTAAATAGGTGACAACCAATATATGTTATTTATTTATTTAGTGTGTTAAATAAGATTGGTAATCAAATTGCAATTAAAGGTAATAATGTTAATGCAAGTGAATAAATAATTAATTTAGTGCAATCCCAATTAATTGAAATAGTTGTAAGGTTATAATGGATTGTAATAAGTAAATCGGGAAATAAATTCAAAGTTACATTAATTGATGAAATGATACGTAAAAATTTGTTATTTGATAGAATCAATGCTAGATAAGTAATTAAAATATTTGTTATTTGATAATAAAGAATGAATGGGATTAAATTAAGCAAATGGTGATAATCATTAATTGTTTACCCATTTATTTAATCTATTGGATTAGATCTAAATCCATTGCAATTAAACGTAATTTAAAACTACGTTAATATGAATTTAGTTGATAACTGTAAAAATATTAGGGTAATTGGATATATATTAATGTTAAATCTATACATAAGATGATGATTGATTGAATAAAGAGATTGAATACGAAGGGTATAAATTTAATTGAAATAATTTTTTATAATTTATTGAATTTACTTAAATTGAAGGTAAACACTATAAATTTTGCAATAAATCCTTGTTTGATTGATATGGAAATTTTGGTAAATGAATTAGACGTTTAATTGTAATTAGAAATGATAGAAATAGTAAGTTAATAATTGATTCATAATAAGACTAAAAATCAAATAAATGGTCTGTTGGAATTTTAATTGACAATTAGTGAATTTATTTAAATTCAAAATTTAATACGATGATGGGTAAATTAATTAACTTAAATTGGATATCTGATCTTGCCTAAATTATTGGGAAGGTTTAAGAAATAAAAAATGATGAGATTTGTTGACTACAGAATTTAATTTTGAAGAAGTGATTAATTAAATTAATATTAAATTATTTAATCAACTGGAAAATAGTCATTTTGGCCACTGACTCGGATTTCGACGGAACCAGTTTCATTAGATCCGTAACTGTGAAATATTGTAGGGATTCATGTTTCATAGCGATTGGACTTGTCGTTTGATCGTACGGACTCAAAATGCCTTGAAATCAATTTAATTGAAATCAATTTGAAATAACTTGATTTTAGCACAACTTCTTCATACGATGGGATTTGGACCTGAAACCTATTCGATTGATTTTAAAATATTTTAAAACATCTATTTTGATACGTGGGTTGACACAATTTAGTTCCGGAGTCGAAACGGGCTTTTTCGTGCCATTTTATCGTTCAACGCATATATCCAATCGATCCGGTCTATCCTAATTTCATCTTGCTTATATATATCCTGTTATAAACCCTAATTCATTTCTCATTCCTCATTTCTATACGTTCAGTTTTATTAGCTCCTCTTTCCAATGGCTTCAAACCCTAATTCCCGAATACAATTCCAAATCAAATTCAAAGCCAAAATTTACTCGCCACAAACTATATCATATTTTATATCGTCGGAAAGCTTACGAAGAGCGCATCAGAAGTATGTGATTCATTTTTCAATTTGATGCACCATTTGGCCAGAAATTCAAGGTGAACCTCGACCGTTCATAGGCCACAATCTCGATCCAACAGTGCATCTGAAGCTAATCGACCATTGGCCTGTGCCGTTGCGAAGGTGGCGTCGAGCAGCACACATCTGTACGGTTAGGGTATCGGGATGGTCATTGAATTTGCCGCAAAGTGGTGGTGAATAGCCGGATTTCGCCTCGTCCTGTGAACGATCGGTCGCATCGCAAGTTTTGAGATGGGGCGTCGGAGGGGCGTGGCGGCGAGGGGTGGTCGCAGGTGGCATTGGGTCGAAAATCTGGTTGGTTTAGGCACAGCGAAGTTTTGGTTGAACACGGAGAATTATGGCGGCTTCAATCTCAGGTGAACGAGGCCGGTAGGGTTTCGTACAGCAAGCATCCTTAAGGTGATGACGTGATTTGTTTAGGAGGTAACGTTTTGTTTTATTATTTTATAATTTTAAAATCGTGTAACTTCAAAACTTAATAATGTTCTCATACGATGCCCGATTCGCGCGCTGTTTTTTTGTTAGGATCGTATCGAAATTGTGGACATTTTGGCCCTGGTTTGGATAAATTCTGAAACTGTTCAAATTTTTGGTTTAAATTGGATTTAAACTCAAAAGTTGAGTGTTTTAATCCACTCACAACTTCTAAAATTTCTTATGTGTGTTAAATTAATTTTTGATGTGATTAGAAGTATATTTATGACTGTTTGGCATATTTTTATTCATCCTCTCAGTTAAATTGAATTTATTGAATAAAATTATTATTTAAGTTTATTGCATATAAACTACCAGTTAAATAGTTATTTAATTTATTATTGAATGTAAACTGCCAGTAAATACCAGTTGTTTATTATTTGTTTATATTGATGTTATTGATTTAATTGGACGATGATTGTGACAAATGGTTGATGATTGATATTGGATGAATGGATGTTGTATTTTTTATTGCTATAAACTGCAAGTTGTTATGGATTTTATTTCATTTGGGATTGCGGTTTGAAATGATATGTAATGTATCTATATTTTAAATTACAGATTAAAATGATAAATATCCGTATCACTTGACCATAGGATAGAAAATTTTACACAGACACCCTGGTCTATATATAAAATATTTGAAAATGATTTCTACGGTTTTGTAAAGAAATATATGGTTTTATGAGATATTGTTTTGGATATTTTATAAATGTTATCTTATATATATAGTTAAATTCTTGGTTTTAAGCTATGTATAAAATTGGTTTAAACTATAAAATAAGTTTAATAATAAAGTTGATCTCTTTTAAGATATAATATGGTTAAGTATTTATTTAAATTATATTTCTGGAATTTATAACGACTTAAATGAGAATAAGGTTGAAAGATAAATATGAAATTTATTTGAAATTTAATGAAATTAAGATTTTAAAGGTATCATTTTTATAACTGGATTTTTGTTTAAGATGGATTAAACGAATATTCCAAGTATAAATAAATTGAAGGAAATATTTAGTCATTTGTAATTTGAGTTTATTTAAATGATAATGGACTTATTATGCAAACATTTCAAAACTAAATAATAGAAAATTTAATCGTTGAATCGTAATTACCAACCTCAGTTTTGAAATTGTTTAATACTTAAAGTTTGAAATATATTGAAATCGAAATGGTTTATTTACAACTGAAAGTGAGTTGAAAGTTGTGAATTGAGATTTAATTTAAAGTGAATAAAGTTGTGAAGTTGAGGAAATTATTTTACTTTAATAAGTAATTTTAAATTCAAACTATTTTGTTTTATATACTGTTTGAATATCCAAACCATTTAAGTTTTGGAAGTTATGGTTTAGAAGCTATGAAATTCGAAGTATTATGTTTTGAAAGGTTATATTTCAAGCATTTGGTTTCGAAATATTTTATATTTGAAAGTGGTATGATTTTGGAAAAGAGATATATTTGAAATAAAAATGATATTATATTGATTTGGATTTTATAACAATGATATCATGTTGCTTTGGGTTTTTGAAATGGAAATGATATCGTATTTATATGGTTTTGGCATGGATATTATATTATGGTTTCGAAGTAAAATTATTTTGAAATGACCACGGTGTTATAATAACGATTGGTTGGCAAAGAGACTGGGATCATATATGGACATACTCTCTGTCGATACCGAAAACCGCTTTAACAACCATGTATGCGGTGGAGATTCCATAATGAAGTAGGATGGTGGCGGCGTTTCCTCTAAGGTAAATACGTGGACCCGACTCCCGTGAGTCGGCATAAGGTGGCTAAAACATGAGCGATTGACGGGCTAATGAGGTAGCACCTTTGATCGGACACATCGCTTCGCTATTATACTTTGACTGTTGGATTGATTCGGTAGCCGCTTTTGATTTTTTATTTAGGGGTGTGGCTCGAGGTGGGCGGTAGCTATGGCTATGCGTTGCCACCGGTCCGAAAGCGTAGTTGGTATATCTCTATGGCATTGTCTAGTTGTGCCGTGTCACCTACCCTAGCAAGCCTTGTACGAGTTTGGTTTTCTCCCATAGCCCGTGTGGTATCCTTTAGTGGCTTCCCGATCAGGAGGGACTATGATACTGGATAGACTACTGAGACTATTACTTGTTAAGGTGGAAAATGTAAAGCCTTAATGCTATTTAAAAGTAAGTTTATTTTACTATAGACATTATTATAATAGCGAAATATTATTATAGTAGATAGTTTAACGGATCCTTAGGAGATGTAAATCCCGAGCATTTCTTAAGTTACTGCATTCACGTTAGACACTGGATAGGAGATGTCAAATCCCGTAAACATCTCTAATGACGTTCCACTCATATTATTTACTATTGATTTAACTTACATAAGATCTTTTAGTTTTGACTCGAGCGTTTTATCTTTTCAATTCGCTCGGGTCAGCCTGAGTATTCAGGATTTGGAAGACCGTATTCTGGAGGACGAAGACGAAGATTTATTATTATTATTTATTATAATATTCCACTACATTCATACTGTTCCGCTGCTTTATTTATTATACTCTAGTATGTGTAACTCTGATATGTATTGTATAAGTATAATCGAATATTTTGTAAAACAGCTTCGTGAACTGTATATTTGAATATTATATTTTATCGTTCCGCTGCAAGATTCTGTTTTGTTTTTTTCTTTCTCTGCTTTTTCTTATTTACCCCATAACAATCTGCCTTTCTGTATGGTTTAAGTCTGACATGTGTGGTTTATCGTCGATTTAAAGCGTATAAAAAGGTGGGATGTTACATCTGGTATTAGAGCCAGGTTTAGCGATAAACCTTAGCTTTGTGGGGTTTGACTCTTTATTAATAGGGTAGTAATACCCTATAATAGCCGCTGAGTGTATATATATATGAGAGAGCGTATTTTTTTGTGTTATAAAAAGGTTTTGATATTGTGTTAATTTGTTCCATTTTGTATTTATAAATTCTGGTTGGTGCATGAGATGCTATGAGATCAATAGGGATTTCTAAACACTTAATAGGACGGACCGACACAATATTTGTTTTGAATATAGGTGAAAGAAATAATTTTTCCCATCATATTTTCTATGTATAAAATAAATTTTTATAAAGATATATATATATTTGGTTGCAATATATTGGTTGTTAGGTAATGAAATTTATAAATAATAGTTGAAATAAGATTGAAAATAAAATAAATGAAAACTAGGAATTTAGAATTTAAGTTCCAGGATTTTGAAAATTTCTTTCAAAGGATTTCGGAATATAATAATATTGTTTATAAGTATCTCCTGATATAAATATTTCAATATAATTTGAAAGAATTGTTTAAAATAAACTTTGGAAAGAAATAAGTTCTGTACTCCCCTCCTTGTCGCTGGAAAATAATTTCGGTGTGAGGCACGCATCATCAACATTCATTTTCGAGTTTCTAAGTGGGAAGACCACTGTAGTAGTTTTACTGTAGATTTATTTGGATAAACAAATATAAATTATAATTGTTTTCAATAAAATTGAATATATAAGTTGTAAGTATATACGTTCATCTATTATTTTTAAAATGATTTGAAATATAGCCCGGTATTTAGTTCTTAAGATTATGTTAATTAGTAGTTTCAATTGCTTTAGTGAAATGGAATTTAACTAATAATTAAAACCTATAAATGAAATAATAGATTTAATGCTAAGTTATAAAGGAAATTAAAAGAAAGTTGAAATTGTAACCTATAGAACAAAAGATATAATCATTGAATGTTTAATTAAGTTAAAAGAAATGAGATAAACTTGTATAATCTTTCAATTACATCCTTAAAAGCATATATGTAACTTGCCAAATATTAAAAGTTCTAATGTTTAATAAGAAAATGTAATGGGTGTTATACAAGTAATAAGCTTGAGGTAATGAAAGTATTTAATGGAATTCTTTTATAAATAAGAATTTGATGTTGTAATTGTTATGAACTTAAGTTATAATTGAAATGTTACTGAAATAATGGTAATAGGAAGTAAATATTGTAAGTATAAGATTATAAGCTTAAGTAAATGAATAAATGAATGTAATACAAATAGGAGAATCTGCAGTACATGGATTAATGTAAATGAATTTGTAAGTGGTGGATAGAAATAAATGAAAACTGTAAGAAATAAAATGTGAATTAAAAGGGATTATAAACGTAAGTTAATGAAATTGCCATGCCAAGTGACTGAATTGAGCATGAATATTATTAAATGAATGTAAATGAATGAAATCAAGTAATGAATGAATATATAATACAATAAAAAGAGAATGGGAATGATGTGAATAAATTAAATGAAGACAAGTATTATATGAAAGAAAAGGAAATCAAACAACAAAGGCCATGAAATGAAATTGAAAAATTAACTTGATTTATTGTTTGGAATTGTTGTTTGTTTGGGCAAGGATAATTTAAAATTGTTAGGATGTATGAATAATCTATTCAATTTTATCTAAGACTGTTGAGTAAATGGTATACTTAATAGTTTATTTGTCGTTCTATACAATTTAAAAGTGTCTAAGCCTGAACTAACTACTTGTTTTGTTTGATATGAATGAATGATTGATTTGTATAGATTCTATGTGATGGTTGCATGCCTTGTTGCAAGTGATTGTTGTTGTATTCATTTGTTTGTTTATGGTTGAAACAATTTTAAACATTTCATTTCATATAATTATTAACTCTTTAGATTATATAAGAGAAATACAAGTTATGGAAGCAATTGCTACTGCTTTTGGTTTCATAAAATAAGCGTAAATTGCCTGACAAATAGGTACGTTTTTGGGTTACAGTTTATAGCATTATTATATTATTTTCCCGTGTTGGGATATATAGTATTTTGGAAAGTATATGTTATATATGGTCATAGTTGATATTATATTTTCGCCCGAGCGTCCCCGTACAAAGGAGACTCTGCCAAAATTTCCCGTAAATTTTGGACTTAGAAATTTTTTGAAATGTTTTCCAAACTTTATTAATTTGAGTATAAAAAGATTTATTGGTTATAAATTGGTATATTTTATGTAAATTAATTAATTTTGTAAATTTATTTGTTTATAAAATTAATATTTTGAATACGATGTATTGACTACTTAATTCTTTCTTTTCCCATGCTTCTTCCTTTTCGAAGACGAAAAGTTTTGAGTGGGGGAGAGTGTAACGACGCGTAAAATTCGATAATTAAATTGGTTAAATTAACAAGATTTTTGAAATTTAATTTAGAAAGAAATAAAATTTTTGTAATTTATATTGAAGTAAATGTTATGATTGAATTGTGGCAATTGTTATTAAAAAAAAACTAATTATTAACAATGGAAGTGAAATCACATTGTAATGAAATAGTGTAAATTATTGCACCGGGATATAAAATTGAAATAAGTAAATAGATGTAAATGAATGGCTAATAACTTGAAGGGAGTTCAAATTTATTGAAATAATGGGAACATTATAATTTGTTTATAAGTGAAATATAAGAAGAAAAAACAAATGTAAGTATTGAATTAATTAATGAAATAATATAGTATTAATGGTAAGTAATAAACTTGTAAATGTAAGTAAAAGTAAATAGGTGACAACCAATATATGTTATTTATTTATTTAGTGTGTTAAATAAGATTGGTAATCAAATTGAAATTAAAGGTAATAATGTTAATGCAAGTGAATAAATAAATAATTTAGTGCAATCCCAATTAATTGAAAAAATTATAAGGTTATAATGGATTGTAATCAGTAAATCGAGAAATAAATTCAAAGTTACATTAATTGATGAAATAATACGTAAAAAAATTTAATTTGATAGAATCAATGTTAGATAAGTAATTAAAATATTTGTTATTTGACAATAAAGTATGAATGGGATTAAATTAAGCAAATGGTGATAATCATTAATTGTTTACCTATTTATTTAATCTATTGGATTAGATCAAAATCCATTGCAATTAAACGTAATTAAAAACTACGATAATATGAATTTAGTTGATAATTGTAAAAATATTAGGGTAATTGGATATATAGTAATGTTAAATCTGTACATAAGATGATGATTGATTGAATAAAGAGATTGAATACGAAGGGTATAAATTTAGTTGAAATAAAATTTTATAATTTATTGAATTTACTTAAATAAATTTTGTAATAAATCCTTATTTGATTGATATGGAAATTTTGGTAAATGAAGTAGAAGTTTAATTGTAATCAGAAATGATAGAAATGGTAAGTTAATAACTGATTCATAATAAGATTAAAAATCAAATAAATGGATTATTGGAATTTCACTTGGCAATTAGTTAATTTATTTAAATTCGAAATTTAATACGGTGATGGGTAAATTAATTAACTTAAATTGGATATCTGATCTCTCCTAAATTATTGGAAAGGTTTAAGAAATCAAAAATGATGAGATTTGTTAATTATAGAATTTAAATTTGAAGAAGTGATTAATTAAATTAATATTAAATTATTTAATTAACTAGAAAATAGCCATTTTGGCCACTGACTCGGATTTCGATGAAACCAGTTTCATCGGATCCGTAACGATGAATTATTGTAGGGTTTCAAGTTTCGTAGCGATTGGACTTGTCTTTTGATCGTACGGACTCGAAACGCCTTGAAATCAATTTAATTGAAATCAATTTGAAATAACTTGATTTTAGCATAACTTCTTCATACGATGGAATTTGGACCTGAAACCTGTTCCATTAATTTTAAAATATTTCAAAACATCTATTTTGATACATGGGTTGACCCAATTTCGTTCTGGAGTCGAAACGGACTTTCTCAGGCCATTTTGTCGTTCAACGCGTATATCCAATCGATCCGTTCCATCCTAATTTCATCTTGCCTATATACACCCTGTTATAAACCCTAATTCATTTCTTATTCCCGATTTCTGTACGTTTAGTTCTATTAGCTCCTCTTTCCAATGGCTGCAAACCTTAATTCCCAAATACAATTCCAAATCAAATTTAACGCCAAAAATTTAATCTCCACAAACTATATCATATTTTATATCATCAGAAAGCTCTCGAAGAGTGCATCTAAAGTATGTGATTTTTTTTTCAATTTGATGCACCGTTTGTGCAGAAATTCAGGGTGAACCTCGGCTGTTTATAGGCCACAATCTCGATCCAACGGTGGATCTAAAGCTAATCGACGGTCGGCTTGTGCCGTTGCGAAGGTGGCATCGAGCAGCACGCATCTGTACGGTTAGGGTATCGAGATGGTCAGTGAATTTGCCGTAAAGTGGTGGTGAATAGCCGGATTTCGCCTCGGCCTGTGAACGATCGACCGCGTCGTGAGATTTGAGATGGGGCGTCGGAGGGGAATGGCGACGAGGCGTGGTCGCTGGTGGCATTGGATCGAAAATCTGGTTGGTTTAGGCGCGGCGAAGTTTTGGTTGAACATGGAATATTGTGGCGGCTTCAATATCAGGTGATCAAGGCCGATAAGGTTTCGTACAACAAGCATCCTTAAGGTGATGAGGCGGTTTGTTTAGGAGGTAACATTTTGTTTTATTATTTTATAATTTTAAAATCGTGTAACTTCAAAACTTAATAACGTTCTCATACGATGTCCAATTTGCACACGGTTTTTTTGTCAGGATCGTATCAGAATTCCGGACATTTTAGCGCTAATTTGGACAAATTCTAAGACTGTTCAAATTTTGGGTTTAAATTAGATTTAAATTCAATTTAAATTCAAAAGGTGAGTGTTTTAACCCACTCACAACTTCTAAAATTTCTTATGTGTGTTAAATTAATTTTTAATGTGATTAGAAGTATATTTATGACTGTTTGGCATATTTTTATTCATAATCTCAGTTAAATTGAATTTATTGAATTAAATTATTATTTAAGTTATTATTGCATATAAACTGCGAGTTAAATAGTTATTTAATTTATTATTGAATATAAACTACCGGTAAATACCAGTTATTTATTTTCTGTTTATATTGATGTTATTGATTTAATTGGATGATGATTGTGATAAATGGTTGATGATTGATATTGGATGAATGGATGTTGTATTTTATATTGTTATAAACCGCAAGTTTTTATGGATTTCATTTCATTCGGGATTGCGGTTTGAAATGATATATAACCGTATTTTATTTTAAATTACGGATTGAAATGATAAGTATCTGTATCACTTGACCATAGGATAGAAAATTTATACAGACACTGTGGTCTATATATAAAATATTTGAAAATGATTTCTATGGTTTTGTTAAAAAAAATGGTTTTATGAGATATTGATTTGGATATTTTATAAATGTTATCTTATATATATATAGTTAAATTCTTGGTTTTAAGCTATGTATAAAATTGGTTTAAAGTATAAAATAAGTTTAATAATAAAGTTGATCTCTTTTAAGATATAATATGGTTAAGTATTTATTTAAATTATATTTCTTGAATTTATAATGACTTAAATGAGAATAAGGTTGAAAGATAAATATGAAATTTATTTGAAATTTAATGAAATTGAGATTCTAAAGGTATGATTTTTATAACTGGATTTTTGTTTAAGATGAATTAAACGAATATTCCAAGTATAAATAAATTGAAGGAAATATTTAGTCATTTGTAATTTGAGTTTATTTAAATGATAATGGACTTATTATGAAAACATTACAAAACTAAATAATTGAAAATTTAATTGTCGAATCGTAATTACCAACCTCGGTTTTGAAATTGTTTAATACTTAAAGTTTGAAATAAATTGAAATCGAAACGGTTTATTTACAACTGGAAGTGATTTGAAAGTTGTGAAATGAGATTTAATTTAAAGTGAATAAAATTGTGAATTCGAGGAAATTATTTTACTTTAATAAGTAATTTTGAATTCAAACTATTTTATTTTACATACTGTTTGAATATGCAAACCATTCAAGTTTTGGAAGTTATGGTGTAGAAACTATGAAATTCGAAGTATTATGTTTTGAAAGGTTATATTTCAAGCGTTTGGTTTTGAAATATTTTAAATTTGAAAGTGCTATGATTTTAGAAAAGAGATATATTTGAAATAAAAATGATATTTTATTGATTTGGATTTTATAACAATGATATCATATTGCTTTGGGTTTTTGAAATGGAAATGATATCGTATTTATATGGTTTTGACATGGATATCATATTATGGTTTCGAAGTAAAATTATCATTGTTTATGAAGAATGTTTTGAAAACTACCAATCACTATTTTTAAGATGTTTAAATTTAATACTTATTTGTTTATAATGTTTATTATTATATATAGCAGTGTTTTAAAGTAAATGATTATTACTTATTTATAAATGTTTTCAAGATTTGTACATAAGATTTATAAATAGATTGGGGATTTATAAGAGAAATTTTAAAATGTTTTGGATACATAAAGGAGATCCGGCTTTGCAAATGGTTATAGGTAATTATAGAGGAAATTTATAAATGGGTTTATAGGTTTATAATAAGAACATTATAAATAGTCACATGGATTTATAAAAAGGTATAAATGGTTTTAAAAGGTTATGAATGGTTTTATAAATGGTTTTTGTGTTTGGTAATAGATTTGTAAATTATTTTTGAATTGTATCAAAAAAAAACTTTTCCAGTTTTGTGAATATACTTATAGCGTTGAGATAAATATGTGGATATTTTCTAAGTATTGAAAATATGGGGAGTGTGGATATATGTGTGTGTGTGTGTGTGTGTCTTTGTAAAAGGATTTTGGGTCGAATACTTACAAAGTGAATTAAATTAATAAAAGATTAATTAATAAACGCATAGTGTTGCTTGGTTCTTAACCAATGTTTGTTTTGCCTATGGAATTTAATCCCTGAATGAATGTTTGTTATTCGATAGTTAAATAACTGACTATCGGAATTGGACCCAAATGTAACTTTGGAAATATCTAGGGGAAACACTTGAGTTATATGGCCAATCATCTCCGATGATGTTGTACTGTGCGTACAAATCTCGTTTCCTTCTCCTGTACAATGACAGGGAAGTCCGTCTACTAACGGTTAGGAGGTGATCTTTGCTCTTATCTTTGACTGTTTATTTCCTAAAGAACCGGGTTGATTTACAAGGAATTATCGAAAAATTGTTCCGAAAAGACCGGGTTTGGGTATGTGATCCAAAACCAATTCAATCCAACGAATGTGTTTCGAAATGAAGACATCGTGAAGATGATGGAATTGGAGATGGAGCTCTCAACTGTTTCGTTCAGTCCCTGACAAACATGTATGGATGAATGTTGGTATTGCATTATTACTTAGAAGGTAGTATTAGCATTCTAAGTAGGAAGTGCTATATAAAGGGTAAAACGTAGCCTCAAGCCTCATCAACTGGGAATGACTAAAATATGGGAGATGCGAGAGGGCTAAGTGAGTCGCTCCCAAGTAGGGTATGATCATCCCTATCTAAAGACGCTATTATCTCTCATTTGTATGCTTCGGAGCCCATTAACGGAGGGATGATTATATTCAGTACTATCTAGTAAAGGGTAGGCCAGTACTGTATTGGCAGGGGATCCAGGCGAGGTCCTTGATGTTATTTTTTCTAGAGATGCACCTTGACGGACGGTACCCCAATAGCCTAGTCATTGTATGGAATCCAATTTCGATACGAGCCCTTTACGGTTTATTTAAATACCTATTATGCTGGAATTTAATTAATGTAACAATTTCGACTAAGATTAATAAGTATTTGTATCTAGACTCTATTATAATATCATAGAAATTCATATGAAATGGTTTTGGTTATCGTAAGGTAAAAACTCATCCGTGTTTATGTGCAGCGTAGTCTTATGAGATACTTTTGATTTCAAAGATTTTTATATAACTTAAAAATCCTATTGGGTGTGTTTTCTCACGCTGGTTTTCTAGACTGACTCGGGTGTCATTTTGTTATAATGCTCGAGTCAGACTGAGCATATTACCGAATAGTTAGGATGCTTTAGAGATTCAGGAGATGAGTTAGAGACCTAGAGAGGTATTCACGTTTATTTTGATTTCCGCTGTTTTGTATTGAAATCATTAGAAATTATGAGGGTAGGTTTTTATAATAGTCCAGGCTAATGATTATGATTTTCGTTTTACTTTGATGGATGTATGTATATAACAACATCTCTTTTGTAAAGATCATGGATATTATATTATATTTTTTTCCACTGCGGTTGAGAGATTCTGTGTTGTTTTAATTCTTTCCTCTTCTTCTTCTCTTCTTCTTTCTTTCCCTTAACAATTTTTCTTTCTATTCGATTTGGGTTGGACATATGTGGGTGATTGTCTGCTTGAACTATACGGATTGGTGGGTCAGTTCAATGATGATATGCAAAAAAAATTATTATTCTGGATTTCCTTCCCTCATTCATTTTGATGGTCTGTCTCAGTTGTAGTTTCTAAGGTCACTATTAACCTAATAGTTTTCATAGGCCGACTAATAACCTATTTAATGCTTACGGACTCCCTGTCCAAACTCATAGTTTTTATGGGATCACTAAGAACCTATTGGCCCTTGCCAATAACTACTTTATTCATGGGTTCTCCCTGAACTTATTGTATCTCCAATAAGTTCACGGGTCGACTAAAACCTATTAACTTCTTTCAATAACTTTATCCAGGTATATTTTTCATTGGTTCACTACAAACCTATTGGCACCTGCCATTAACTCTTTTTAAACATAGTTTTCGTGGGTTCACTATGAACCCATCTAAACTGACAACTTCTTTAATCAGTATTTAGGCATCCTATATTCTGGTTTTCCTGACCTCCTGGATACAATTCTGCTCATTCAGGGGTTAACTCAATTTATGTTCACTGCTGAGTCAACTGAGCTGATTATTCTGCCATTTCCTCCCTAAAATACAGTTATGGGTCCATTTTACAGTGATGTATTTCTAGAAGAAGCATATAAAAAATAATACCAACGATTATGGTTTAATATCCATAAAATTATTTTTCACTTGAAACACGGTTAATCCCTTTAACCTATTATTTTATCAAGGAAAGCTTTTTCTAAAACTCCAAATTTAAAAGCCATTTAAAAGCTCTTTTGCAATGCCATGGATTTTACCTTTGAAAATGGGATTGGGTTCTTTGTTTTGAAAACTAAGGCTTTTGAAATCTTGAACCTTTACTTTCGAAACCATTGGATAACCTCCTTCAAAAGCATTCAAATCTACTTTTCAAAACACTAGGCATATGCCTTTAGAAACACTTTAAAACATCTCTTTCGAAACCATCAAAACATACCTTTTGAAAGTATTAAAGCATCACTTATTAACTCATAGAAGCATAGCTTCGAGACCATTTGAAAGTGCTCTTTTGAAACCATTGGATTTCAATTTAAAAATATCTTTTGGGTCAAAGTGAATATAAACAAAAGTACCCCTTTCGAAAAAAATAACCATCATATAAAAGAGTTTGGGGAAAACTAATGGCTTCAGAACCATCATTTCAAAAGAATTAATCATTTAGACAAAACATTTGGTAGGATACCTTCGAAACTCCTTTCGAAGCCATTATCTTCGAAACCATTAAACCTTTTCAAAAGATTTAGGAAGTGGCTTATTATATTTATAAAAAAATACCTTTCGAAAGCATTAATGATTCAATCCATTCGAAAAGCATAAGATCGGCAGCATGATTTCACCTGGGTTCAAACTACCTTTTCGAAAGCATTCTTTTAAAAATAAGGAAACTCATTCGAAAGTTATCTTTTTGAAATAAAAAGGAGGCGATTTCTTCAAAAGCTATAGTAAACTCTTTCGAAAGCATTCTTTTGGAAACAAGGCAAGCACATTTCTTTAGATAGTAAAACATAGGCTTCGACCCCTTCGAAAGCTAGGTTTCAACAACGTACCTGCCTCTATTTTCCAATCCAATACGTACCAATGCTTTGATACCTTGTGCATTGATTTTGACTTAGTTTAGACGGAAGTATAGTGTCGAATGGGTGCTACTTAAAGTGGCTAAACCATATTTATATACAAAAACTATTTTATTGCCTTTTCAAGTATTTTCTTTTTAACTAACCTTCCTATTTGTAAAAACTTAATTGGTTGCCATAAACTTTTCAAATTCTTCCCAAAATAAAACTGCTGCATTCATTTCAGATCTAATTAAAAAAAATTAGCAAATAAGCTCTTCCTTAAGAAAAAAATAAAGAATTTAAGTCCTCCAACCAAATTAATTTAATTTCCATAAGAATTACTAGGAAAAACCCCCATACATCATTGAAATTAACTTTCAATATGTCATCTAACATATAGAAATTTCAGACCCAAATTCCTTCATATAATAGCTGAAATAATTTTCAACCCAATTTATTCATTTCTTCCTTCAAAAATTAATAATAAACTTTCATAACATGAAAATTACAAAAATTAATACCCATCCCCAAAATAATGTTTTACATAACATATAAATTCCTTATGGCATTCAAAATCCAGAAAATATAATTTTTACCTAAAATCGAATTAAACATTTATCAAACAATCTTGTTTGAATCAAACATATCATAAAATTCATGCATATCATCATAAAAATCATCACACAAGGTTTTAAACACAAACCTAAAATAAATGATCTTTAAAAACAAAAATAGAGATGGTTTTGATTATTATTCACCTTGCATAGGATAAGGAACCTGAGATTTGATTTTTGATTAATTCCCCCTTACTTGATTGCTTAGCTTTAATTGATTTCCCCTTTTCTTTCCCTAGGTTACAGCCAGCTTTTATCTTTTTGTTTATGTTTTTGAGTATTTGAGAAATGAACGTGCAAGGAAATGGGAACATGTGTTTTAAAGGTTATGGGATTATGGTGCGGCAATTTCCCGTTAAGCCCTTGTTTTATTCTCTTATTTTTAATTAAGCACAACCTCTAGTTAAGTTTTTAAATTTCAATCCCTTATCACTCTAATATTAACAATATTCTGTTTAATTTATCTAATTAATTCTCCTGAATAATGTTATTAAAAGTTAGGGGTGTTATAGCATGATATATTGCATTTTCCATTCTTTAGAAATTTTGGGGATGAAATTCTTTTAAGGAGGGAGAATGTAATACCTCGAAAATTCGATAAATATTTTATTTAAATATTTATAATAAAATAACGTGAAAATAACTGAAATTAATGAATTTATTAAATAAATTTAATATAAGAAGGGCAAAATATTCATTTGTCCAACAATGTAATTTGACGACGAAACCAGCACCATTATGACTATCTCATTTTTCTGATACACGGTTTGGAGTCTGTATGAGGAATTGTTGTAGAAACAACATTGTGTCGAACGAGCGCCAATGCTAGGACTATGTTTGAATTTGAAAATAGGCAGAGAAATAGTTTTCCCTTCTTCCATTCAAATTAGAATACACGTACATTCAATTGTCGAAACTAATCGCATCATTTTTCCTTTGTCTTCCTTCTTCTTCCTTTCAAACCACCTAATATCAAAACCTAATGTCTGATTCTCTCAAAACTCCATCGAACCAAATGAGATAAAAAGCATTACAAAGCTATTGGATAAGGCTATGTACCAGCAATAATTTGAAGGCAAAAATATGAATTGAGAAGATGCAGCAGGCCGGACAAGGATCTGCATAGAAATAAGTGTTTCAGTGAGTTTTTCGTGCTATCTTCTTCATATAATTCAATCATGATCCTCTTATTATGATATGTTGGCTATAATAAAAGAGGTAAACACTTGTAAATTAGATTAATTTTGGATTTGGGATGGACCCTAAAACAATGTTTAGATACTAGGTTTGATAAAAATATAGTAACTTGATGGTTATATGTAAAAATTTGTGAAATAATTAGTCAAACAAGACTTAGGGTTTCTTAGAAGGCTGAAGGTAGAACGAAGGCGGTCGGAGGTAGAAGTGATGATGAAAACTACCCTTTTTTAAAACCCAAAACAACCGTAGTTTAGACCGAGGCACCAGTCGACCGAGGCACTGGTGGCTGAGTTTGAGCATAGGTTGAACCTGGACCTAGAAAGGACTATATAATTAAACAACGAGCGATTCAAGTCTTGTTTCTTTTTTAATTTGGAAGATGATCTAAGGCTTGCAATAAGGCGAATGATGGTGTTATGTAGTACATGAATGCATGTAATGATTGGTATGTTATTTGAAGTAAAATATAAGTAGTTGTGACATGTGAATGTGATACGATGATTTTACGCAAATGTGAATGAGTCTAGGGCACGAGTGGGCGGTCCAAACTATGTACGTGGATACGAATGCAGTCCAGAGACACAAGTATGCGGTACAATCATAGCTTTGCTCTCTTATAGTGCTTTGATGGCTAGGTGGAGGAGGTGGATGTCAAGCGACCCTACAGGCTATGGGAAGACTAGGGCATGAGTCCAATTAGGTAGCATAAGGATAATAGGCTATCCTATATGCTGTGGTCGGTCTAGGGAAGCGAGTCCTATATATATATGTGATTACATGACAATGGACAATAGAAGACCCTATAAGGAATGAGGCTGGACCAGGGAAGTGAGTCGGCATAGATATGGTGCAATATGGTTTGATATACATAACAATTAGATATGACATGGTGACGGAATGTGTGGTTGTCGAGTGATTTATTCATATCATGTTATAGCACTATTTTTGTAGTATATGTATGTTAGAATATGGCTCACTTTCCAAATTTATGTCCGACCCATTCCTATTTTTTTCTACTTTTTATACATATATCCAGGTTAATGGAGTCTACTGAGGAGATGGTATCAGAGATGTAAATTCGTTTTTATGGTGTATATAGATGTTGTACCTAGGTTCGGCACGATGTATGGGTTGGGTTGTACTTGTATTTATTAGACATATGCATTTGACATTATCAATATGTTATGTTGATGTGACTATGGTATTTGTTTATGTATTATAATTTAGTTCCTTCCACCGTAAGACTCTAAAAGTAACAGTTAGATAGTATTAGCCAGAAATGTATCTAATGTCTATCTGTGTCTGTATATGCTAATTTTATCTTATCCTCAATGACTCTTTCTTTCGGTTCTTAGGTTGTTGATGTTGGTTCGGGCATTGGATCCGAGGTCAAAGAGGCTAGTTATTACACCCTAGGTTGTCAACATATGACAGCTAAATAAAGGTCAACATGTGATAGCTAATCAATGATCAATGTGCGATAGCTTAGAGTGCATCAACTTGAGGTAGTATATAAAACTCAACCTACGATAGCCTTTATCATCTAGCGATGGCTAAGGTGAAGCTGCAATGTAAATATAAGACAACTAATAGTATTAAGAAATAATAAGGTATATTGGACTTTTAATAGCACTTTGGAAGCCATCTTATAAAGTGATGAATGAGAATTTCATAGAAATGAAATGGCCCTAAAGAATAATAAGTTAAAATATAATTACACGTTTAATAATGAAAATTAAAATTGGTCTTAAGTAACTTATGTTATAATAAGTTAAATCATTAGAAGTAATGGTAATGTATGTACGGGGCCATAGTGGCAATAATATGTCTAAACATGGAATTGTATTTGATAACCTTGACAGAAGGCCTTAGTGTCTACCAAATGTTTAAGCAGGACACCATATTTGGTATTGACGGAAGGCCTTAGTGGTGACCCCATGTATGTTCATGACAATATATGAAAATTATGGCATAACTCTTGTGTAGCATCCAAATGTCTATTTATGGCAATGTATGAGAACAATGGTATAAGCCTTGCATAGCATCCATAAGTCTATGCATGGCAATATACGAGAACGACGGCACAAGTCTTGTATAGCATCCAAATGTTTGTTTACAAAAAATATACAAGAATGATGGTACAAGTCTTTCCTAGCATCTAGATGTCTTTTCATGACGATAGCAAAGGGCGAGAGATGAGGACTTAGTAGCACCCTACTATCGGTTCATGATAAAATGAGGAACTAAGAATAGAACTATATGGTAACTTTAAAGTAATTGACCATAGAAACCAATCAAAATTACGTAAAGGAATCTCACACTTATGATGAAGTGATGATTTGTGTCTGATCGTGAGAAGATATTATCACATTGTATAATATAATTGTCGATGTTTGAAATAGTAAGGGAAAATTCATTCCATGCTTCATGGGTACTTATTCGAGTAGGTTGAAGTTAATGTTTTAGATAGTTATCGTTTGGGAAGACGTATAAAGATTCCAAAGGCGAAGTAGGAGGCTTATCTAGTAAATAAAAATTATTTTGAAAATTCTTGCAACAACCCATATTTTATGTATCAAGAGATTATAAAATATTATTATCTAATCCATATAAGGTCGTATGACCCCAAACCTTGGGAAATGACTTCTAGGGACATTTTCTTCCTTTGGAATATTTATCGGATATTTCGAACCTAAAAATTCTTGTAAGGCCAGTAACCATAGATAGAAATTGAATTAGGGTCTGAAACCACTTCCATTAGATAGGGCTCGTGGTTTCTCTTTCGATAAAGTGGTCTTAAGGGGAAATTGGACTTACTGCTTAGGAGATATGGCCAGTTTAAATTCTATTTTCTTTTGGATAGATTAATTGGAATTAGAGAGGTTTAGGAGCAAAGTCTAAGGCCCCATTCGAGATTTGTGTCAATAGTGGCTGAAGTAACAGCCCCGGAATCATTTCTCTTCTTTCCAATATAGATCAAAAGCTCCATCAATCCTAATTTCAAAAAAAAACCATATTTTCCTGACTAACCTTAGCTAAATCCATCATTAAAAGGGTAATTAGCAAAGGAGATCGTAGATTAATCATTTTGGTGTTTGGAGATTTTTGATTCTTGGTTGTTCATTTTAGATCTATAGATTAGATTGGTACTTTGGGTATTTGGTGTGTGGTTCTTGACCTCACACTACGCTATATACTTGCTCATATAGTGAATGCAGATGTTTAGATTTTTTTAACATAGTTTTGATCTTAAGAACGTTTTCTAACTATAGTCACTCTTTACACATGCTAATAGCCGAAATTAAAAAGATTTAAATTGGTTTTTAAATGGTTTTGCAACCCCATTTGATCATATTCATATGATAATTTAGATCTAGACTACAGTTTGTTTGATACAGATGTTTTGATGAATTACATGTATGTATGGATATGTATAGATGATATTTAAGTTTTGTATGTTGTGCTTTGATATGGTTTTGCTAGTGCTTTTAGGAAGTTAGAAAAGAGGTTTTGGAAATGGGCAAATTGAAGACAAAAGTGATCGAAATTGGATGAAACTTGGAGGAGGTGCTCTAAAGGATAGGGAAAGCCTATGATTCAAGTTGCATGAAGTTTGGATGGAGGAATTAACATTGGTAACGAGATGATTGCTGGGTGTAGCATTTGCCGATCTATTCGAAAAGAAAGCAAAGCTTTAGCACTTAGGCTGTGAATCTTCGGGGAAGGCTTCAGGTTAAATGTAGGAAGAGCTCTGGAAGTTTGAAGTTAAAAATCGATTAAGTAAGTTGGTCAGTATCGTTCGCTTTAGATCTGCACTGAGTAGTTTTTCTAGCATCTGGGTGAATTTAAGGAGCTCGGGGAATGAAGCGCGGAGTTCTAAGCATGCCAAGAAGAAAAGATCAGGGTGAAAAATACTTAGCCAAGGTTTAGCTAAGTATAGATAAAGAAAATCATATCAATGCCGACCTCATTTGGTCGGTGTCAACATGAAGTTTTGGAGTCTCGGGTGATGAAACTTCCATGAGGGGGAAGTATAAGCTCTGTAGGTCATGTTGAAGGTATTTATTTGTTTGCTTGGGATCGGTTAAATGGATCCGTGTACGCTGGATCGGTGGAATGGGTCCAGTATCTGCTTTGGGCTAAAGGCGAGTGCACTGAAAACCTAGATTTATCCATTAAGTCCTAGCAATGGAATGGTCATATGAGCTATCATATATCCAGGGCATACTAAGTGATAGTGAAGATTGTTTAATGGATTTCATGTTTTCTTGTGTTGTTTTCACCCGTAATCTATCATTTTAGGGATATCACTTGAGATAGGTATTGCAGATAGGGATATCTAGAAACTAATCACTATACTTAGGTTGCAATACAATCTTATGATTGTTTGTCGAGTAGCATTGTTTGTTATGTGAAAACACTTTAGTTGTAGGGACAGGCCACGTACTGTTTGTGTACCCTTGTTCCACACTATATCGACTTGTATAGTACATTGAGATTTATTTATCACTCACAACAGACTTGTCTGACTCGTGGTTTTATGCTTTTCTTCTTATTATCTTGGATACTCTCAAATGAGTAGACTAGATATCAAGTTTAGGTGATATGCGGTGGTTATGCAAAGAATGAGCTGGATGGAGCTTTCTCGTATTATATATGGATATTCTATTGTGTGTTCCTTTATGAAACACTATGGAGCCTAGGCAGTGTTTTCTTTACTATTGAGATAGTTTATTTGAGCTTATTTCCATCTGTATAAACTTATTACTATGTTGTATAACTCTGTGGATTTGTACTATGATATCTTGTTCACTTAGTTATTACTATCTCTCCTACTTTATATCTATGTTTATTATTATATTTTATTCGATGCGATGCGAGATATATGACATATTATGTGATGTTTTTATTCCTTTTTAACCCTTGACAATCGTCCTACATCGGCCATGCACCGTAGCACGCACTACTTAGATGTTGGGTGTCAGTGGTGTAGAGCGGTTGTCACATTGGTATCAGAGGTTAGGTTACACGACCAACCCAAGTTGATACCATGGTCCAATAGAGATAGGAAAGGAGTTATCACCCTAGAGTGGATCGAGAGTATATATATGAGAGAGCTTACTTGTTATATATTTTTGTTTTCAAAACATTATAGTAATATATATATATATATATATATATATATTATATGTTGCATGCACACATGAGTAACATTGATGTAGTTTTCTGTATGAGATACAGATCATTCTTGTTATAGATCAAGAATGAGCTAGTGCATAAGAAATGCTGCAAATAACTCTGATTCTACAGTCGAAGAAGTAGCAGACTTGGGAGCTGCTAATCCTAATTTGCAAGCAATATTTGATGCGATGATGGCGAACATGCAGCAAAATGCCCCAGGCCGCTTTGAATGCTGTTGTAGGTGGTGGTCTCAAGTGCAATTGCCAGAGTCAATTTTGCTAAGCTGAATAAGGTCTTTGCCAATGTCGATGGTAAACCATTCCAAGGGATGGAATCAGTTATGGAAGTGTAGGATTGGTTGGACACCTATGAAAGAATTTTTGATGACCTCGAACTGGATGATGCAATAAAGAGGAAGTTAACTTCCTGATAGCTTCAATGGAGAACCATGAACTGGTGGAACGCTATCAGAATTACTACACCCAAGGATCGATTTACTTGGGACCAGTTAAAAATCTGATACGAGGATAAGTTTATCCCGACTACTCAAAGTTGGTGTTGTTGAGCAAATTTGCTAAATTAAAGCAAGGAGACATGACTGTCTCCAAATATGTTGCTGAGTTCGATGCCATTTTCTATGTATGGAGTGTTTGTCATCGACACCGCATCGAGGAAGAATGAAAAGTTTCTTTTGGGTTTGAATGACTATTTGAGGGAGAAGTTGGTAAGTCACATCGATGGGCCATTTAAGAGAATCTTTGAGAAAGCAATTTGCCAGCAATGTTTGTACCCTATGTCAAATCAGCTGCTGTAGTTATGGAAGAGCCAAAATCGCAATAATGCTATGGAGGCAAGAAGAGTTGGAATGGAAAAGGGAAGTAGTCTCTGATAAAGAACGCTTAGAAGAAGGCAAAGTGGGATCCTATTTATTATAGGTGTGGAGACAAGGGTCATTTCATTAGAAACTACAAAGCTGATGGAAAGAAGAAGTGCCACAACTGCGGCAAATTTGGACATATGAAGAAGAATTGCCTAGAATTATTGCATCATAAGTAGGTTATGAAGGCATATGCTTTAGATGTCGTCCCGACATCGTCGCGTGCTCCCTCGGCAAAGGAGAAAGGAAAGTGCATCATCATTCAAGGTATGTTTTTCATTTATGATGTTCCCATATATGTTTTCTTTAATATTGGGCCTTACATTCCTTTATATCTAGTGACCTTGTAGATAGATTGGGATTGAAATTTGAAATAGTTGACTGACCTTTGATTGTAGCGAACCTTGTCAGAGGCTCCACTAGCATGTTTATGGCTTTTCATGGTTTGGTCTTACCGAGTGATGGATGCTCTTTCATTTGTGATTGCTTTATTATGAATTTCACTAGGTTCGAGATTATCCGAAAGATGGACTGACTAAGAAAGTATGCAATAGGGGTGGATTATGAGAAACTATTGGCGACAAATAGGGATGTGACTGGACAGATGGTAGTAGTTGGCTGCCTGCTAGAGGATGGGGTTACGGTTAGCTTTCCATATTCGCTTAAGGTTTCACATGATGGGTTGTCATCTGTTCATATCATTAGAGAGTATTTGAATGTGTTTGAGGAGGCGATCCGATTACCCCCACACTAGGAGATTGAATTCTGCATTGACTTAGTGAAAAAAACTAGGCTGATAGGTATGCCTTTGAGGCGTATGACATCTAGAAAATAGAAGGAGTTAGAGGTGCAAATGGATGACATACTAAAGCAAGGATTCATTTATAGGAGCATATCTAAAGGGATGCACCAGTAGTATTCACCAAAAAGGATGATGATTCTCTGAGGTTATGTGTAGATTACCATGAGATGAATAAGATAACAAGAATAAGAAGTATCTACTCTTGATGACATACTCAATCAGCTCCATGGTAAGAAGGTGTTCTCTCAGTTGAATCTTAAGATGGGGTTTCACCAATTTAGAGTGGCGAAAGAGAGTGTACCGATCATTACATTTCATACATCATCTAGTTTTGTGAGTGGTTGATTATGCTATTCGGGCTAACCAATGCTTCGGCATACTTTGTTAATCCCATCAGTCGTGTCTTCAAATATCAACTAAACAAGTTCATGCTTGCTGTAAGAAACTCAAATTTTTCGCGTTCGAAAATCGACATCCATACTTTACATTGTACTCGAATGCCGCAGATTCGACCGCTCAAATTCGAGTCGCCGGAGCTTATAACACATTAAGTAAATAACACAGCGGAAGAAAAAGAACAACATATATCAATATACAACATTTGATACAACAGAATGGCACAATAGATATCAACATTATCAGAGATACAAAGAATAGCAGCGGAAATAAAAGATAACACCAGCAGCGGAACAGATCTCCAAAATAGTCTTCAAGGAAGAACTCCAGTATCGGTAATCTCCAAAGCACCAATCCAGAATAGCTCGAACTCCCAAATCAAAATGAAGAGAAGCAACTCGATCCAAATGCGATTGCCAAATCCTAAGGCTGAAAGCTATCGAATCTACACCTATTACTGATTATCTGAAAACCCCAACTCTAGACTGCCCGTGTGGGAAATAGTGGGCACCCAGAGTTTAGGAAAGGAACAATAAACTCCAGGTCAGTCATGGGACTGGTATGAGCAAACAAAAACATTTGGTCTTTTAAAACAAACAAAAGAATTTAAATTTGAAATCCGCAATGCTTTTTGAAAAATGAAACTACCATAAGGCCTCCCGGCACACACACAATGCAAACGCACACATGGGGGAGATTTCTCCTTATGATAGTCAAACATGCTTACTACGAGAAAAATTCTTTGATATTATTACTAGTGCATAGTGGGAAATCTTTCGAAAGTATAATATAAATCCTAGCCAGCATAGGTACCATGATACTATGCCTACTATAGCTGCCATGTTAAATGGCAGGTTCTACAACTAAAACCGTACAAGGCACGTAATTGAAGAATGGATTTCCAACAAATGGTCAGGCTAAGGAACTTCCTATTGCCACATGGGATCGCCTCTGGTGGGACGTCCCGAGAACTAACGTTACGGTTAGATCTCTGCCAACACAAGGCCGGGTTACCTCTGTAACTAGGTAACTACTACACGAATATGCCATCCCCCGGTCCTTTGGGACCTTTATCCGAGCGCTCGCAACAACAACACCACACAGTAATAGGTATAGTGTATCAACATGAGTAAGTATCTGGGCTCCATACCATGATACCACCCTTTACCAGAAGGGAATGACATACCCTAAAGGGCGCGACCCTCATAACCTTGCCGCATCTTTCCTGTTTCGACCATTTCCGGGGTGTGAGGTCCTGATGCAGTCTCGTCCACAAAGCTACGCTTTGTGCAACAAAGCCATGCTTTGGGTCAACAGATGACCAAAGCAATGATCACAAAGATAAATGATCAAACAAATGATCATATCACAAATGATCAACCAATGATCATCACACAGCAGCACTCAGCATGCCACATTACCAAATTGGGAATATCACTGATAAATATCAACTACAAAACCTCTGAGTTCGTACGTCTCAGAGAAGGGTGTTAAGCTAAGAGAATAAATTCTCCGCCACCAAGCAGAAATGTATTTGATAGAAATCAGTTAACATCTCAAAGTGTAATGTCGGACATACAACCATACAAGTCTGTTCCGGGTTCGAACAGAACCGAAGGCACTTCCGAAGAAGCCCTTGCAAATCCGGGTATCCACAATCCCGATCGGACTTCCCATCACTAAGGGAATCTCTATACCGTAGCTACTCGGTGCAAAGACAATCGATAGGTTATCATATCGTTCTCACAAATACCCGGCCTTCACCACCGGTCTTCAATTGCTATCCATAACGTCGTATCACTATTCGGAATGGGTTATATGACACAAGGTCCTCTCCCGGCTAAACCGAATAATGAGCGTCATATTTTTAAAACATATGGATATGGGATTTTAGTTAAGTCACAACTTATAACATCCAAAACTTTTCTTTCAAATGGTTAAACAAATTACCATCTTTAAATCTTTAAACAAAAAGATTTATTTCACAAAGTTTCACCCGGTTTCACAAAGATCTATCCCTAGATTTCAAAACAATTCCCGTTCAATTTGGATTAACCCAATTAAATCTTTAAATTAAAGATATATAGCTTTCAAAACATGTTTCCAAAGATTTATCTATAACTTGGAAAACCATTTTCATTTTTAGACTTGAGGCCCTTTAACACAAATTGAAAGTTCATTTCTTATAGGAAAGCAAATCTAATTTATACAAGTTGAAATCTTGAGTTGAATTTAAATTTCAAAACATCACCTTTAAAAATGGTTTAAAACCCATATAAACCCATTTGTAAGTTGAATAACTTTTTAAACAATAGTTTCCAAATTTTAGAATTCAATTTCAAATATTGAATTCAAATTTATACCAATTCATTTAATTTTCAAGATTCAA
Organism: Allium cepa; assembly: GCA_030765085.1. Lineage (NCBI taxonomy): Eukaryota > Viridiplantae > Streptophyta > Magnoliopsida > Asparagales > Amaryllidaceae > Allium > Allium cepa. The sequence goes on from CM060931.1 coordinate 223,905,502, forward strand.
TCAGGTTATTTAAAATAACTATCATTTTTGAAAACTCATTTTCAAAAGCTTCAATTCCAATTCCAAAACTAATTTGGATTCAAAAATCAAATTTTTAAAACAATTTCAAAAATCTGTGACTTAACCCATTTCCACGTGCAATCCATATTTGTGTGTGTATAAGTGTGGTCCAGGGGTTCAACACAATAGTGCACAACATCATCATCACAGGTTCAATCATATCGATAAGCGGTATAACCCATAACGCTTATCTATATTCACAGATTCATAGATAAAGTAAAATATCATTCACAAAGATTAACTAATATGATTCGATGTGGGTTTCGGATAACCGATTGGAATCCGACTCCCTGTCGCATCGAAAACCAAATGTCATTCTACGGGTCAAGGGGTTTGCATAACAATATGTATATATCACAGATATGACAGCTTAGCACAAACATCACATAGCATCACATCACGTATCAAATATATCAATCCATCACAGAACATCCAATAACAATCAAACATCTTTAATTAAGATGAATAAACCGTGTCGTTATAAATTTATTACCCTCATAATCACTTTTATTTGAAATCTTTAAACCAATGATCAATTATCATTAACTAAAATAAATTAAGTCTTAACCATCTTCATTTATTAATCATTTATTAATTTTCTTAATTAATTATTCTTTAATTATAATCATTTAATCTTAATTACTTATTCCTCAATTAATTACTTTAACTAATAAACTTTTAATTTTTGGTTAATTAAATCTTAGTTAAAATTATTTGTCCTTAATAAATAGATTTATTATTCCTTAACTAATTCCAACAATTAATTATACTTAACCAATTACAATTAATTATATTCAATTAATTAATCTAGTCAATTATCAAAATTAATTGCATTAATTAATTACTAAATTATCCCTAGATAATTATCACCCATTATTAACAACATTCCATTAATTTTACACTTAAGAAAATTTGAATTAGATTAATAAATCATTTCTAATTAATATTAATCTAAATCATTATTTAAAAATCAAATAATTAAGTGAAATCCTTAATTATCCAAACTAACCTAATTACTTATTAATTGACCCGTTTAAATTCAAAATGTATTAAACAATACATTTCTAAATTTAAATTCAAATTCAATTTAAAAATTTGATATTTAAAATGTTTAATCATTAAACATTAATTCAAATTAAAATAATTATAAACCTTATAACAAAATGAATGTTAAAGAACATTCATTATCTAAATATAAAGAAAGATTTAAATTGATTATTTCAATTTCCAAAATTAAATTAAACATTTCATATTTTAATTCAAATACTAAAGGAAACAAATTCTTTCAAGTTTTAAAACTTATTTGAAATCAAATTTCATTTTCAAATTCACTTTTAAACATATGAACATGTTCATTCATTTTTAAATTTACAAACTGTTGAATTCAAAACTGGTTTTCAGAGAAACTTAAAAAAAAACCCAGTTTTTAAATCTGAATTCAAAAAAACAAATTTAAGTTTTACTTCAACATTTAAATCTGTTCATACTTTTTAAAACTTACAAAACTGTTTTTAAATCTAATTCTGGTTTTTAAAAAAAACAAACCTGAAACTGTTTTAGACTTGTCTTCAAATCTGAATTTAAAACTTGTTTAAATTTAGATTTTCATTTTAAAAACTTTGAATTCACAACTACATTTGAATTCAGTTACAACCTATGCTTGAATCAAAACCCAACTAAAAAAAGATTCATTTAAAAATTAAAACTGCATAATCCTTTGGTTTAAAACCTGCAACTGTTTTAAATTTTGATTTAAAACTGAATTTGATTTTAAGATTTCATTTTTAAAAAAAAACTTTTGAACTCAAAACTATATTTGAATTCAGATTCAAGTATTACCTGATTCAAGTTTCAACTTAAAATATGAATTTATTCAAAAATTTAAAACTGCCAACCTCTCAGGTTTAAACCTGAAAACTATTTTAAAATTTAATTTGAAACAGAATTAAAACTTATTTAAAATCTAAAAATTCCATTTTTAAAACCTTGAACTCAAACTCCATTTGAATTCAGATTTAAATCTCACTTAAATCAAAACAGCACTAAAGTTTGAATCTCCAAAAAACTGCAAATACTCTCAGTTATACCTATAGCAAACTACCCGAGCAACATACAAAATTACTTCGAGTCAAATACAGAAATACCCGAGTTCTACTTCGGGTCAAAAACCCTGCACACCCCATAGTTCACCTGAGTTCCACTGCAACCAAGACCAACCTGTCATCACCTAGTAATACCACCTCCAGCCACCATCATCGACACAACCTTGGCCATATCTACCTCTACACTCCCTACTCAACCTCTCAAATTCCTAATCCACTTAATGCAACAGATGGATGTGCAGACCTGCAACCTTCAAAACCAGTTTTTTTTTTTTTCCTTTTTTTTTTTTTTTAGAATTCTTAAGTTAATTGTACTTAGATTTATTTTAGAAGCTTAAACATGTTCAAACAAACATTTTTTTTTTTCCTAAGATTTAAACAAGAATCAGGAAGGAATATTTTTAATTCCCACACAGGTTTGAAACCTGTTTTCCAGACAGAGGCAAAATGCCTGTTACTAACATGCACAGATATATCTGCATATACATACTTGGATTCATTCATATGCAAACTAATTTCTTCAGCTTACTTTAAGCATTAATCATTTCCATCAAGTCATTAAATCAGATTAAGAGTAAGTTTTGCTCTCAGTGGATATTTTTCTTTTCTTTTTTTTTTTTTTTTTGAACTGTAAAAGGTAACAGAGAAAATTTTTTTTTTTCAATCAACACACACACTATCAAAGCATCACTCCAAGCATAAGTGGATAAAAGGGATTAGTATACCCATAAACAACAATAACAGATTCAAAGTTGAAGGTTTTGCTCACATATTTTTCAGATGACAAAAGCTTTTGACAGTTTTTCAAGCAGAGATGGAAGCATGCAACCCCTTTTTTTCTTTTACTGTATATTAATATTTCTAGGTAGTCTTGAAACAAAACGTACTCAAGCTATTTTTAAAACTTAAGTCTGGGTTGTATAAACAATTTCATTTAGATCCTAAAGTCTAAGATAAATTTGAGAAGGAGATTTTAGTTTAAGAACAGGGTTTGAGAGCCTGTAAACATGGGAGCAGATGTACATATGTCTGTAAAATAGGCATGCACTAATATACTCAAGTACACAGTCATATCAACAACATTTCCAGAACAAGTTTCAAGCATCAAGCACAACATCACAGAACATAGGCCAATATAAGTGAGTTTGCTCACCTGGGTATTTGTACCAGAGAAGAACAGAGAGGAAACAAGCCTGCATTTTTTTTTTCTTTTTTTTTTTCTTTAATTCCTGAAGTTTAGATCTGCAAATTCATAAATACAGATCTTTGCTTAATTTCCTATTGCATTTGTTACTTATTTCATTAATTAACAAATAAAAGAATCAATTTACTTACAGTTTGTTTAATTCCAGAAAGGATTGCTTCTTCCAGGTGTTTTTTTTTTTTTTCCAGATTTAAAATCTTCTTCTTAAGATCTTGGAGTTTTAAACCTGTCAATTGTAAGTATAGATCTTTATTTCCCTTTTGTTTTGTTCATCCATTTCATAAATAAACAAAGTTTTTAAATCCTCCTTACTTACAGTTTAAATGGCAGAGAAGTATACCAAAACAGTTTTAATTTTTTTTTTTTCTCTGCAACTTGAAATCCAGAGACCAAATTTAGCCTTGAACTTGATATTCCCTGCAACTTATTAAATAAAAATTGTTCAAATCTTGTTTTATTTATTGATTGCAACATAAAATCTAAAATTTAAAAAGAAATCTTCACTTGCCTTTAAATTGTGATCTTCCAGAGAGCTTGCATTTGCACTGGATTATGCTTCTAGATTTCCAGATTATCATTTTGTTTGTTTTCAAAGCTTCAGTTTGTAAACTTCATCAACTTGTTTGATTTGGAAGCACTTGAGCCTGATCTGTTCTTTGATCTTGCATTTGTTTTACTTGATTTTCTTTTGACTTAAACTTTGCTTTGATTGCTTGAAGACAGAGTTTTGATCTAGTATTTGAAAACTTAAAATTCTTTTCTCTCTGCAGCTATAATTTAGCCCAGAGAAAACTGCACTTCCATTTTAAACTCCTTGTCTTAATTGCTTCAGATTTATTTTGAAACTGAGTTTGAATCTTCTTGAATTCCAGATTTTTGTAATTTGCTTTAGGAATCATTGCCTGTTTTCCAGGTTTGTTTTCTTGAGAAAAAGACTTGTTTTAAATTTAATTTCTGTTCTTGTAATTTTGTTAACAGGACTTGAAAAGATAAGAAAAGAATTTGTTTTTATTTTAATTACATTCTAATTAAATTTTATTTTAGAATAAATATGGGTTTGCCACTTGTTTAACTTTGTTTGACATTTGTAATTTCATTTGTTAGTTTTCTTACATTTGTTATGTTTAAACAAAATTATGTAAAGTCCCTTTTCATAAATTTATTTACAAATTGTTTTTAAACCTTGTTTTATTTTTAACTTACAAATCATGTTCATGTTTTATTTGAATATAACATTTTTTTTTTTTTATGTTCCAATGGTTTAAATCTTTTAATCAAATCAAATTTTATATTCAAATCTAATTTTTTACATTTTTAATTCAAATTCAAAATTTAATATAGAATAAATTTGTACTTATAAATGAATAAATAATCAAATACCTTTTTAAATATATCTTTACATTCCATTTGATGTCAAATTAATAAATTTTATTTACAATAGATATATTTATTCATTCAAATTTTCAAAAGATAATCTCAATTTTATTTTCAAAATTAAATAAATTGTCAAATTAAACTTGTTCAAAATTCAGGAATGTTACAGATTTCCCCCCTTAAAAGAATTTCGTCCTCGAAATTGCAAGGAAGACGAGAAAGAAAAGATAATAGATAAAGAAATGATTAATCAGATCAGAATCGAGCTATTTATTCTGCATTTGGTTTTCCAAATCAGAATATCAACAATATGAGAACAAACTCATACAATTATTACACAAGATATTTGGGTCCACCGGTCTACGAATATGCAAGGGCGTTGATTAGTTCGAAGGGATAACTAATCGTTCGTAGAATATATCGGATCCCAGAGAATAGATAGATGGATCAAATCTTCATATTAGTTAACCAATTTACTTAATTTAAAATTTCCAATTTATTTAATATTATAAATTTCAAATTCATTAGAGTTTAGATCGAAAAGCTGATAAGAAACCGATGAAGATACAAAGTAAGGATTTTTCTACAACGATTCGTAAGGCCACCATCACACCGAAGCTTCTTTCTGGAGCAGCTACGAAGCAATCAAAAGAATTCGAAATCGAATCAAAGGAGATTGATAGAGAAAATTGTTTCCACTGTTGCAGGGTATTGACCATTTGTAGTCGTATTCCCCTGTCCCCTATCTCGTTCTCTTCTCGCACTCATACTTACTATCAGTGGATAGTAAGAGAATTTACTGAGGCATTCGAACGGATATCTTAGGGATATACTCATTCTAGGGTATACTTCACCCTATCTCTAATGAGTTACTTAATATGTTATACTCCTGAGCTAAGGTTTTAACCATCAGCTCTGATACCAAATGTAAGAAACTCAAATTTTTCGCGTTCGAAAATCGACATCCATACTTTACATTGTACTCGAATGCCGCAGATTCGACCGCTCAAATTCGAGTCGCCGGAGCTTATAACACATTAAGTAAATAACACAGCGGAAGAAAAAGAACAACATATATCAATATACAACATTTGATACAACAGAATGGCACAATAGATATCAACATTATCAGAGATACAAAGAATAGCAGCGGAAATAAAAGATAACACCAGCAGCGGAACAGATCTCCAAAATAGTCTTCAAGGAAGAACTCCAGTATCGGTAATCTCCAAAGCACCAATCCAGAATAGCTCGAACTCCCAAATCAAAATGAAGAGAAGCAACTCGATCCAAATGCGATTGCCAAATCCTAAGGCTGAAAGCTATCGAATCTACACCTATTACTGATTATCTGAAAACCCCAACTCTAGACTGCCCGTGTGGGAAATAGTGGGCACCCAGAGTTTAGGAAAGGAACAATAAACTCCAGGTCAGTCATGGGACTGGTATGAGCAAACAAAAACATTTGGTCTTTTAAAACAAACAAAAGAATTTAAATTTGAAATCCGCAATGCTTTTTGAAAAATGAAACTACCATAAGGCCTCCCGGCACACACACAATGCAAACGCACACATGGGGGAGATTTCTCCTTATGATAGTCAAACATGCTTACTACGAGAAAAATTCTTTGATATTATTACTAGTGCATAGTGGGAAATCTTTCGAAAGTATAATATAAATCCTAGCCAGCATAGGTACCATGATACTATGCCTACTATAGCTGCCATGTTAAATGGCAGGTTCTACAACTAAAACCGTACAAGGCACGTAATTGAAGAATGGATTTCCAACAAATGGTCAGGCTAAGGAACTTCCTATTGCCACATGGGATCGCCTCTGGTGGGACGTCCCGAGAACTAACGTTACGGTTAGATCTCTGCCAACACAAGGCCGGGTTACCTCTGTAACTAGGTAACTACTACACGAATATGCCATCCCCCGGTCCTTTGGGACCTTTATCCGAGCGCTCGCAACAACAACACCACACAGTAATAGGTATAGTGTATCAACATGAGTAAGTATCTGGGCTCCATACCATGATACCACCCTTTACCAGAAGGGAATGACATACCCTAAAGGGCGCGACCCTCATAACCTTGCCGCATCTTTCCTGTTTCGACCATTTCCGGGGTGTGAGGTCCTGATGCAGTCTCGTCCACAAAGCTACGCTTTGTGCAACAAAGCCATGCTTTGGGTCAACAGATGACCAAAGCAATGATCACAAAGATAAATGATCAAACAAATGATCATATCACAAATGATCAACCAATGATCATCACACAGCAGCACTCAGCATGCCACATTACCAAATTGGGAATATCACTGATAAATATCAACTACAAAACCTCTGAGTTCGTACGTCTCAGAGAAGGGTGTTAAGCTAAGAGAATAAATTCTCCGCCACCAAGCAGAAATGTATTTGATAGAAATCAGTTAACATCTCAAAGTGTAATGTCGGACATACAACCATACAAGTCTGTTCCGGGTTCGAACAGAACCGAAGGCACTTCCGAAGAAGCCCTTGCAAATCCGGGTATCCACAATCCCGATCGGACTTCCCATCACTAAGGGAATCTCTATACCGTAGCTACTCGGTGCAAAGACAATCGATAGGTTATCATATCGTTCTCACAAATACCCGGCCTTCACCACCGGTCTTCAATTGCTATCCATAACGTCGTATCACTATTCGGAATGGGTTATATGACACAAGGTCCTCTCCCGGCTAAACCGAATAATGAGCGTCATATTTTTAAAACATATGGATATGGGATTTTAGTTAAGTCACAACTTATAACATCCAAAACTTTTCTTTCAAATGGTTAAACAAATTACCATCTTTAAATCTTTAAACAAAAAGATTTATTTCACAAAGTTTCACCCGGTTTCACAAAGATCTATCCCTAGATTTCAAAACAATTCCCGTTCAATTTGGATTAACCCAATTAAATCTTTAAATTAAAGATATATAGCTTTCAAAACATGTTTCCAAAGATTTATCTATAACTTGGAAAACCATTTTCATTTTTAGACTTGAGGCCCTTTAACACAAATTGAAAGTTCATTTCTTATAGGAAAGCAAATCTAATTTATACAAGTTGAAATCTTGAGTTGAATTTAAATTTCAAAACATCACCTTTAAAAATGGTTTAAAACCCATATAAACCCATTTGTAAGTTGAATAACTTTTTAAACAATAGTTTCCAAATTTTAGAATTCAATTTCAAATATTGAATTCAAATTTATACCAATTCATTTAATTTTCAAGATTCAATCAGGTTATTTAAAATAACTATCATTTTTGAAAACTCATTTTCAAAAGCTTCAATTCCAATTCCAAAACTAATTTGGATTCAAAAATCAAATTTTTAAAACAATTTCAAAAATCTGTGACTTAACCCATTTCCACGTGCAATCCATATTTGTGTGTGTATAAGTGTGGTCCAGGGGTTCAACACAATAGTGCACAACATCATCATCACAGGTTCAATCATATCGATAAGCGGTATAACCCATAACGCTTATCTATATTCACAGATTCATAGATAAAGTAAAATATCATTCACAAAGATTAACTAATATGATTCGATGTGGGTTTCGGATAACCGATTGGAATCCGACTCCCTGTCGCATCGAAAACCAAATGTCATTCTACGGGTCAAGGGGTTTGCATAACAATATGTATATATCACAGATATGACAGCTTAGCACAAACATCACATAGCATCACATCACGTATCAAATATATCAATCCATCACAGAACATCCAATAACAATCAAACATCTTTAATTAAGATGAATAAACCGTGTCGTTATAAATTTATTACCCTCATAATCACTTTTATTTGAAATCTTTAAACCAATGATCAATTATCATTAACTAAAATAAATTAAGTCTTAACCATCTTCATTTATTAATCATTTATTAATTTTCTTAATTAATTATTCTTTAATTATAATCATTTAATCTTAATTACTTATTCCTCAATTAATTACTTTAACTAATAAACTTTTAATTTTTGGTTAATTAAATCTTAGTTAAAATTATTTGTCCTTAATAAATAGATTTATTATTCCTTAACTAATTCCAACAATTAATTATACTTAACCAATTACAATTAATTATATTCAATTAATTAATCTAGTCAATTATCAAAATTAATTGCATTAATTAATTACTAAATTATCCCTAGATAATTATCACCCATTATTAACAACATTCCATTAATTTTACACTTAAGAAAATTTGAATTAGATTAATAAATCATTTCTAATTAATATTAATCTAAATCATTATTTAAAAATCAAATAATTAAGTGAAATCCTTAATTATCCAAACTAACCTAATTACTTATTAATTGACCCGTTTAAATTCAAAATGTATTAAACAATACATTTCTAAATTTAAATTCAAATTCAATTTAAAAATTTGATATTTAAAATGTTTAATCATTAAACATTAATTCAAATTAAAATAATTATAAACCTTATAACAAAATGAATGTTAAAGAACATTCATTATCTAAATATAAAGAAAGATTTAAATTGATTATTTCAATTTCCAAAATTAAATTAAACATTTCATATTTTAATTCAAATACTAAAGGAAACAAATTCTTTCAAGTTTTAAAACTTATTTGAAATCAAATTTCATTTTCAAATTCACTTTTAAACATATGAACATGTTCATTCATTTTTAAATTTACAAACTGTTGAATTCAAAACTGGTTTTCAGAGAAACTTAAAAAAAAACCCAGTTTTTAAATCTGAATTCAAAAAAACAAATTTAAGTTTTACTTCAACATTTAAATCTGTTCATACTTTTTAAAACTTACAAAACTGTTTTTAAATCTAATTCTGGTTTTTAAAAAAAACAAACCTGAAACTGTTTTAGACTTGTCTTCAAATCTGAATTTAAAACTTGTTTAAATTTAGATTTTCATTTTAAAAACTTTGAATTCACAACTACATTTGAATTCAGTTACAACCTATGCTTGAATCAAAACCCAACTAAAAAAAGATTCATTTAAAAATTAAAACTGCATAATCCTTTGGTTTAAAACCTGCAACTGTTTTAAATTTTGATTTAAAACTGAATTTGATTTTAAGATTTCATTTTTAAAAAAAAACTTTTGAACTCAAAACTATATTTGAATTCAGATTCAAGTATTACCTGATTCAAGTTTCAACTTAAAATATGAATTTATTCAAAAATTTAAAACTGCCAACCTCTCAGGTTTAAACCTGAAAACTATTTTAAAATTTAATTTGAAACAGAATTAAAACTTATTTAAAATCTAAAAATTCCATTTTTAAAACCTTGAACTCAAACTCCATTTGAATTCAGATTTAAATCTCACTTAAATCAAAACAGCACTAAAGTTTGAATCTCCAAAAAACTGCAAATACTCTCAGTTATACCTATAGCAAACTACCCGAGCAACATACAAAATTACTTCGAGTCAAATACAGAAATACCCGAGTTCTACTTCGGGTCAAAAACCCTGCACACCCCATAGTTCACCTGAGTTCCACTGCAACCAAGACCAACCTGTCATCACCTAGTAATACCACCTCCAGCCACCATCATCGACACAACCTTGGCCATATCTACCTCTACACTCCCTACTCAACCTCTCAAATTCCTAATCCACTTAATGCAACAGATGGATGTGCAGACCTGCAACCTTCAAAACCAGTTTTTTTTTTCCTTTTTTTTTTTTTTAGAATTCTTAAGTTAATTGTACTTAGATTTATTTTAGAAGCTTAAACATGTTCAAACAAACATTTTTTTTTTCCTAAGATTTAAACAAGAATCAGGAAGGAATATTTTTAATTCCCACACAGGTTTGAAACCTGTTTTCCAGACAGAGGCAAAATGCCTGTTACTAACATGCACAGATATATCTGCATATACATACTTGGATTCATTCATATGCAAACTAATTTCTTCAGCTTACTTTAAGCATTAATCATTTCCATCAAGTCATTAAATCAGATTAAGAGTAAGTTTTGCTCTCAGTGGATATTTTTCTTTTCTTTTTTTTTTTTTTTTGAACTGTAAAAGGTAACAGAGAAAATTTTTTTTTTTCAATCAACACACACACTATCAAAGCATCACTCCAAGCATAAGTGGATAAAAGGGATTAGTATACCCATAAACAACAATAACAGATTCAAAGTTGAAGGTTTTGCTCACATATTTTTCAGATGACAAAAGCTTTTGACAGTTTTTCAAGCAGAGATGGAAGCATGCAACCCCTTTTTTTCTTTTACTGTATATTAATATTTCTAGGTAGTCTTGAAACAAAACGTACTCAAGCTATTTTTAAAACTTAAGTCTGGGTTGTATAAACAATTTCATTTAGATCCTAAAGTCTAAGATAAATTTGAGAAGGAGATTTTAGTTTAAGAACAGGGTTTGAGAGCCTGTAAACATGGGAGCAGATGTACATATGTCTGTAAAATAGGCATGCACTAATATACTCAAGTACACAGTCATATCAACAACATTTCCAGAACAAGTTTCAAGCATCAAGCACAACATCACAGAACATAGGCCAATATAAGTGAGTTTGCTCACCTGGGTATTTGTACCAGAGAAGAACAGAGAGGAAACAAGCCTGCATTTTTTTTTTTTCTTTTTTTTTTTCTTTAATTCCTGAAGTTTAGATCTGCAAATTCATAAATACAGATCTTTGCTTAATTTCCTATTGCATTTGTTACTTATTTCATTAATTAACAAATAAAAGAATCAATTTACTTACAGTTTGTTTAATTCCAGAAAGGATTGCTTCTTCCAGGTGTTTTTTTTTTTTTCCAGATTTAAAATCTTCTTCTTAAGATCTTGGAGTTTTAAACCTGTCAATTGTAAGTATAGATCTTTATTTCCCTTTTGTTTTGTTCATCCATTTCATAAATAAACAAAGTTTTTAAATCCTCCTTACTTACAGTTTAAATGGCAGAGAAGTATACCAAAACAGTTTTAATTTTTTTTTTTTCTCTGCAACTTGAAATCCAGAGACCAAATTTAGCCTTGAACTTGATATTCCCTGCAACTTATTAAATAAAAATTGTTCAAATCTTGTTTTATTTATTGATTGCAACATAAAATCTAAAATTTAAAAAGAAATCTTCACTTGCCTTTAAATTGTGATCTTCCAGAGAGCTTGCATTTGCACTGGATTATGCTTCTAGATTTCCAGATTATCATTTTGTTTGTTTTCAAAGCTTCAGTTTGTAAACTTCATCAACTTGTTTGATTTGGAAGCACTTGAGCCTGATCTGTTCTTTGATCTTGCATTTGTTTTACTTGATTTTCTTTTGACTTAAACTTTGCTTTGATTGCTTGAAGACAGAGTTTTGATCTAGTATTTGAAAACTTAAAATTCTTTTCTCTCTGCAGCTATAATTTAGCCCAGAGAAAACTGCACTTCCATTTTAAACTCCTTGTCTTAATTGCTTCAGATTTATTTTGAAACTGAGTTTGAATCTTCTTGAATTCCAGATTTTTGTAATTTGCTTTAGGAATCATTGCCTGTTTTCCAGGTTTGTTTTCTTGAGAAAAAGACTTGTTTTAAATTTAATTTCTGTTCTTGTAATTTTGTTAACAGGACTTGAAAAGATAAGAAAAGAATTTGTTTTTATTTTAATTACATTCTAATTAAATTTTATTTTAGAATAAATATGGGTTTGCCACTTGTTTAACTTTGTTTGACATTTGTAATTTCATTTGTTAGTTTTCTTACATTTGTTATGTTTAAACAAAATTATGTAAAGTCCCTTTTCATAAATTTATTTACAAATTGTTTTTAAACCTTGTTTTATTTTTAACTTACAAATCATGTTCATGTTTTATTTGAATATAACATTTTTTTTTTTATGTTCCAATGGTTTAAATCTTTTAATCAAATCAAATTTTATATTCAAATCTAATTTTTTACATTTTTAATTCAAATTCAAAATTTAATATAGAATAAATTTGTACTTATAAATGAATAAATAATCAAATACCTTTTTAAATATATCTTTACATTCCATTTGATGTCAAATTAATAAATTTTATTTACAATAGATATATTTATTCATTCAAATTTTCAAAAGATAATCTCAATTTTATTTTCAAAATTAAATAAATTGTCAAATTAAACTTGTTCAAAATTCAGGAATGTTACACTTGCATTTATGGATAATATTTTGGTCTACTCCAGCATGAAGGAGGAACGCAAGGCGCACTTGAGGATTATGCTTGAACTGTTAAGGAAACACATGTTAAAAACGAAGTTTTCGAAGCGTCAATTCTGGAGGAGGGAATTGAGATTCTTAGGTCATGTCATCTTAGAGCAAGGCATCGTAGTAGATCCTATTAAGGTGGCAGGGATTCAGGATTGAAACCAACCCAAGAACACTACTGATGTGTGGAGTTTTATAGGATTTGTACGATATTATAGATGTTTCATTAAGGACTCCTTGAAGGTAGCAGCACCATTGACTAATTTGATGAAGAAGAAACAAACTTTTATTTGGGATGTGTAGTGTGAGCATGCGTTCTTGAGTCTAAAGTAGAGGTTGATGATTACGCCAATAGTGTTGACCATTTCAAGTGAGAATGAGGAGCTAATAGTATACACAAATTCCTATGGTACTGGACTTGGTGTGGTGTTGATGCAGAAGGAAAGGTTGTCACCTATGCTAGCCGATATTTGAAACCGCTTGGAAACAAGTAACTAACTCATGATTTAGAGCTGGCGTGATAGTATTTGCTCTAAAGATATGAAGGCTTTATCTATTGGGAGAAAGGTTTGAGCTATTCACTGTCCAAAAATCCTTGAAGTACTTTTTCTCCCAGAAGGATATCAACCTTCGACGACAACGATGGTTGGAATTCTTAGCCTCCTATGAATAACATTTCCTATACGTCTGATAAGGGAAATGAGGTCACCGATGCATTGAGTAGAAAATATGCCAGTTTGGGAAATGAGGTCACCGATGCCCGGTAATGGGTTTTCGATCCTTTTGTTCTATTTGAAGGCATAATCCAAATGGTTTCGGCTGAGACGATTTTCAAAGGTTCCGAAGGAGTAAATTTTTGAATGATTTCAAAAAGTTTCCACATATTTTAAACTAAACACAAAGTACTTTCACAAAGGTATAGTTTTGACTATATCCAAAGGTTTTAATGAAAGGTTTCAAAAAGAGTGGTTCTCTAGGGTTTCGAAAGGGTTAAAAGGAAGGGTTTTTCCAATGTTTTCAAAAGGCAATATTTAAAGGTTTTAAAGAAGGATGTCTAATTTTTTTAATCTTTCGGAGAAAAGAAAAGAAAGGATTTTCCAATGTTTTCGAAAGGCTTTTAATGGTTTCAATAGGGTCACTTTAAATGGTTTCGAAGGTGTTACCATCAATGGTTTTGAAAGGGTTGTTTAAAGGCTTTAAACAAAGGTTTCGAGTGTAGTAAATAAATAATGTAGCCTAAGTATTTTTCAAGCTAAAAAAGGTTTTAACTTGTTTTAGAAGGATAGCTAACCTCATTAAAATTCATCAACATTATTTTGAGCAAAGTATATATATCATGGCAAAATAGCTTAGAATAAAGCTAAGAATATATTTTCCTTATATAAGTATGATTCAAAAGGTTAAATCATTTTGAAAAGGTTTTCAAAGAAAAAGATAAAGGGTAGTTAACCCTAAGAAAATGATTTGGACAGTTAGTCTATTTTGATCAGGACAGTTAGTCCAATTTGCTGGTAGTTAGCCTAGTTTGGTGGACATAGAGTCCATTTAGTAGCATAATGGACTTTGCTATTATGTTATGGACAAATAGTCTGCTTATTACCTGTTTTATGGATGGATAGTCCATTTATTAGCATAAAAGATATTGCTATTTTGATATAATCAATTCGATTAACCAGTTTGGTTGTAGGAAAGGATTTGCAAAATATATGTTTTAAAGAGGATATTAGTGAGGGAAAACACGTCCCGCAAAGCGGCATGGTCTCATTAATATCAATGAACTGAGATGTAACAGAATTATTCACACCTGGCTTTATGCCTGACTCAAAATTTTTGTTTCCCCTTAAACTCTCGGGTGCTCAAAATTGATTTGAGTAGGCTGAGGGTTAAGGTTTTCAGGTTTTAGAATTTTGGCAAATAAAGCTTCCGGAGACGGACAGGTGGCTGACGGATAGCTAATTAGGAGTTGTAGATTATTTTGTTTATTTCCACTATGTATTAAGTCAGATATGACTATATTGCTTTGTCAACCAAGGGGGCATCGTGATATGTTTCTCTTGGTGTATTTTCATAATGATTATAATTAATTTTTACCTGGGGAGCGATATGGGATTATGTAATATGGATATGAATTTGTTTTGAAATGTAATCGGCAAAATGTTATTTTTTGAAAATCTATGATTTTGTTCATATTCATGTGCTTCAGATATTATGGGTATCATTAGCATTACCTTATTTTGTCATCAGAAGTTAATACTACGGATGACTGCAACATCTGTAGCATTTAGCTTTTGGCCTCTATATACGGGATGTTACAACTTTGTATCGAAGCATGGTTTATGAAAAACTTTAAACAAAAAAATGGTTTTTAAAACATAATCCTAAGGAAATAGAGTAAGATTGGGGTATGGAATAACGCTATGGTAACATACATGTATTTGATATATGTAAGTATACGCTTTTTCTCTTGCCTCCTCTCTTTTTTAGGTTACTTTTTTTATATCTCATGGGGTTTGAATACATATATGGATGGTAGAAGAGGAAGAGTTAACCCAGAAGGAAAGGGCAACGATAGGAATGCCAGACCTAGTGCAAGGAGGGCCCAAGGTCATGCACAAGCAGAAAATATAGGTGTTGGAGTCCGCAAGTTGGAACGGACGCTATGTATCAGTTTTTTATGAATATGATGCAAGCGAGAGTTGCAGCTAGAGTGTTATAAGGAGATGCTGCAAAAGCATAAGTTTCGGAAGTTCCGGTAGTTAACCATTATGATAAGCTGAGCGGAGATTACACTAAGCTTGGAGGAAAGCCATTTCTAAGAATAGAGGATGCTATAGAGATGGAAAATTGGTTGCTGCATAATGAGAGAATCTTTGCAAACTTGGGGCTTAATGATTAGTAGAATAGGAGGCTTGCTTCAAAACAGCTTCACGGAGCGGCTTTGTTTTGGTGGAACAATGTGATGGCTGGTGTGGAGAAGGAAACTTTGTCATGGACAGATTTTAAGGGAAGGTTCCATAAGAGGTTCATCTCTGCAATGGCACAGTCTGCTCTGTTCGGAAAGTTTTTTGAGTTTGAGAAGGGAGAGATGTCTGTTTTGGAGTATGCTAGAAGGTTCGAGGAGTTGGCCGGATATGAGTATGCTTCAGTGGATATAATGATGAAGAGGAATGAGAAGTTTATCATGGGGTTGAAGCTTGAGTTACTTAGGGATACATTTCCTCATATTAGAGATCCTCCTGACTTTATAGTGGAGATGGCCTTGAAGCATGAAGAGATTCTTAATTCTCTAGAGAAGAGTAAGGCTAAGGAGGTCCGGGTTGGGAAGAATCAAAAGAGGAAGTTCTTTCCTAAGAAAGGTGCTCAGAAGGGTAGAGCAGCTAAGAAAGGGAAATATGAGATTGTTTGCTTCAACTGCGATAAGAAAGGGAACTTTGCTAATGAGTGTTATGCTGGAAAGGAAAAGGAGGTACATGGGAAGAAGAATGTCAGATGCTTTAATTGTGACCAGATTGGCCATTATAAGAGCCAGTATAAGGAACCCGCAAAGAATGGAAAGAGCAAAGTGTATGCATTAGAGCCTGCTACTTTGAAGCCAACAGCTCGGGAGAAAGGAAAGACGGTTTTGAGAAGCACGCTTAAGATTCATGGTATGTTTGTTAGCATTCTATTTAATACTGGTGCATCACATTCTTTTATAACTAGATGTTTGATAGATAAGTTTAACCTATAACCCACATATTTAGTTACTTCCTTGCGGGTTGCAAATCCAACAGGAGGGTATGAAACTCTAGAGTTGATATGTGACTAGTTAGAGTTTGACTTGTTAGGTCATACCTTTGTTTGCAGTTTGCATGTGTTTGATTTTGTGGGGTTCGGGATTATTCTTGAGATGGATTGGTTAAATGAGTATAATGTTAGGATATTTTGCCAGGATAGAAAATAATGCTTAGGCACCCTGATTGTAGTGACCGTATTGTTTATACCGTAGAAGGTTCTAATGGTGAGGTGATCGCTTTGTTGGGTGTTATGGAATTGGATGATGAGCTGGATCGAGTTTTCATGGTAAAAGTATTTGTAGATGTTTTTGAGCTTGTAGTTTTGCCACCAAAATGAGCCATTGAGTTTCAAATAGATTTGGTTCCGGTAGCAAAACTAGTGACTAGACCGCCAAGCGGGATGACTCCTATAGAGATAAGGGAGTTAAAGGTGTAGCTGGTGGATTTTGGTATGCAAGAATTTTATCAGACCGAGTAGTTCGCCTTGGGGAGCATCTGTGGTGTTTGCTAAGAAGCCGGATGGATCGTAAAGGCTATGTATCAATTATCGTAAGTTGAATGAAAGAACAATAAAAATCAATATCCATTGCCGAGGATTGACAATTTGTTCGACCAGTTGAGTGGTGCCAAGATATCCTCGCAGTTGGTTTTGGCGACAGGTTTCCATCAGCTCAGAGTAGTAGAGGATAGTATACCTTTGATGGCATTTAGGACCAGATATGGGTCATACGAATGGTTAGTTATGCAATTTGTACTGACTAATGTGCCAACATTCTTTATGGATTTGATGTATCGAGTTTTTCGAGAGCATTTGGATAGGTTCATATTAGTTTTAATAGATGATATCTTGATATACTCTAAGGATGAAAGAGAGCATGAAGTTCATTTTAGAGTGGTGCTTGAGACACTACGGCAACATTAGCTAAAGACAAAGTTTTTGAAGTGTTATGTCTAGAAGAAAGAAGTGAAGTTTCTTGATCATGTTGTCTCAGAGGAAGGGTTGTCAGTAGATCCAACTAAGATTGAAGCAGTGAATAGTTGGAAGAGACCCAAGATAGTGACGGAGATAAAGAGTTTCCTTGGGTTGGCTGGTTATTATCAGAGTTTCAATAAGGATTTTTCGCAGATAGCGACACTTATGACCAAGCAGAGAAGAAAGGATTCGAAGTTTGTCTAGACCAATAAGTGCGAGGAATCATTTTAGAGTTTGAAACACTTATTGGCCCTTGGACCTATGTTGGCTGTTCTGGAAGGGAATTTGGATTTGGTGGTTCATACAGATGCATGTGGAACAGGATTAGGAGATGTGCTGATGAAGAGAGGTAAAGTGATTGCATATGCTTCTAGACAGCTCAGTACGCATGAGGTAAGGTATCTGATGCATGATTTGGAATTGGCAGTAGTGATTTTTGCATTGAAGGTGTTGAGACATTAACTTTCGGGAGAGATGTTTGAGTTATATATAGATCATAAGTCGTTGAAGTATTTGTTCTCTCAGAAGGAGCTGAACATGAGACAACAGAGATGGTTAGAGTTTATTACCACTTATGATTTTGGGATTGAGTACACATCGAAGAAAGGCAATAAGGTTACAGATGCACTTAGTAGGAAACATTAGAATGCATTTTTGGCGATGGTTGCTGAGTGGAAAGATTTAGAAGCATAAGCAGATTGCAGAGTGCAGTGGAGATCTGAGGTTGTGTCTAGCAGAGAAACCATAGTGTTATCTTGTTTGGAAGTTCGATCAGTGATGATCTAGAAGATTTCTTCTAATTAAGAAGAAGATCTGGTATTAGCTGAACAGATCAGGAAGTTAAGTGACGAAATCGAGAGCAATGACTTGAAGAATTTCAGTCTTGACCAGAATAGGAGGTTGAGAAAGAAAGAAAGATTATGTGTTCCGAGTGTGGGAAACATAAGGAAAGAAGTCTTGGAGGAATGCCATCATTCGAAGTTCTCTATTCATCCAGGAGGTACTAAGATGTATCAGGACATGAAGAGAAGTTTCTTCTGGAAAGGCATGAAGCGGGATATTATCTTATGGGTAAAGCAGTGCTTGATTTGCCAATAGGCAAAGGCCGAACACCAGAAGCCAAGTGGGTGGCTTCATCCATTGGATATTCCAGTATGGAAGTTGGATTCTATCTCTATGGATTTTCTGACGAGTTTCCAAGGTCAAACAGAGAAAATGAAAGTATATAGGTTATAGTGGAAAAATTGACCAAGAGTGCCCATTTCACTCCAGTTAGGTCAACCAGAATGACATCTGTTTTGGAATAGTTGTTTATGAAGAATGTGGTCAAATTGCACGGAATTCCTAGAAGTATGGTAAGTGATAGAGATCCCTTATTCACTAGCGAGTTCTGGAAGTGTTTGCAGGAAGTTTTGGGAACCAAATTTAAGATGAGTACCGCCTAGCATTCATAGATAGATGGGAAAACGGAAAGTGTTAACAAAATCAAGGAAGATTTGTTTAGGGCTTGTACTCTAGATTTAGGGGGATCATGGGAAGACCATCTGCATTTAGTCGAGTTTTCGTATAACAACAGTTATCAGACAAGTATTGGGATGGCGCCTATTGAAGCTTTGTAGGGAAGGCCATGCAAATCTCCCGTACGTTAGTTAGAGGATGGGGAAAGGTTGGCTCTTGGTCCAGATTTTGTCAGAGAAGCTGGAGAAAAGATTGAGGTCACTCGAGTAACAATGAAGGAGGCTCAATCTAGGCATAAGAGTTATGCAGATAAGAGACCAAAAGATTTAGAGTTCTCAGTTGGAGATCAAGTTTTTGTTAGGGTTTTGCTGATGAAGGGTGTGATAAGATTTGGAAGATAAGGAAAGTTTGCACCGAGATTTATTTGACCTTTTCCTACTGTTAAGAGGATCGAAAAACTCGCATATAGAGTTGAGCTATCAGGAGTTTGGCTAGATTCCATGATGTTTTCCATGTTTCTCATCTTAGAAGGTGCGTTAGAGACCAAGAGAATACTATTGCACCGACTGTGCTAGATGATTTAGTAGTAAAACCGGATTTGAGTATGGTGAGAAAGCCAGTTCGCATAGTTGCGAGAAATAAGAAGAGGGTTGGAACCAAGACAGTCAGATTACTCAAAGTCCAGTTGAGCGACGATGAAAGGGACTGTAATTTGGAGATTGAGAGCAGGATTAGAGATACTTATCATGACTTGTTTGATGGTATGTTTTACCTTCTTGTTTGATTTGTTCTTCACCTTATCGTAATTTCGAGGACGAAATTCTTTAAGGAAGAGAGTTTGCAACACTCCATATTTTTGGTAACATTGTTTAGGATATTTAGTCAGCTAAATAAAATAAAATAATGCGTTGATTAAAGAATTGAGATTTGATTTAATTAAAGGGTAGCCATGCAATTTAACCGATGAATTAAAATAAGAGTTAAATTGAAATAGAGGAGGGGTAAAATAGGAAAGAGGCTATTCCGATATCCCTAAAACTTGGGCGTGCATTCCTATACACGTTCATTTTTTATTTTCAATTTTTTTTAAAGTGGCCGGCCACCGTTAACAAGGAAATGAGGAAGAAGATTAAGAAAATCTAAGGAAGTAGCTAATTTAAATCAAATCAATTCACATCTCAATCTCTTTAATCTCTAAAGCTAAGGTGAATAATCCGTACATCTCAAATTTTTATTATTTTCGGTTTTAAGGTGAATTCCAAATATTTTGCATTGATGTGCCATATTTTTAAATGATGGAATAATTATATATACTTGTTGATGAATTACGGTTGTTCATATTGAATTTATGATATGTTTTACAGTTAAAACCCTATAAAATGACATCCAAATGCCTTGTGAACTTTTATGAAGATCATAAATGACATAGAGATGGGTTTCAATTTCAAAATCTTCTGAATATTAAGGAATTTGTATGAATTTTCTAGTAAAGAAAATGTTAATTTGGGTTAATAGTTATTTATGGTTAAATATTAAAAGATTTGGGTCTGAAACTTTTATATGTTGGAAAACATATTAAAAGAGATTTTCGGGAATTTTTGTAGAATTTTCCTAAGTGTTCTAATGGTTATAAAAAATTATTTAAGGTATGTGACTTAAATGTTTTATATAATTAATAAAGGAGAAGGGGATTTTTACAAATAATTTAAATAGTTAGTTATGAAAATGCAATACTTTTTAGTGGTAAAGAAAAGAGGCAACCAATCAAAATTAGACATGTAAAGCAGGTTAGGCGAAAAGAACTATTTGCTACATGCTTTTCACTATTTCGATGCTTTCAGCCCAAGTTGCACCTCCTCATGTTCGTTTCTGACATTGTCGAAACTAATGCACATGCTATCAGGGAACTGATACGTAGTGAATTGGATATAGGCGAATGGTATGGAGTCAAAACCAGAGGTTCCAAAGGGGTTGAGGCATACTTGCTTCATTATGGGAAAAAACACATCAGACAACAGATATGCTCCGTTGTCTGATTGCATGTCTATCTGTCTTCTATTTCTATGACGTTTCATTGCACATCAGACCACAGATATGTCCCATCGTCTGGTATGCATCAACACATCAAAAGAAAAAACCATACGTTGTCTGATGTTATAGTATCATTTCTAAAATTTCTATTAGACAACATATAAATATTGACTGATATTCATATCAATTACAATTATGTTATATTTGCAAAATGAAATAACGAATCACAATTTTATTTAAACAAATGTTTTGTTTCAAATCAAATTCAAATACGACACAACTTTCACTATAGTTACATTTTCAAATATAATACAACTTTCACTGTTCTTACATTTTCAAATACAATACAACTTTCACTATTCTTACACTTTCAAATACAATACAACTTTCACTATTACTCTCATATATACAACTTTTATCTACACTCTTGTATATAAATTTTTTTACTAGCACTCACTTACACTCACTCGAGTTCATTTTTGATATTGATCTTTATTTGCTTTCTCAGCTTGTGTCCAGCCATCTCTTAGACAATGTAGTAGAATGGAAAAGGAAACAAACCTAAATTGCAAAAATAAAATAAAATTTGAATATTAATATTGCCTCAGTTTATAGGTTTGTTTTCTCTTCATGTTTTAGAAATGGCAAGACAAATATACATGTGCACGGATAACTTATGATATGCACAATGTATCACTATGAATATCACAAGGTCGAACATCGATTAAATCTCATAGACTATTGCAAAGTTCAAGCCCGAAGGTTCAACATAGTGCAAATGTGCACAAGGTCAAGCCCAAGCCTCATCGGGATCAACTCTGGTGCACAAGGAAATGAAACTCAAACCAAAAAATCAAACCAGAAATATAAAAACCAGAAAATCAAACTAGAAAATTAAATTCGGATGCACACTCAGGTGCTCCAACCAAAAATATACGAGTGCACCTAGGAAAATGCACACTCAAGCCTGAGTTACTAGTACACATAATGTAACCAATGTCACTCAGGTCCTCCAACCAGTTTTATATGCACATATAGTGGAGATGGGTAAGTAATGTTACCAGTGCACATAATGTAACCAATGTCACTCAGTAAAATGTTACCAATGAACATAATGAAATAACTTTAGTAGTGCAGCAAGGTTATTTGAGTTTTAACAAAAGGAAGGAGGACTAGACTTTAACAAAAGGCAAACCACACACTGTAACAAGATCAACTATGATATAAAATAAGTGCAGTGCAAATGTGCACAAGGTCAAGCCCAAGCCTCCCCGGGCACAACTCAGGTGCACATATCATCAAACAAGTTTCATCAATTTAACAAACACAAGTGTACATAATGAATACAAGGCAAGAAATCTCAAAACAGTTTAATCATAGTGCATGTAGGAGCAGCATGAACAAAGCTGAAGTGCACATGTATAAACCAGACAAAAACAAGGAAAACATGGCAATATTTCACACATATATAATACATATGTATGTGTGTGTATACACGAAAGTAACAGGCAAGAAAACTGCATATAGCAGTAACAACCATTCACGGTACAGGTTATTCAAGTATCAATATCAGGCCATTCAAGGTTAAGGGAAGGCAAGGATGTATACATTCAAGGTTCAGGGAAATCAATCAAAGCAAAATACATTTTGGTATCAAAGCATATATACGTATATAAATCTTTGATTTCTTTGATACTTGAATGGCCTGAAATTGATACATGTTTATATGTGTATATATATATGTATGTATGTATGTATGTATGTATATGTATATGTATATGTATGTATACGTATGTATAAACCATTCAAAGCAAAATGCATACATGTATATATTTATAAACCTTACATGTATACATGTATATATGTATAAACCAAAATGCAAACAAAAGGACGTTTACATGTATCAAAATGCATTCTAGGTTCAGGGAAAGCAATCAAAGAAAAATCCATTCAAGTATCAAAGCAAAATGCATCAAAAATTCAATATATGAACCCATGAACAATTCAAAAGCAGCTCAAAGAAATTCAAAATCAGCTCAAAGAAGATATGCATATACATATATACATAAACAATTCAAAAGCAGCTCAAAGCTATTCAAAATTTGGTTAAGAATTTTACATGTATATACATGTATGTATATCTATGTATACATATATAAAAAATATGAACACATGAACAATTCAATGCACATGGAGATGCATAAAGTCGAGCAGCAGCAAACCAGATTCATGGCAGAATCAAGTATGACGAATTAATACAACAACCCATAGGGTCAGCAACAAGTGCAATCACACATATATATACACTGATGTATGCACGTATATACATGGATGAACCAACAGCCAACATAAGCATCAATGTTCCAATAAAATGTAACATTGATGAACCACATTTTAAGTATCAAAACACATACCACATTTTAAGTATCAAAACACATATATACATATACACACACACACATAATTAACACATATCAAAACAATATAAAACATATGCAAATACATCTATATATACAATACATGTTAATTGTCAAATGTATGTAATTGCACACTCAGGCCTAAACAACACAGTGCAATTGCATACTGAGTAGGATGTATGAAAACAAATGAACAAGTTCAACTCAGTTCATCGGAAAAAGGGAAGCTTGAAATAGGAACCAACAAGGGTCAAAGCATCTTGTGAATATATCAGAATATATATATATAACAAATGAACAAGTCAGGTTGCAGCAGATCCCAATATCCAATTCTAAAATAAGTATTAAAGAACTAAAAAGTGTAACAAGAGCTGAAAATAAACAAAATTCAAGTATATATAAGAAGTGAAAAAATAATACAAACATGTTGGCCAGTACACTTCAGCCATGTTTTGTTCATTGTTACATAAACACCCAAATCACCATAGGCAAATCAAGTCGAGATCAATACAAAATCAAACAGGGGCAGAAATCGAAAGGAAAATCAAATCGAGATCACTACAAAATCAAAAGAGGCAAAATCTCAACATATATATGGAAATATAGGAAATTAGTTCCCATATAAATAACCCAATTCATCATTGGCAGGATAATCAGATTCGAGAACAATATAAATCGAAAGGGGCAAAAATCATACTAAAATCAATCGATGAACAATCGACAAGGAGTCGTAACCATCAATAGCCCTAATCGTAGAACACTCGATAAGGAATGAAGCACGCAAACATCAATTTGCACAAAGACGAGAAGATAAGAAGGAGACGACTTCAATTTCATAAAACCCTAAGTTAATGACAAGAAGAAGATGACGATTTTCTCCTGAATAAAAATAAACAGGGGTACGAAATAATAAAGGTGGGAGCGAAACGAAATAATAAACGGGGAACGAAATAATCAAAGGGGGAATCGAAAAAAATAGTGGCCATGAAAGAGGGAAAAATTAGAGCCAAAAATAAAAAAAATTGATAACTTAAATCAGACGACATATAAAATGTTGTCTGAATAACAAGTTTGTACATAGGGATTTCACAGGCCATTCAGACAACAGATGAAAGATTATGTGGCTCACAGACAACAAATGGTTTTGTCATGTGTTGTGTGAAAAAGTGGAATAATAGAAAATCTACCTTATGTCATGTGATCACTGTTATTTCACTTTGTGGCATTGTGCTTTTAAATTAAAAATGCGTCTGCTTGCTTTCGACTAAATGGATTTCGACAAAGTAGCATTAAACTCAGTTAGCTTTCGTCATGGTTTAATGGATTTAAAGAAATGGTTTCGATTGGGTTTCGCTTTTTTTTTAAATGATCGCTTCCAACAGGGTCGAAGCATTTTTACTACCGCTTTCTACCTTTTGACTCGGACAAATTTCGAAAGGGTTGTTTACTTTATTTTCTAAAATTTCGACACATCTCCAATGCTTTTGAAGGAATGGTTTCGACACCATCACTTCTTTAGAAATGGTTTCGAAACAGCTGCTTTCGACTTAAATGTTTTAAAGACCTTTTTTCTATGATTGAAGTAAAACCTAAATGGTTTCGAAAGAGACAGTTCTAAATGATTTCAAAATAGATGCTTTCAACTTTAGTGGGTTTTTGATCCTTTTGCTATACTTGAAGGCATAATCCAAATGGTTTCGACCGAGACGATTTTCAAAGATTTCAAAGGAGTAAATTTTCGAATGATTTCGAAACGTTTTCACATGTTTCAAACTAAACACAATGAGCTTTCAAAAGGATTCAATGAATGGTTTCGAAAAGTGTGGTTTCCCAGGGTTTTGAAGGGTTGAAAGGAAGGTTTTTCCAATGTTTTCGAAAGGTAATATTTAAAGTTTTAAAGGAGAATGTCTAATGTTTTGAAGCTTTTGGAGAAAAGAAGGAAAGGTTTTTCCAATGTTTTCGAAGGCTTTTAATGGTTTTGATAGGGTCACTTTCAATGGTTTCGAAGGGGTTACCTTCAATGGTTTTGAAAGGGTTGTTTAAAGGATTTTAAAAAGGTTTCGAGTGTAGTAAATAGACAATGTAGCCTAAGTATTTTTCAAGCTAAAAAGGGTTTTAACTTGTTTTAGAAGGATAGCTAATCCTCATTAAAATTCATTAACATTATTTTGAGTACAGTAAATATATCTGGCAAAATAGCTTAGAGTAAAGCTAAGAATATAATTTCTTTGTATAAGTATGATTTAAAAGGTTAAATTATTTTGAAAAGGTTTTCAAGGGAAAAGATGAAGGGTATTTAACCCTAAGAAAATTATTCGGACAGTTAGTCCATTTTGATCATGAAAATTAGTCCAATTTACGGGCAGTCGGCCCAGTTTTATGAATAGAAAGTCCATTCGATAGCATAAGGGACTTTGCTATTATGTTACAGATAGATAGTCGACGTATTACCTCTTTTATGGATACATAGTTCATTTATTAGCATAAAGGATATTGTTATTTTGATATAATTAATTTGATTTACCAGTTTGGTTGTAGGAAAGGATTTGCAAAATATTTTTTTTTTACAGAGGATATTAGGGAGGGAAAAACCGTTCCGCTAAGCAGCATGGTCTCACTTAATATCAGTAAATCAAGATGTAACAGAATTATTCACACCAGGCTTTATGTATAACTTGAAGTTTTTTCCCCTTAAACTCTCGAGTGCTCAAAATTGATTTGAGTAGGCTAAGGGTTAAGGTTTTCGGGTTTTAAAAATTTAGCAAATATAGCTTCCGAAGACGAGCAGGTGGTTGACGGATAGCTAATTAGGAGTTGCAGATAATTTTGTTTGTTTCGCTATGTATTAAGTCAGATATGACTATATTGCATTGGTCAACCAAAGCGGCATCGTCATTTTTTGTACTTGGCATATTTCCGTAATGATTATAACTAATCTTTGCCTGGGGAACGATATGAGATTATGTAATTTGGATATGAATTTGTTTTGAAATGAAATCGGCAAAATGTTGTTTTTGAAAATCTGTGATTTTGTTCATATTCAAGTGCTTTTGATATCATGGATATCATTAGCATTACCGTATTTTTAAACCAGAAGTTAATACTATGGATGACAGCAGCATTTGTAGCACTTAGCTTTTGGCCTCTAGATACGGAATGTTACATATACATACAGACATACATATATATATACATATACATATACATATATATATATCATAGAAAGCAACCACGCGCATATATTAAGTCAATAAATGTGCTTTACACTTCCTACAAATTAATGAACCATGTTATATATCATTCATCGTGCATATAAAACTATCTTATATCCACCACATTTAATGTTATTAATGGTCGTGTGCAAATCCATGTTACTGTCACATTTAATCCCTACCCATTCATCATGTTCAATATCAATAGAGCTATCACATGTAGTTTATCAGGGACTTCGCATTTTTGTGTACAGGCTTCCATGTTTTTTAACTCCCTAGCTTGAATCATGTATATGGCCTTGTGTGTGTGTTGTCACTCCTATTTCCTTCCATGCATTATTTAATACACATACAAATATGTGTATACATAAATATAAATATAAATATAAACAGATATATAATTAACTGAGTTATTGACCAGGCAGAAATCAATAGAAGTTAGAATATCGAAACGAAGACAAAACGACTTGAAAGCTTGGAACAATCTTGAGCAGGAAGAAGGAACGGCTTGAAGAAGTTTCACCCAAAAATATGCCAAGCATATAAGTCGGTACCGACTTCATCATGTCGATGGAGACTTCTCATAGCTTCGTATTTTCCATTCAAACTTTATAGAAGTCATTTCCTGCTTCTTATATGCCTGCTCAAGAGATTTCCAAGGGTTTTGAACAACCAATTACCAGAGTTGAAGAGCTAGCAGTCAGAACAACATAACAAACTAAGTGATGAAGGAATTATCAGCAATATCAACCAACTACCTATGGAAATAACATAGGACAACTAAAATCAAGTAGCATGAAGAGTGCAAAAGAGTTCAACTCAATTGGAGTGAACTACAGACGTCGGCACCGCATGAGAGGTCGGTATCGACATGTGAGGTTAATCCAGTTGAACTTGCAACTTTGCGTACTCCTTCGAGATTCATCTGGACTCTGCGCCAACTCTCTTTTTGGCCCAATACGATTGCTAACCCTATAAATACAAACCATAAAGCAATTAAAATAGGATCAAGTTTCTGCCATCACTACGCGGAAGCACTATCTCATCTTCATCCCCTTCCTCTGCACAATAGTCACCAAGGCAGTTACTTTAGGCAATTCTAGGAATTAGACTCGGTCCAACTCCTATACTTATGACATTCTCTCTCAACCCCTTCATAATCTCAATCAAATCTATAAGCAACAATTCTATAAAGTGGACGTAGGCAAAAGATTGTTGAACCACTATAAATTCTTATGTCGCTCTTTCTTATTGTTTTTATTTTCCTTTACTATTACCATTATCACTAGATCTAGGCCTCGTAGGTTTCCTACAATCTATTCTTGTGTGTTGATTCAATTTTCGGCATTAACATTTTGGTGCTTTCATTGAGAAATTTTGAATCCAGGTTTAGATCAAGCTTGCTATTTTGGAATTAGAAGAGAGCCAGCGGTCAGATCAAGGGAATTCACTTTGAAGATTTGTAGGCTTGCTACTAAAGATCAATGGCACCTAGAAAAAAAATCCACTTTTGGAAGATCCACAGAAGCAACAATTGGTGGTGATGAAGCAAACCCTTAACAAATTAAAACTCACAATGCTAACAATCATCGAACAGAAATTAATGTGGAAATCTAGCACCAGGTTCCTCCACTCAACAGGATCTTATGACTAAAGGGGAGCTTAATTAGATGGTTATCAAACTTAACCAAAAATGACTGATAGCCAAAAGGATCTCATGGATAAGATCGATGCTTTGCTAGCACTACATCCACAAAATTCATTGAGAGCTAGACAAGAAACTGTAGCTGCTATGGAACAAGAGATTCCTCTGTTTCAGGCCTGAACAAAAGGAACTGTAAACAAAAGTAGAAAGAGGTCGTTGGTGGAGCTGTAGGAGTTGTAAAAGAAGGTAACGGGAGTATTCCTCTGACTAGAAGACAACCTGCCATAAACCAAAATCTTAGGTTGAACACTCCCCAAAATAACATTGCAATTCTTGGCACTAACTTTGAAGACAACATGTAACTTGCAGGTGATGCATTAAAACAGAACACCGATGTAAATAGGCAAAATGCAGAAACTGAAGTTCGAATTGCACCAGTAAGACCAGCCGTGCACTAACAAAATTCTATAGGAGTGGTTTTCTCAAAGAATGGAAAACCTAGGCTTCAACTGGCAAACCGCGACCATTTGCGAAGTCGAACACAAGGCGTAGCCCTTGGAAACCAACCTGTAGACTACCATGCTAGGGAGATGTACATTGCTGACATGGTCAAATGATTAGTGAAGGAGAGTCGAGGCTAAAAGAATAAAGGCTGGGGTTCTACGCCAAGCCGAACTCCATTAACTGAAAATGTTCTAAGAGAAGAATATCCTAAGAAGTTCACTTTGTCGACTATGCCATCATATAATGGAACGACAGACCCTAAACAACACTCATACAAATATGAGTATATGGATTGAGTTAGAGCCATGGATGTTGTACGTTGTGGATGTTTTCCTATCTTCTTGGAAAGAGTCGCTTCCCTGTGGTTTACTTGATTTCGGCCGAGATCCATTTCTATCTTTGATGAATTAGCAAGAAAGTTTTTGGAATAGTTCAGACTCCATATTGCACCACCAAAAAACATGATGTCCTTATCTGGCTATTTCCAAGGACCCAATGAGTCATTGAAATATTTCTTAAATTGGTTTGACATTGCAGTCATAGAGGTAAGCAATCCCAAGGAAGATATGATTTTCATGGCTTTGGTCCAAGTACTCCATTTGGATACAGACTTCGTAGATGGACTAAAATGAAACAACCGACTACGTAGAAGAATTCCACCGAAAGGCGAATCAGTTCCTATGATTGGAAGAAGCAAGTATGATCGAAAGTAAGACTGTTGATCAACAACAGAAGGAGATGGTCCAGAGTAGTGTTGCAACTAAGTAGGAAGGCTAGGACTTTGGAAATACCACTGGATACCTTAGAAGTCGAAGAAGAGGAACTAGGACTCTAGTCATTGACATAACGCGAATGCAAAATGCCTAAGAAGATTCAAAATAGAGGACTACACGCCATTGAATTATAGTCTGGAGAATATCTATCTTGCTACTCAAGGAACTAAGCACTACAACAAACCGCCTAGTGAGGAAGCCTCTAAGTGATAGAAGTAATCGGGGAAGTACTACCGCTTCCACGAGACATACGGGAATAACGCTAACGAGTACTGACATCTGGTAGAGGTGATTGAGGAGTTGAGAAGGAACAACAAACTACAGTAGTACGTGAAGAAGGCACAGAATGGCAAGGGAGCTGCGAGACCCCAAGGTCTAGCTGCTCATGAGAAATTGCTTGGGCCCATCGAAGAGGGACCCCGACTAACTGACGAAAGAGTAGTCATTAGTTTATAATCAAAGAACGGAGTAGCAATTGAACATGATGAAACTTCGCTTGGCTCTACCTATGCTTTTGATGATTTTGTAAATAAGTCATCCAAGGACACTAGAGCATTGCAAGTAGGGAGGACTTGCCACTCCTTCTATTTTATCAGTTAAATTAGCTTCTTGAACCGATGGAACCGTGTTCTTACAAGTAAGGCTGTCGAGTCGAGGAAATTCAACTCAACCACCGGATCGATGGGAAAATTGATCTCTTACCTTCTGAGAATCGGTGTTGCCCCGCCAACATTGGGAAGGTCCATGATCTTCGAAGCCGTGATATTTCTCCAACAACATTGGAAAACTTTCTGTTCCATAAAAGCTTTGGTGTTGCTCCACAACATCAGGAAAGACTCCATTCCTCAAAAGCCTCGTGTCGCACCAGCAACATCGAAAAACTTACTCTTTCCTAAAGAGTTGCTTCTGAAACCGATGGAACTACATTCTTGCAAGCTTCTCTTCTTGTACACCACCAATAGGCCACACAATGCTATTTGAACCAACGGAACCATGTCCAAGTACGCAACATTCCTGCACGCCACATCGTAAGCCATGCATCGCTTTTTATATCGATGGAACTGCGTCCTTGCAAGCATATTCTTCTGTGCTCCACCAATAAACCGCATGAGCTACTTAAACCATTGGAACCACGTTCAAGTATGCAACATTCTTCTATGCCACAACGTAAGCCGCCGCCATCACTTCTTGAACTGACAGAACTATGTCCTTATAAGCATATTCTTTTGTGGGCCACTAATAAGGCACACGCCGCTTCTAGAACCATTGGAACTATGTTCCTATAAACAACCCTCCTGTGCGCCACACTATAAGCCGCACGATGCTACTTGAACAAATATAACCGCGTTCAAGTATACAATATTCCTAAACGTTGTAAGCCGTGTATTTCTCCTTGAATCTATGGAATCGTTTGCTCGAAAGCGATATGCGTACGCCCCACAAAAATTGAGAAAGCACTTCAAACTCTCCGGATAAGAAGTATTTACTCCCAAACTGCTGGATCGACGGGAAAATTGATCCCGACCTCCCAAATATCAACGTTACCTCATCAACATTAGGAAATCCCTTTATCTTATAAGTTATCAATGTTACCCCAGTAACATTAAGAACTTATCAAAATTTTCTAAGTAACGGTGTTGCTCCGGCAATGTTGGGAAAATTGTCCATTGCAGAATTGGTGGATATCAATCTCCGCTTTCCAAGGGATTAGCACTGCACCGGTGGTGTCATGAAAATTCCAAACTACACGATCGATGGTGAAAATCGATCCTTGACATCTAAGCACTGGTATAGCCCCATCAATGCTAGGAAATTCTAAAGTACCAAGCCGGTTGTAAAATCAGCTCATAACGGTCAGAACTTGATATCGCTTGGAGATTGGCGACATCGAAGGAAATCCGAGGACACGAGCCATTCGTATGTTTTGAAAGATGGAAACTAAAACACGGGCGGGACCTCAACACTGAACTTGGAAAAGGTCAGTCATGGTTATAAAGAAAAACTCTCGGAATCGACCATCAAAATCATGGCTTCCTGAAGACAAGAGTCTACTGTGAGATCCAGACTGCGGCAACCGGATGAGTTTCCCAAAATACCAATCTCTGGCTAACTAATTGAACTCTGAGTTTGGGGTAACCAGCCTTATGGAGTACAGGGCATACATACACCAACACATGATCAGAACAAGCTAAACCGAGATACACCATAGTTCTGCTACGCCGAATAGAGTATTTTGAAAAATCATAACAGAGCTAAGTAGTATAATATGCTAAATAAGTGCAGGAATACCGTTTACATGCATAGAGTTGCAGTAAATAATGACAAAACACAAACACAAAACTATATGATATAGAAAATTGTAATATAGGCAATCGTACTATATGCACAGGCAGTTATTTATAAAGAAGCATAGTGCATAGAATGTATGAAAAGTACACTGGAGAGATTACAATAGAAATGATGATCTTTCATTACTAATATCATTTTATGTACAGACTAAACAAACAGCAGGGGCCCTTCCCGCATAGCATCGGCCAGTTTCAAACACCATACAATAATAAAGCAACGAAAATAGAAAGTACAGACTCTGTACTTATACAGACTCAATCGACTAAAAAAAAATACAAAAACCATAGTGCTCCATTGGTGCATAATCACAACTTCACTTCTTATCACCCCGACGGGGAGTTATCTTCTTCTGCTTGTCGCCATTCTTCTTTCCAAAATGTGAATGTCCTTCTACGGTACTAAAGTCGGGTTCTTTAGATCCACCAGTAGGCATGTCTTTAGGCTTCTACATGCCGGTCTTGAACGTAAATGGTAGAACTCTGGGCATAGCGATGCCTGACTCCATCTTCCGCTTCATTTTCTCTTCGTTCTCTCTTCGAATCAGCTCTACCAACACTACTTTGTTACTCGGATCAGAAGCACCAACAATCTACAAGTCCTCCTCCTGCGATATGGAGATGTCCTCCAATCCTTCCAAAGCCATAATCTATTAAACATCAGAGCCAGGCCCGGAGATGAAAGATTGGATCGGAACAGTTAGGCCTGAGGAAATAGCAGTTGAGGCAGTGAAGACCTCTTTAGTAATGGAACTTTAGGAGACAACAGGCAAAGATGGAATATCCAACGGACCTATAAGTTCACGAAGAGAGTTATATAGTTTAGTAAAGGATAAGGGAGTGAAATTGAATTCCTGGAGCAGGGGCAAAACAAAGGGAAATACCTGAAGTGCGACTTCTCTCTCTAACATCAAATTTGAACTCTCTAATTTTGGGGGTAGCAGTCTAAGGCTCAACCATTACTGCCGAAGTAGGATTGATCATCATTGGCTCTCTAGATTTTGAAAGGGCACCTCGTGCCGACCTGAAGAACTCAGTCCAATGAGAGCACTAGCAGCAGCAGCCACGTTGGCATCCTCAACCACGAGAATTTCTTTCCCCATTGTGATCATCTCCATATCTTCAACACTTAAATACTGCACCATCAACTAGATTTTAGAGCGATCGTTACCATCACAATGCACACTTCTTCCAATGAATCGGCAAGGGTAGCAGGGTAGTTGTTCCCTAACTACTTCAAATCTCTACTTATGATAACGCGTGCATAGAAGTGTTGGAGGTTGCGAAAGCTTTTCCCTCTTCTTGGCTCTTGCCTCATCTTCTTTGACCCTTATCATTTCAAGATATTTAAGCTCTTGCTGGAAAATCGCAAGCTTTATATCATTTGTAAGCTTGTCATTTGACAAGGTATCCAGCTTGGCGGTCAGCTTAGTGTTATCCTCTCAGGGACCCTAGCTCGATTGCCTGGTCAATGAGGGTTTGGTCCTTCCATGTATGATCTTGCTCCTTAATTATCTTATCAAGGACGACTTTCTCTTTATCAAGTGACTCAATTTGTGTGTAGTTGATTCGATTAGCATCAGAGAGAGCCATCCATAAACGCTTCCATCTAAATATGGACTCCATGTCGGTATGTACCGCCTCTATTTTTTTCTCCACACTTTGGCTTATATGGACTTTGATATTCTAATAAAACTTAACCCTATGAAGGAACAAGTGTAGGTTGGAAATTTGAAGGTAAGTCGCACCAGATGGGATTGTAGATATCGAAATGATCTGGGAACAAGCAAGGGCAGCAGCAGATGTAATTGCCCGAGAAGATTGAATTTCTTGCACGACAGTGGTCTTGATTTCAGGATAAGAAGGGATTATAGGAGTAGTAGGCCCATGATATTTGAAAGAATCCCTTCGGGAATGCTTATGAGTATTGCGGGGAGTGTCACCTTTAGAATCTCTTTTCCTTTGTGACCTTTCTTTCTCAGCCTTGCAACATTCTCACTTAGCTTTGTGAGCCTCATCACACTCACGTTCTTTCCTCCATGGCCTCTCTTCGTTAATCTCATAGCAGCAGGGATGAGGTTCTGGCGTATTCCATCTGTAGTCATTCCCATTGAGGGATAATGCCCCATATCTGTCATGAGTCAAACAAAGAAAAGAAGTATATGAATGGGAATTACGTAAATTGGAGTATATGCATGAATGAGTGTTCATGATCATAAATTAGGTGCATAACATTGATGTCCCCTATAATTAGTGTACAGACTGAGTCCACACAGATGTAAGGATGGAGTTTCTCCACCTTCACTGATACTTATCCTAGAGAAGAGTTGAATTAAGTTGAAACTATCTTCCTAGGATATCACTAACGATGAAGTTAATGTCACTAAGATCACAAAAGGCAAGGAAAACTTCTCTAAGAGGACGAGTTTAAGCTATGTTCTCATCGGTGGTCATCGCATCTTGGACATTGGTTGCTTCGGGAGTCTTAAGTGCCACATATCCTGGAGAAGGTGATCGAGGGAGAGGAGGGCTTATTGTAGGTGACTCACCAAATGACTTCTCCCATTCCTTGCTAGCATGATAATCGCTATCGTTGTCATTAGACTCTTACTCTGACCAATAACCGACTCTTTTTTTATCTCCTCGCAAATCCCATGTCTTCCTTCGGGATAGAGGGCATTCTACCATTACCGCCCTCATCACCGAGGCATCATCCCTTGCAGCCTGTCAACCTCTATATCAACAGTTTCCTCTTCATGTTTATCACCTAATACACTTTCTTTCTGTTCCCTTAAGGACCCTCATTGGAGCTATGAGTGGGGGCAGTGGAATGGGCGCACAACCTTTAACTACTCTGTTTTGAGGATTCTGTGTCAACTATTATTCTTGGTTAAAGCTGTCCAAACTCTCTTAGGTTCTCATTCATTAGAAGGAACTTGACGGGACGTTGTTTCAATCTAATGGCCTTTAATCTTCGAGCATTCTCTCATGCTCCGGCTTCTTGACCTGCTTGGAATACGTGTAATCTAGAAACTTAGAGATCCAAGAATGACAAAGACCAGTGAAAAGTAGTGTACTGCCATTCAAATAGAGATGATTGAATCCTTCTGTACAGCGTACAAAGAAGTATTTGTTTGTAAAGTAAGAACATTTATTATGTATCCCCTCGACGACCTTGCACCTCACCTATGCTTTTTCCATCACAAAGGATGGGCCAGTCCTTCATACTCTCGAACTTGAGACGATAGGTAAAGCTCGTCGAAGCATGGAGGTTAATCATATCTCTACATGAAGAGAACATACAATGAGTTTAGAAAGGCGTGCCCTTTCTGATGAATTTGAAATGGGGCATGTCCAATCTCTTGTAGAAATCCCATCAAAAAAGGATTGAAAGGAGAGATAGAACCGTCGAAGCACGTATAGCGACTGCAAGTTGTGAAGCCCAGTGGGGGATTGTGAGCAAACTCATTTATGGCCAACAAGCAGACATCTTCCTCTGGAATGCCATCATGGAGGCAGATGTTTCGAAGCATCTTAGCCATCAAAGTAGTGGGTACCCGCTCTGGTGGGTCATTTATAATTAACCCTGGAGGCGATGGGAAAGGAGTTGGATTGAATGGTTCTGGTTGGCTTTGGGATCCAGAAGTTGAAAGCTGTTAATCTATGATTGGAACGAAGGGTGAAACCAGGGCAGTGGAGGATGTAGCTATGGAAGGAATAGATGATTCTTCAGCAAGCTTGAGGCGGGGTGATCGTTAAGCCATTCTAAATAGCAAAACTTGGCGTTCAACATGGTCAGATAAATTTAACTTAGAATAGAAATAACCATGTGATCAATGCTCCGGATCCAAAAGATGTCGACATTTATTCACCCATTGAATTCTGAGTGTTGATAGGGGCAAGTGAGGTGTGTTATCAATGCAAAGTGAGTCCAGTGTCCCAAACATCGCGAAGGACCATCCCATTTTGGTAGCTCGCTCATGCTAGAAAAAAGTCATATCAAGCTTTAAGATTATCTCTTTTACAACTTACCGGTTATCGATTGAAAATCGATAACGGATCCGTTGTCCAAAGCAACGCTGAAATTTTTTACTTTTAGGATCACTAAAAGTGCAGGAATGATAAGGCAATGCGATAAAGTGAACCATACACCAAAATCGAAAATGAATCGTTGTATCATAATTTATTTGATGATCAGAACTTAGCTAATATCATGAAAAAAGATGATCAAAGCCAAAGAGTTAAACTTTACTTCGAATCATATGCATTCAACCAGAGCAAACCTTAGTTTCATCCCCAATTATGCACACTAGAATTTGAATGTCCTCCATCAATATTGGAATTTACCAAGCCAATGCCATCTCCACCACTGTCAAAAACCAGTACCCACCTTAGGTCAAAATCAAATAGAGCTCGACCTAGAGTTTCAAAGTAAATCGGGACTAAGACTTTGAGAAGCAACTCTAGAGGTAGCGATGGTGTTGTGTGGTGGGGAATTGCTTGAAGAGGCGCATCAATCGGTGGCGATAAAGGAGTAGGTCGGTTGTGATGAAAGATGGTGGATGAAGTAACGTCAAGGCTTGGAAGTCCGTAGGAAGCAATAAGGAAGTATGAACAAGTGAAGGAAAAGGTGTCGAAGCATGTATATTTATAAAAGAAAAGGTGGAGATTTTCCTTAAGTCTTCATCTCGGTACCGACATTAAGAGCACGGTACAGGCATGTTGTATCTTCTCTGATTGTGTTCAAACTTGTTATGAGGGACCTAATTAGCAACGTAGTGTAGAGCATGAAATCTGGTATGCAAATTACATCGTCAATGTTGAAAAGAGAAATTTCAACTCAAGGTGGTCTATGTAGTCAATAGAAATCAATTAATCAAAGCCAAATAAAAACAGCATCTCAAGACAGCATTGAAACAATTAACTGAAATTTGTAGGATAGTAATGCAAGACTTATCTCAATCTAGAGTATACTTTGTTTTCAATAAGCATACTACGAGGGCAAAAATTAACTAAGTTTTTAATAAATCAGAAATCAGTAGAAGTTAGAACGTCAAAACAATGACGAGATGACTTGAAATCCTGGAAGCAACCTTGAATAGGAAGATGAAATAGCTAACCCAAAAATATGCCAAGCATAGAGGTCGGTATTGACTTCATAATGTCGGTGGAGACTTCTCATTGCTTCGCATTTTCCATTCAAACTTCACATAAGTTAGTCTCTGCTTCTTCTATGCCCACTCATGAGATTTCCAAGGGTTTTGAATAATCAATTACCAAAGTTGAAGAGGTAGCAGTCAAAACAGCACGACCAAAAATGTGATAAAGGAATTATCACCAGTATCAACCAATTACCTATGGAAATAACATAGGACAACTCAAAATCAAGTAGCATGAAGAGTGCAAAAGAGTTTGACTCAATTGGAGTTAACCTTGTTAATACAAAAAATGGATTAGCACCCTGGATTGAGTGTGCAAGCACCAGCCCTGCATCGAGGAGCAAATAAATATAGAAAATATATGTAAAAGAGCAAAAATAGTAAAGAGACAAGAGATTTTTATAGTGATTCGGCTGTGAATGAAGCCTGCATTCACTTTATAACTTTCACTAATCAACTACTATTACAAAAGAGTTTGGATTACAATATGATTCTTCTTTTCTAAGCTAGATCAAGCCACCATTGTTAGAGACAACCAAAAGGATCTCAGTTGCCCCATAAATGGTTGTTATGTGGGAGAAGAAGAATGAAGAATAACAATAGCAGAGTTTCAGCAGCCATCCTAGAGGATCCCTTTTCCATTGCAAATGGGATTGTATTTATAGGGGTTAGAGAGTATTTAGGCTAAAGCATCTTTGTCAGAAACCTTCATTTAGTGTGAAGAAGGAGCTTGGAAAGTTCGCAGGCCATTGAAGCTAAGTATTTGGATCGGTACCGATTCAATTGGATCATATCGGTGCCGATCCAAATAGTTAAGCATTTTTGATGCTTTGACCACTTGATTGTCTCCCTGCTTCATTTCGATGCTCTCCATATAATTTCATAGCTTGTCGACTTGCTTTGATGATGTTATCCCATGGATTAGATTAACGGTATTTCGAATTAGATGAACCTCCACTACTTGAACTAGGCTGTCTCGATTGCTACCAAACTTGTTGGATGAACTTAGTGGAGGCATGGGATCATGATTAAAGGGGATTGTAGGACCAAAGATCGGTGCCGATCCGAAAAGTTAGGCTGTTTTGAGCACATATTTCTTAGAGACTTCAATGATACTCTTTTAATCCTTTCGGTCAAGTCTCGAGTCATTCTACTTAATTTGAACATTCTAACTCCTTTTTAATTCAACTGGTCACTGATCATATCTGGCTATCATGAAAAGCTATCTACGAAGTACTAGTTCACTGTTCAGTCCTTAGTGTAAATCTCAATTGTTCGTGATTATGGAGTGATCTTGACTTGATAATTTCCAAAATGAATACGAACATCGAGCAAGTCACGTAAGGGAAATTTAGGACCATTTAGAGGAGCAAATTTGGGTCGGTACCGATCCAATTGGATCAGATTGGTACTGATCTAAGTACTCGAAATTGTTTTCACACTTAGTTTTTTTAAATTTTATACGATCTGACCCTTCCCTTCACTCACATCGGTTAATTTTCATTGGACATGATCCCTCATTTCTCCAGCCGATCCGAACTCTCCACACCCTAGTTAGCCGGTTCAAGCCTATCAACACCACCGTCCACTTCCTGCCACCATCCTCGCCAGTTGCTGCTGCCTGGAGCTACTGTTGAAATTTTTATTGTGACCCACAATTGAAATTGCCATCACCTTAAAACACTTCTGATCTGGTTGGTTGGATATCTAATTTGAGGAGCTTTGAACTATTGATCGAGTTGATATCTCCTTCTTCATGCTTTTGAAGGTTAGTGATTTGGATTTGATGTTTTGGTGGTTGACTAGCGGTTAATTGAAATTGGTAGAGGAGACAATGTTGATTGCAGATTGATTTTAATTTTTGTGGAAGGTGATAATAGCTTAGTGTATTGTCATGTACATGTCTTATGCTGTTATCCCCCTCCAGAAAAAACTGAAGCGACTAATACTTGAGATTTTCATTTAGTTTGGACGTATTTATCGAGAACAGGTTGCACCAGAACAGTCACATTATTGCACACCCGTTGTTCCTGGAATAGGAAGAGCTTTTCGTGTCGTTATGGACAACGGATCTGTTACCGATCGCTGATCGATAACGGGTAAGTGTAGAAATAATAAATTCAACGAATGATACAGATCATTTTCCCTAGCATGATTAAGTTATCTACACGAGATGGATCATTTAAAGTGTTCAGAACACCAAACCCATTCTTACTTAGATTGCACACTACACATGCCCCAGCTAACACTTGGAATCCGATTGGTTGAGACACGTTAATTGTCTTTTGGATTTCAAGTATCAGCCTCATAAGGGTTTATAGTTTATAGATTAGGCGTTTGTTATGTAGAATGGAATGAAAATGTTCATGACACAAATCAACTGAAGGAAATTTAGCTCATTCTGAAGTGGAGTCATCAACGATCCCGACTGGGCCATCAGCTCCTTCGACTACAGGTCAATATGGACGTCAGATTCTGAATGGGCCCATTACTGACCGTACTACTTCTAAGTTCAAAGCCCTACTTGATCCTCTAGAGATGGCTTTTACAACTATTACATGTAAGATGTTGTAAAGCATTTGCTCACAATATGGTATTTCGAAGGACGATCTGCTTTTGCCCTCAAAGAGTTTGCTCATAGACCTCCTCCTAGGTATGTGACATGTCATCGATATATGTGCATGTATGGAGCGGTGCCTCCGTTCAACCACTTCTTGATGACTACCCTTGCAAATATAGGGTTAGCCCCCTTCTAGATTCTTTTGAATGGATACTCTATATTGACATGCTTGTGCGTTCTATTCATGCAGACTCTTAACCACGCCCCAAGCTTCGCTGAACTATGGTATCTCCTATTGTTCAAGAAGAGAGGGCTAATCCATTGTTTGTTTATTTTAAAGTGCGACGAAGCTGGAAGCTTATGCTGGATCTTCCCAACAAAGTTCCTTCAAATAAGAATCAGTTCTTTTTGCTAAGTGTCTAGAAGGATTCACCCTTTTATAGACAATGGGGGGTAAGTCTCCTTCATCGTGTTCTGAATTTCCTTGATATGCTATAAGTTTTTTGAATGATCATATATTCCTTGCAGTTCTTCCAAACATTAAGAAGGACCCAACACTTAGCACCATTCTCGACGCCTTAAAAGCGGTCATGCTCAAGAGTGCTCGATTAGATTCTTGCTCATGGATGAGAACCATCGTCGATATATGGGCTTTTATACCTAGGAGATCTGTGGGATTTGTTAGTACTCCTTCCCATTCTAGAGCCTAAACACGTTCTATTTCGTCTTCCCATGACTCTGGTGAGGACAATAATGATGATGAAAAGGAAAGTATCCCATACGATGGTTGGAGGAGACCCCTTAGGAGGTTGAAATTCAAATCGGGGCCCTGAGTCCACTCAAAATGCCCTCAGTTCCAAAAGAGAAAGAGGAAGAATTTATTCAACGAAAGGGCAAGGTTCTGCTTATTGAAGAGAAGGAAGAAGGAGAAATCAGTGAGGCATCTTCTAAATGAGGAAGAAATAGATTGGGACACCGGTGAGGATGACATCAAATTAGGCGACAAGGCCTCGGAATTAAGCCCCAGTTATGCACCCTCGCCTTCTTTGAAAGAGGTAATCCAATGAGCTTCTCCCACGAATAAACCTATCCCCAGCTCTCTGCCAGAAGATGCTGACATTGATTTGGGAGGTCAAAGTAACATTTTTTATGAATAAGGATGAATTGGTGGAAAACTTTACTTCAGAAGGGTTGCTTTCCCAGTCTATTTAGATCATCCCTGCAAGAGGCAATGTTCTGACATTAGTTAGTGATCGATCTGGTTTGTGTATTCCGCGG
Source organism: Allium cepa (assembly GCA_030765085.1). Taxonomy (NCBI): domain Eukaryota; kingdom Viridiplantae; phylum Streptophyta; class Magnoliopsida; order Asparagales; family Amaryllidaceae; genus Allium; species Allium cepa. Next base: position 223,946,606 of record CM060931.1, read on the forward strand.
GGTCATTAAATAGCAACATACACTTTAACACTTTATATTATTTTTCCTTTAGAATGATTTAGTCCATTGAATGATTTTTCCTAAAGCCATTTAATCGCTTGCTGCAAGAATCATGTCTCGTGGTTTTTACGATGAACTTGATCGAATTTTGGAGTCTCGGCGTACGCAAAGACACTCTCACTACAACAAACAGGACTTTTAACAGCATTTTAAAAACGCTATTAAAGCTTTTAACAGAGTTTTTACGTATGCTGTATATCGACATGTAGTTATTGTCAGGGATATACAATGAAAAGAAATAAACGTTGTTAAAATCCTTTTTAATAGCGTTTCCTTGATGCCATGAAATCTTTTAACAGCCTTTGGTTGGGTGCAGTTATAGATCTTTCTTAACGTTTGTTTCATGCTAAGATAAGATTTTATAGTGTTTTTTCAATGCTGTGATATTTATTTACAACGTTTCGTTGTTGCGATAGATCGTGCTTTATGTTTTTAGATACAATTTAACGACTTTTTAAAACGCTATTAAAACTTTCAATGGCATTTTAAAAACGCTGTTGAAACTTTCAATAGCGTTTTAAAAACGCTGTGGAATGTTTTAACTGCTTTTAAAAATGCTGTTGAATGTTTTAACAACGTTTTAAAAACGCTGTGGAATGTTTTAACAGTGTTTTAAAAATGATGTGGAATGTTTTAATTGCATTTCTGCAAACATCCACCATAATGTGCATATATGTACCACATTTTTGAATTAACATATTATATCAATATCACATTTTAAAATCAGCATATTGTATCAATACCACATTTTGGACACATCTGATAACCAATGTATGAAATTTCATAATCAAAACACACAATATTCTTACACCAAACATAAATAGTTTATCATCAATAGTTTGAAAACAAAATATAGAACAAGTAGCAATAGCAAAACAAAAGCAAGTAGTACATATTAAAACCAAAAAGTAGTTCTAGCAGCAAAAATAACTTCGATCCATAACTCATTGCAACCTTTTTTTGCATCACAGTCATCTATCTACCTATAAAGCAAAGGTACTTTTTATCAGTGGCATGAAATATTACTACAACAGTTGAGCAACGTACATCAAAGAAAAGGCAGTCACTTAACTGGTTATGACTAGTTGACAACAACATTCAATCAGAAAAGACTAAATTCTAGTGAAATACACCCTGCTCTATGTATTAGCATTCATCTCTATAGAAATCATATTCATGCATAATATATGGAATAAATGATAATCAAGAGATGCTTTATGAAAGGATTTGCAGTAACAAACCAAACCGGCAACTGTTTTACAGAGCCTAAATTAATAAAGGGGATCATGGAAGAAATAGATACTCAGTCTTGCCTATGACTGAAGCAATCAATCTCTAAAGAAAGATATTGTGTTAGGGCTATTATAACTTATATTTGAAGAGATTACGAACAAAGAACAATAATGAAGCCGTCTAAATATTTTTAAATGGTTAAGGAGAAAAGAAATATGTCGTACGATCATAGCTCATAGGCTTATCATTAGGTAAAAATTTATGTGGACAAGTACTCTGGCTTAAACTATGATCACCTGCACGAAATTATTCATGAAAAAAGTACGAATTAATTCGAAAGGTTCAAAGTATTGTTTATTTTAGTCCGAGGTAAAATATTACAAAGACACTTGTTGATATCCTCTGTAAACAATTAAATTTCAAATTATTCAACTACTCCAAATCATAAATTTGTTTAGGAAATCAATTATACTTACATTTCAATACAATTTCATTAGAAATTCACATTAGAAAAGCAACTTTATAGAAAGCTATTTAAAATTGTATTAAACGAAAAGTGTAATCTAACAAAAATGTTATTGAAATAAGCTACTAAAAAATTGCATGAATTTTTGGCTATTTGTTATTATATAAAAAAATGATGAAAGAACTTAAGAACAACAAATAACTAATACTACATTCGGTTTTGATTATTTGAGTTTTATAATTTAGCATCCTTATAGATATTCAACAGAATTCACATACCAAGATTTTTCTATACCAGGGAACTTCGAATTGGAAAAATAGATACCATCAATTTAATTATGATGTATGCAAGTAATATAGGAATTTAGTGAATTAACCTTAATCCTATGGATAAACTTGGACAAATATCTTTTAGTTTCTGGTAGTCTGCAGTGAAATATCTTTTTCCACAATATTCAAGCAATCCAACTAATTAAACTAAAGAAAAATTGGAAGAATTTTCTACTTACTACAATAGTCACTCTATAAGAGTCTTTAAAAAGTCGAAGTGTAGCATGAGAAAATATATAACCTGTGTTATCCCGCTTTTTGGCAAAGCCGCGATACCAAAAGATCGATCAGAAACAGAGAACAGTTCGTCTCAGAGGTCGGTCATGCTTCATCTCGCTATGGATATCACTGAATTTTTTCCAAGTCCAGATTGAGCTACAATCGATAGGACACGGCAAGAAAGACCATAGGAGTCAACATCTCAAGTTCCAAGTCAATCCGAGTTCATACGCTCGAGTTATGATCGATTCAATTTGAAGGGGAAAGCTTGGGTTTCGAAGCCATCGTAAACCAACGTTTCGAAACCATCAAGTTCGAATCCATAAGCTTCGAATCCACCGAACCATCTCGGGTTCGCCTACGTCACCTTCGAATCCATCGTGTTCGAACCCATCGTGTTCGAACCGATAGGCCTCGTGTCCATGGAGAAGTGACATAGTTCGTATCCATCACAAGAGTCACGCTTCGAACCCACCTCAAAGCCTAGTTCGACTCCAAGCAGGAATCATTGCTCGAACCCAAACATGGAGCTTAGTTCGATCCCATCCACAAAGTCATGCTCGAAACCATCCATGGTGCCAAGTTCGAATCCACCTGTGTAGCCTCATTCGAATCCACTAGGTCAACCAACCATGATGACGTGTCTTCCTTTGATTCGAATTCGCCGAGATCCATGGAGTCGAAGCGGTCAATTTGGAGTGGAGACCGGGTTGGTTCGAAGTTTGCGCTCCACGTCGCCACGAAGTCACGTGCCATGATGGGTTCGAAACCGTCGGTTCGAAAGCATGGTTTCGAACCAAACAGCTAGGCAATGAACCCCATTTCGAATCCATCATATCTCCCAATCTACCGATCCAAATGCCATGAAATTTTCACAAAAGCTTGCATACATGTTGAAGAATGTCTACGCCAAATTTCACCTCAATTGGATAAATTCTTGATCGGTTCGAATGGAGTTCGAACCGATGCCAAAGTGGGCCCAACCTTCCTGAGACCGTGCGTGTGGGCCCCCTCACGTGCAAGAAGTGGTCTCCCGAGTTTTCAGCGAAATATCAGCAGCCTACGCCTATAAATAGAGCCCCAGGGCCAACAGAAAAGGGACTTTTGGATTCTGAAGCACCCAGACTCTGCCGGATTGAGATCTCCATCATTTGATATCATAAACTTGCTGTTAAATTCGAATTCCTGACTGTAATTCACTGTTGATTGCTATACCGATTTGTAATCATCGAAAGAGAGTCAATAAAAGTATAAAAACTTCACAGTGGACGTAGGCAATACGCAGAACCACTATAAATTGCTTGTCTACGCGCTTATTTACATGCTATTTGGAGTTTTTGTTAGATAATCCTCTGTTTTAATTTGCACTCTTCATTTATTATCTCTTCAATAACTTCCGACGAGTGTTGTGCCCAATTCTGGTGCAAACACTTTGGTGCTTTCACTGAGAAAACCTAGATTTTCTCTCGCTCCACGGATCTGTCATTAATACCGGATTGCATAAATCTAAGAGAGAGATCCGGATTTCAAGCTTAGGTTCCTTCCGTTCTATTCAGACTTGATAAAAGTCTAGGAAAGAATCTCGCTATTCACAATGGTGAGTACTAGAACCACCTCTAACCTTGGTAACCAAGAAGGCCAGGATAGGCCGGATCCCGCGCAGTTACCATCTACTCAGGACATCGCCGGGCCTTCGGAGTCATCCGGACCGGTAACGAGACAAGAGTTTCAAGCGTTGCTCCAAGAGCTGACCCAAAGTCGGCAACAGTTGACGGAGCAACTACGTGCTAACGCTGAATTAACCCCCCAGCTACACAGTCATAAGCGAAGGCGGTCCAGGAGGGATTATGCATCCCAGTCTTCCACGGAGAGTTCGGCTTCCACCGATTATCATCACCGACCTTCACGACCCCGAATGGATGGGAATCATGCGCAGGCTACCGGAGACCTTCCTGCATTGACGGTTGGGCAACTACGAGTCGGTCCATCTGCAAGCTTCCATACAGGGCCTTCTTCCCGGGGAGGCACTGCTCCTCAACACACTACCGACAACCGTCCTGCAACTATTGCTACGGAGCCAGGGGTTGACATCCGTACTTTGTCGGATCAGAACCACCACCGACGATGGCAAACTCCTGAGCCGTACGTACCAGAAGATGTCGAACCAAGGAGGCGAGATCCAGACCGTCGACAGCATCCGGTCCAGTCCCGCATTGAGGAGACCGACCACACCTTGGCTCGACATGCCCAGAACGCAGCTGTAACGGATCTTCCGGAAATGATCAGGCAGATGATCCGTGAAAGTCAGGGGTTTACTAACGACGACTGGGGAATCTCCCGGAGTCACACCCCATTCACAGACGAGATCCTATATGCGGAACCCCCTCGGTGATTTAGGATGCCCATGTTACCGATGTACGAGGGAAACTCGGACCCTAATCAACACATACTGAAGTATGAATGGTCCATGAGCGCCGCTAGGGCAGATGATGCAGTCAAGTGTAGGAGCTTTCCTATCTCTTTGGGGGGCATTGCTACGATGTGGTTCACGCGATTGCCACCCCGTTCTATCTCCTCGTTCAATCAGCTAGCCAGGAAGTTCGTGGAACAGTTCCGCATGCATGTTGCGAGGCCTAGGGACGTCAACACTTTGTCTAGTGTTACCCAAGCTCCAGGAGAAACTCTTAGACACTACTTGGAGAGATTCCATAAGGCCTGTGTGGAAATCACCAATCCTAATGATAACTCGATTCTGATGGCATTAATGAAAGGAATTGACCCTGATTCGGATTTTGGAAATTGGTTGGCAGGAAAACCTCCTGCGTCGTTGGATCGCTTCTACTCCAAAGCCGCCCAGTTCTTGAGGCGTGAGGACGCGAAGCAGTCTAGGAAACAGGACGACGCAGGACCCAGTGGAGAGGGGATTCAAAGTAATGTGGCTGTTAAACAATCGGGAGAAAGTTCTGGGAAAGTACAGCTAAATATCCAGAACAAACAATCACAACCGAAGAATAATGGGAATCAGAGCATGAAGCGGGATCAGAACCGTGGGCCGAGGCGTAGGGCCCCTATGTTCGACAATTATACTCCGCTGAATACATCGCTGGAGAACGTATACCTACAAACTTGTAACGCCATGCAATACAAGAAGCCTACTCCGAAGCCGTCGTCGGAGAGACAGATTCAAACGGGCAAGTTTTGCAGATTTCACGACAGTTACGGCCACAATACCAACGAATGCAGGCACTTGCAGGATTTGATTGAGAAGTTGATCAGGGAAAGGAAGTTGGACCAGTTCGTACGGGCGCCGCAGTCTGGCAATGCGGGTCCGTCAAACCAGAACAATCGGCAAAATCAGCCAAGGCAGGAAGAACCCGCCTGAACGGGCGGAAGGTTAGTGATAAACACCGTAAGTGGTGGTCCTCATCCGGCGGATAGGAGTTGGAAAGAAATGGAGTCATATGCTAGCTCGGTAAGGCATATGGATTTCGATTGTTGCAGTAGTTATGACGAAGGGGCTCCGGCAAAACAGCAAAAGACGATGGCAGATGACATCGTGTTCCGGAACCGTGACGCAGACAAGGTCGAAGCCCCGACTATCGACCCACTTGTTATATCCGCCCAGGTTGGTCCTGCTTGGATGAAGTGGATACTGGTGGACAGTGGGAGTTCAGTCAATATTTTGTTCAGGAGAGCTTACGACCAGATGAAGATGGAAGACAAAGATCTGCAGCCCTGCCAGTCCAGGATTCATGGCTTCGATGGAAGTGCTAATATACCCACGGGGGTTGTGGAGTTACCCGTGGAGCTGGGGATCGGTGAGTGCAGAAGAGTACGCATGTTACAGTTTGTTGTTTTGGACATACATTCACCGTACAACGCGTTTCTGGGCCGACCGGCCCTTGCTGAATTTCGGGCGGCAATCGCCCCGTGGTGTTTGACTTTGAAATTTCCTACCGATTGTGGTATCGGTGTGATTCATGGAGATCAGGCTGTTGGAAGAGCCTGTTATGTTGCTGAGCTGCGAGAGGCACAGCGAAGGGAGAAAGGGAAGGGCATAGAGGAATCTCTCTGCGTCCGTTCTGCCGATGATTGACAATTGGTGCTTGGGCCTCAGCCCGGGCACCACAACCAATTCCAGAAAGACCTTGACCCAAGGGACAACGACAACAATGGGGAGTCTACAGAGAGTCAGGCCTCTCCGGCCAAGCTAACTATCAATGTCCCGATCGATGATGATGGCGATGATGCGAGAGTGTTAAAAATTGGGTCTCAATTGAGCCAGGGGGCACAACTGGAATTGGTTGAGTTTCTCCGGGCGAATCTTGACGTGTTCGCCTGGATGCATTCCGACATGTGTGGGATCTCGCCTGATATCGCGAGCCACACTTTAAACATTGACCCACGGTATATCCCAGTCAAGCAGAAAAGGCGTGGTATGGATCCAGAGAGATCTGCCGCCCTTAAGGAGGAGGTCGGTAAGTTGAAAACAAATGGGTTCATTAGAGATGCTTTATACCCGGAGTGGGTGTCAAACCCGGTACTTGTCCGGAAACCGAACGGGAAATGGAGAACGTGTATCGATTATTCTGACTTGAACAAGGCTTGCCCGAAGGACAGTTTTCCACTTCCTCGAATCGATCAGCTCGTTGATTCAACCGCCGGACACGAATTGTTATCCTTTATGGATGCTTACTCGGGCTACAACCAAATACCCATGCATGTGCCCGACCAAGAACATACGAGTTTTGTGACTGATCTGGGGTTATACTGCTACAAAGTCATGCCTTTTGGGTTAAAGAATGCCGGCGCAACTTATCAACGCTTGGTTAACCGGATGTTCTCCGACCAGATCGGGAAGACCATGGAAGTTTATGTAGATGACATGTTAGTAAAGTCAAGGCATTCAGTTGATCACGTAAAGGACTTGGGATCAATGTTTGATATCCTCCGGAGATATGGGATGAAGCTCAACCCGCTAAAATGCCATTTTGGGGTTACATCCGGAAAATTCCTTGGATTCATCGTCAACGCCCGAGGGATAGAGGCCAACCCTAAAAAGATTTGGGCCATCAGGAATCTTCAAACTCCAAGGACCATAAAGCAGGTCCAGAGTCTCAATGGGAAAGTCACAGCATTAAGTAGGTTCATCTCGAAATCAACTGACAAATGCATTCCTTTCTTCGATCTGATCCGAAAAGGGAAGCGAAACTTCGAATGGACCGCAGAATGTGAAGGTGCGTTTCAGTCACTGGTTCGACATCTTTCTACACCGCCGATTCTTTCGAAGCCTGTTGATCACGAGCGATTATATCTTTACTTGGCGGTATCTGAAAGCGCAATCAGTGCAGCATTAGTCCGGGAGGAAGACCGAGTGCAAAAACCGGTATATTACATAAGTAAACGGTTAACCGAAGCCGAGAGGAACTATCCCAAGCTAGAAAAGTTGGCATATTGTCTAGTCATTGCCTCGAGAAAGCTCCGTCCATATTTGCAGGCTCATCCTATCACCGTGTACACCGACCAGCCGTTACGACAGGTCCTTACGCGGCCTGAGACGTCAGGTAGGCTACTAAAATGGAATATCGAATTGAGCCAGTTTGACATTGCCTATACTCTGAGAAGGGCCATACATGGCCAAGTTCTAGCAGATTTCGTCGCTGAATTCACCGTACCCGAGGAATTACCTGAGAGCAGCGAACCTCCTAAACATATGTGGAAGTTATATACTGACGGTGCCTCCAATGAACGGTGTTCGGGAGCAGGCGTAGTGCTTGAAACCCCCGAAGGCCGATCTATATGCTACGCCCTAAGGTTCGAGTTCCATGCAACTAATAACGAGGCTGAATATGAAGCTTTACTCACTGGGTTGAAGCTGGCCCACGACCTGAGAATTGTCGCTGTAGAGATTTATTGCGACTCCCAATTAATCGCATGTCAGGTCCGAGGTGAATATCAAGCTAAGGATCGAAGACTAGCTGCCTACTTATCTCGAGTCAGGGAAATCCTTCATCGTTTCGATTAATATGCCGTTTTCTATATCCCTCGGGAGCGCAATCAGAAGGCCGATTCATTGGCGAAGTTGGCGAGTACGGGCGAAGCTCAACAGTTGGGGTTTGTTCCCATTGAAACCCTACCTTCTCCGAGCATTGATCAAAGTGAGGTCAGCCATGCATTCGAGGCTACCACAAGTAGGGAATCGTGGATGACCCCATATCGAAATTACATTGAACATGGAACACTGCCTGAGCGCAGGAGTGAAAAGAGGCAGGTCCTTCGAAAAGCCTCACGGTTTGTCATTCAAAATGGAGTTATGTACAGAAGAGGGTATTCTGTCCCCCTACTCCGATGTATCGCACACGATGAAATCAGGCGAGTGTTGCACGATGTACACGAGGGATAGTGTGGCGATCACACTGGGGGGAGGCACTTGCCAAGATGATACTCCGATACGGATATTACTGGCCCACCGTTAATCGAGATGCATCGGACTACGCCAAAAAATGTGACAAATGCCAGAGACACACTCGGATTCCCAGAGCTCCACCTACCGAAATAACCCAAATGGTCAGCCCCTGGCCGTTCGCGGTATGGGGAATCGATATAATTGGAACATTGCCTCTGGCCAAAGGTGGAGCGAAATACGCCATCGTCGCGGTTGATTACTTCACCAAATGGGCCGAAGCTGAGCCTCTTGCAACGATTACAACGAAGAAAGTGATCAACTTCGTAGTGCGCAACATCATCTGCCGATTCGGTCTCTCGCATACTATCATCACCGATAACGGAGCCCAATTCGACAGTATCGAGTTTAAAAATTTCTGCCAGCGATCTCGCATACATAAGAAGTTTTCTGCAGTGGCACACCCTCAAGCAAATGGTCTGGTCGAAGCTGTTAATAAAGTTATAAAGTCCATTCTGAAGAAGCGACTAGAAAAGGCCGGGGGCAAGTGGGTCGACGAACTCCCTATGGCATTATGGGCCTACCGAACAACTCACAAAACTGCAACTGGTCACACTCCGTTTTTCCTATCGTATGGCTCAGAGGCCGTTATTCTAGTCGAATTGGAAGTGCGTTCTCATCGTGCGACGTATTATGATCCGAAGACAAATGCCATATTACTTGCTCAATCTCTGGATTTACTAGATGAGAGGCGTGAAGAGGCTGATTTGAGGGCAGCCGCATATCGGAGTCGAGTCGCCCGAATATTCAATGCCAAGGTCCGTCCGCGAACCTTTGAACTCGGCGATCTCGTTCTCAAAAGGGTTTACCCGGTTCCTTCGCACATGAAGCCAACTTGGGAAGGTCCGTACGTGGTTTCGCAAAAGCTCGGAGACGGCACGTTCAAATTATCGACCGTTGATGGTCTCACCTTGCCGAGGGCTTGGAATAGCGAGAGTCTTCGTCGCTACTACACATGAAAGACTTTGCTTTTTCTGCCAATTTGTTCTTTTGCATTTTATTTTAGCATTCCGAGATTTGAATTTGTAATAAGGCAACTGACTCTGCCATATTTTCTCGTTTCAGCAATAAAATGCCATCTCTTCGAGCCAAAGCTGTGGTTTATTAAGTGTAACGCACAATATCACGACGCACGGAGAGCTAAGTTCCATCATGCGGTGGGATTTATTCAAATAAAGAGTGGCTGTAATATGAACGGTCACTCGCTAAGTGAAACCCGAGCTCGGGGGCAGGACACCACATGAATATTTACAGGGATTGATACTCGACAATCCCTCGTTTAACTCCAACTTCCCAGAGTGCGAACTGGAGTATAAACATTCAATAATTCGTTCCCAGAGCGCGAACGAACTCCAACTTCCCAGAGTGCGAATTGGAGTATAAACATTCAATAATTCGTTCCCAGAGTGCGAACGGACTCCAAGTTCCCAGAGTGCGAATTGGAGTGTAAACATTCAATAATTCGTTCCCAGAGCGCGAACGGACTCCAAGTTCCCAGAGTGCGAATTGGAGTATAAACATTCAATAATTCGTTCCCAGAGCGCGAACGGACTCCAAGTTCCCAGAGTGCGAATTGGAGAATAAACATTCAATAATTCGTTCCCAGAATGCGAACGGACTCCAACTTCCCAGAGCACGAATTGGAGTATACACGTAAGTTACAGGTTCCCGGAGCGCGAACCGGAGCATCCGTGCTAGCTCCAGATTCTCGAAGCGCGAGTTGGAGTACGAACATCAATTTCGGGTTCCTGAAGTGCGAACCCAAACATACATGCTTTATCCAAGTTCCCGGCGTGTGAATTGGAGCATGAACACCAAGTTAAAGTTCCCGTAGTGCGAACTGAAATGTTAATACTAACTCCAAGTTCGTAGAGTGCGAGTTGGAATGTGAACATCATTTCCGAACTCCCGGAGTGCGAACCGGATTATCGATCTCAAATTGTCTTAAGTCCCCAGAATGTGGACATGTGTTTGGAGTTTGCGATAAACGCACTCAACCACAAAAATGCAAATGTTGTTCCCCGAGACCAGGGGGCATGAAAAAAGGCTAAGTGTTAGTCACTGACCAAAATGATACAGTGTCCGAAGTTCGGTCATTCGTCAGTCACAACTCGCAACCAAGATTCTCAAACTTGGCGAATAAAAGCGAATTCTACTTGACGGAAAAAACACCACAAGTGCACCAGACTGAATACATAACACTGCAAACACTTAAGCGCAAAAGAAATGAGAGTTGAAACGGGGAAACTAAATCTTATTTCAACTAGCTTAAAACAAGGACTTACACGCAAATAAGTTCTTCCAAAAAAGAATGCCTACTAGCAAGGGCCGAACCTGCATCTATACACGGCCTACTAACAAAAAACGAAGACAAGTCCCTATCTACCAAAAAACCTGCTTGGGGGGTCGCTCTATTCTTTCTTTCTCGGCTTCCTTATCAGCGGTTCGTCGTCAGAATCACTAGGAACAGAAATCCTTCGCTTTGACGGCCTCCTCTCCGGTGGTTGCTCTCCAGCGGGGGGCATAATATCTACGTCCTCCTCGGAACTTGAATCTAAATGAGGACTCCCCGCCGGAGAAATAGGAGGGACCGGACCCGCAACAGAAGGTGGAATAACGTCGCCACCGACGCAACCGCTCTGCCCCTCAGCTTCCAATTCGGCATGGATTTCGGCCAAGATTTCTTCTTCTCGAGCTGATGGGGCCTGGCTGGAGATAACTCCGGTCTCTACAAGAGGGCTAGAAGCTGGCGGTAACTCACTAATGATAAATGGCAAGTCTGTAGAGAAGTCACTCTGGTGACGGAGCAATTCACTCACCATTTGCTCGTCAAGAGACAAAGAGCTTCCCTGCGCCGCTCCAGTAGACGCTGCCGTTGTCACAACAGTCGTTTCAGTAGTAATAGCCTTCTGCCCTTAGCTCGGCTCCTGGGTCGAAGACATCGGGGTAGTCCTGGTCACTGGATAAACAAGAGAAGGGGTTAAGAACAATCACTTCAAAACGAGAGTTCTAGCGAAAGTGCGCTTGAAATTTGCTCAAAATACCTTCCTCAGTTCGGCTTGTCGATGGTGGAACGACTTCGGGGACGTGCTCACGAATGGGTGATAACCGCGGTCGCTCTGGGTCGTAAGCCGGAACGGTCTGTGAGCTAACCGCAGATACAGGCTCAGACGGAAGCGGGGCAGTGATTTCAAGAGCGGTGCCACGATGCTCAACGCCTGACCCTTCTCCGGCCTCCAAAGATCGACCGCCAACCATCTCCTTCTCATGAGCGATCATAGCATCATGAAGGACCCTTTTTTCCTCATCTGTTAGCAACCGGTTTTCAAGCTCGAATCAGTCGACCGATTCGTCGGGGTGCGCTTCCTCTTCCCCTTCAACCAATCGTTCCCAAGCACTGCGGAGATGCACTGGGTAATCCTGAAGCCAGGCTAAGTTTCTGTGCTTCAATACATTGGCATTGTATGTAATAAGCAGATCTTCAATGTCAGCCTCTAGCCTGGCCTCGGCTTGCTGAACTCTCTCCTCAATCTCCGCCTCGACCGCTTGAACTTTGGCCACTGCTTCATCCCGTTCGGTCCGGAGTATCACCGCTTGTTCGCACGCCTCCTGTGCTGCATTGTTTGCATCGTCCCTATCCTTGGCGATTTCAGCAAATTTGGATTTGAGCTCATTTAGCTCCTTTAGCTCCACATCCCTCTCGGCAGTGACCAGAGTATTCCGATGGCCCATGTCCTCGACCGTGGCGTAATGCTCACGCTTCATTCTATCCATCGTGAGTTGGGCTTCATCGGCCTTTTTGATGGCTTCCATCTCTGATTTTCTGGAAGATTCGGCCTCGGTGTTCAGCACATCGATAATACGACTCTTCTGGGCCAACTCCGCCTGTAACTTTTCGCTGGCGGCCCCCCGCTCAAAGGCCATCTCCGACGCCTTCTCCGCCGCTTTAAAACATACTTTATACTGAGCGTAGAAGTCGTGCACATAGTCATGCACCACCTGCTCCGCCGACGGAGGGATTCTTTTCAAGTGCGGGGCAAAAATGTAGTTGTCGAAGCAAATAGTTGGGAAGTCTTTTTTCAATTGAGCAAGCCTGAGCGCCCCTTCGCCCGAAATTCCCACAGGAGGCTGTTCCGCAACTACGGCGGTCGATGCCTCGCTTCTGGAACGGTGAGATTCGTGCCTGGAAGATTGGGAAGTGGACGTATGACGTGAAGGCTCAGAGGGGCGAGAAATATTGGCCGGAGGTGGTACGGGATCTCTGGGAGGAGGAGGGGTACGCGATCGGGATCGACGCTTATAACCCCTCTCTGTGTCGTATCTTTCACGGCTCAAATATCCGGAGTATTCCTGATCATAGTCCCTATCTCCTTCCCGCCTGCGCGAGTCACGATATGATGGTTTCGGAGCGTGTCGCAGACTCCCTAGCATCGAACCGCGCCTGGACATGGTACCTACAAAGCAAAGAGGAGAACAGAGTTAGTGGTTTCTCGAAACCGATGACCCAAAACTCGGAACTATGTAGTGTCGTGAAATGTGTATGAATATGCATTTCCCCCGACCAACCCGAAGTGTCGACTGAGCTAGTAATAAAAGGCTCGCTCAGTTCAAGAGTACGATGAAACTCCTCCAACCCGGCATCATGCTGAAAGGATACATCATCCGGGATTGGAAGATCTGTAAGCCCTTCGAAAAGACTTTCGGTTCGCGGAGGAGACGTCTCGGAAATTATAACTCCGGGGGAGGATCGGGCTGTGACAACCGACTTCCATCTCCCCTTCTTAGTTGATGTGACGACGGCCGCCTTGCCTTTTCTTTGTTCTTCAACATCTTGAGCCACGTCTGTAGGCTCCAGCAACGGCTCGTCGTCAGTGTGAGTTCTTTCGGAATCAGCTTCCTCGGCTACAATGACTTTGGGTTTCTTGTGCTTGGCGTGTTTTTTCGAAACAATTCTTTGCGCCCCGTCGAATATTATACTCTGCCATCGTTCGATTAATCCACAGGCCCGGAGATTCCTATCCGTCAATAACACGTCGATATCCCTGTCGATGCTCGGGACCTCTCGGAGCACACGTACTATCTCCTTAAAGCTTTCACCGTCGGGGCGCTGGATCATCGCTGTACAGAAGAAAAATATATAAGTCACACTTCGACTGCAATCGCCTTAGTAATTGTTTGGAAACTCAGCTATACTCACGTCTAAATAACCATCGCCTGGCGGAGCCCGGAGGACATCTGACGTAGAACCATTCCGTCTTGTAATAGCTTAACCTAGTCCAGGATCCGGTAACCACTTGACAATTTTGTACTGCCTCCAAGAATGTAAAAGATGGGTAATCGTTTCGGGTTTTGAAGTTAAACAAGTATCTGATTTCGATCGGGGCCGGTGGTCTATGAAGATATTCCATAAAGACGATGAACAGGCTGTTCACCGAAGCGTACCCGTTCGGGTGAAGTTGGGATGGTGCGACTCCCAAAAAAGATAGCACTTCTCTTATATATTCATTGAACGGAGGAAGCGTCCCGGCTGCGCACGCATGACGATTGAATGCGGTATACCCCTCCGACGGGTTGTGTGGTCTGTCGCTTGGCCCCGGTAGTAACACGTCGTCTAGTGACAAACCGTGCCTCAAACATATCCTCCCCAGCATATCTTCGGAAATATGAGATGGGACGGAATCTGATGGATTAGCGATGAATGACGCGTCGGGAAGTTCATCCGGCACCGGGCCGATAATTTCAGGATCAATGTCCGGGACCTCTAACCTCGGAGGAACTATACTCTGAATATCTTGTGGGGTTTCCTGCTGACGCGAACTCGAAGGCTCCATAACTGACTAACTCATGAGAAACCATTATTAGATGACAAGGGGCCCGTGAATTCCCCAGTGTATAGTGTACGAATGTGTGTTGTGCGGTGCTATGCGTTACTTGGATGAATATCACAGAATTAGTGAAAACACGCAAACGACAAAGCTACAAAGCCCAGTTGTGATGGCCGTTATCGCAAAACCCTTCAAATAAGGAAATTTGATTCAAACAAAGATTGTTATTGTTCCGTCGACGAGCTTCGAAAGGTGGTCAAGTATGCAGTTTAGCGTGTCCAAATATGCAGGAGTGAAGCTCGTCGGAATTATTCTCAGAAAATATCAAACTTTGGTATCCACTATATGGAGTTTCGAACCAATCACAAGTGACTTGTTCGAACCCATCATCGCACCACTTCGAATCGATCCGAAGGAGCGAGCTTCGAATCGATAATCAGTGTGCCAAGCTCGAATCGATCGGTGAAGGGTGACTTCGAATCGATACGGAGGGGCGCACTTCGAATCCATCAAAACGCCGAGCTCGAATCGATCAGTGGGGATAACTTCGAATCGACCCTTGATTAATTAGTTCGCACCGATCAGGAAAGCCTCAACTAAGCATCGCTCGCATTCGACTCGATGCCTTTCGTATCGGTCGTAAAGGAATGTTTCGTATCGGTGCGAAGTTGAGAGCTTCATTCCAATTAACGGCTGCTTCTTGTATCAATCGTTGGGCACCGATACAACTCAACAACATGGTTAGCTTGGTGCAAACTGCACCCCCTCCAAGGGAATCACAAGGGTCGACTCAAAGTCTGAGAGAGAATGGTGCTGCCCCCCCCCCCCCATCGATTCGTACACGAGTTCCTGAATCAATTCGAGATTCTTCCAAAGGCCAGATCTGGATTTACCAAAGCCCAAGAAAGGCCGATCGATGACGAAGTGATGGGTTCAAGGTAGCTTTGCCGTGTGAATTCATGATTAGTTACCTAGTTTTAATGATGGGTTTGAGAAATTGAAGGTTTGGATCTCAAATGGTTTGAACGCAAAAGGACAACACCTTCTTCTCTGGAGTTCGAAGTGCACAGTAAAACAGGGCAACAGTAAAAAAGTGAAAAGTAAGAAAGGCCGAGGTCATTGCTATTTATATGGGGGGTTGGAGATGACCGGGTCAATTCGCCACCTAGTAAACTTGACCGGTTGCAACCAGTCAAAACGCGCGTCGGTTCGAAATCTCCATTCGAACCCATATGCCTAAGGATTTATCGGTTCGAAGCCTCTCCTCGAAGCCATCGGCCTAGGACCCTGTCATTTCGAAGTTACCCCCACGTGTCATCGGTGCGAAGCGCACAACAAAACGACAAGCTGCATCGATGTGAAACGCACGATGGGACCAACGGTTCGAGAAGCTCTTATACAAATCAACCGCTTCGCATCCATTCCTTCATATCGGTTCGAATGTCCATTTCGAACCCATCATAGCGCAAGCGTACCGCATCCATAACAAACGCAGATTTCAAATCCATCGATGCCCTAAGTCATTGGTTCGGAATGTTACACTCGCACAATGCGAATTCATACACTATAAGCCTTCAATATCGGTCCAGGAGAGGATCGATACGAAGAGACTTTTCTAAACAACCATCAAGCGTTGTCTCGGCTCAAATTTCCAAGTCGGTTCATGAGAGAATTGATATGAAATTCTATAGTAAACCGAACAGACAACGACTCATGGACGCACGACGTTAACAAGGTTCAAACTAACATATGTGCATATACGTCGCAACTAACAATCGATTTTAAACAATTACAGGGATCAATCGCTCGTCCTGTTACAAATGCAACAGCCAACGGCTAAGCACTATTATAAAACAATACGGCATACGGGTTTCGACAAAAAGGAGAACAATGATTGCTCAAAGAAATTGCAGCAGTTCAAAGCACGTCATGTTCCCACAAGACGTACTTTGGGGGGCAGAATGTTGTCCCGCTTTTTGGCAAAGCCGCGATACCAAAAGATCGATCAGAAACGGAGAACAGTTCGTCTCAGAGGTCGGTCATGCTTCATCTCGCTATGGATATCACTGAATTTTGTCCAAGTCCAGATTGAGCTACAATCGATAGGACACGGCAAGAATGACCATAGGAGTCAACATCTCAAGTTCCAAGTCAATCCGAGTTCATACGCTTGAGTTATGATCGATTCAATTTGAAGGGGAAAGCTTGGGTTTCGAAGCCATCGTAAACCAACGTTTCGAAACCATCAAGTTCGAATCCATAAGCTTCGAATCCACCGAACCATCTCGGGTTTGCCTACGTCACCTTCGAATCCATCGTGTTCGAACCGATAGGCCTCGTGTCCATGGAGAAGTGACATAGTTCGTATCCATCACAAGAGTCACGCTTCGAACCCACCTCAAAGCCTAGTTCGACTCCAAGCAAGAATCATTGCTCGAACCCAAACATGGAGCCTAGTTCGAACCCATCCACAAAGTCATGCTCGAAACCATCCATAGTGCCAAGTTCGAATCCACCTGTGTAGCCTCATTCGAATCCACTGGGTCAACCAACCATGATGACGTGTCTTCCTTCGATTCGAATTCGTCGAGATCCATGGAGTCGAAGCGGTCAATTTGGAGTGGAGACCGGGTTGGTTCGAAGTTTGCACTCCACGTCGCCACGAAGTCACGTGCCATGATGGGTTCGAAACCATCGGTTCGAAAGCATGGTTTCGAACCAAACAGCCAGGCAATGAACCCCATTTCGAATCCATCATATCTCCCAATCTACTGATCCAAATGCCATGAAATTTTCACAGAAGCTTGCATACATGTTGAAGAATGTCTACGCCAAATTTCACCTCGATTGGATGAATTCTTGATCGGTTCGAATGGAGTTCGAACCGATGCCAAAGTGGGCCCAAACTTCCTGAGACCGTGCGTGTGGGCCCCCTCACGTGCAAGAAGTGGTCTCCCGAGTTTTCAGCGAAATATCAGCATCCTACGCCTATAAATAGAGCCCCAGGGCCAACAGAAAAGGGACTTTTGGATTCTGAAGCACCCAGACTCTGCCGGATTGAGATCTCCATCATTTGATATCATAAACTTGCTGTTAAATTCGAATTCCTGACTGTAATTCACTGTTGATTGCTGTACCGATTTGTAATCATCGAAAGAGAGTCAATAAAAGTATAAAAACTTCACAGTGGACGTAGGCAATACGCCGAACCACTATAAATTGCTTGTCTACGCACTTATTTACATGCTATTTGGAGTTTTTGTTAGATAACCCTCTGTTTTAATTTGCACTCTTCATTTATTATCTCTTCAATAACTTCCGACGAGTGTTGTGCCCAATTCTGGTGCAAACAACCTGCACCTCCTGTCACTAGGACATGCACAACTCCAACTTCATGGAGAGAAAATGTATATAATGATAAAGCATTCTAATATCATTTTCCTAACAAGGGAACTTTGATTGTATAATAATTTGAGTTCAATGTTGAATGCATTAATACTATTAATATAATTTTCCACGAGATTGTTTGAAGCAGGTACTAAAATTGTTTGAAACTTGGTTAATCAGCCATGTAGTCGATTAAAATTACATGTGTTACATATTACAAATAGTTTAAGTTTAATTTTTATGCGATGTTATTATCAGGAAGTCAGCAGCATTCACTGTAATGTGTGACCCATGTTCAACAATATCTAATACTAGCAGTAACAAAAGTATAGTTGTCCCACATATGATACATATACTTCATAATATAATCGGAAGGGAGTTGGTGCTGGTTTTTTATAATCATAACAATGTATGCTAAAATTTCCTATATAATCATCTAATTTGGCTACTAATTTGATATATTATATACAAAAATAACAAAAAATATACAGTTACAACAAAATAATTATTATGCAGCAACTAATGAAGTGAGAGGAAAAAAATGAATTGAGTTAAGTCCAATTAACGAGTAGAACGCAGTTTGAAAGAAGATAAAGCATTAAACTAGCTGATTTTCAACATATGAAATGGGTATAAAAGTTGATTAGTCCCCAATATATCTCCTCTCCTTGATCTTCATATGGCAATCAAGACTTTTGGACCAAAGAGTGATAATGCTATTGCTCCATAAGCTATCAGTAAGCGCAACTTCATACCCATTTCTAAAATTGTCCATCAAGGCCATCAAGGTATACCCATTGATTTGCTTGATACTTGTTATGATCCGAACCCAAATAAAATCCATCAAGACCATCTTCAAGCAAGTGGATGATATCTATAGATCTCACATGGGCTTCCATTTTACTAATCCATGTCCGAGTAGTATTTACAAACAAGTCAAAACTGCATCTGGCTCGGCCAATGTCCAAAACATATGGCTACTGCATTGAAAATTTGATGCAAAAAAATCAAATGAAGATGTACACAATGATGTTAAATATGAAACTAACCTTCTCGGTAAAATCACCCATCAGTAGGAGGAAATAGTGACGGTGCACATACACCTAAATTTGTATTCATAATTATTGCATTAACATTGGTAAAACGACAAGATAAACTAACTATTCTTGCAAAATGCTGGAAGAAATCAACATACCTTGGCGATCTTACGAGAAAAATAGAAATAAATCGAATGAATAAACCAAATGGAAAATTTAAGGAATGATAATAAAGTATAATAAGAGAACTAGAGATGACAGTAGTAAGCAACGAGACTATAAAAATTCATACTAACATGGAAAAATTATCAAACATACATTAGCAGATAACTTTTTAACAAAGATGCACTCATAAATCATGATAGTGTAACATTTCCATCCTGTAAATATAAAGGAGAAAAGAAAAAAATTCATAAGCCAAACTTAGTCTATGAAATCCTTTAATTATTTGCATTTTGAGTTCTGCAGTAGGAAACGATTAAAACTGCCTGAGATGGATTCATACATCGAGTTTTAGTTTCACCTAAATTCAGCACACAGGGAACAATAGCAAAAAGAATTCATCATGAAAAATAGAACGGTAAAATATGCACTTGAAAATGGTACGTGCACTAAATGTGGAGAACATTCGAGTTCTAGTTTCATATGGCATTAAGCACTTTTCAACACATCAAAAATCAACCGTAATAAGAATAATCAATCATTATATTAATAAGTAGTACAAACAACATGTACAAGAATTACTAATCATAATAAGAAATAATTGCTATATACATTCTTTCTTAAACTAACAATCACGACCAAATCATGAGAAATGGTCTAAATTATTTTTTACCCTTGGCACTCCAATCGGATCCTTAATTATTGTTTTAGCGAGAGAAATAGAGGAGGTGGAGGAGGCCCGACCGAGTATGAGGAGGCTTCTTGAAAAGGTAGTTACTTGTGTCACATATATGCAAGCAACAGAATATATGCCTGAAAAAGGCCCGTCTGAGGATGTACTCTGATGTTTCCTCGTTTTAGAATTTTTTTTTTTCATGCAATAGAATATTTATTTTTTTATCCTGTGAGTAAGAATGTTTCACCGCATCAATTATTTTCTTCTTGTAAAATTTCTAACGTGCTTTTTTTCATGAAAAAAGGGAGAAGAAGATATCCTACATTTTAGAGGGTATTTAAAAGAAATACTATACAAATTGTTTACGTTTATCACGAGCCGAGGGTAATCCATGATTATTGAACTTGATCATTCAAATCTACAATCTAGTTAGATAAATCATAAGCAGATGCTAGGTTTTTGTTATATGACCATCTTATCTTTTCCCTACACGTAGGGCTTCCCTATAATTTTCTAATTGCACTTCACAACACGGGTAGATACCATTAAGAAAAATAATCCATTTTACAGTCACATGGTGATAATACGACAATTAAACATCAAAAAAGGATTTATAATGAACATTTCTTTTGACAGGGCGTATTAAATATATGTTCGTTAGAGCTTAGAGAATGTTTAGTAGTTAACTATGAACTATGATAAAACAAAAAAAGGCAGTGGTTCTCTAAACATGCTAACAGCTATACATTGCGCATAACTATGTAAATGATGATTAAAAATTGAATAATTATTTAGTGCAAATTGGAACATGTTATATCAGATATCAATTAACATGTTCTACTATGTTATGCTTAACCTTTAGTATGTTATGCTTGCCTTTAGTACGTTATGCCTTACCTTTCTTGAAAATGATGGTTTTGAAATGAAGTTAAACGTTTCAAAACGATCAGATACCTTAACCAGACATTATACACACATTTTACAAACAAAAGTAATTGCAATAGAAATATTTGATAACTTCAAATTTACACTATATATGAATTATTTATAAATGCACTTATGATGTAATTTCAAATACTAGTAATTATGAACATACCCATTGTTCCCATGTCCCTTCCCATTGTTCCTCATGTTCACACTTCCTTTCCACATCTCCTTTGTTTCCTCTTCAATTTTCTTTGGACTTCCTTCCTCTTTTGATATCTGTATCTTGAATAATATCACGGATTAGGTAATAATATAACCACAAAATAAGAATATTAGGGATAAAACAGATAGCTGGCAATACCCTCATTTAATTACATTTTCCTCTTACTCCATTCTTGGTCAGTTAATATTCTCTAAGTTTGATTTAAGCTGCTGTTGGAAGTATGTAGATCAAAATGTAAGTCCGGGTTCAAATTTGAATTATAAATAAGAATTAAGTTCAATTACTAATATAAACAACTCGTAACCATTTCCATTGTTGTAGAACCATCAATCATCCTACTCAGAACTTTGGATTGGCTTTTGGTTTTCTTCTCTAACAACTATGTCACCTTCAGTCTTTAATTCAAACATCTGCAAAATTAACATTAATATATATATTATTAAAACAATTACATTTGGAAATGTAATAATATGTCAGAACAACAATTATACTAGTCATCAATGTAGCTTGAAGTTTTTTTTCTTTCATGAATAAATTTAAGTAAGATGCTAACAAGTATAAAAATAAGAAGCAGAAGCACAAGTTACAGAGCCAGATTTCCTGAACTTGCTGCTAACACCATCCAGGGTTTTATTAAGGAAAATCCTATGTTGATCCATAGGACTATACACAAACTGCTTATAATGACTCTTGATATTACCAAAAAATCCATCATTAGTTGACTTTTTTTCCCTGCATGGTTTTGTTTCAGCTCGACCCTTCTGCAGTTCCATTTTTGATTTCCCTTTCTCAGACTTCATTTATCAGAAATTCTTTTAACAATAACTAACAAAGAAAGAATGTTATCATAAGAAAAGTTGAGATCTTACCAACTATCATGACTAATATTGTAACAAATTCTACAAAAGGTAACCATATCAAAACAAAAAATTAATTAACTACATCTACTCTTACAATTATGCAGGGAAAAAAAAGAAAATTAGACGTATGGGTTTCCCTTCACAACATTTTAGGTTTGAACAAAATGCAAGATCGTCACTGTAACACCCCAATTTGAGCAATTGATTAATTAAATTAACTAGTATAAACATAGGTTTTTAAGATAAACATATAGATAAATTCAAGAATATATATAACCTTGAATTCAAGAACCATTTGCTATTTACATGAGGAATTTGAGTAATTAATTAATACGTTTTAGGTTGCTCCATTTACAAGTACAAATTTTTAGTAGCCCTTTTCTATTTAAATTTAAGAACATACATACATACATATATATATAATGATTGATTAAACATAGGTTTTTGAGTAAAAATCACCCGATACTTGCGTCATCTCCTACTTTATTACTTAGCATGCACGCAAATCCCAGTTCACAACCACATGAGAAACACCCCAATATTTCAATCAATTTAGGTGTAAATGTGCATTTTTTGTTTATAAGTTTGAATGTGATAATTTATAACAATTTCTATCATTTTTTTTAAGGTGGAGTGTTTTTTTTGTATTGAACTTGAATCATGGTGGTGACTTTTTCAAACTTATTGATGTAAAATCACTAATATTATATACATGCATCCATTTCTTGTTGATACAATACTCTACATTGAAAAATATCCCTAGCTACAGTTCTTAAATAAAAAGTTGACCTATGAGAGTGGTTTGTGTGAAAGGCTTATGCAATACATGTATAACAAGGGTTAGAGACCAACTATAAGTTAAATCTTCATGTTTTGCATTTGCATCTGCGTAGGGTCATTAGATTTCATTCCATGATGTAACTTGGATTTCCATTTGTAGTAGGAAAAATCATATTGATGTTCAAACATTTTATAAGATGAAACTGGATAGAGATAAATAAATTAGGTGCACATACTTTATGATATACATGAATAATAAAGGGTAACAAAATTGCATCAAGATGGATAATTTATTTCCAAAATTGGAAACATACAAATATTTATTTATTCTTACATTTTCCTATTGGATCCATGAGTTAATAACTTATGAAAACATTCAAATTGCATATAATAGCATAAAAGATATAATAGTAAACTCTAGTTAAAATTCAAAATAATCAACATAACATTTTTTATTCAGACTGATGAGGTTTACTTTGCCAAAAGCACTTAACAATGGCCATTGGGTTTCAATGCATGTTTAGGTTACTAGATTATATATGTTTCTTTCAAACTGTACAAAAACAGAAATTATGTAAGGCCCCAACACATGCTGCTCACATTCACTATAATTTCAAGCATATTCTCCGTATAGTGTATAGAATTTTAAGGTATTTTATAATTTAAGGGCCTTATTGCATGAATTTCGGATTATCAAACATAAAAAGGTTATAGGTTGAAAAGAAATCATGAAGCTATTAAAAGATTTCCAAACCATTAACAATTAAAGTTAGGTGCAAATTAGAAATATTGTGCATTCAGTCAAACACATAGTTCAGAAAATATCAAAATATCCCAACAATTCTAAAATATCTAAAATACGAAAACTCACACTTTAGCTTCTTTGATATTTTAAGCTGCCTTGAATCACACTTCAGCTCGCTTGAAGAATCATCCTTTAGTTCTTATAGGATTCCTGCTTCAGTTTCTTACAGGGTCGCGTGGAATCAAGAATTGAGCGAGTTACGGATAGGAGCTTTTACAATGAGGATGGATTGGTGATTGAGATGGACTCATAGGCTGAAGCAGGGATTTAGGGTTGAAGCGGAGTTTTGTAAGTGAAGAGAAGTGAAATGGGGAAAATATTAACCTAATTAACTTTCGTTCCTAAGCAAAGAAAGAGAAGTGAAAAGCGAGGCAGGCAGAGCAATAAAGAAGAGGAAAAATTAACCGCCAAAGTAATTTTTGCTCCCAAGTAATTACATTGAAGAGCATCATCTGTTATATTAGAAAAGGGGCAACTACCAGACCAGAGCAAGTCGAGTTTATTTGCAATCCTCGCTTGCCATAAAAAGGATATTTTCTTGTAGTGTCTTCAACGTACTATACTCCCCAGGAGACTTTCGACGAGAGGAAAAGGAGGAAGGAGAGAGAGGTGGAAGAAAGTCATCATGCCGATAGAGCTTAAGGCAGATATAGGAGAGGTGACTAGAGAAGAAGAAGTGCCCGACTAATCGGGGAGATCCATCGAAGAGGCCGAAAAGAGATCAAGAACACGAATCTACGTCATAACCTCTCACTTCCACTAGGATAAATGTCCTTGCTTCAGCCATCGTGACCTCTTCCATACTGTCATGACTATCACTCACCAGATTTCTAGGTATGCGCCTTATATCTTCCTGCTGGTCCCCAACATCTACAAGTTGCATTCTGTAATTTGTTCTTAAAAGGGGTTGTGTTTGATATGCCCGGTCTGTAGTCAGTTCATGCCAAATCTTGTTCACCCAATTTCCAAGCAATTTAGAGCAGTTTGGAGCAAGTTGAAGGGTGGGAAAATTATGCATATAGCTGTTTATTATTAACCTAAACAACTACCATGAAATCCACTCGTTTGAATCCGAAAAGGATGAGTATGGAATGCAGCTCGTAGATCGCGATGCTAAGATTGACGATTAAAGAAAGAGAGAGATGACGCCCTCAAGGGGAAGAGTAAAAGTGCTTCTACACTTAAGGAGCTAAACAAATCCATTGATCGAGCTGCAATCATATTTAAAGATGAGATAAAGAAGTGCCACATAGATGAGGCAGCATTAAAAGAATTGTTGAAGATAAGCGAGGTGATGGTTGAGATGTAGAAGAAAACCATCGCCGAGTAGACTTAAGAGGTCGCCTCACTTCGCGAACAGGTCTCAAATTTGGATGCTGAGAAGAAACAGCTGGCAGTAGAGAAGGCTAACATAGATGCCATCTTTTTAGAGCTTCAAGATACCTTCACAAAGAAGATGAAGGGCTTAGATGCTACGATTTTGGGCTTCTATGTCAACTCCATGCTACATAGGAGGAGTCTTAGTTACTTGGGTCCGTTGTTCCCTTGTACACTTGCCATAGTTTGGGAAGAGATTCCGGCCCGATTTTAAGACATCGGCGGTGGTTATATTGAAGAGGAGTTGGTCCAAGCATATCTAAACGAAGAGTCCTGTCAAGCTTTAGGGGAGGGCCGGGAGACCTTGAGACTAGAGAGGGAACGAGAAGCTATTGATGTCGCAGCCGCCGCTAAGGCTATAACTGAGTAGTTTCCTTCAGGTCCTGGTGAGTCGTCCTCATATCCCTATGCCAATAAGGGGATCGTTCCAACATCAATAGGCGGTGCTTCTTTGATAGCTCCTACAACTCCTGTGATTATGCAGCCATCAAAAGAAGGCAATTTGAAGTTGTGATGCATGAACAGACCCCTGTGGTAGGTAATTTTCTTATCTCTCCCGTGTTCGAAGATTTCCAGTTTATGCCAGATGAAAGTACCAAAATAACTACAATCTTTTCTGATATTATAGATTGACCCTCTCTTCTTACCGAGCTAACTCTTCCTCATGGCGCCGGATGTACTGCTATTCTTACCACATCAACCGTCATCTCCGCACCCGGCTTGCAGCCTGATCCACACTTCGAGCAAATTGCAGCACTGTATGGTTTAGATGGCCTCTTTATATCTTAAAAGAAGGGTTTGGCAGCTATTGACACACAGGAGCAGGTGGATCAAGCTCTCTAACTAGACAAATCAAAGACCGAGTAATCGATGACTGAGTAGCAGATGGTAGTAATGAAGAAGGAGAATGTTGAAGAGCAAAAAAGGTCATCAAAGAGTGCTCACAAATACTGTAAGTACAAAGGCAAAGGAGGGTTTGCCAATGGCAGTGTTACAAGAAGCCCGAGAGGGGATTTAGAGAAGCTTGATAAGTTGCCGATCAGAGGTGGGAAAAGCGGTAAGGGGGGTAGTGACAAGAAGCCATGATCTATCCATGTATATATGAAATAGAGCTTTTTCTTTTTTATTTGCTTTTTGTGTAAGTGCAGAGTATGCACTTAGCATTTCTTGTTGTTGATGCAACAATGGTGTTTGTATTTTTCTTTTCTGGCCAATATTGTGTGGGTACGGTCCCTACTATTTGTTGTTGTATATGAAAAATATTATAAGTGATAAAATTATTGAAATTTTGATTGTAATTTCACTTGTTTAGTTATTTACTTATCTATATTTCATGCACTGTTGCCTTTTATATACCACTATTTTTATTCATCATGATTTTATACATGTAAGTAGTCGTTGATATTTTTCCTATATTGTTTTATTTAATCTCGTAATTACTGCTAAAGTTCTTTGTTTAGGGTAGCAGAATCGTGAATTATTTTTTATTTTGGTTGAGTGTTCGTGTGTGCGCCCCCTAGTTCACGGGATTGTTTACTCTGAATACTTGATACGAGACTGGGTGGCCCTAGTAGTCTTTTGGATGCCCTAGTCGGTTTATACTTGAACTCCTATCTTTGTGAACCTTTTGTTTTATTTCCCTCGTTTTAGATATTACATTTTGATTTTTGACTTAAGATATACATGAAACTTTTTAGCGGCCTTACGGCGAGTGATTTACGCATTTAATAGTTTCGCTAAGAGATTGGTGATGACAGAACAACACCGGTTACTTGAAATACTGTTAAGTGATTCCATTGCAATGCTGACGTTCAGGCTATTGCACACAAGTAAATGCTATTTCCTTTGCTTCGGAGGTGGTGCGTTGCTTTTGTAATATGAGGGTTCCTCTTCTTGGGATGCAATTTTGCTTATCCAAGTAGCGGTGTGCAGCTTACAAAATGCGCACGGTGGAATCGAGGCTTGCTCGTCACAATTTTGCAAACCAAGAAGTGATGTGTGGCTTATAAGATGCATGACTTAGGTAATTATGTTCGCTTAGACATGATTCCATAATCCAAGAAGCGATGCGCGGCTTTGATTTGGTTATTCCCAGTATCATCGGAGCAGCACAGGTTCTTAAAAGGCATGGATCAACTTCTGTCGATCAACGGTTTGAAAGTATGTGGCTTATGAAACAAGTGGCTTTGGTTCAGGCCTTCCTGGTTTCGTCGGAGCAATACCGGTTTTTAGAAGGCATGGATCGAGTTTAATCGATCAAGGGTTTTGGTCAATTTTCTTCCATCGACTCGGTAGATAGACAGAGCATACTTGAGTGTGGTTCGACTATCTCAAGTAGCCATCGGATGGTTTTTAGTCGATTTGACCCCATCAACTCGGCAGGATACTTATATGAACACGGCTTCATTGGTTCAAAAATCAAAGCAGTTTCATTAGTTGAAATAAAACTTGGGTGAGTTCTTCCTATTTGCAATGCCTCGGGTATCCCGGGATGACTTATTTGCGGAAATAGGAAATACATTAGAATTTTCTAGATAAAGTAATGATGTAGAGATTCACTGTTCCAAGCACGAGGAATTTTGATTCCATCAATGGTTGTTAGCTTGAATGTGCCTTCCCCTAGCTTATGGCCGGTTACATAGGGCCCCTCTAGTTTGGTCTGAATGTTCCTAGTATGGGGTAGACCCATTTGAGGACAAGGTTTTCTTCTTTGAAAGTACGGTTACAGACCTTGGAGTTGAAATGTTGTGCGACCCTTCTCTGATGAGCAATGGTCCTTAGCTTGGCTTCTTCCCGCTTTCCATTAACCATATAAGCGACTCGAGCAGGAGCTCCTCGTTCTACCTTGATTGAAGTTTCACCTTCGATGAGAAGGGACTTCCAATTGGACTGGGATCACTGCTTCTGAATCATATGCCAGGGCGAAGTAGAGTGTTCGGTTGTAGATTTGTGTACTGTTCTATAGACCCTTAGTGTAACTGGGACTTCATCAATCTAATTTCCTTTGTGTTAGTTAGCCAGTTTTTGATGGTGGACTTGATGATCATGTTTATTGTCTCACTTTCTCATTTTCCTACAGATGTGCAATAGCGGAAAAGCTTTTCTTTATTCGAAAATGTTTGCAAAAGTCATTAAATTCAACGCTTTCGAATCGAGTCCCGTTATCCATGATGATTTTTTATGGTGCTCCAAACCTGCAAATAATGTTTTTAGTGAAAAGTTAATAATTTCTTTATGGTAATAGTAGCCAGCGGTTCCGGTTCGGCCCATTTGGTAAAGTTGTCAACAACAACAATAGCGTAGTTGGCTCCTTCTTTAGTTATTGGCAATATGCCAATCAAATGGATTCCCCAGATTGTAAATACCCACGGGCTGACCATCTATGTTAGCTTTATTGAAGGAGTTCTTTTGAACTTGCCAAATTTTTGGCATTGTTCACTCCGTTTGGCATAATCTACTGCACCGCGGTTGAACATTGGCCAAATTTACCCATATCTGAGTAATTTCTTTATAAGGGTTTTCCCTCCGGTGTGATCTTTGCATTCTCCATCAAGAACTTCCTTGAGGATTCTTTGAGCTTTGTTGTTGGTCACACACCAAAGCAAAGAGGCAGAGAATCCTCTTTAGTACAGTATTCCATCTTGTATTACAAATCGTGGTTCTTTTTAAAGGAACTTTTTCCATTGATTTTTGTCTACGGGGAGTGTTCCTCTGAGCAGATAGTCCTTGATCGGTGTCATCCATGTCTATGGATCTTCGGTCGTTTTGAAAATCTAGTCGATATCCATCTTACCTATGCTTGGAGCAGTCAGAGTTTCAACTGGGACCGGTCCCATTGATTGAGCTTCTCTGGAACTGGCCAGTTTCGCCAGATAGTCTGCTTTCATGTTTTGTTCCCTTAAGATAAGAGTTATGGTGTAATGCTCGATGTCGTTAAGCTATTCCTGCACTTTGAATAGATACGGGGCGAGATTCTTTCCTCGAACTTGATATTCGACTCTCATCTGATAGACGACTAACTGGTAGTCGCTAAAGATATGTATGGCCTTTATCCTGGATTCTTTTACAAATTTCAGTCCAGATATTAATGCTTCATATTCTGCTTCATTCTTTTGCAGGAAATTCCAAGCATAAGGCATAGCAAATGGATTATCCTTCGGGAGTTTCGAGCATGACTCCTGCCTTCGAGCAAAAGTTATTAGATGCACCATCAACGAACAACCTCCGGTGTATCTCCACTTCTAGAGTAACTTCTTCTTCGTTATCTCATACTGAAAACGTGGCAATAATGTCTGCCAGTGCGTGCCTGTTGATCGCCTTTCGAGGATGGTAAGTGATTTCATATTGACTCAATTCAATGTTCCATTTGATAAGCATTTAGAGGTCCCGGGACGGTACAACACCTGCTTCAAATGTTGGTCTGTTAGTACTTCGATTGGGTGTGCCTAGAAGTATGGTTGTAACTTTTTGGATGCGATCAAGAGGCAATAGGCAAGATTTTTCAACTTTGGATAGTTCTTCTCAGCTCTAGTGTACTGATTACCGATTTAATATATGGATCGCTGGACCCTAGCTTCTTCACGTCCAAGCATGGCACTTAATGCATGGGGCAAGATTGCTAAGTAGATAGACAAGTCTTCTCCATCTACTGACTTGGATATAATTGGCGGAATCTCCATATGTCGCAGTAGTTCCTCAGAGGCGGTCAGACAAGCCTGATTCCATTCAAAGTTTTTCTTTCCCTTCTTTAGTGCGTCAAAGAATAATATACATTTTTTGGTTGCTTTCAAGATGAACCAGCTTAGCACTACGACTTTTCCATTCAAGCTTTGTAAATATTTCTTGTTCCTTGGGGCATCAGCTTCCAATAAAGCGGTAATTTGTTCAGGATTAGCTTTGATGCCTCTAGCACTTATAATCAATCCTAAGAACTTTCCAAAGGCTACCCTAAAGTGAAGTTTAAGTGGATTAAGTTTCATTCTATACTAGCAGAGGATTACGAACTTTTCGGCAAGGTTGTCCAAGTGATTTGCAACTACGCATGATTTAACTAGCATACCATCTACATAGTCTTTCCAATTTGATGTTTGAACATGGCATTCTCTAGTTGCTGGTAAGTTGCCCCAGCATTCTTTAAGTCGAACGGGATCACTTCGTAGCAGTATAATTATGACGACCCAGAATTTTTAGATATTTGAAATTAGAATATTTAATTGATTTTAAATATTTGAAAGTCATTTTAACTTGAATTTCAAATATCACTATTTATTTGGCAATTAAAATATTGAATTTAATTATTGGAAGTTAGGTAAAATATCGAATCTTCAGTTTTATGCTTGTTAAAAATATTTCAAAGGCTTATAAAATTTATATTAATAGTACTGAAGGTAATGAGAGCCTTAGAATTAATTTCAAAGTGTTTTGTTAAGTTTTGAAAAATATCGTTTAAATCGATATTGAAAAATGGCCTTCCGGGGCACAGTCGTGGATTTCGACGAAACTAGTTCGGTTGGATCCGTAGTAGTGTATTATATTCGGATTTCAATTTTCATAGTGTTTGAAGTTGTCATGTGATTGTACGGTATACACGCTAAAATCTATATCGAAAATTCAATATAATTTGTGGGTTCAAAAAGCTATCATCTCCATGTGATCGAATTAGGACACAGAACTTTTTCCATTGTGTACGGAATAGGGGTATAACATTACGAATGCCTAGCGGCACGCCTCGATAGGAGATCGAGATTGTGAGTTGTGAAAATCGAAACGATTTAAATTTAAATTTAAATATGTGTGTGTGTGTGTATTTTCCCTTTACTTCACTATAGACACATCCAACACTTGTCCACCCTTTGAACACGTTTCCTACATCTTCTAACACCTGATTTTTTTTCTTGTTTCCTTTATATATATATTTTTTAAAACGAAAAATAGTTTGAAAATATACAGAGAGAGAAAAAGAGAAATCGACCCGCCTTTAAATCAGTTCTCCAAAAAATTGTTTAAAAGATCGCGCAACCAATCTTCAGCTAAAATCCATGAGATCCTCACTTCCTTTGAATTCGAATCAACTAAAAAGAGGTAGAATAGAAGGGGAAGTTCAATTGCGACCCTTTATACGTCTTTCGCTCGTTCGATTAGGTCGAGAGCGATGGGGACGAACGCGATCTCGCGGGTACAGGGAGGGGGAGTTTGTCTTCGCGTGGTCATCGAACGGTCATGGAGAGACAGCTGGTGTTCGCATGTGACTTCGAAGAATGGCATGAGCTTGCGGCGAAGCTTAGCGATCGCATTCGATTTTCAAAGTCATCGAGGCCTGCGATGAGGTCACAGTGGCGATGATGGCGGTTTGGTCGAGGTCGGGTTCACGTTCGATCGAGTGGGCGGTGAGGTATTTTCATTTTCTTTTACTGATTGTTTGTATATGCAAATTTGATTTAAATTTAAATTTAGTACATATATGTGAATGCATGCATATAAGTTAGGAAAGAAAATAAAATAAATATATTTATAACTCGGTATTTGATTTTTTACAGTAAGATGCAAAAACCCTTTCTGTTTTTGATTTAAATATACATATATGTATATATAGATTGGAAATCATTTATATAGATAGAGAAGAGAATTTTTTTAAAACAAGACTTTATTTTTACATTATATAGATATATTAAAATTTCTACAGTAAAGAGGATTTCTGTTTGTTTATTTACCGAAAAGAAAATATAAAATAAATGCACGTCTACACATTTAAATCTACTAGTTTATTTTAAAGTAATTTATTATAGAGATTAATTTGTTTAACTTACTTATCTAATTATTTTAGTTATCAAAAACATTTTATTAAAAGGAATCAGTTTAAAATTTAATGATTAGTTTAAAATAAAATCATCGGTTAACTAAATTTATTAAATGGCAATTGATTGTTAGATTTATTTCGAATATTAATAAACTCTAAATGTTTATACAAGGTCAAAAATAATGGAGAAACAAGCCGGTTTGGATCAGATTGCAAATTGAAAGTCAAAGGTGAGTTAATCTCACACATTTGGATTACCTGTTAAATTTAAATTATTAATTGATTGCTTGAATTGATGATGTCATATTATATATAGTATATATATTGGAATGATTGATATTCCCACATTATATAGCGGATGAAACCCTATGCGCCCCCACATAATAGCGGATAACCCTTTATACCGCGATTTCCCCCTCGAAGTGGGATTGGTATTTTATATTGTGCTAACATATGTGGATGCAGGGAAACAGGTTGGAGGGATCCAATTGGATTCCTCAAAATGTTGAATTTATTTTATATTCAGTAATGTGATTTATGTGACAATCTATGATGGATTATATTGATTATTTTGGGAATTAAAATTATTGAATGCTATGGCTTGGTTGAATATATATTGGTATTTGAGTAAAATGATATATATATATATATATACAAAGTTTGGATTTTTAAAGGAAATAAAAAAGGGAGATTTTTAAGTAAAATAATTTTGGTGAATTCAAATAAATTAAAGGAATGAATTTGGCAAAGGGATAAAGGTTTGATTTTAAATCCTATATAATAAATTCAAGGATGAGAAAAATAGGGATTTTGAACAAATGGGAAAAAGGTTTATTATTTAAAATAAAGACTTAAGAAATATTATTTATAAGTATGAAGGAATATATTTTTAAAATTCAAGATTTGAATGAGTTTGGGAAAAATAAAAGGAGAATTTTGAAATAAGTATGAAACTGGTATTTCCAATTTGGATAAGAATTTAAATCATAAATTAAGGTGTAGATATGGGATAAATGGGTTTTGAAATAAAATTGGATAAGTAAAGGAATTTATTTTAAACTGGAGTTGGATTTGGAAATAGATTTGAAAACCAACTAAGTGTTGAACTTTGATTAAAGGAGAATGAGATTATGAAATTTATAAGCGGGGTTTATAAACTAAGTGAAATATTTATTAGAGGATAATTTGTAGTATAAAATTCAGGATGCGAATTTATGGGTAAATTGTTTTAAAAACAAAAGGTGGTTTATTTTTAAAGGTGTGGAAAGGAAATGTATTTTCCCGAAAAGCCAAGCATATTTTCAAAGAAAGATTTCCAAGAATAAGTTAGAGGTTTTAAAGTAGTTTTAAAAGAATGTTTAGAAAGAAATTATTATTTAGTGGTTTTAAAATTTTTAAAGTAAATATTTATTAAGTTAATTATATAAGTAAAGTATTTTAAAGGTTTAACTAGTACTAAGATTTAAAAGATAATTATTTAATATTTATACCTTATAAAATAACTTTTATTTTAAAATTAATTTTAACTTAAGTTTACATGAGAAATTATTGTAAGATTTCATAGCTAGTATTTTAAGTAAAGTGTTTTAAGTAGTTTTTATTTTAAATGTTATAATGTATATATATTTTTGGATTAAGTAATTTAAATTATTTAAAAGCCAAAAGTATTAAGACTTGGTGATTTTAGTGGAAATAAAACAATTGAGTGGAAATTTATTTCCGTGGAAGAAAAAGTGATTCGAAAAACTATTTTCAAAGGGTTGAAGTGTAGAAAACTATCTTGCGAAGATATTTTGAATTAAATAATTTAGGAAATTATTAAGGCATGATGATTGTTTGTGGATGTTATATGATAGTTAAATAACCGACTACCAATATTGACCAATGCGTTGATCATTTTGAAGAGACCTGGATCGGGATTAATTTCTCGAAAACCACTTCGATCTAGTATGAAAGTTTTTTTTAAGAAAGATAAGAGTTTGGAATTGAATATGGAGTAGTGAAGTGCAAGGGCTAATCGCTACTAATTCTTAAGGTGATTCCAAAATGGATGTAGTAGGAGTACTTCCTTCGGTTCCGTTCGGACCCAGAACGGACTGTATGGATGAATGCTGTGAGATTATCGTCAAGAGGATGATAAGCATTCTAAGTAAGATGTGTTCTAAAAAGGTAACGCATAGCCTCGAGCCTCATCAACCGAGAATGGCTAAAACAGGGGAGGTGCAACAAGGCTAAGTGGCTAGCAACCAATTAGGGTAAGGTCATCCATGTCTAGATGTCCTTTTTATTCGGCTGTGTGGGTAGTTGCTGATCTCAACCGTGGGGTGATCTTATTCGGACTATACAGTAAGGGATAACTCCGGTCTTGTGTTGCAGGGGATTAGGGTGGATCCTCGGTACGGTGATCTAGACCACGTACTATGATGGGCGGTACCCTGGTAGCCCTACCATTGATGGAAACCCAAATTCGGACTTGTTTGTATATATATTATGCTAGAATTTAATGAATGTAGCAATTTTGGCTATTTGAATAAGTTTTTGTATATAGACACTACTATAATATCAGAGTATTTGATAAGAAATGTTTTGGTTATCGTAAGGTAAAACCTGACATGTTTATTTGTAGCGTGGTCTTATGAGATACCTTTTATTTTTAAAGGATTTTGGAAACTTAAATAATCCAATTGAGTGTGTTTTCTCACGCTGGTTTTCCAGACTGACTCGGGTGTTATTTCGCTATAATGTTCGGGTCAGGCCGAGTATTATAGAGTAAAGATTCTGGATGGACTGCAATGGAGCTCAGGAGGTTTGCTGGATGGTAAGACATATCACACGTACTTGATGTATAAATCCGCTGTGCAGTATAAGCTGTATAGTCAGCTTTTGTAGGAACAAGTTAAATTAACTATCCAGTATTTTGCTATTGATGGTGTTGTACTCTGATGATGTAATGTATAAAATACATATAGTTCTTTCTACATAAAGGTCAGTTATGTATCCATTATATATTTTTCTGCTGCCTTTGTGAGATTCTGATGATGTTTTTATTTCTTCTTCTACCACCTACTACTTTAACCCTAATGGTTCGGTTTTTCGACATTCGATTGTTCGACTTTTGATACAGTGGACGTATTGATATCAATTTTTGAGTGTCGAAAAATAGGGCCATTATAATTGGTATCAGAGCTAAAGGTTAAGCGAAAACCTTGGCTCTGGTGGGAATTAATCATTGGAAATAGAGTCTGCAGTACTCTAGGATGAGTTTGCGTGTATTAATAGATATAAGCACGTATTTGTTAGTGAACATAAAAATTGTTTTATACTGTTTTGATTGGTTTGTTGAGTGCCTTATGGATTCTGGTCAATACGAGTAATTAACATTATTGATATGGATCTATAAACACTTGTACAGAACAATTCGACATGGTATTGTTTTAAATGGGGTGAATGAAATAATTTTGCCCAAAATTATTTTTTATATATGAAAGAAATAATTTTTCGTAAATTATTACAAGTATATATGGCTGCTTGGTTGTTTGGAAGTGATAATATTAAATTATTATCATGGTTGTGTGGAAATTGACTAGGGATTAAAATTATAACCAAAGGTTAAGGAATAAATTTATATAACAAAATGGGATTTATAAATGTGATTTATGATTGAAAATGAAATGAAAAATTCTAAAGTAATATTTGAATATGAATTGAAAGGATTTGGAATTTGAAATTTTGGAAAAAGTTTAAATTCCTTTGGGTTCGAAATGGTTTTCAAAGACTTTGGAGGAATAATGGTGATATTATTTTGGAAATATTTCTGAATTGGATTTGAAATCTGGTGAGATTCGAAATTTAATAATAGTTGAAGGCGTTTTAAAGTGATAAAAGCATTGAACTCTTTTCAGTCGCTGGAAGATTACTTCGGTAATGACTACACCATCATCGATGTTCATTTTCGAGTTTCCAGGAGAGGAATTGTTGCCAAATTGTTTTAAATTGGAGTTGTTTTCAAAACTAGGTTTGGTTTTAGAATTCAAAGGATAATTTGATTTGCAAATGAATTATGTATATAATTGATTTCAAAAATGATTTTGAAATGTTAAGTAATTGTTTAAAAGACTCTAGAATCTAATTTAAAATGTTTATGGAAATATAAATGGATTTTATAACTTAGAAAATTCAAAATTTGTTTAGATTAAAATTTAACTTGAAGAAGAATTAAATTAAAATAAGGGTGAATACGAAATAAGTTAGGAAGTAAGCCAATTAAGTGAAGTAAAATTTATAGGGTCAGTGAATGAAATGAATAAATTGGAAAACTTATGGAAGTTTAAAAACTTGAATTGGATCGGAAGGTAAATTGAATCTTGTTAAATAAAAGTGAAGTTGAGGAAACGAATCTAAGCAAGCTAAATGGAAAGGGTTATTGGAATAAAATTATTTATATGGAAATAAAATTATTTATATGGAATAAAATTAGTAAGTAAACTAATTAATTAAGTGGGTAACCAAATGAATTGGAAGTAAATATTGGAATGCTATATA
This sequence comes from Allium cepa, assembly GCA_030765085.1. Classification (NCBI taxonomy): domain Eukaryota; kingdom Viridiplantae; phylum Streptophyta; class Magnoliopsida; order Asparagales; family Amaryllidaceae; genus Allium; species Allium cepa. The sequence goes on from CM060931.1 coordinate 223,982,773, forward strand.
ATTTAAATTAGGTTAAGTAAAGTGGAATTGGAAAATATAGTTTGAGTGGACTAAAAGAACAAAGTTCTAAGAATTAAAAATGGAACTAATTCAAAGTAATGATATGGATCAGATATGAATGGAAGATAGTCAATAGAACTCAATATTTAAAAATGGAAGGTAAATTAAATTTAAATGGAATTGAAAATGCAAAGTGAATAAAAATGGATATAAAAACAAAGGTGATGAATTGAAAATGAATAGAAGAATTTATATAAAGTATTTTAACAGGCTTAAGAAAGAAAACATTGCGGTTTCAAGTAAATTTTGAATTGAAAAATCTACTAAGTTAATATCTGAAGGAGGACTTAATAAAAGATTATGTGAAAGGAACATTGTGAATAAGTGAATGGAAATGGAAATGGAAATAAATGTGTGTAAAATAAAATTGATATAAGTAACAATCAATTGGAAATTTATATGTAGGATGTACGTATATTATTTTATTCGCATAACGATTTGATCTAGATTTGAGCACAGAATTTAGAGATAGTTATATCGTTCCGAGTTGGGATTTTTCACTCGATTTTCGACGGCGAACTTGGATGTGGATTTTTGATTGATTCGGAAAGTTCTCTATCATAGTTATGGCTATGCAAGAAGAATGACGATTTCTGATCAAGAAACCAGATCTGAGTCCGCCCTTGGAAGTCGGGTGGACGATACTAGTTCGGAAGTGAAATTGTGTGATCGAGTGAGGATCGAATTTGATATTGTGTACGAATGATATGTGTACATCGTATAGGCTTAAGTAAAGCAAATATTGAAAATTTTGTAAAGTAGTGACTAAAATGATGTTGAATTATGTGATGGGATATTATTGCTAAGTAGGATATATAGGTATTTAAAAGCAAAGGAAATTGGTGTTTTGATTTCTGAAGACAAATTTGGATTGGCCAACAAAGATATATGTATTTCAATTTTGTGTATGAAATTTGATGGTTTTCTGATCTAGCCACTTGGCTTTTTGTTTTCTTTTGGAATTTGGGGGCCTGTAGAGGAATTTTGTAGTCGTACCGATCTAGCCGCGCAAAGGAGACGCTGGCGAAAATTTAGGGAGTTAGAAAAATTTTGAGAAAAATTTTGAAAATTTAAATTTGGTTTGAATTGAAATTTGAATGGTTGAGTAAATAGTATTGTTTGGAAACTATGGAAGAGTTTGGAATAATCTAATTTAAGGGGTTAAATCGACATTTGAAAATTTGACTCGAATTTATATAATTCAAAATGGTTTAAAGTTGAGATTTAGATTTCATTAGTTTAAAGTGAATTTAGTTTGAATTAATTAGAATTGAAGATAGATAAGTATAAAATTCAAATGGAAAAATTTGAATTGGATTAATTTGAAATAAAATCAAAGATTTAATGAGTTCAAATTCAAATGGGAATTGGGGCTAATTCATAGAAATTGAAATGATTTGAAATTGAAGTGGATTCAATTTGAAATTAGTCTAAATTAATGTGAATAATTTGGAATTGTAGTTAAAGTGAATATGTTTGAATTCAAATGGAATTTGATTTGAATTTGGAAAGAAATCAAGATTGATTCAACTTGAATTGGGGTTAAATGAATTTCAACGAAAATTGAAATTATTCAAATTGGAATTGAGTCAATTTAAATGGAAGTGGAAATTTAAATTGAATTGATGGGGAAGTGAACAGTTTTGAATCTGGACTATTTTCAATATAAATTATTTTAATATAAACGTATTTTTCCAAGCTATTTAATATATACAACCTTTCTTTTTAAAGCTAAATTATTTTATTTATTTTTGGAACTATTTAACAATTTTTCAATTGTTTTATAAACTAATTACTATTTTTCAACTATTTTACGAATTAATTACTATTTTACAACTATCTAAAATATCTGAAACTATTTAACTACATTCCAACTATTTTACAATTAGTTAACTAATTTACATCTATTTTGCGAACTAATAATTATTTTTCAACTACTTATCTATTTTTAAAATTTTCAAGCTATTTTCTAAATTTAAGTTGGATAGAGTTTAAACTATTTATGATTAAGTACCCAATTGAGATAAGAATTGAGTGATAATCCAAATAGGGATTAAGGCAAATGTGAATAAGTGAATAAAATCAAAGTGAGGATGAACAGAAAGGAAATTGATTTAACTGATAATCAATGAAGATAAAAACATAGGATGTACGTATATTATTCTATTCGCATAGTGATTTGATCCAGATTCGAGCACAGAATTTCGAGATAGTTATATCGATCCGAGTTGGGATTTTTCACTCGATTTTCGACGGCGAATCTGGATATGGTTTGTTGATTGGTTCTGGGTATTCTCTATCATAGCTAGGCTATGCAAGAAGAATGACAGTTTCTAATCAAGAAAACAGATCTGGGTGCCAATGAGAGCCAACAGTCTATGTTTCATTCTATATCGGTAGACTACGACCTATGGTAACATAGCGAAAGTCGTGTGTGCCGTTGAGAGCCAACAGTCTACGTTTGATTCTATATCGGTAGACTGCGACCTATGGTAAAATAGCGAAAGTCGTGTGTGCCGCTGAGAGCCAACAGTCTGCGTTTGATTTTACATCGGTAGACTATGACCTATGTAGGAGTGGAGAAGTTTCATTTTGACAGCGAAAATCGAGGGCGCTGATGCCTACAGTTACATGGACTTTTGCTGCGATGGCAACGTAACCCTGGAATGTAACTGCGATCTGTTGTGGGTTCCATGACGTAATCGAGGGGCGCGGAGTGCCTACAGTTACATGGACTTTTGCTGCGATGGCAACCTAACCCAGGATGTACCTGCGACCATGGATGGGGATGATGATTTCCAGAGCATTCTCACCAAAGATATATCCTCTATTTTCAAAAACTGTTTTCTACATTTTCAATAAAATTATTTTTCAAAATATTTACACCGGATGTTGGAACCAAGCACTTATAGATTTTTAGTCATATGCCTGATCAACGTATGACCGAATTTATGTAAGAACAAGGATGGACTTGTCGAAACATCGAGTTATAAAAGTATTTGTATAAAAACTATTTTAGTAATATTATATAGATTTTTAAAGTAGTTTACAAATTGATAAAAGAAAATTTATCTGATTTTAAGCATTTTAATAACTCTGGCTTCGTTCCTTTTCGAGGACGAAAAGATTCAAAGGGGGGAGGAATGTGACGACCCGAGATTTTGGCAATATTATTTTAATAAGTATGTAATCTAATTTATTAAAATACAACTTATCATCTTAAAAACAAATAAGACTTTTGGACATTTACCACTTATTTATATATATGTGTGTATTTTTGGAAGGAATTTTGATTTAAAAATTTAAAATAAAGTCTTCCAAAAATATTTAAATTAAAATCTATCTTATTCACGTTAAATTAAAGTAAAGCTCTACCTTATTAACTTTTTATCTAAATATGTATATATGGACGTAATCTAGTTAATAATGTTTGGAATAAAATCGATCTTATCAATATTAAATATAAGTATAAATATATATATACACACACACACACAAGAATATAGATTAATCATTGATTACTCAAATTTAAAATACATGTGTAAAAGAATGGAAATAAAAATGTAGTGGTTATTTGTGTGTATGTAACCTAAGTTAAAATTTGTAACAATAACTATAACAACTTTATAGTAAGCACATAAGGCATAAAGTAAAACAATGCTAGGCAAGGGAATGTATGTTGCCTGTGAAGCAGACGCAAGGAAAGAAGGAAAAAATATAATCTATGTACATAAAAAAATGGGATAAGGATGTAAACATGAAGGACACTTGCATTTAATGAAATCAACTCAGGCTCAAACCAGGTCATTTTGAAATGTATATGAATCATTTCATTTCCTATAAAATGTTGGCTGGTCAAAGAAGGAGGCAACAAAGAAGAAAAAATCTCTGACCCAAACAAGATATATTTTGTACCAGAAAACACCTCTCCCTGTAAACACCTTTTCTCTCTATATATGTACATCTAGTTTGTTCCAGTTCATTCACAAAACATTACATACCAGAGAATAATCTCACAGCTGAAACTTAAAACAACAACTAAACCAACAAGGAAAAAAAATTAAACAAGAGAGGATCAAAAACTAGATCTAAGGCAAGTAGCAGTGTTTCAAAAAATCTCTGTTCAAAGGAAAAGTGAGTAAACACTTAACTTAAATGCTTAGGGTAATAAATGTTAGCGCATGTGAAGTTTTAGATGATGTTGTGATGCATGATTATATTTAGATATGAATCTCTGTGTATGTTTATATATGTCTGGTCTGTGCATGCTTAAATGATTAATCATCTCTGTTTTTCCACAGTACAGAGTTCAAACCAAAGTAAAAAAAACTCAAATTCTTCTTCCCTGATTTCTGATAGGCCATAGTCTTCAAACAAAACAAGTTTGTTTAAGCATAAATTATTGTCTAAATTTGTTTTAAGCATGATGGTGAGGAATTGCCTCTGTAAATTTAGTTTTACAGAGAAAAATTTAAACATGTGCTAAATTCGAACGTTATGAAATATTAATTCAATTATATATCCTAAATCATCTTAAGAAAATAGGATTTTTAATATTAAAATGATGGGTTTTCGTTGGGTATGCTAAGAGCAGTTGGTAGTTGATCAGAAAATGTGTTTTAATCATTTTTCGGTGGTCAGAAGCGCAGTGGGTGTCGAGTTTTTGGCCGAGGCTAGCTTGGCAATGGGTGAAGTTAGGAAAAATGGCCGTGGTCGTTCCAGTTTGTCGTGGCATCGGCGATAGTCCAATTAGTTTTAAACCCTAGCTTTTTCAAGGCTTGGAAAATTGGTCGCTGTGGATTCCTTGATGTATCGAGGAGCAAGTGGATTGGGGTAGTGATTGCGTGGAGAATAGCGATGACGCTGGTGAAGTTTGGTGGCATCTAGAGGTCGGCATTGCCTGGACAAGGCGATCGATGGTCGGGGTATTTTCGATTGGAAGCTCAAATGTGTCTTATTTTGTTCTCGTGATCGATCTCTATTTTTGGCTGCTGAGATTGCAAGAGGGAGTGATTGTCGACTTGTTGGTGATCGTCTCAGGCGACGAAGGTTTGTCGACGGTGGGTGCAAGTGCACGATCGGTCGCATGCACGTTTTGTTATCTGGAAGCTTTGGGTTCTCGGGAGTATGCTCGGGAAGATGATGGGTTTTACTCGAGTTTCTCTTCTGGTTGCTCGCATGAGTGTGTAGTACCAGGTTCTCAATTTTTTTTATTACTGATGATAATTAAAGTGGAAGAAAAGACTCGGGGAAGATAGTTGGAAACTCGGGTGGACTTGGAGTAAACCTGAGATTTGCTAGGGTAGTTGGTTTTAAAAAATTTAAATTTAAATAAATTAAGTTTAAGCTAATCGTCTTAAGAAAGCTTAAGTATTAACGAATTAATTAATGTTTGAAAATTTAAGTTAAGAATTTATTTTAAGACTTCATTAATTAAGTAATACTTAAGAATGTTTTTAGATCTTAAATAATATTAAGTGGTTAATCTAAGATAAGTGTTTGAAATCTAATTAACATTAAAGCTTTTTAAGTTAGTAATAATTTGATTTCAAGGTTATCAGGGAAGATTTTTAGAATGTTGAGTAGGAAGATAATTAAGATAAATGATTATTATTTAATTAGTTAATTATTTTGAAAGGTAATTTAAGAATGATTAATTAATTTATTAACTAAGTGATTAGAGATTTACCAATTTGTATTTAAAGATTGGTTAATTAATAATTAAGTGTTTAACTAATTTGTAATTAAGAATTTTTAATTAGGTAATCAAGTTAGTTAATTTATAATTAGTAGTTAATTAATTAAAAAATTAAGGATTAATTACTCAATGTAATTAATTAAAGAATTAATTAATTGAAGAAATTTATGAAGGGTTAGTAAATCAATGAGTATGGTTAATTAAAGGATAATTAATCAATATAAGTGATTATAAGGTATTGAATTTGTGTAATTAATTAAAGATTAATTAATTATTGTAATTAAAAAATAATTAATCGAGGAGGATTAATTAAGATTAATGATTATTGGATGATTAATGATTATTGGATGATTAATGAATTGGTTTGGAATTAATTAATAAGCAGGATTTAAAAGTAATTAAAGTAATTGATTTAATTCAATTATGGTTAATTTAATTAATTAGAGATGGTATGGTTGATTAATCTTGCTCATGAATGATTGAATGATATTGTGTGCCTTAGATTAGTTGATATCTCTTGTATGTGATGTGTGATGTTATATGATTTAATATGTTGGGTTAAAACAGTGACATCCTGTATTTTAAGTTTGAAGGGTATTTCATTTGAATAATTTAGGTTAAGATGACATGGAATTTGAAGAGACCGAAGTCGGGCATTTGCAAATACCTAAAACCACTTCGATTTGTAAATCTTCTATAAATTCCTTATAGAGTTGATATGTGAAATAAATTGGCTGAATGGAATGATTTAAGTAATTGGACCATTTTAACTTTGTAGAGGTCCATAGATAATGATATATGAAATAAGTATTGACTATAATAAGTTGAGAACTCATTGTGAATTACGAGTTACCCAGGTTTTAAATAAGTTTATGAATTAGTATTCCTTGTGAGATGGGTTTACTCACGCTGGTTTCTAGCCTGACCTGGGTGTTACTTCGATGTAATGCTTGGGTCAGACCGAGTATTGCAGATTTTCAGGTAAGGACGTTCTGGAGCTCAGGAGACGAGCTGGATGGCAGGAACGTATGGAGTGTTTCCATTGTGATGTATTTCTGTTTATCTGAGGTATGTTGATTTGTATATGTCCAGTTACTGTGAAATATTGTAACTCTGATGTAGTAAAATGAAATTAACTGATTTAGTTCTTCTTTGTAAAACTGTTATTTATGTGATATTATATTTTGATCCGCTGCGAATGTGAGGTTTCTGTGACTTGTTTTTGTTCTTCTTCTTTCTCTTTTCTTGTTTTCCTAACTTTCTGGAATTTTCGGGATCGAAAATTTTGGGTCGTTACACTAAATGAAATAAGAGATTAAATGCTAGGTTATAAAAGTAGCTACAAGGAAGTTGAAATTTGTAACTTATAAAACAAAGGATATGATTATTGAACATTAAGATAACTAAAAGAAATAAGATAAACTTGTGTAATTTTCGATCACATTCTTAAAGACATATATATATATATATGTGTGGATGTATATATATGTATATATATATAACTTACCAATTTCAAAAGTTGAAATGTTAAAAGAATATGTATTGGAAATTTTACAAGTAAAACTTATGGAATGAAAATGAACAAAGAATTTGCTTTCAAAAATAAGAGTTTGATGTCATAATTATTTTAACTTAAGATATAATTGAAAATGTACTGTATAAAATGTAATGGAAAGCTAGTATGGTAAGTAAATAATTGTAAATTTAAGTTAGAGAATTAATATGATAAATAGTTGAATTGAACCTGAATACTATTAATAAATGAATGTAAATAAATGAAATTAAGTAGTGAATAAATGAATATAGTGCAATAAAAAGAAACTGACATGATATGAATAAATGAAAATGATATTTTGTAAGAAATAAATAAAAGTAAATGAAAATAAGTGTTGAATGAATAAATGGAAATAAAAAATTTGTAAGAAAAGAATGAAAGTTAAAGAAATAATTCTCGTAAGAATGAAAAAGAAAAATAGAAAACCGTAAATATGGTGAAAGAAATTTAGTAAGAATAACTCAAATAACATTGTAGATTATTGTTTGTTTTAGTTCATGGTTGTTTGGGCAAGGATACTTTAAAATTGTTTGGATGTATGAATAATCTGTTTAGTTTCATCGAAGACTGTTGAGTAAATGGTGCACTTAGTATTTTATTTTACATTCTTTATAATTTAAAGTTTTTGAACCCGAACAACTATTTGTTTTGTTTGTTATGAATGGATAATTGATTTGTATTGATTTTACATGATGATTGTATATTAGTTCCAAGTGATTGTTGTTTATATTGATTTGATTGTTAGTGGTTGAAACAACTTTAAATATTTCATTTTATATAATTATTAACTCTTTTGAAGTATATAAGTGAAATACAGGTTATGAAAGCAATTGCTACTTCTTTTGGTTTCATAATTAAACGTTGTTGCCCGACAAATAGGTGGTCCTCGGATTACGGTTTTCTAAAGATGTTATATATATTTTCCCGGTGTTGGGGTATATTATTTTGAGATGTTGTGATATATATATATATATGTTATATTTGACAGTATATTTTCTCCCGAGCCTTTTCGTATAAAGGAGGCTCTGTCGAAATTTTTCATGAATTTTGGACTTAGAAAATTTTATGAAATATTTTTCAAAATTTTGTTACTTGAATATAAAAAGATTTAATGATTATAAATTGATATATTTTATTTAAATTATTGAATTTTGTGAATTTTTATGGTTATAAACGTAATATTTTTGAATAGGATATATTGATTACTTAATTCCTTCTTTCCCTCCTTTTTCCTTTTCGGCGACGAAAGTTTTGAGTGGGGAAGAGTGTAACGACCCGTAAATTTTAGATAATTAAATTTGTTAATGTAATAGGATTTTGTAATTTAATATTGAAGAAAATAAAAATTTGTGAATTGAAATTGGAAATAACAACTAGGATGAATTGTAACAATATAAATGGAAGTTAATTGTTAATAACTTGAATGAAATTCCAATGAATACTGAAATGATAATTAAAAACTAATCATTAACAATTTAAATGAAATTTCAATGATGAAATAATGAAGATGATTATACTTGGTTATGAGATTGAATATAAGAAACAAATGTAAATATATAATTGTAGTATGAAATAGAGAGTTAATGATAATTAAATAAAATCAATATTTTATAAGAATTGGAACATTCGTTTGTAAATAATGGATTCACAAATGTAATTAAAGGTTATTGTAACGATCGTTATAAGTTACCTAATTAATTAATCTATGAAATTAATTGGAAATAAATTACATTTAAATGAAAGTAAGTGCTCATTAATGTGAGTTAAGACAGTAATTGTAAAGTGTGAATGTAATAAAGTAATGGAAATGTATATTTTGTTCATAAGATAATATAAAAGAATGAAACTTGGAATAGATTAATTGAGATTTTAATTATAATGAGTATATATATTTGACAAATTTAATGTAATTGAAAATAATGGTTAATACATAGGAAAGATGTAAGTTTGAATATATAAGTGTAATGAAAGACAAGCAAATATTAAGTTGGTTATAGAGTAATAATAGACTTAATAAAAAGATTAGAATTGGACCAAATCACTTTATTTGGAATTTATCAAGTGAAATTCAATCTATAACAAATGGATTAATGGTAAGTAAATGAAATTAAATATTATGTTAATTGAAATTAGTATAAAATGGAAAATATTAATGTAATAAATATAAACCAATGATAATTTTACCCATAAATTGATAATTGATTCAATGACCAGATTTAGAAATCAAATGTATGGATTTATTGGAATTTCAATTGATAATTAATGAATTTATTAGATTTGAAATTAAATATGGAAATGGGTAAATTAATCAAATTTGAAATGATATCTAAATTGTTCAAAGTATGGTAATTGTTTAAGAAATCAAAAATGATAAGATTTGTCAATTATGGAATTGGAATTTGAAATTTTTGATTTAATTGATTTATTTATTTAATTAACCTAAATATAGCCATTTTGGCCACTGGCTCGGATTTCGACGAAACTAGTTTCATCGGATCCGTAACAGTGAATTATTGTTGGATTTCAAATTGCATAGCGATCGGACTTGTCATTTGATCGTACGGACTCGAAACGCCTAGAAATCAATTTAATTGAAATCAATTGAAATCAATTTGAAATAACTTGATTTTAGCATAACTTCTTCATATGATGGAATTTGGACTTGAAATCTATTCCATCGAATTTAAAATATTTTAAAACACCTAATTTGATATATGGGTTCATCCAATTTTGTTCCGGAGTCAGAACGGGCTTTCCGGGCCATTTATCGTTCAACGTGTAAGCCAATCGTATATGTTTCTCTAATTTCAGCTCTACTTATATATATCCACTTATAAACCCTAGCAGCCTTTCTATTTCTCATTTCTGTACATTCAAAAATTTCTCTTGCTCCTCTTCCTCAATGGCTGAAAACCCTAATCTTCCCAATCCAATTTTAATTCAAAATACAACTTCAAAATTTGAAACTCCTCAATATATATCAAATTACATATCAATTTGCAGCTCTCGACGAGCGCATCTCGGATCTGTTATTCATTTTCCAATTTGAACCACTTTTCATCCAAAAATCGAAGAACAATTCTCGGTCGTTCGTTGATCGTCGATCAACTTCGATTGATTGTCGAATCAATGATGCAGTTTTGTAGAAATCACTGAGGGGAACGCATCTGATGTGTTCACTTGGAATTTTAGTGGTCAAATCGAGTGTATTAATTCATTTGGGTCACGTATTTGGTGGCGGCAGCTGCCACTGTTCGTGCTCGAACGACGACGAGGTGATCTGAGCGGAGGTACCGGAGGTCACGAGGGAATCAGGAGAGGTTGACGCATCGCCTGGGTGTGGTGGCGAAACGTGACTGGCTTCGGGTATGAAAGGCGTTCGAACGAGTAGGCGGCGACAGTTCTGGTTCGAGGTTAGGGTTTCGGTAGGGACGATTACGTGGCTGAATTTGATTGGTAGGTTTATTTTATATTATTTTATTTAAATTCCTAATTCAATCATTCTAATTATCATAACTTCTGCATACGAAATCCATTTCACACGCGGTTTTCTCTACTAGGATCATATTGAAATTCCGGACGTTTTGACGCTAGTTTGGAAAAATTCTGAGACTGTTTAAATTTTGGGTTTAAATTGGATTTAAATTCAATTTAAATTCAAAGGTGAGTGTTTTAATACAACTTCTAAAATTTCTTATGTTTGTTAAATTTAATTCATGATGTAATTAGGAATTTATTTCTGAATGTTTGGTATATTTTTAATCATCATCTCAGTTAAATTGAATTTATTTGAATTAAATTGTTATTTAATTTATCATTGCATATAAACTGCCAGTTAAATACCCGTTGTTTATTATCAGTTTCTATGTTGATATTTATGGATTGTTTTGGATGATGATTGTAATGGATGTTGTTTTTTATATTGTTATAAACTGCAAGTTTGTTACGGATTTTTTATTTCATTCGGGATTGCGGTTTGAAATGATATATAACCTTATTTATATTTTAAATTGCGTATTGAAATGATAAATATCCGTATCACTTGACCATAGGATAGAAAATTATATACAGACACCATGGTCTATATATAAAAATATGTTGAAATGATTTCTATGGTTTGTAAAGGAATATATGGTTTTATATAAATATTGAATTTAGATATTATATAGATGATACTTTATAGACATAGTTAAATTTTTGATTTTAAGCTATGCATAAATTTGTTTGGCACAAAACAAGTTTAACAATAAAGATTGATTTTATTAAAAATATAATATGGTTAAGTATTTATATAAATTATATTTTAATATAGAGTCATAATGATTTTAATAAAATTAAGGTCGAGAAGATAGGTTTGAAATTGATTTGAAATTGTATTTAATGTAGAAATTTATTTAATGAAACCGATTTGGAACTTATGGAAATTGAGATTGTAAAGGATATGATTTATAACTTGATTTTGGTTTAAGGTGAATTAAATAAATATTTCAAGTATAAATAAATTGAAGGAAACATTTAGTTATTTGTAATTTTGGTATTTAAATGATAATGGATTTATTAAGTAAATGTTTCGAAACAAAATAATAGAAAATTGAATTTGATATATATGAAATTATCAAACTTAGTTTTGAAATTGTTGAATACTTAAAGTTTGAAATATACTGAATTTGAAATGGTTTGTTTTATGGATCAAATCTGTTTTGAAATCAATATAATTTTCAATGGTGTATTTGGAAACTGAATTGAATTGAAATTTATGATTTGAGATTTGGTTAAATCTAAAATTTTGGAATTCGAGTTTTTTTTGAATTGATTTGTGAAATTGAAGAAGCTATTTTATTATATAAAGTATCTTAATATTTAAACCATTCAAGTGGTAGAAGTTATGTTTCAAAGTTATGAGTCTCAAAGTATTATGATATGAAAGTGTGATATTTCAAGTGTTTTTGATTTCGAAGTGTTATAACTTTGAATGTTCTCTGATTTTGGAAAAGGATATATTTAAAGTGAAAATGATATCATGTTGATTTTGTTTTGAAAAGGCATTGATATTTGGTTTTAAGTATAAACTATTTTGAAAATGACCGCGGTGTTATAATAATGTTTGGTTGTTAACGAGACCAGGATCGAAAGTTGTCATACTCTTTGCCAACTCCGAAACCACTTTAACAACCATGTATGCGGTTGAGATTCCAGAATAAAGTAGGATGGTGGCGGCGTTCCTTTGAGGTATATACATGGACCCGACTCCGTGAGTTGGCATAAGGTGGCTAAAATAGAAGCGATCAACGGGCTAAGGAGGTAGCACCTCTTATAGGACACAAACCTTCGATACCATTCTATTACTTTGTGATTGATTGGGCCCCTTTTGATTTTGGGGGTGTGGCTTGAGGTGGGTGGTAGTAGCTGCTAGTTACCGTCGGTCCGGAAGCGTAATTGGAATATCTACCCTGGCATTGCATAGTTGCGCCGTGTCGCCTACTTTAGCGTGCTTTGTATGATTTTGGATTTCTCCCGTAGCCCATGGAGTATCTAGGGTAGTCTCCTGATCTAAAGATGCCCTGATACTGGATGAACTACTGAGGCTATTATTATGTTAAGGAAGAGATTGGGTAACTCCTTAATGCTATTTTAAAGTAAGTTTATTTTACTATAGACATTATTATAATAGCGAAATATTACTACATAGTAGATAGTTTAACGGATCCTTAGGAGATGTGAATCCTGAGCATCTCTTAAGTTACTGCACTCATGTTAGACACTGGATAGGAGGTGTCAAACCTCGTAAACATATCTGACATTGTTCCACTCATATTATTTACCATTGATTTAACTTACGTAAGATCTTTTAGTTCTGACTCGAGTGTTTTGTCTTTTCAATTCGCTCGGGTCAGTCTGAGCATTTCAGGATTCAAAGACCTTATTTCTGAACGACGAAGATGAAGATTGTATTATTACTATTATTTACTATATTATTCTGCTACATCACATTGTTCTGCATCATTGTCATTTATTATCCTTTGGTATGTGTAACTCTGATTCTGTGTTGTAAAATATAATCAAATGTTTTGTAAAACAGCTTCATAAATTGTTATTTGATTATTATATTTTATCATTCCGCTGCGATATTCGTTTTGCTTTCTTTCTTTCTTCCTTTTTCTTATTCACCCCAATAACAAGCCCTTTTGTATGGTTTATCGTCTATTTAAAACGTACAAAAAGGCGGTATGTTACACAAAATAAGTCCAAAGCCATGAATAATTAATTTTGTTCACTAGACAAAATTGGCATTAATAGAGTGTCTATTTATATGTCTGCATATGGGATTCGAAGAACACTGCATGTTCCGCATGAGGGCACTAATAAAATGAAATAAACAAAAATTTCCATGTTAATTAATCAGTTTTAATTATTTAAGATGAATCCAATCGAGTCCATTTTTGACATGTACTATAGATTTCAAGATATATTTCATGAATTAACTGCATTAGGGATAACTTTTCTGAAGAGGATCAAGTTAGTAAAATCCTAAATTCACTATTTATAGAGTAGGATCAAAGGACACTTGCAAATGAAGAGGCCAATGATATTAGTACTCGGAAAATTGAAAAGTTAAGAGGTAGTTTAATGTGCTGTAAAGCATAAATGCAGGGCAAGAGGGAAAGAAAATTAAAGAAAAAGAAATCCATCGCTTTCAATACAATAACTGACGATCGAGATTCAGACGATGACAATGATGAGGAAATCACCTTTATGACTAGAAATTTTAGAAAATTCTTAAAGTATAAAAAGATGAACAACTTTCGAAAACCAAAAAACAATGTAACGAGAACTATGATTAGATGCTTCAACGGTGATAAACTCAGTCATATTTAGAGAGACTGCCCGCATACAAATAAATCAAAGGTCTCACTGACTCATCCAAAAAAAGAAAAAGGGCTCATGCAACAACTTCGGATGATTTAAACACTTCCACTAGCGACAACGAAATCGATACTAAAGATGTGAATTTTCTCCACAAAAATAGTAGACTAATCAAAACTGATCAAACAGAAAGTAGCAAAATTGGCATGCTTTATAATTCAGATTTTTATTTTTTTGTTGTTTTGATCAATAGGGGTAAGATAATTAGAAATATACGTAGATATATAAGTAGGTAGGAATATTTTGTGTTTAGTTTAATTTTGAAAATCAAGTGCAATATTTGGACATAAACCCCACCTGTATGTTAACATATGCCCCAGAAATTTGAAATTTGAAATTTAATTTCAAAATCAAATTTTTGAACTTCCCTTCACTTTTCGCTTACTCTTATGCTCTAGAAAGATGCCTTTTTAAACGAAGAACATGTCATTTGATTCTCTACTCATTTATTCTTTCTCCATTCATTCATTTCACTTACATTATTTTCAAATTTCAAATATCTTTTCACGCTCTTATATCCTCAAAAACTCAAACATTACTTCCTTTAATTCTGTAACAACCCAAAAAATTTCAATATTTAAATTGGTTACTTTAATAAAAAAATTGTAATTAAATTTAGAAATAAATATATATATATATATATATATATAATTTATATTGAAGTAAATGTTAAGATGAGGTGTAGCAATTGTTATTAAAATCCCAATAATGAAAGAGTAGAAATTATGCACTTGGTTATAAAATGGAAGATAGGTAGGTAAAAGTAAGTATTGAATGAATTAATGAAATAATACAATGTTAATGGTAAGTAATAAACTTTTAAATGTAAGAAAAGTAAATAGGTAACAACTAATATATGTTATTTATTTATTTAGTGTGTTAAATGAAATTGGTAATCAAATTGCAATTTAAGGCAATAATGTTAATTTTATCTATTTGGTAATAATGGATTAATAACGGGAATGAAATGTAAGAATGTTAATGCAAGTTAATAAATAATTAATTAATTAATTCAATGCAATCCCAATTGATTGAAACAATTGCAGGGTTATAATTGATTCTAAATAGGAATATTTGGTAATAAATTTAATATAAGAAAAACAAATGCAAATATTGAATTAATCAATGAAGTAATGATAATAAATAGTAATTGAATAAAATCAACGTTCTGTATGTAATTGTTTGGAAATGATAACTTATATAAATATGATTAAGAGTTGGTGGCAATAATTATTATAAAGTAATCATTTATTTAGTCCATTTGATCAAAATTTGTAATCAATTGCAATGAATCTCAGTTCAATGTTATATTAGTATAAATTAAGGAAATAATTAGAAATAATTTTAATTCTATTTATAATATGACAATTGGTTGATTTAAAGAATGGGAATCAAGATTTCATTTGTTTAATTGAAATGTAAAATTCAATAATTGGATTAATTGCAATTAAATGAAATTAGAATATCTAAATGTTACGTTATTTGAAAGTAAGATGGAACGTGAGAATATTAATGTAATAGTTTTGAATCCAATGTTAAATCCATCTATTTGACAATAATGAATGGAATAATCATTAATTTATTTAATTAAATGGGATTTTTGGAAATTAAATTTATAATTTCTAAAGTTAAATGAATTAAGGCTAACACTGAAATTTATAAATTAATCAACTCAAAATTGACATTTAAATTTGGTTAAATTAGTGTAAATGATTAAGAAAGCTAAAATTGATGAAATTTGCTAATTATAGAGTTGAAATTGAAAAGTGGTTTAATTAAATTATTTTTAATTTATCTAATTAATGTAAAAATAGCCATTTTGGCCACTGACTCGGATTTCGATGAACCCAGTTTCATCGGATCCGTAACGGTGAATTATTGAAGGATTACAAGTTTCATAGCGATCGGGCTTGTCGTTTGATCGTACGGGCATAAAACGCCTAGAAATCAATTGAAATCAATTTGAAATAATTTGATTTAGCATAACTTCATCATACGATGAAATTTGGACCTGAAAAATGTTCCATTGCATTCAAAATATTTTAAAACATCTATTTTGATATATGGGTTGTTTCAATTTCGTTCCGGAGTCAGAACGGGCTTTTCGGGCCATTTATCGTTCAACGCGTTTATAAATCGGGTCCATCTATTCTATTTCAACTTTGCCTATATATACCCTGTTATAACCCTAGTTCATTTCTTATTCCTCAGTTCAGTGTGTTCTATTAGTTCCTCTTTCTAATGGTTGCAAACCCTAATTCCTAAATACAATTCCAAATCAAATCCAAAGCCAAAATTTCAAACTCCTAAAATACAATCAAATTTTATATCGATCTGAAGCTCTCGACGAGCGTAAGTCAAATCCATGATTCATTTTTCATTTTGAGTTTCTAAGTGCTTGGAATTCGAGGGGTTGTTCATGGCCGTTCATCACGCGTTGATGAACTTCATCCGACTGAGAAATTGAAGGCACGGTCGGGTAGAGAGGACCGAGGGGAGTGCAGCAGCGTTGTTCGTTGGTCGATTCAATGGTTGGATGCATCGCAATAATTCGACCTGGGGCTAGATGTGGCCGGCGGTGCTATAGGTTTTGGGGGCGTTCGATCACGTGGAGGAGGAGGCGAGACTGGGGAGCAGTGCGGTGCGGCGGCACGAGGACTGGGGTGGCGCGTGCGACTTCGGTGGTTCGATCGTGGTTGATGGCGGCTTCCTGTTCGTGTGCGTGAGTTGCGTGATTTGGTTTTCTGTGTTGTATCGTTCGCATGAAAGAGGAAAGGTGATGATGTGGCAGTGTGAGTTGTTTGTTTTTATTTTATTTTTTTTATTAATTTTGCTTTCAATCTTCTAACGCGAATAACGTCCACATATGAGGTCAGTTTCACGTGCGGTTTTTTCCGCTAGGTTCGTATTGGAATTCCGGGCATATTGCCGTGGGTTTAGATGAATTCTGAGACTGTTCATTTTTTGGGTTTAAATTGGATTCAAATTCAATTTAAATTCAAAGGGTGAGTGTTTTAACCCACTCACAACTTCTAAAATATCTTATGTGTGTTAAATTAATTTCTGATGTGATTAGAAATTTATTTATTGCTGTTTGGTATATTTTTGTCATCATTCCAGTTAAATTGAATTTATTGAATTAAATTGTTATTCAATTTATTGTTGCATATAAACTGCTAGATAAATTAATTTATTACTGAATATAAACTACCAGTAATTACCTGTTATTTATTATCTGTTCTATATTGATGTTATTGTTTGAATTGGATGATGATTGTGATAAATGGTTGGTGATTGATATTGGGTGAATGGATATTGTGTTTTATTTTGTTATAAACTGCAAGTTGTTATACATTTTATTTCATTAGGGATTGCGGTTTGAAATGATATATAACCGTAATTTTATTTTAAATTACGGTTTGAAATGATAAATATCTGTATCACTTGACCATAGGATAGAAAATTATATACAGGACATCGTCGGTCTATATAGAAATATTTTAAAATGATTCCTATGGGTTTGGATAGAAATATACGGTTTAATAAGTATTGATTTTTGATATGACATAAATATTATTTTATATATAGTTAAATTCTCGAATTTGAGCTATATATTAATTTGTTTAATAAAAACAAGTTTAATAATTAAGTTTGATTGCTTTCATATAATATGGTTAAGTATCTATTCAAATTTTATTGTATACAGAGTCTATAATGACTTAAATAAAAAAAATAAGGTTGGAGGATAAATATGAATGTTATTTGAATTAAAGTATTTAAGAATTGTTCTTGAATAAAATTGAGGTGAAATTTAAATAAAAATTGAGATTTAATGGGTATGATTTTTATAACTGGATTTTGGTTTAGAGTGATTTAAATAAATATCGAGTTGATTTAAATGAATATATCAAGTTAGTCAAATAGAAAGAATATATTTATTTATTTGAAGTTTAAAGGTTTTACTTAAATGATATTTGATTTATAAAGTAAACATTCCAAATCTAAATAATAGTAATTGAAATTGATAGAATTGGAATTATCAAAGAATTAGTTTTGAAATGGTGGAATATTTAAAGCTTTGAAATATATGGAAATTAAAATGGTTATTTAGGGGTTCGAATCTGTATTTGGAATTTGATTTGTGAAATTGAAGAAGTTATTTTATTATATAAAGTAATTTAATATTTAATCCATTTAACTGGTGTAGTTATGTTTCAAAGCTTACGTTTCAAAGTATTATAATTTGGAGTGTTATATTTCAAGTGGTTTTGGTTTCGAAGTATATAAATTTGAAAGTGCTATGATTTTGGAAAAAGAATATATTTGAAATAAAATGATATTACATTGATTTGGGTTTTAAAAAAATGATATCATATTGATTTGGGATTTTAAAACGGAAATGATATCGTATTTATATGGTTTTGAAATGGATATTATATTTTGGTTTTGAATGATTACTTTAAAATGACCGCGGTGGTATAATAACGTTTGTTTATTAAAGAGACCGGGATCAGAAGTTGTCATACTCTCTGCCAACTCCGAAAACCACTTTAACAACCGTGTACGTGGTGGAGATTCCAGAATGAAGTAGGATGGTGGCGGCGTTTCCTTTGCGGTAAATACGTGGACCTGACTCCCGTGAGTTGGCATAAGGTGGCTAGAACAGGAGCGATTGATGGACTAAGAAGGTAGCACCTTTTATCGGACACATCCCTTCGATATTATACACTGACTGTGGATTGATTCGGTGGCCACTTTTGGTTTTTCATTTGGGGCTGTGGCTCGAGGTGGGCGGTAGTAGCTGCTACGCGCTACCACAGGTCCGGAAGCGTAATTGGTATATCTACCCTAGGATTGCCTAGTTGTGCCGTGTCAGCTACCCTATCGTGCCTTGTACGAGTTTGATTTTCTCCCGTAGCCCATGTGGTATCCTCTGGTGGCTTCCCGATCAGGAGGGACCATGATATTGGATGGACTACTGGGACTATTACGTGGTAAGGGCTATATGGGTAACCCCTTAACGCTATTTAAAAGTAAGTTTATTTTACTATAGACATTATTATAATAGCGAAATATTACTACATAGTAAATAGTTTGAGGGATCCTTAGGAGATGTGAATCACGAGCATCTCTTAAGTTACTCCACTCACGTTAGACACTGGACAGGAGATGTAAAATTCCGTAAACTTCTCTGACGTGGTTCCACTCATATTTATTCCTGTTGATTTAACATACATAAGATCTTTTAGTTCTGACTCGAGTGTTTTGTCTTTCAATTTGCTCGGGTCAGCCTTAGCATTTCAGGATTTGGAAGGCCTTACTTTTGGAGGACGAAGACGAAGATTGTATTACTATTATTTATTATATTATTCCACTGCATCACATTGTTCCGCTGCATTGTTATTGATTATTCTCTGGTATGTGTAACACTGATATGTATTGTATAAGTATAATCAAATATTTTGTAAAACAGCTTCATGAACTGTTTATTTGATTATTATATTTTATCATTCCGCTGCAAGATTCTATTTTTTTTTGTCTTTCTCTACTTTTTCTTATTTACCCCATAACAATTCGCCCTTCTGTATGGTTTAAGTCTGACATGTGTGTCTGCCTATGCACTTGGATGGTGCAGCATGATAGGGGATTCTCGCTTCCTAGTTTGGTAGCGAACGGTTGACTCTTACTCCTACATGTCCCCACGGGGGTTGGTGGTGCAGTCGAGAGGCTGCCCGTAAAGGCAGAACAAAGGTACCAATGTATGCTACGGTGGGCGTTACCCCATTAGCACGGCTCGTTACATCTGGTATCGGAGATTTGGTTTAGCGATAAACCTTAGCTTTGTGGGGTCTAACTCTTATCAATAGGGTAGTAATACCCTATGATGAGTCGCTGAGTGTATATATATGAGAGAGCGTATTTGTTAGTGTTGTAAAAGTTTTTATATTGTGTTAATTTGTTCTGTTTTGTATTTATAAATTCTGGTTGGTGTATAGGACGCTATGACATCAATATGGATTTCTAAACACTTAATAGGATGGACGGACACAATATTTGTTTTTGAATATAGGTGAATGAAATAATTTTGCCTATTATATTTTCTATATATAAAATAAATTTTTATAAAGGCTATATTTGGTTGTAATATATTGGTTGCTAGGTAGTGAAATTTATAAATATTGACTGAAAACAAAATTTGAAGAAAATAAAATAAAATGTAAATTGGGAATTTAGAACTTAAGTCCTAGGGTTTTGAAAATTCTTTCAATAATTTTTGGGATATTATAATAATAATATTGTTAGAAGTATTTTCTAATATAAATATTTCAATATAATTTGAAAGAATTGTTTTAAAGAAACTTTGAAAAGAAATAAGTTATGTACTCCCTTCTCTGTCGTTGGAAAATAATTTCGGTGATGAGTGCACGCATCATCGACATTCATTTTCGAGTTTCGAAGTGGGAAGGACACTGTAGTAGTTTTACTGCAGATTTATTTCGATAAACAAATATAAATTTTAAATTATTTTAAATATAATTAGATATATATAAGTCGTAAGGATATACATTTATCTATTATTTTAAAATGATTTGAAATTTAATCCGGTATTTATTTCTTAAATTTAGGTTAATTAATAGTTTTAATTAGGGAAGTGAAATGGAAGTTAACTAATAATTGGAACCCCTAATTAAAATAAGAGATTAAATGCTAGGTTATAAATGAAATTTTCAGAAGTTGAAATTAGTAACCTATAAACAAATGATATGATTTTTGAACATCAAATTAAGGAAATGCGATAAAATTGTATAAATTTCAATTGCAATCTTAACAAGCATATATATAACTTACCCAATAATAGAAGTTACGATGTTTAATAAGAAATTGTAATAGAATATTATACAAGTAAAAAATTTGAAATAATGAAAGTATTCAATGAAATTCTTTAATAAATAAGAATTTGATGTTATAGGGGTTATGAACTTAAGTTATAATTGAAATGTAATATAATAAAATATGGTAGAAAGTAAGTATTATAAGTAAGCAATTGGAAACTTATGTAAATGAATATAAATGCTAAACCATTGAATAGAACATAAATCCTATTAATAAATGAAAGGAAGTTAGTAAGTAATGAAAAAAAATGAAGATAAGTATTAATTGAATAAAAAGGAAATCAAGCAACAAATGTATGAAATGAAATTAAAATGAGTGAACTTGATCTATTGTTTAAAATTGTTGTTTGTTTGACTTATAACTGTTTGGGCAAAGATACTTTGAATTTGTTTGGATGAATAAATAATCTATTAGTTTCATCTAAGACAGTTGAGTAAATGGTGCACTTGATAGTTTATTTTTCATTCTGTACAATTTAAAGTTTTAAACCCAAACAACTATTTGTTTTCTTGATATGAATAGATAATTGATTTGTGTTGATTTGTATGATGATTGTATATAGGTTGCAAGTGATTATTGTATGTATTGATTGTGTGTTGGTGGTTGAAAACAACCTTAAATATTTCATTTTATATAAATTATTAACTCTTTTTGGATTGTATAAGTGAAACAAAGGTTATAGAAGCAATTGCTACTGCTTTTGGTTTCATAATTAAGCGTTATTTGCCCGACGAATAGGTACGTTTTCGGATTACGGTTTATAATGTTATTATATTATTTTTCCGTGTGGGGATATATATTATTTTGAAAAATATATGTTATATATTTTTATATTTAATATTATATTTTCTCCCGAGCCTCCTCGCACAAAGGAGACTCTGCCAAAATTTTCCGTAAATTTTGGACATAGAAAATATTTTGAAAATGTTTTCCAAACCTTATTAATTTGAATATAAAAGATTTAATTGTTTATAAATCTATATATTTCATAAATTATCCTATTCTGTAAATTTATTGTTGTGAATATAATGTTTTGAATAATATATATTGATTTATAAGTTCCTTTTTCCCTTCATTTCCTTTTCGGGGACAAAAAGTTTTGAGTAGAGGAGAGTGTAACGACCCAAAAAATTCTATAATTAAATTTGGTTATTTTAATAAAAATTTAATTAAATCTAGAAAGAAATAAAAAAATTATAATTTATATTGAAGTAAATGTTAAGATGAAGTGTAGCAATTGTTATTAAAACTAATTATAGACAATTGGAGTAAAATCCCAATAATGAAAGAGTGGAAATTGTGCACTTGGTTATAAAATGGAAGATAGGTAGATAAAAGTAAGTATTGATTGTATTAATGAAATTATACAATGTTAATGGTAAGTAATAAACTTTTAAATGTAAGAAAAGTAAATAGGTGACAACTAATATATGTTATTTATTTATTTACTGTGTTAAATGAAATTGGTAATCAAATTGCAATTTAAGGTAATAATGTTAATTTTATCTATTTGGTAATAATGGACTAATAACGGGAATGAAATGTAAGAATGTTAATGCAAGTTAATAAATAATTAATTAATTCAATGCAATCCCAATTGATTGAAACAATCACAGGGTTATAATTGATTGTAAATAGGAATATTTGGTAATAAATTTAATATAAGAAAAACAAATGCAAATATTGAATTAATCAATGAAGTAATAATAATAAATAGTAATTGAATAAAATCAACATTCTGTATGTAATTGTTTGGAAATGAGAACTTATATAAATATGATTAAGAGTTGGTGGCAACAATTATTATAAAGTAATCATTTATTTACTCCATTTAATCGAAATTTGTAATCAACTGCAATGAATCTCAATTCAATGTTATATTAGTATAAATTAAGGAAATAATTGGAAATAATGTTAATTCTATTTATAATATGACAATTGGTTGATTTAAAGAATGGAAATCAAGATTTCATTTATTTAATTGAAATGTAAAATTCAATAATTGGATTAATTGCAATTAAATGAAATTAAAATATCTAAATATTACGTTATTTGAAATTAAGATGGAATGTGAGATATTAATGTAATAGTTTTGAATCCAATGTTAAATCCATCTATTTGACAATAATGAATGGAATAATCATTAATTTATTTAATTAAATGGGATTTTTGGAAATTAAATTTATAATTTCTGAAGTTAAAGGAATTAAGGCTAACACTGAAATTTATAAATTAATCAACTCTAAATTGACATTTAAATTTGGTTAAATTAGTGTAAATGATTAAGAAAGTTAAAGTTGGTGATATTTGCTAATTATAGAGTTGAAATTGAAAAGTGATTTAATTAAATTATTTTTAATTTATTTAATTAATGTAAAAATAGCCAATTTGGCCACTGACTCGGATTTCGACGAAACCAGTTTCGTCGGGTCCGTACCATGAATTATTGTAGGACTTCAAGTTTCATAGAGATCGGGCTTGTCGTTTGATCGTTCTGGCTTGAAACGCTTAGAAATCAATTAATTGAAATCGATTGAAATCAATTTAAAATAATTTGATTTTAGCATAACTTCGTCATACGATGGAATTTGGACCTAAAACATGTTCCATTGCATTTAAAATATTTTAAAACATCTATTTTGATATATGGGTTGACCCAATTTCGTTCTAGCGTCAGAACGAGCTTTTCGGGCCATTTATCGTTCAGCGCGTTTATAAATTGGGTCCATCTATTCTATTTCAACTTTGCCTATATATACCCTATTATAAACCCTAGTTCATTTCTTATTCCTCATTTCTGTACGTTCTATTAGCTCCTCTTTCCAATGGCTGCAAACCCTAATTCCCAAATACAATTCCAAATCAAATCCAAAGAAAAAATTTCAAACTCCTCAAGTACGATCATATTTTATATCAATCTGAAGCTCTCGACGAGCGCAAGTCAAATCCATGATTCCTTTATCGTTTTGAGTTTCTGAGTGCTCGGAATTCGAGGGATTGTTCACGGCCGTTCATCACGCGTTGATGAACTTCATCCGATCGAGAAATTGAAGACACAGTCGGGTAGAGAGGACCGGGGGAGTGCTGCTGCGTTGTTCGTTGGTCGATTCAATGGTTGGATGCGTCGCGATAATTCAACCTAGGGCTAGATGTGGCCAGCGGCGCAGTGGGTTTTAGGGGCGTTCGAACACGCGGAGGAGGAGGCGAGCATGGGGAGCAGTGCGGTGCGGCGGCAGGAGGAGTGGGGTGGCGCATGCGACTTCGGCAGTTCGATCGTGGTTGGTGGCAGCTTCCTGTTCGTGTGCGTAAGTTGCGTGATTTGAGTTTCTGTGTTGTATCATTCGCATGAAAGAGGTAAGGTGATGATGTGGCAGTGTGAGTTGTTTGTTTTTATTTTATTTTTTTATTAATTTTTCTTTCAATCTTCTAACGCGAATAACTTCCATATATGATGTATGTTTCACGCGCAGTTTTCTCCTCTAGGTTCGTATTGGAATTCTGGACTTTTAGTGCCGGTTTGGATGAATTCTGAGACTGTTCAATTTTTAGGTTTAAATTGGATTTAAATTCAATTTAAATTCAAAAGGTGAGTGTTTTAACCCACTCACAACTTCGAAAATATCTTATGTGTGTTAAATTAATAACTGATATGATCAGAAATTTATTTATTGCTGTTTGGTATATTTTTATCATCATTCTAGTTAAATTGAATTTTTTGAATTAAATTGTTATTCAATTCATTATTGCATATAAACTGCTAGTTAAATTAATTTATTACTGAATATAAACTGCCAGTAATTACCTGTTATTTATTATTTGTTCTATATTGATGTTATTGTTTGAATTGGATGATGATTGTGATAAATGGTTGATGATTGATATTGGGTGAATGGATGTTGTATTTTATATTGTTATAAACTGTAGGTTGTTATGCATTTTATTTCATTTGGGATTATGATTTGAAATGATATATAACCGTAATTTTATTTTAAATTACGGATTGAAATGATAAATATCTGTATCACTTGACCATAGGATAGAAAATTATATACAGACACCGTCGGTCTATACATAAATATTTCAAAATGATTTCTATGGGTTTGGATAGAAATATACGGTTTAATAAGTATTAATTTTTGATATTACATAAATATTATTTTATATATAGTTAAATTCTTGAATTTGAGCTATGTATTAATTTGTTTAATAAAAACAAGTTTAATAATTAAGTTTGATTGCTTTTATATAATATGGTTAAGCATCTGTTTAAATTTTATTGTATACGGAGTCTATAATGACTTAAATAAAAAAATAAGGTTGGTGGATAAATATGAATATGATTTGAATTAAAGAATTTAAGAATTGTTCTCGAATAAAATTGATGTGAAATTTGAATAAAAATTGAGATTTAAAGGGTATGATTTTTATAACTAGATTTTGGTTTAGAGTGATTTAAATAAATATCGAGTTGATTTAAATGAATATATCAAATTAGTCAAACTAAAAGAATATCCATTTATTTGAAATTTAAAGGTTTTACCTAAATGATATTTGATTTATTAAGCAAACATTCCAAATCTAAATAATAGTAATTGAAATTGATAGAATTTGAATTATCAAAGAATTAAGGGTTCGAATTGATGGAATATTTAAAGCTTTGAAATATATGGAAATTAAAATGGTTATTTAGGGGTTCGAATCTGTATTTGGAATTTGATTTGTGAAATTGAAGAAGTTATTTTATTATATAAAGTAATTTAATATTTAAGCCATTTAAGTGGTGTAGTTATGTTTCAAAGTTTGAGTTTCAAAGTATTATAATTTGGAAGTGTTATATTTCAAGTGGTTTTGGTTTCGAAGTATATAAATTTGAAAGTGCTATGATTTTGAAAAAAGAATATATTTGAAATAAAATGATATTATATTGATTTGGGTTTTATAAAAATGATATCATATTGATTTGGGTTTCTAAAACGGAAATGTTATCGTATTCATATAGTTTTGAAATGGATATTATATTCTGCTTTTGAAGTATGATTATTTTAGAATGATCGCGGCGTTATAATAACGTTTGGTTTTTAAAGAGACCAGGATCGGAAGTTGTCATACTCTCTGCCAACTCCGAAAATCACTTTAACAACCGTGTACGCGGTGGAGATTCCAGATGAAGTAGGATGGTGGCGGCGTTTCCTTTGAGGTAAATATGTAGACCCCACTCCCGTGAGTTGGCATAAGGTGGCTAAAACAGGAGCGATTGACGAGCTAAGAAGGTAGCACCTTTTATCGGACACATCCCTTCGATATTATACTCTGACTTTGGATTGATTCGGTGGCCACTTTTGATTTTTGATTTGGGGGTGTGGCTCGATGTGGGCGGTAGTAGCTCCTACGCGCTACCACCGGTCCGGAAGCGTAATTGGTATATCTACCCTGGCATTGCCTAGTTGTGCCGTGTCACCTACCCTATCATGCCTTGTACGAGTTTGGTTTTCTTCCGTAGCCCGTGTAGTATCCTCTGGTGGCTTCCCGATCAGGAGGGACCATGATATTGGATGGACTACTGGGACTATTACGTGGTAAGGGCTATATGGGTAACCCCTTAACGCTATTTAAAAGTAAGTTTATTTTACTATAGACATTATTATAATAGCGAAATATTACTACATAGTAAATTGTTTAACGAATCCTTAGGAGATGTGAATCCCGAGCATCTCTTAAGTTACTGCACTCACGTTAGGCACTGGATAGGAGATGTCAAATTTCGTAAACATCTCTGACGTGGTTCCACTCATATTTATTCCTGCTGATTTAACTTACATAAGATTTTTTAGTTCTGACTCGAGTGTTTTGTCTTTTCAATTCGCTCGGGTCAGCCTGAGCATTTCAGAATTTGGAAGGCCTTACTTTTGAAGGACGAAGACGAAGATTGTATTACTATTATTTATTATATTATTCCACTGCATCTCATTGTTTCGCTGCATTGTTATTGATTATTCTCTGTTATGTGTAACTCTGATATGTATTGTATAAGTATAATCAAATATTTTGTAAAACATCTTCATGAACTGTTTATTTGATTATTATATTTTTTCGTTCCGCTGCAAGATTTTATTTTTTTCTTTTCTATGCCTTTTCTTATTTACCCCATAACAATCCGCCCTACTGTATGGTTTAAGTCTGCCGTGTGTGGTTTATCATCGATTTAAAGCGTACAAAAAGGTGAGACGTTACAAATTCAAAC
Source organism: Allium cepa (assembly GCA_030765085.1). NCBI lineage: Eukaryota > Viridiplantae > Streptophyta > Magnoliopsida > Asparagales > Amaryllidaceae > Allium > Allium cepa. The sequence goes on from CM060931.1 coordinate 224,010,145, forward strand.
CCAGAAACCATTAGGCTTCTAAGAAAACAAAAGGCTTCCTCTTCAGTGAGAAAGATGCATATATGTCCTATATGGAATATACGACTTCCGAAAAAGTTTCTCTTGGAAGATTTGCTAAATTTGATGTTTTTTTTATTATGGTTTATATGAACTTTGTTTTGAAAAAAATATTATTATTTTGATCGAATCTTCCAAAATGATTTTGTTTGGTACCCTAATTTGGTAAAAATGTTTAATGCAAATTTAAACGGTAATTTTTATCAAGGAGAAGAAGATCATGTTTGGAGTAGCACCACTGACACTCAAATAGTTTTAAATTATGAACTTATGGGTCATATTCTTAGTTGCAGATTTAGTGGAATTAACCTCTCCCCATTTCAAATTGATATTCAAAATCATGAATTTCTTTATGACATTTTCGAAAATGACGAAGACTTTGGATTTACACATAAAAATCTTTATCCAAAAGAAAAACTTTTGAGTCTCGTTCTTTAACAAAGCATAACTCCAAGGATAGGTAACTATAATAACCCTACTCAAATTGTTTTCAAAGATCTTTTCGCTATTTATAGTTGCTATGACATAAATCGGGCATAAGTCATTTTAGATTACTTTTCCATGGTGCATATCTTACTAGAATTCTCTTATATTTTTTGTGGATCTAAGAGGAGAAAAATTCATTGCTACAAAAGTTTTCAGGAAAGCAAATTTCTCCTTTATGCACATTTCACCTATCTTTGAACCTTATAGATCTCTTCCCGAGAGGAAGCTAAGGTTGGCATGGGAAGAAGAATAAGAAACTCAACAAGAAGATGAGGAAGAAGGAGATGAAATGGAAGTGGAAGAAGAAGAGGAGGAAGAGGAAGTGGAAGATTCCTCTTTGGAATGTTTCGAAAAACCATCCAACCCTACTAACAAAGAGACGCGAAGGAACCAATAAATGCTTCTTAAAAAACCAAAAGAAGCTTAAATGTTCCTTTAGTAAAAAGCTCGGTTCTATTTCCAACAGAATGGATATTATTTTTAGAAAGGTCGATCGCTTGGTACTCTTCATCATCTACATCCTTTGAAATCTGCTTAAGTTGCTTACTTATGTTATCTAGTTTTGTATTGTGTGTTTTAAGTTAAAATCCATGTTGTTTCTTTGTATTTTTCCATTATTTATCATTGAAATCGATGTATCCTTCGAATTGTAGTAATGAAAACTATTTATTATTATTCTATATGTTTATCATGTCTTTGGAGGTTATAGACATAAAATGGTAGAAGAAAGAAACGAGAGTTATATCAAAAGCATCAAGTTAATTGAAATTTTGTATATAGTCTACTTATGATATGTTGACATATAACAGCCAAAACTAAAAGTTTTTAACTTTTAAAATAAAAATAACTACAACCATCCATTCATTTTAAACGACTTTCTACACTTATATAAGCTTATTTCTTTTAGAAAACTCACTTATTCTTTATTATATACTCTATTTTCATTCTCAAACATATTTTTTACAAATATGTCATCTTCACTTCAAAACCTACATGTAAATCTTGAACAAGCTCTCCAATAATTCAAATATATTTTCTTTTTTATCCTATGAAATCAAAAACATTTAGAATTAAGTCAAATTTAAATGATAAAGAACAAGAAAAGCATTTTTATGTGATTCGGTAGACGATTTCTTCGTTAACCAAAAACGAACCAGCCAATACCCGAAGTATACTATTAACAAAGATAGTAAGGTTTAGGATTCCATTAAAGAAATTCCGATCTCTTAGTCTGATGGTTGGATTGAAGTTCCAAAAAACTTCTAATTATTAGGTTTGGAATTATTATGTATATATAAATGCTACTAGGATTTGATTTGAATGACTTGGTTTGTATTTGATTGACTTGGATTGTTTGAATTAGTGTGTATTTAGATTGAATTTGTGTAGATTACTTGTATGAATTATTAAGTTTGACTAATTTGAATGTATTGAAATCCTTTATTTTTAAATTGTATTAATAAAATTTACTTTACCATGTATTATCATGTTTTATATAGTTAATATCATTTATCATCATATAAGTCCTTTTTAAGTTAGATAATTGATTTTGAATGATATATCATTTTATACTTTAGTTAGGGGGAGTCTTTACTTATGTATTTCTTCTATTTTTTTTTGATGACAAAGGTGGAGAAAAGTAAAGAATATACATATGCGTATATTAAGGGGGAGTTATATCATATTTTATAACAGTGGTTATCACCATCGGAAAAAGGGAGATTGTTAATACCTTAATTTTTTATTTTGATAATAACAACCATAGTAATGATAATACATTCATATAAAATATGGTTACTAATGCTTTTGTATAGATATATAGTGTATAGTGTAGGATATCATACGAGTATTAAATTGAAGACTGTACTATATAGAGACTTAAGAAATGGACATGAAGACTCGTGCGTACAAAGATCGAGATATGAGGATTTCATGGCTGTGGTATAGTATATGGAGTTATGGATTATTGTTAAAGTCTATAGTAGCAATCGTTGATTACTATCTCTCTTTCTTTTATTCTTTCGACCAAAATATATTTTTAATATATTCAAAAATATTTTCTAAAAGTTTTTTAAAGTTTAAATGCTTAAAAACTATGTTTAAACTATTTCTTAAAGTATCAAAATATTTTTCAAGCATAACATTTTCAAAACATTTTAAAACAAAAGAGATTTCAAAATTCAAAAGGATATGTCGACATATCCAAACGATGAATGTTGATATACATCCCGATATTTTGAAATTCAAATTTAAAAATGAAGTGTCTATTTGTCGTAACTCTTTGTGAATGGATTGTTCTCTATATATAGGGGGTTTTCAAATGATTTTATAACAACTAATTACTTATTATTTTCTCTCCTCTTACTTTGCCAAAATTCAATTCAAAATATAGTCAAATTTTCTCAAATTCCGACCAGAATCAATTCAATCTTCATTATATTAATTCTCTACTATTTACTCTCTGATTTTACTCATCTCTCTTGCAATCAAAGATCAAAGTACTGTCCAAGATGCTATAGGATCTGCTATATCCAAATATTAAATATTGCCTTTGGAAAAATCATCAAACTCTAGTTATAGTTGATTAGGTTTGATTGTGTCCCGATTCAAATCAATTCGGCCTGCTTGGTATCCTAGAAATCCAAGTGGGTGTCCTTGTGTCCCATCTGAATCAAGTTAGTATACCCAAAGCATAGAAAATCGAGAAGGTATGTCTCGCAGCCTTAAAATCGAGATTGTATTGGGTTTGCCTTCTGCCTACTGAAAGTTTGGCATTGGAAAAGAAATCTATAGAAGCAATTGTATGAGACTGGATATAGGGTAACTTCGAACTATTATAAAATCCCTACTGTGATCTCTCTGATTCTCTACCTTCTACTTTACTGCATTTATATTTACCTATGCTTGTATCTATGATTTTGATTCTACATTGTGTAAAAATAATCGTGAAAGAATTTTAAAAAGATTTGCATAAATCATAAAACTCTATTCCTCCTCTAGTGTTTAATCAGCATTAAGATCCATAATTTAGCAACCTTCAAGGATAAATTGGCACTGAGTTATAGGGATAACTCGGTACTGAGCTATCACCTTAATTTGTGGGTCCCTTAACTTTTACAGGCAACTCTAGGCAGATACCAGGACCTCTCTAGTCGTGGTGTTCAGATCCAAGATGACTACTACCCCTATAAATATAAATCTTATAGCAACCAAAACAAGATCTTTTGCTTGCCGTCACTACGTAGAAGCTCTGTCGCTTCTTCATCTTCTACCATTACACCATAGTCACCAAGGCAGCTACTCTAGGAAATTCTAAGAATTAAAACCTGTCTAACCTCTATTCTTGTGATCTATTCTCTCTCAAACCACTTTTAATCTCAAGCAAAAAACATCAAATCTATAAGCAACAAAGCTATAAAGTGGATGCGACCATAGATTGTCGAACTGCTATAAAATCTTGTGTCTCACTTTCTTATTTTTGTTACTTTTCTTTTATTTCAACTATTATCTGCTAGATCGTCTCACAGGTTCCCTACAATCTATTCTTGAGTGTTGATCCATTTTTGGCATCAACATTTTGGTGCTTTCATTGAGAATTGAACTTAATCTTAGATTTAGCTATTCGCTTTAGATTGGATAGATATAAAAGTTTGATCCAAAAAGTTTACTTAAAGAAATCAGAGATTTGCTACTCTAATGGCTCCTAAGAGAAAATCTGCATCTGGAAGATCAATATGAGCCACAATTGGTAGTGATGAAGCAAACACCTTGCAAACTGAAATTAACTATGGAAACCGTGCTTCAGGCTCTTCTTCTTGCCAAGAAATTGTTATAATAGGAGAGTTTGTTATGATAACCAATGATCTTAACCAAAGTTCATGGATAGTCTAAAATCTCTCATGGCCAAAATGGACGCTTTGCTAACTGTGTAGCCACAGACCACAAGTAAGGCAAGAAGGGAAACTTCTCGTATAATGGAACAAGAGAATTCCTTTGTTTTTAGCCAAAATCGAAGGGATGGATAGCAAAAGAAAGGGGAGTAATAATCAACGTTTTTGGAAATGATGCAAAAGGATGTAGGCATGCTCCCGCCATAGAAACACAACCTAGCACTAGTCCAAAACTTGGAGTGAATATTCACCAGCAAGGTGATGTGACATTTTTTGACTCTGACGACAAGATGCAACTTGATGGGAATGATTTTGAACTGGTAGATGGAGGAAATTGCTAGAGCTCAAACAAATACAGGTGAACCAATCTCATGGCAACATAATTCAACAGGAGTGGTTCTCCTGATGACTGGAGTACCAAGATGCTAGTCGGAAAAACGAGACCATTTGTAAAGTCAAACACTCAATGCAGCCCCTGGTGGTTGCACTATGAAATACTATGCTAACAAAGGACACATAGCCGAAATGGTTAAGCAATTGGTTGTGCAAAGCAAGGGCAGGAGGAATGAAGATTGGGCTTCTACTTCGAGTGGAACTCCATTCATCGAAAATATCTTAAGAGAAGAATATCCCTACAAATTCACCATGCCGACTATGCAATTGTATAATGGAACAACATACCCCAAATAGCATATGTTTAAGTACGGATTGCTTGTGGCCAGAGGTAAAGTTACAGATGCAGTCTGCTATAGATGTTTCCCTATATTTCTTAAAGGAGTTACTTCGATGTGGTTCACAAGGCTTCTGCCTAGATCCATATTAAAGTTCGACGAGTTAGCCAGGAAATTTCTGGTAGTTTAGACCCCACACTGCATGACCAAAGGACGTGATGTCTTTATCTAGCTTTTTCCGAGGGCCCAACGAGTCATTGAAAGCTTTCTTGAACTGTTTAACATCACGGTTACTGCAGTGAGAAATCCAAATAAAGACATGATATTTATAGCTTTGGTCGAAGCTATTCCTCAAGACAAATTTTGGTAGATGGATTAAAATGAAACAACCCACCACCATTTAAGAATTTCACTGAAAAGAAAACCAGTTTCTAAGGCTGGACGAAACAAGTATAGTTGAAAGAAAATCACCGATGCAACAGGGAAAGTCGACTCAAACTGCTGATCAATAGGGAAAATTGATCCTTGCCTTCTAAGAAATGGTATTACTCCGGAAATGTCGAAAAAGCCCACAATCTCTAAAGCCTCGGTGTTGCTCCAACGATGTCGGGAAACTTAAAATTTCCTAAAGCCTCGGTGTTGCAAGGGCGACATTGGAAACTCATTATTTCATAAAACCTTGGTGTTGCTGGATAGACATCGGGAAACTTACTATTCCCTAAAACCTTGGTGTAACAACCCGATATTTTCAGCCCTTCACATCCGCACAAGTCAGACTTGAATTGCTCAAAATACTGCATTGTAATAAAATTTGGAGCAAATAAAACCAATCACAGAATCACAGACACAGAAATCTCAGAATAACTCGCAGCTAAAATAAAAATAGCATAGTAGTTCATGAAGCTACTATAACAAATCTCAAAACAAAATACATAATATCAGTCTGAAAACAAACATAATAGAAATTCCAAATACATATAACTTCACTAATACAAGTGCTGAAATAGATGAACAGAAATAGATGAATAATTAGATAAGCAAAATCTCCAACGATTCCTAACTCCAGAAAGTGAAATCCAAAGCTGTGAATACTCAGGCTGACCCGAGCGTAAAGTAAAACACAAAACACTCGAGTCAGGACATCTATACATATACAATGTAAACCAACTCAAGTGAACTGTAGTAGTAATGCACAATAACGTAAAGGATGCGTGGGATCGTCCATCCTTTAAGGATCCTTAAGCCATAAATTAAATACATCCAAAATCACAAGGCATACAAAGAAGTGTACCCATGGTTAACATTCCAAAAAGGTTTATAATTTTGAATTAAAATCATTCATTAAGCCATTAAAAAGTGGAGTCATATACCTTCAAATCAAATATTAAATTCGCAAAGTTAAGGCCTTTCAGAGTTCATTTATTCACTTAAGTACATTAAAACAGTGAAATTTCAACTTTCACAGCACTTAGAAAATGCTATGGTAAGTTACATTTGAAAACAATTCAATTCAACAAAGAAAGCATTTAAAATTGCTGTAATAGTTCAGTTATATTTAAAAATCTCATTTCAGCCAACTGCAGCACTTACAAAGTGCTACTGTAGCTCTTTTATTAATTTAAGGTTTTAATTTTTATTCTACAACTATAGCACTTACCAAGTAATATAGTAGCTCTTAGTTAATTTTAACCTTTTAGTTCACTTGCATCAACCACAGCACGTACAAAGTGATGTCGTATCCTTTACAATAGATTTTAAGTTAACTTCAGAAACAATAGCATTTTTGAAGTGTTGTAAATTAAATTTCAGATTTTTAGTACAATTTCAGCAATAATAAAATTCCAATATAAACCATTTTAACTTAAAAAATTTCATATTTTTCCACTTTAAAATGGTCATTTAAAATACCTTTTAGTTTATGATTTTTATAAAGTAAAATTTATAGTAAAATTAAATTTTTAAATAATTCAATTACTAAATTCAAGCATACAAATTTTCTATTCATTGCATTTTAAAAAAAAATTAACTTAATAATTGAGTTTTAATTACCATTTCAAAATATAAACTTAATTTCCATTTTTTTCTTAAATTAACTTTTAATTTAAACCAAATTCACGGTTCCAAGACAAGTTATATTTCAAATTACATTTTTTAAGTATTCAGTTATTTAACTATTTTAATTCATAGAAAAATCAATAACACTTTATTATGTCATTTTAAATTCAAATTTACATCAAATTATCATATTTATTTACTTAACTTAAAATCCATTTTAAACAAAATTACAAATTTCAAAATTTAGTTATATTTCAAATTTCCACTTAACCTTTCATTTGCTTCACATTTTAACTTGTAGAAAAATCATTAACACTTTATAAAAATCATTTTAATTCAATTTAAATTAAAATATCATAAATTTACAATTTTAAAATACTTTAAAAAATTCTAGAAAAAAATATATATAAAACAACCACGGGTCTATATAATATTTTCTAACCTAAGTCAAGTGATTCGGATAATATATCATTTCAATCCGTAATTTACAAAGGAAAATACGGGTTCTATCATTTCAAACCCGCAATCCCAAGTTGAAATAAAATAAATAAAAATCGCTCGAGCCTATCATTTCAGCCCATAACGATTTTTCCCTATTCTAAAGTCCGTTCGAGTATGTATCATTTCAACCCATAGCGATTCTATTCTACAGAGAATTTGCAGTGTGAGAAACAGATATAAACAAATAGTATAGAAACATATAGCGGTAAAAGATGATATGACAGGTTTATAAACAGGGTTAACATCATATAATTCATATCACGGGCAGGTATAACATGATATAATAATTTCTACACAATCACATGTTGTCAATTCACAATTTATATAAGTATAAATGTCGTGAGTGAATACTCACCTTTTCGCTGGAGGTAGCAAATCAAACTACGCGAAATAGATCCAAGAAAGCATGATACGGCATGACACCGCACGACAATTTATTCAAGTGGGAAGAGAGAGCCAAGATATGATCTTGTAACAACAACCAAAACAAGACAATGTAACATAAACATTCAACCCAAAAAACAATATAGAAACAAAGTGAAAAATAAAAGCAACAAAGACAAAATGACTTGACCTTGCCTTATCACTCAAATGCATGGCCTAGGTGGAACATACGTTCAGCGATGATGCTAGGCTCGGATATGGCATCACAAATGCACGTCTATGAAGTGGTGAAGATGGTAGAAGAGTTACAACATAGGATAAACAAAGGGACAAGGAAAACGCAAGAGTTTGTTCAACTTTTTGACTTGGCCTATGGGTCCACTGGCTCGATCAAAGCATGGTACAGGTCTGGACATGTCAGGTGGTGGCTGGAGATGCGGCCAGAGGTGGAGTAGGTGCAGGTGGTGGCGGCTAAGGGGGTGGCCAAAGTGGTAAATGAAGGGTATAGTGCAAACATTGGCTTGGCAGGCAATTTAGAGGAGTTTGGTGCAAAGTTTGTGGTGCTATCATCAACAAATGGTCATGGCCTAGTTATAGTCAGAGGAGGAGCTGATGGTGCTGCTGTAGATGGTGGACGTGATGGTGATGTGGCGATGAAGAGGTAGTGGCCGAGCAAACTCGAAGAAGGGGCAAGGCAAAACAAGGAAAAGAAAAGAGAAAAGGTGAGAAAGTGAAGCCATGAATTATCATTTTCTTTTGGCCGTGAATTTTTTTTGTTTTTGAAGATGAGAAGGAATATTTCACATGGATCTGAAGATGAAAGTCACGGTAATGCATAAGAATGAACGGCTACTCAAAGTGAAAAGGCAATTGGAAATGAAAAGGCAAAAGGTAAATGGAAAATCATATGCATATGAGAGGGTTTTGTCTCTTTGTATTTCTTTTTCTTTTATTCAAATTAAACAAATAAAATTTCAGTAAATAAAAATAAAAGGATGAACAAAATAAAATGAAAAAGAAAATAAATAAATAATTTAAGGAAGAGTTGAAAATAAATAAAGAAAATAGCTAAATTATTGAAACTAGACTTTAAAAATTGAAAAACAAAATACAATCAACATTTGAAAATTATAACTACGCTAATAAAATGTTTTTAAAATAAAATATATACATAAAATGTCATGTTACGTAAATATACACAAATTAGAACAAGATTTGGCAAATAAAAATATTATTTATATAAATTAAAATAGACAATTTTGTTAAATAAAACAATTTACACACAATATTGTAAAAAGCATAACTTTCACAATATAAATCAGATTTCAACGGAACTAAAAGTAGTATTCTTGAAATTTAATTTATTTTCATACTAAAAGATAAAATTCAAAAATTTAAATTTTAAATTTAAAAATCAAACTTTGACCATTTTAACCAAAATCCATTGTTTTAGAAAATTTTCTATTCATTCATGCTTGAAATTGTAATTCACATACCAATCAAAATCTATGTTTAAAATAAAAAAAATTATTCATTTTAATAAATAAAATAAAGTTTTTAAATCAGGAATTTCAATTAAGATAAAATATACAACTAAAATAATCACAAATACAGGGTTATTACACTCTCCCCCACTCAAATCTTTTCGTCCTCCAAAATAACGAACAAGGAAAATAAGGAAAAGCAAGATAGAAAAAGGAAATAGTATCTGAAAAAACAATTTTGGATTTGAAGCACGAATGCTCTCCTCCGTCTCCTAGGTACAATCTCGATCATCAGTACTCTATTGTACTTTGACCAGACTAACACATTTCCTTCTTAGCTACTTCGTATCTCTGTCGACAATACGAAGTGGCTTACTCTCGACAGTCAGATTAGGTTCAATATCCAAACTATCAAGAGCAGAAGGCTAAACAAAAAGAGATGGGTCATGAAGATACCAGCGAAGATGTGAGACGTGGAAAACATCATGCACTCTAGAAAGCTTCTCAGGCAAATCCAAACGTTAAGCCAAAGAACAAACTCTTTCCACAATGCAAAAAGGACCCTCGAAGAGGAAGAAGGTAGGAGAATAGGAATAGCTAGAAGGGAAAATAGGTTGAAAGACAAGGATGAACCATTATTTTAAAACCATTATATATTTATAACATTTTAAACATTTTATAATATGATGAATAGTCATTTGATTCAAATTTGTTAGTTCGAAGCAAAAAATATTTAAAACATTTTAAATTATTTAGAAAAGTAAAATAAATGATCAAAATATCCTTTATATAATACTTTATCAAAATACTTTTATAACTCGATGTCTTAACAAGTTTACTCTCGTTCCTTCGGACTCTGGCCTTGCATTGATCAGGCGCAAAGCTAGAATTCTCCAGGTACTTAGTAGACGTGTTTCAACACCTAGTGAAAATACTGGAAAACTTTTAAAAACAGATATGGAAAGTACAATCCAAACAAATCAACCAAACCAAAACATTGTCAAACCATGGATCGCAGATACACAATGGTTACGCCTGGATCCCCCAGGAAACATCTGTATCCATAAGCTATCTCAACCCTGTGAATTACGCCATGATGGCTAGTAGACCGCAGATACACAATGGTTACGCCTGGATCCCCTAGGAAAACATCTGTACCCTTAAGCTATCTCAGCCAGCGGATTTTGCACTAAAAATGACCTACATAGATAGTAGATACACAATGGTTACGCCTGGATCCCCAAGGAAACATCTGTTCCTTCAAGCCATCTCGGCCAAGAGAATTACGCTATGCGGTCGTGCTCATAAGACCATGGATATAGCCATGGAATTCGATGGACACTTGAGTATCATATCCGAAAAACCCAAATCAGAGAGAATAATATCGATAGAATGAATCCACAATGTGGCCACAAAGTGGATATCAAGCAGAAGGCACTTTCCATATCTTTACTTCGAAAATATGTATCATATAGTACCTTTCCAAATCTCTTTCAAATATCATACTTATATAAAGTCCATTATTCATAAGATTCCATTTTCGAATCGAATACTTTCCAAAATCAATATCACACTTACATAGATTTCCATTATATAAGATTTCTCTTTCCAAATTGAGTACCTTTTCAAATCAACAGTTTTCAAATCAACTTCATACATATACAAATCAATTTTATATAAGTTCGATAACTCCCAAATCAAGTATTTAATAAAACAAGGTTCTCAATTTCAATTCCTTTCAATAACATTTTAGCTTCAAAATCATATATGATTTCGCCAAATCATTTCTTCCAACGTCAGTTTCAAAGTTTCTCAAAACAGTAGGTTTAGAAAATAATTCAAATTTCCAAATCAACAAAATTTAGGTCAAACAAATTCATTTCCAAAACCATCATATAAATACTGGGTTTTACTATCCAATCTATTTTCAAAACCAAATATATTTCTCAAAATCAATTATACCCAAAATGATTTCCAAGTTTATAACTATGCCATTAAAACCTTTAAACTATTTATTTCCATATATGGAAGATCCAATTTACCTTTTGAAAATTACTTAGCTTTAAAATTTTAAACCTTGATTCGAAAGTGTTCGAACATTCAAAATAGTCGGCGAAATCATATTTAAAATCCAAAAGTTGGAAAGCACCAACAAATCAGTAAATCAATTCCAATAGATAAGAATATACCAAAACAAATCCGAAACTCGAGGACTGAACACCGAATCATTTCAAATATATATATATATATATATATATATATACACACACACACACATATACATATATCTTTTGAAAATCAAATCATCCTTCGAAATTTTGAAATCAAAATTTGGTTTCATGAAATCACTCGCATAGCAAAGCTATTAAAGTGGCCTCTCCCCCACTCTGAAACTCCAAAATCAATGTCGATGATGCGTGCACTCATCATCGAAATTATTTTCCAGCGACACGAGTGAGTTCTGTACTTCTATTTTCTTGAAACTTCTTTGAAATCTCTTCGAAATCATTGGAATTCATTCGAATACATTTGAAACATTTCTTATTCGAAAAATATCTTTAAATCATGTTATTATTATATATTTTCCAAAATCTTCAAACCGATTTTCAAAACACCGGAGTTCGATTCCTCGAAATTCAAATATAAAACCCTTCAGTTATAAATCATTTTTATATAAATCAATTTCTTATAAATTTTCAAAATTTCAAATCCTTTCAAGCTTCAAATTTTCATTTTTAAAAGGTATTAAATCCTTATCAAAAACATTTCACTATTATATATAAAATGTGGTCATCCTTATCAAAATAATAATTTCGATGTATGCACAATTTCAAAATACAATCAAACACAAATTTCCAAGGGATGATTCAGGGATGGATTTCAAACAAATAGGGATTCAAATTTTAAGGAACTTTAATCAAATAGAATTTTGGCTCGAAGATAAGCTCGATCGAAGATGAGATAACTTAATTACCAAATAGAAGATGGATATGCCTATATAAATCGCGGGCGACCTTAATCGGTTAACCATGAATTCAGGAATATAATCAATGCGGAAATCTAAGGCAAATCGACATTCGATCACCAGAGATAGAATCCAGGTAGAGTAGGAGATAGATAGCCTCGAAATCCAAGATACAGAAATCTCCGATGAATCGATGCCAATTGTAAAGGAGTTTCACCCCTTTACAAATCATTCAAGGATTTGCGGAATCACCGATCTTTATAGAGGTCATTAAAAGTGGAGTTATGGAATGCTCCAAAATGAAAGGAATACAAATAGGGGAGACAGGAATGGATTTTAGAAACAAGTGGGAGCGTCCTAAAGTTCAAGGAATCCTAATCGATAAGAATCCTAACCAAAGAGAATTCTAACAAGGTGGATACAGAAGCGATGAAGTTTAGAAGATCTTGATTTCAAAATAAGAAAAATTTATACCAATACATTCTTTGAAAATCCTTTAAAATCATTTGAAATCATTTTATACTTCGAAAATACGTTCTCTCACAAAGAAATGATTCTGAGATTGATTTCACTCATTCTAGGGTATTTCTACCCTATCACTAAAGAGTTTTTGCTCCGCAGGCTATGGTTTGCCTAAAACCAAAGTTATGATACCAAATGTAACAACCCGATATTTTCAGCCATTCGCATCCGCACATGTCGGACTTGAATTGCTCAAAATACCCCATTGTAATAAAATTTAGAGCAAATAAAACCAATCACAGAATCACAAACACAAAAATCTCAGAATACCTCGCAGCGGAAATAAAAATTTCATAGTAGTTCATAAAGCTACTATAACAAAGTCTCAAAACAAAATACATAATATCAATCTGAAAAAAAAGACAATAGAAATTCCAAATACATATAAGTTCACTAATACAAGAGCTGAAATAGATGAATAACTAGATAAGAAGAATCTTCAACGATTCCTAGCTCCAGAAAGAGAAATCCAAAGCTGTGAATACACAGGCTGACCCGAGCGTAAAGTAAAACACAAAACACTCGAGTCAGGACATATATACTTATACAATGTAAACCAACTCAAGTGAACTGTAGTAGTACTGACCCGAGCGTAAAGTAAAACACAAAACAATCGAGTCAGGACATATATACTTATACAATGTAAACCAACTCAAGTGAACTGTAGTAGTAATGCACAATAACTTAAAGGATGCTTGTGATCGCCCATCCTTTTAGGATCCTTAAACAATAAATTAAATACATCCAAAATCACAAGGGATACAGAGAAGTGTACCCGTGGTTAACATTCCAAAAAGGTTTATAATTTCAAATTAAAATCATTCATTAAGCTATTAAAAAGTGGAGTCATATACCTTCAAATCAAATATTAAATTCCCATAGTTTAAGGCCTTTCAGAGTTCATTTATTCACTTAAATACTTTAAAACGGTGAAATTTCAGCTTTCGCAGCACTTAGAAAATGCTAAGGTAAGTTACATTTGAAAACAATTCAATTCAACAAAGACAGCATTTAAAACTACCGTAATAGTTCGGTTATATTGAAAAATCTCATTTCAGCCAACTACAGCACTTATAAAGTGCTATTGTAGCTCTTTTATTAATTTCAGGTTTTAATTTTTATTCTGCAACTACAGCACTTACCAAGTGCTATAGTAGCTCTTAGTTAATTTTAACCTTTTAGTTCACTTACATCAACCACAGCACTTACAAAGTGTTGTCGTATCCTTTACAACAAATTTTAGGTTAACTTCAGAAACAATAGCATTTCTGAAGTGCTGTAAATTAAATTTCAAATTTGTAATACAATTTCAGCAATAATAAAATTCCAATTTAAACCCTTTCAACTTATAAAATTTCATATTTTTCCACTTTAAAATGGTCATTTGAAATACCCTTTAATTTATGATTTTTATAAAGTAAAATTTATACATAAAATCAAATTTTTAAATAATTCACTAATTAAATTCAAGCATACAAATTTTCCATTCTTTGCATTTTAAAAAAAATTAACTTAATAATTAAGTTTTAATTACCATTTCAAAATATAAACTTAATTTCCATTTTTTTCTTAAATTAACTTTTAATTTAAACCAAATTCACGGTTCCAAGACAAGTTATATTTCAAATTACATTTTTTAAGTATTCAGTTATTTAACTATTTTAATTCATAGAAAAATCAATAACACTTTATTAAGTCATTTTAAATTCAAATTTAAATCAAATTATCGTATTTTATTTACTTAAGTTAAACTCCATTTTAAACAAAATTACAAATTTCAAAATTTAGTTATATTTCAAATTTCCAATAACCATTCATTTGTTTCACATTTTAACTTGTAGAAAAATCATTGATACATTATAAAAATCATTTTTAATTCAATTTAAATTAACATATCATAAATTTATATTTTTAAAATACTTTAAAAATTTCCAGAAAAAAATATATGAAACAAACACGGGCCTGTATAATATTTTCTAACTTAAGTCAAGTGATATGGATAATATATCATTTCAATCCGTAATTTACAAAGGAAAATCCAGGTTCTATCATTTCAAACCCGCAATCCCAAGTTAAAATAAAATAAATAAAAATCGCTCTGGCCTATCATTTCAGCCCATAACGATTTTTCCCTATTCTAAAATCTGTTTGGGTATGTATCATTTCAACCCATAGTGATTCTATTCTACAAGGAACTTGCAGTGTGAGAAACAGATATAAACAAACTGTATGGAAACATATAGCAGTAACAGATGATATGACAGTTTTATAAACAGGGTTAACATCATATAATTCATATCACTGGCAGGTATAACATGATAAAATAATTTCTACACATTCACATGTAGTCAATTCACAATTTATATAAGTATAAATGTCGTGAGTGATACTCACCTTTTCGCCGGAGATAGCAAATCAAACTACACGAAATAGATCCCAGAAAGCATGATACGGCACGACACAGCATGACAATTGATTCAAGTGGGAAGAGAGAGCCAAGATATGACTTGTAACAACAAGCAAAACAAGACAATGTAACATAAACATTCAACCCAAAAAACAATATAGAAACAAAGTGAAAAATAAAAGCCACAAAGACAAAGTGACTTGACCTTGCCTTATCACTCAAATGCATGGCCTAGGTGGAACGTATGATCAGCCATGATAATGCTAGGCTTGGGTATGTGTTACGACCCCCCATTTCGTACCATTCAAATCGACAATAATCCACACATGTCGGACTTGAATGATGCAAAATAACAGATTGTAAATAAATTTAGAGCAAATAAAATCAAATACATAGAATCGCAGACACAGAATAATCAGAATAACTCGTAGCGGAATAAAAAAACATAGTAGTTCATGAAGCTACTATAACAGAGTCTCAACCCAAATACATAACAACAATCTGAAACAACATAATAGAAATCCCAAATACATAGAAGTTCACTAATACATGAGATAAACTAGAATAACTGAAACAGAAATAGATATAAATATAGATAGGCTGAATCTCGAGCAAAGACTAGCTCCAGAAAGAGAATCCAAAGCTGTGTATACTCAGGCTTACCCGAGCGAAAAGCAAAACACAAAACACTCGAGTCAGGACAATATATACTTATATAATGTAAACCAACTCAAGTGAACTGTAATAAAGATACAAGCAACTTAAATGATGCTTGGGACCGCCCATCCTCTAAGGATCCATCAAACTATTTACTATATAGTAATATTTCGCTATTATAATAATGTCTACTAGTAAAATAAACATACTTTAAAATAGCGTTCCGGGCTACTCATATCACCCTTCATGCATAATAGTCCCAGTAGTCCATCCAGTATGAGCATATCTCCAGATCGGGAGAGTACCCTAAATACTCCATGGGCTACGGGAGAAAAACAAACTTTTAGTAAAGGCTCGGTATGGTAGGTGACACGGCACACAAGGCAATGCCAGGGTAGATATACCAATTACGCACACGGGCGGGCGGTAACGTAGCAGCCACTATACCCACCTCGAACAACACTCTAAAATTAAGGGGTGCACCCAATCAATCACAACAGTAATAGAATGGTATCGAAGAAGTGTGTCCAGCCAGAGGTGCTACCTCCTTAGGCGCGAGATCGCTCCTGTTTTTGCCACCTTAATCCAACTTATGGGAGTCAGGTCCACGTAATGTACCTCAGGAACGTCGCCGTCGTCCTACTTTATTCTGGAATCTCCACCGCGTACGTAGTTGTTAAAGTGGTTTTCGGTATCGACAGAGAGTATGTCCATATCCGATCCCTGTCTCTTTAACAACCAATCGTTATTATAACCCAAGGTCATAATTTTAAAATTGGTATTTATTTCAAGAATAAAATATCAATTCAAATCCATTTCAAAATATCAAAATATCATATCATTTCAAAGCCATATTCATTTTATTCAATTTAAAATTCCATTTCAACTCACATTTTAATATAGTTTATATTCCAAATCGAATTACTTCGTTTAAATCATTAAAAAATGAAGTTATTACATTTAATAATTAAATTATTAGATCTCCAAAATTTTAAAATTTTCAAAGTTCATTCATTCACTTAAGTTTATCAAAACAGTGAAAATTCGTCTTTCACAGCACTTAGAAAATGCTACGAAAAGTTATGTTTAAAACAGTTCAATTTAACAAAAGACAGCATTTAAAATGCTGTAATAGGGTTACTTTAGTTCCAAATAAAACTTAGTTAAATTTAGAAATTACAGCACTAACAAAGTGCTATAATAACCCTTTATTAAAATTTGGCCATTTGGTTCATTTATATCAACTACAGCATTTACAAATGTTGTAATATAATTTACATTAGAAATAATAGCATTACAAAAATTGCTGTTAATTAACTTTCAAATAACCAATATAATTTCATAAACCATTAAATTTTCATTTAAACCGTTTCAAACATATAAAATCATATATTTTTCACTTTTATAACCATCATTGAATTTTCCTTAAATTCATGATTTTATAAAGTTAAATTTCCATTCAAAAATCAATATTTAATAATAATTCACTTATTAAATTCAAACATTAAATTTCAATCCATTAAATTAAATTTTAGCTTAACACATAAGTTTAAATTTCCAAATATAACTTAATTTCATTTTTATTTACTTACCTTAAAATTTCACTTTAAACAAAATTCACAAATTTTCAATTTAAGTTTTATTTCAAAATTCAACTCAATATTCATTCATTTAACATTTTAACTTTATTCAAAAATCATTAATCTATTATAAAATCCATTTTAATTCAAAATATCATAAATTTATCATATTTCACATTAAATTCAAATTCCATTTAAAATTAAATCAAAATTTCCAAAATAACTTATATTTCAAATTTCCAACTTTATCGTTAATTAGTTTCACTTATAAATTTTTAGAAAATCAATAATACTTCACAAAAATCATTTTTAATTAAGTTTAAATAAAAATATTATAATATTTACATTTCTAGAATATTTTAATTTTTTTTAGAAAAACTTACATTAACTACGGGTCTATATTTCATTTTCTAACCTAGGAAAAGTGATACAGATAATATATCATTTCAATCCGTAATTTACAAAGAAAACCCAGGTTTTCTCATTTCAAACCCGCAGTCCCAAGTAAATGAATAATTTGAAAATCGTTCAGGCCTATCGTTTCGGCCCATAACGATTTTCCCCTATTCTAAAGTCTGTTAGGATATGTATCATTTCAACCTATAGTGATTCTAATATAAAGGGAACTTGCAGTGTGATAAACTGATATAAATAATAGAACAGCATAATATAACAGTAATAGATGTTATAACAGGTGTTTAAGCATGAGTGAACATCATATAATCATAACATAGCAAATATAACATGGTGATGCATTTTACCGATTCAAATGTGATCAGTTTACAGGTCATATAAGTATAAAACTGTTTGGTGAGAATAACTCACCGGTATAAGATGGAGACACAACCAAAACACACAACAACGATCTTCAAAGGAACGGAAGCACGACAAAGATTTGAGGTTGAGTGAGCCAGAGATTAATTGCCTTGAGCACATTCAAACAAAACAATATAACTAATATAAGTTTTCAACCCAAATTCAATTAAACAATGCTATAAATGATTGCATAAAACAAAACCAATGCTATTGCACTTGCTTTCAACAACATATGCTACAGCCCTAGGTCAGATTTGCATGGCCAAAGCATGGGTTTGGATCTGGTTTGGGTTCAAATGGGGTCCGCCTAGCATGGGAAAAGATGGTGCAAAGGTTTGGTGCAAAGGTTGGGTGCATGAAACTACAAGCCAATGCAACAAAACAAGGTTTCAATGCAACAATGGGTCATGGAAAGGTTCAGGTGGGGTCAAGGGATGACATGGAAGAGGGTGTCAGGTCTGGTTTGAGGTGGTCGTGGTGGTGTAGGTGGCGGCCAAGGGAGTTAGAGGTGGTGGAACATCATGGTGCTCGGCTATGTACATTCAAGTGGAGTTTGGTGCATTTTCATGTGAATCTACCACATGGGATGGCTCGGCTTGGGATGGTCAGTGAGAAGGAGGTGGTGGTGACTGGATCAGGTGGTGGAGGAGGTGGCAACATGGCTAGAGTGGTGAGGCCGAACCTAAAGTAGAAGAAAGCAAGAGCAAAAATCACATGAAAAACAATGAAAAAGTGAAAAAGAAAAGAGAGTTTACCAAATTTTTGTCAAGGATGAAGGTCGAATTTTTTTTTATTTGAGAAGCTTTTGTATTCATGTAAGGAAGAAAATAAAATGGTCGGCTGAAGAGTGGAGTTAAGGCAGCAAGATTGAAGAGATAATGGTTGAAAATGAAAAGGTGGAATGCAAAAGGATTTAAGCAAATCAAAGGTCACAAATCTCTTCAAATTTCCATATTTTCTTTTGTGATTTGAAATAACTAAAAAATATATATAAATTCAGAGAAAAAAAATGAAAATATAGTAAATAAACAAAAATAAATAAATATTAATTATATATAATTAAATTAAGAAAAATAGCAAAAATTTGTAAACTAATCTTCAAAATTTGAAAAACAATGCAACAAATTATGGAAAAATTCTATGTACTTGAAAAAATATGTATAAATAAAGATAATAACACAAAAATAAAATGCATTCATAAAAATAAATAAATAAATTTTAATTAAATATAATTTAAATGAAGAAAATAGCAGAAAAATGGAAACTAGCCTTTAAAAATAGAAAATAAATGCAATAAATTTTGGAAAAATTTTATTATCATTTTAAAAATATTTAGAAATGAAATCTTACAATAAAACAAATTTAAATAATTTCAAACAAAATAAAGTCAAATTTAAAATTATATCCAAAAATATAGGGTTGTTACACTCTCCCCCACTCAAATCTTTTCGTCCTCGAAAAGAACGGGCAAGGAAAATAAAGAGAAACAAGATAGAAAAACAAAATAGTACCTGAAACAATAATTTGGAATTCGAAGCACGAATGCTCTCCTCCGTTTCCCAGGTACAATCTTGATCGTCAGTACTCCACTGTACTTTGACCAGATTAACAGATTTCCTTCTGAGCTGCTTTGTACCTCTGTCGACAATACGAAGTGGCTTCCTCTCAACAGTCAGATTAGGCTCTATATCCAAACTATCAAGAGCAGACGGCTGGACAATAAGGGATGGATCATGAAGATGTCGGCGAAGATGCGAGACATGGAATACATCATGCACTTCAGAAAGCTTCTCGGGCAAATCCAGACGATAAGCCAAGAACCAACTCTTTCCACAATGCAGAAAGAACCAATGAACCTAGGAGAAAGCTTCCCTCTACGACCAAAGCAAATGACATTACTCAAGGGAGAAACCTTAAGGAGCACCCGATCACCAACAGCAAATTCCAAATTCCGCCTACGCCTATCAGCATACTTCTTCTGCCTATCCTGAGCTGTTCTCAACCTCTTCTTGATCTCCTCAACTCTCTCAAAAGCTTCCAAAATCACATAAGGACCAAGAACCAAACGATTACCGAATTCAATCCGACAAGATGGGGATCTACAAGGTCGTCCGTATAGAGCAGCAAACGGAGACATTTTAAGACTGGCCTGAATGTAAATATGGAATGAGATAGATAAAAAGATTAAGAATAGACTGAAAAACAGAAGATAAGATTATACCTGATAGCTATTATTGTAGGTGAATTCGGCAAGATGGAGATGATCTTCCTAAGATCCTCCATAATCAAGCACACAAGCACGAAGAAGATCCCCGAAAATCTGTTTCTCTCTTTCCGTTTGACCATCGATCTGTGGATGGTAAGCAGTGCTAAGATTCAAACGAGTACCCAGAGATTCCTGAAAAGCTTTCCAAAACTGACTGGTAAAGATAGGGTCACGATCACAAACGATACTGAGAGGAACACCATGGAGACGAACAATCTCTCTCATATTGATCTCAGATAAGGTAGAAGCAGAACGAGTAGTTTTGATCGGAATAAAATGAGCGGACTTAGTCAGTCTATCAACAATAATCCAGATACTCTCATTACCCCTCCGAGCCCTCAGTAAACCATCGATGAAATCCATGGAAACATGTTCCCACTTTCATTTGGGAATCTCAAGGGGCTGCAACAAACCATGGGTCTTCTGGTGATCTGCTTTGACTTGCTGACAAGTCGCACACCGACTAACAAAGATAGAGATATCCCTCTTCATCCCCTTCCACCAATAAAGCTTCTTCATATCCTGATACATCATCGACACACCAGGATGAATAGAAATCCTGGATCGGTGATTCTCCTGAAGCAACTCCTACCTCAAACCATCAACATTCGGGACACAAATCCTGCCACTAATCGTTAAAATCCCTATATCATCAATTTGAGCTCCACTACTACCACTACCACCAACCCTACAACGAACATTTTCCTTCATCAATATAAGCATCTCATCCTCATCCTGCTTACCATGATATGATTCGGAAGAGGAGAAGAAGAAACAACAAGCTAACACAACAAAGCCTTCTTCCGACTCAGAGCACCGGCCACAACATTAGCTTTACCGGGAGTATAGCTAATATCGAGGTCGTAAGAAGCTAGAAACTCAAGCCAAGGAACTTGCCTCTAATTCAAATCCTTCTGGGAGAAGATATATCTCAGAGACTAATGATTGGTGAAAAGCTCAAACTTGGTTCCAAGAAGATGATGCCTCCAAAGTTTCAAAGCAAAGACAACAGCAAGCAACTCTAAATCATGAGCAGCATAATTTACCTCGCGAGTTTTCAACTGACGGGTGGCATAGGCAATGACCCTACCATCCTGCATGAGAACAGCACCCAAACCCTCATGACTAGCATCAGTATATACCGTAAATCCATCACTTCTGTTCGAAACGGCAAGAACTGGTGCAAAAGTTAGCTTGCTCTTCAACTCATTGAATGCAGCCTTCAACTGATGATTTTTGAGAATCTCTAGAACATATTTCAAATGCGACTCATGCTCTTCCATGGTCTTAGAGAAGACAAGGATATCATCAACAAAGACTAGCACACATTTATTAAGCACATCACGAAAAACACGATTCATCAAATCAACAAAGAAAGCAGGAACATTAGTCAAACCGAAAGGCATGACTAACCATTCATAGAAACCATTCTCAGTGCGGAAAGCAGTCCTGGGAATGCTATCCTCGGCAAACCTGAGCTGATGAAAACTAGTGGAAAGATCAAGTTGAGAGAAAACTGTGGCACCATAAAGCTGATCAAACATATCATTGATGCGAGGCATTGGATATCTGTTTTTCATAGTGAGCTTGTTCAGCTCCCTATAATCAACACACATCCTCAAAGATCCATCAGACTTGGTGACAAAAACCACCGCAGCTCCCCATTCAGAAAAACTAGGCCTAATCAGACCTTTGGAAGATAAGTCCTTAATTTGCTTTCCCAACTCAACCTTCTCGCGGGGTGCCATTCTTCTAGGACGAAGAACAACAGGTCGAGCGCCAGGAATAAGATCAATCCGAAAATCAATTTCCCACTTCGGAGGCAAAGAAGTGACTTCACCAAATACATCGAGATATATTCTAACCACAGAAGTCGAATCAAGATTACTAGGAGAAGAATCCAGAGAATAAATAAAGTTTCCAGCAAAATCCTGAGGCATGCGGCACTGAATAATCAAGGAATTCCCTTGGTCATCGACAAGATGAACAGTCCGGGCTTTACAAGAGATATGGGCATCACGATGCCCTAACTAATCCTGACCAAGCAATAAATCAAAAGCATCGAATCCCAAAACATAAAAATAACCACAAAAGCGATGATCAGAATGGAGAAGTTTCACTTGCTTACAAATCCGATTAAGGTTAGCAGGACCCCCAATAGGATTTGAAACACATAATGGAACAGAAGCATACTCAAGAGATAGGAGATGCTCAAACTTATCACACAAAGCAACAGAAATAAAACTGCGTGAAGCTCCAGTATGAGACAACACATGAATAGGATGATGGAATAAAGTAAATGAACCTTGGAGAGTACCTTGGTCATCACTAGGAGCAGGAGCGGGTGGAGGAACAGGAGATGATGCAGAAGTGACAGCAAATATACGAGAAGGAGTACCCCTCTGCTGGGTAGGGCAGTCCTTCTTAAAATGACCGGGTTGGAGACAGATATGGCAAAGATCACGCCTAGCCAACTGAGTAGGTGGAGGAATAGCAGCACCAGATAAAGTAGGACAGCTATTGTCATAGTGTCCCTTCTGATCACACCTAAAGCAAGTGATAGAGGAGAGATCAACTGGATGCCTCTGAGCAGGAGCAGATGACGAAGATCCCAAACCAGAACGCTTCTGCCAATTCTTCTTCTGCTGATGCAAATTTGGCTTACGCTTCTTGGAATTAGCAGATGAAGACTGAGCACCGAAAACAGCAGGACCTTTGGATGTGGGGTTCTCATAGCGAATAGCCATATCCATAAGCTGGGTGAAAGAACCATGAACACGAGAAATGAGGCAACTATAATACTCTGGATGAGCACCAGCAATAAATTTTTCATTCTTCTTGAGAGGAGTATCAATAAGGCTAGGACCGAACTTGGAAAGTTCGTTGAACTTCCTCTCATACTCAGCAAAAGACATGCTACCCTGCTTAAGATCCATAAACTCACACAAAAGCTGAGATTTCCCGGCTTCGAGCATCCATTTTGCCACAAAATCCTCCCTGGAAAGAGATATAGAGCAAGCTTAAGATAGATTCAAAAGAAAAGGAAAAAAGGAACAGAATTCAAGATAACACAAAGGATACCTAAACTACTCCCAAGTAATATCAGCTTCGACGGTGTCAGCCGTAACGGACTCCCACCAATCTAAAGCAGAATCACGCAACTGCCAAGTTGCTAACTAACGCTTCTTGGAATCAGTAATATCAAGACCAGTAAATATCCTCTCAAGACTCTGCAACCACTGCTGAGCCTTAATGATGCTCTCTGAACCGGTGAATGGGGTTCCACCAAGTTGAGAGAATTCCTTAAAAAGAACAGTGAATCGAACAAGAGCAACAGGCTGAGGAGGTGGGGCAATACCACGACCCCTACCTCTAGCATTTCCGCGATTCATCGTGAAAAATATTAAGAATGAATTTAGGACAAGATAAAGAAAATCCAAAGATAAATTAAGATAAGACAAGAGAATTCACTTGGATAAATATCCTAAAGAAAGAAAAATCTAACAAGGTAGATACGAAAGGAAGGAAGTTAGAAAAACATTTGAAAATCCTTTAAAACAACAAAAAATTTATATCAAACTAATCTTTGAAAATCTTTGGAAAACATTTTGAAAATCATTTTATACTTTGAAAATACGTCTCTCATAAAGATATGATTCTGAGATTGATTTCACTCATTCTCGGGTAGAAATACCCTATCTCTAATGAGTTTTTGCTCCTCGGGGGCAATGGTTTGCAAAAAAAAAAACCAAAGCTCTGATACCAACTGTCACGACCCGCCATTTCATACCATTCAAATCGATAATAATCCACACATGTCGGACTTGAATGATGCAAAATAACAGATTGTAAATAAATTTGGAGCAAATGAAATCAAATGCGCAGAATCACAAACACAGAACAATCAGAATAACTCGCAGAGGAATAAAAAAACATAGTAGTTCATGAAGCTACTATAACAGAGTCTCAACCCAAATACATAATAACAGTCCGAAACAACATAATAGAAATCCCAAATACATAGAAGTTCACTAATACATGAGATAAACTAGAACAACTGAAACAGAAATAGATATAATAATAGATAGGCAGAATCTCCAGCAAAGACCGGCTCCAAAAAGAGAATCCAAAGCTGTGAATACTCAGGTTGACCCGAGTGTAAAGCAAAACACAAAACACTCGAGTCAGGACAATATATACTTATATAATGTAAACCAACTCAAGTGAACTGTAATAAAGATACAAGCAACTTAAATGATGCCTGGGACCGCCCATCCTCTAAGGATCCATCAAACTATTTACTATATAGTAATATTTCGCTATTATAATAATGTCTACTACTAAAATAAACATACTTTAAAATAGCGTTCCGGGCTACCCATATCACCCTTCATGCATAATAGTCCCAGTAGTCCATCCAGTATCAGCATATCTCCATATCGGGAGACTACTCTAAATACTCATGGGCTACGGGAGAAAAACAAACTCGTAGTAAAGGCTCGGTATGGTAGGTGACACGGCACACAAGGCGATGCCAGGGTAGATATACCAATTACGCACACGGGCTGGTGGTAACGTAGCAGCGACTACACCTACCCCGAACAACACTCCAAAATCAAAGGGTGCACCCGATCGATCACAACAGTAATAGAATGGTATCGAAGAAGTGTGTCCAGCCAGAGGTGCTACCTCTTTTGGCCTGAGATCGCTCCTGTTTTAGCCATTTTAAGCCAACTCACGGGAGTCAGGTCCACATAATGTACCTTAGGAACGTCGTCACCATCCTACTTTATTCTGGAATCTCCACCGCGTACACAGTTGTTAAAGTGGTTTTCGGTATCGACAGAGAGTATGTCCATATCCGATCCCGATCTCTTTAACAACCAATCGTTACTATAACCCGTAGTTATATTTTAAAAATGGTATTTATTTCAAAAATCAAATATCATTTCAAATCCATTTCAAAATATCAAAATATCATATCTTTTCAAAGCCATATTCATTTTATTCAATTTAAAATACCATTTCAACTCACATTTTAAAATAGTTTATATTTCAAATCGAATTACTTCATTTAAATCATTAAAAAATGAAGTTATTACATTTAATAATTAAATTATTAAATCTCCAAAAAATTAAAATTTTCAAAGTTCATTCATTCACTTAAATTTATCAAAACAGTGAAAATTCATCTTTCGCGGCACTTAGAAAATGCTATAGAAAGTTATGTTTAAAACAGTTCAATTTAACAAAAGACAGCATTTAAAATGCTGTAATACGGTTACTTTAGTTCCAAATAAAGCTTAGTTAAATTTAGCAATTACAGCACTAACAAAGTGCTAAAATAACCCTTTATTAAAATTTAGCCATTTGGTTCATTTATATCAACTACAGCATTTACAAATGTTGTAATATCATTTACATTTGAAATAATAGCATTACAAAAATTGCTGTTAATTAACTTTCAAATATCCAATATAATTTCATAAACCATTAAATTTTCATTTAAACCATTTCAAGCTTATAAAAACATATATTTTTCACTTTTATAACCATCATTTAATTTTCCTTACATTCATGATTTTATAAAGTTAGATTCCCATTCAAAAATCAATATTTAATAATAATTCACTTATTAAATTCAAACATTAAATTTCAATCCACTAAATTAAATTTTAACTTAACACTTAAGTTTAAATTTCCAAATATAACTTAGTTTCATTTTTATTTACTTACCTTAAAATTTCACTTTAAACAAAATTCACAAATTTCCAATTTAAGTTATATTTCAAAATTCAACTCAATATTCATTCATTTAACATTTTAACTTTATTCAAAAATCATTAATATATTATAAAATTCATTTTAATTTCATTTTAATTCAAAATATCATAAATTTATCATATTTCACATTTAATTCAAATTCCATATAAAATTAAATCAAAATTTCCAAAATAACTTATATTTCAAATTTCCAACTTTATCGTTAATTTATTTCACTTATAAATTCTTAGAAAATCAATAATAATTTACAAAAATCATTTTTAATTAAGTTTAAATCAAAATAGTATAATATTTACATTTCTAAAATATTTTAAATTTTTTAGAAAAACTTATATTAACTACGGGTCTGTATTTCATTTTCTAACGTAGGTAAAGTGATATGGATAATATATCATTTCAATCCGTAATTTACAAAGAAAACCCGAGTTTTATCATTTCAAACCCGCAGTCCCAAGTAAGTGAAATAATTTTAAAATCGTTCAGGCCTATCATTTCGGCCCATAACAATTTTCCCCTAATCTAAAGTCCGTTCGGGTATGTATCATTTCAACCCATAGTGATTCTAATCTAAAGGGAACTTGTAGTGTGATAAACTGATATAAATAACAGAACAGCATAATATAACAGTAACAGATGTTATTACAGGTTTTAAGCATGGGTGAACAACATATAATCATAGCATAGCAAATATAACATGGTGATGCATTTTACAGATTCAAATATGATCGGTTTACAGGTCATAAAAGTATAAAACTGTCCGGTGAGAATAACTCACTGGTATAAGCTAGAGACACAACCAAAACACACAACAACGATCTTCAAAGGTACGAAAGCACGATAATAATTTGAGATTGAGAGAGCCAAAGATTAATTGCCTTGAACATATAAACAAAACAATATAACTAATATAAGTTTTCAACCCAAATTCAATTAAACAATGCTATAAATGATTGCATAAAACAAAACCAAAGCTATTGCACTTGCTTTCAACAACATATGCTACAACCCTAGGTCAGATTTGCACGGCCAAAGCATGGGTTTGGATCTGGTTTGGGTTCAAATGGGGTCGGCCTAGCATAGGAAAAGATGGTGCAAAGGTTTGGTGCAAAGGTTGGGTGCATGAAACTACAAGCCAATGCAACAAAACAAGGTTTTAATGCAACAATGGGTCACGGCCAAAGGCACATGGGCATGACCAGGTTCAGGTGGGGTCGGTGGATGATGTGGAAGAGGGTGTCAGGTCAGGTTTGAGGTGGTGGTGGTGGTGTAGGTGGTGGCCAAGGGGAGTTAGAGGTGGTGGAACATCATGGTGCTCGGCTATGTACATTCAAGTGGAGTTTGGTGCATTTTCATGTGGATCTACCTCATGGGATGGCTCGGCTTGGGATGGTCAGTGAGACGGAGGTGGTGATGACAAGATCAGGTGATGGTGGAGGTGGCAACATGGCTGGAGTGGTGAGGCTGAACCTAAAGTAGAAGAAAGCAAGAGCAAAAATCAAATGAAAAACAATGAAAAAGTGAAAAAGAAAAGAAAGTTTACCTAATTTTTGTCAAGGATAAAGGCCGAATTTTTTTTTGTTTGAGAAGCTTTTATTTTCACGTGAGGAAGCAAATAAAATGGTCGGTGAAGGGTGGAGTTAAGGCAGCAGAATTAAAGAGATAATGGTTGAAAAATGAAAAGGTGGAATGCAAAAGGACTTAAGCAAATCAAAGGTCACAAATCTCTTCAAATTTCCATATTTTCTTTTGTAATTTTAAATAACTGAAAATATATATAAATTTAGATAAAAACACGAAAATATAGTAAATGAATAAAAATATTAATTATATATCATTAAATTAAGAAAAATAGCAAAAATTTGTAAACTAGTCTTAAAAATTTGAAAATCAATGCAACAAATTTTGGAAAAATTCTATGTACTTGAAAAATATTTATAAATAAAGATAAGAACACAAAAATAAAATGCATTCACAAAAATAAAATGCATTCACAAAAATAAATAAATAAATTTTAATTAAATATAATTTAAATGAAGAAAATAGTAGAAAAATGGAAACTAGCCTTTAAAAATAGAAAATAAATGCAATAAATTTTGGAAAATTTTTATTATCATTTTAAAAATATTTAGAAATGAAATCTTACAATAAAACAAATTTAAAATAATTTCAAACAAAATAAAGTCAAATTTAAAATTATATTCAAAAATCTAAGGTTGTTACAGTATGGCATCACAAATGCACGGCTATGAAGTGGTGAAGATGGTAGAAGAGTTACAACATAGGGTAAACAAAGGGAACAGGCAAAAGCAAGAGTTTGTTCAACTTTTTGGCTTGGCCTATGGGTCCATTGGCTCGACCAAAGCACGGTACAGGTCTGAGCATGTCAAGTGGTGGTTGGAGATGTGGCCAGAGGTGGAGTATGTGCTGGCAGTGGTGGTTAAGGGGGTGGCCAAAGTGGTAGATGAAGGGTATAGTGCAAACATTGGCTTGGCTAGGCAATTTGGAGAAGTTTGGGGCAAAGTTTGTGGTGCTATCATCAACAAATGGTCACGGCCTGGTTATAGTCAGAGGAGGAGCTGATGGTGCTGCTATAGATGGTGGAGGTGATGGTGATGTGGTGGTGAAGAGGTAGTGGCCGAGAAAACTAGAAGAAGAGGCAAGGCAAAACAAGGAAAAGAAAGTAGAAAAGGTGAGAAAGTGAAGCCATGGCTTACCATTTTCTTTTGGCTGTGATTTATTTATTTTTTAAGATGGAAAGGAATATTTCACGTGAATGTGAAGATGAAAGTCACGGCAACGCATAAGAATGAATGACTACTCAATGTAAAAAGGCAATTGGAAATGAAAAGGCGAAAGGTAAATGGAAAGTCATATGCATATAAAAGGGTTTTGTCTCTTTGTATTTCTTTTTCTTTTATTCAAATTAAACAAATGAAATTTCATTAAATAAAAATAAAAAGCTGAAAAAAATAAAATGAAAAAGAAAATAAATAAATAATTTAAGGAAAAGTAGAAATTAAATAAAGAAAATAGCTAAATAATTGAAACTAGACTTTAAAATTTGAAAACAAAATACAATCAACATTTGAAAATTATAACTACAGTAATAACATGTTTTAAAAATAAAATATATACATAACATGTCATGTTACATATATATATACACAAATTAGAACAAGACTTAACAAACAAAAATATTATTTATATAAATTAAAATAGACAAATTTGTTAAATTAAACAATTTACACACAATATTGTAAAAAGCATAACTTTCACAATATAAATCGGATTTCAACGAAACAAAAGGCAGTATTCTTGAAATTTAACTTATTTTCATAATAAAAGATAAAATTCAAAAATTCGAATATTTAAATTTTAAATTTAAAAGTCAAACTTTGACCATTTTGACCAAAATCCACTTTTTTGGAAAATTTTCTATTTATTCATGTTTGAAATTATAATTCACATACCAATCGTAATCTACATTTATAAAAACAAAATTTATTCATTTTAATAAATAAAATAAAGTTTTTAAATCAGGAATTTCAGTTAAAATAATAAAAATATACAATTAAAATTCACAAATACAGGGTTGTTACACTTGGTGTTGCTATGGTGACACCGGAAAACTTACTATTCCCTAAAGTGTTGGTGTTGCTCTAGATTCCTTGTGTTTCTACTTAAAGAGTCCTTAGTAAGTGTAGTGCAGATCTGCACTTGAAAGTATTAGCAATGCATTAGCTTTTAGGAGTGCTAGTTGGGTTTATTTAGCCTTTTGATTATAGCATTGTTTTCTTCTTTTGTTGCCCTTTTCGTGCTCTTATGTTTGTTATGCCAAAACAACCCACCCTTCATAATATCCTAAAATCAGCACTGAATGATAGCGTTTGACTTTAGTATACCACAAAAGACTTATTTTCAAAAAAGAAAATTTAAAACAAACATTATGCTAAGGAATCTCGATAGAATCTCATAGCATAATGATAATATATAATATGGTGAATATACATGAACAAAATAGAATTACAATATATATATAAGAGACCATTAGAGTGGAAGTAACTGATTAGTAAATATTAATACAAAGAGTCAAAATAGAACATATGATACAATGAGCCTCATATATAAACAACATATGTTATGTGCTACTACAATATCAAGTATATATATGAAATATTGACCTTGTCTCCACAGAATGCTCCAGCTATCCTGAAAACATATATCTAAAAGCACTTGACTCCCAAACTACTCGATTGAGTACCAAGAGTTATCAAGACATAAGTAGACAAAGACAAAATGTAGGTCAAACATAAAGCCTAATGTGAGGGAACTATCTAAAAATATTGTATACGATAAAAATGAACTGCTAAGGCATAGCCAGTCCACTCAGGAGTAATCCAGACTATCCATAAACTAGTCAAGTAAACCCACCACAAAAGTAGGGAATCATAACATAATCAGTGCTTCTCTTGTAATCAATGACTCAACACAACTAATATAATGTGACTGATACGTAATGGTATATCACGATAAGGGAATTCAATATACGAAAGCAGAGACAATATAAATATCACAATACAAGCATATCATGGAATACATGGAAATATTATTAAACACCTAATATAACAAACAATATAACTATAAGAGAAAAACAAAAAATATAAATTGATACTCATCATTGCTGATGAATGGAGTCCACGGTAGACTCGTGCCAGGATAAATAAATTTAGCCCCTCGGTGTATCATAGATCTTGAGTCACATCTAGTGTGGTCGAACTCCTGTAGGTCTCAATGTACCCCTCAATAAGAATAGGTGATATTTGACCTACTCTATAACCTAAAACTTGAAGTTGCATTAGACATCCATCGCAATCCAGTGATTCCCGTTAGGGGTCCAAAATAAATAGAGTCGATACCTTAGTGTACCATAATCCTCCAGCCACATCCTCAGTGATAGGTCTCATACAGATCCCACTATACCCCTTAGTGAGCATAAGTGATATATCATCTGCTCCATGTATTTGAAACCTATTTGGATCTTACCATACCCTTCAGTGAGCATAACTGATATATGATCCACTCGGAGATGATCGCCATTATCTCCCCCTCGACCACCAGGGATTTCTTAATATAATCCCATAAAGTCTCTATGAAAGAAAATGACGGGCATATCTGGTATAATATGCCATCGGGAACATAAAGGAACATCGTTGTCGTAAAGGTATATATATATATCAAATATAACATCACATAATCAATACGTCTATCACAGATGAAGTCTGATACCTCGTCATCGTCTATCAATACGGAGGGTCTCTACTATAAGACCAATAATAGGCATGGCCTCTAATATAAGGACAATGCATTATATAGTCACTGATATAAGACTAATATTGGGTACGGTCACTATTATAATAACGATGCCCTTCATCAAAGCATATCTACCTAAATTTGAGGCCAAGGGATGCAGATTGCTGCACTCGATTGTACACACTCATTGGATGTGATCACATGGTCGATCATCGTACTGATCCCATGCTCGATCATTATCAATCATTATTGATCACATATGATTTGCTTTGCATTCGTGTTTGGATCACGTGCTTCATCATGACTTCCAGTTGCTCGAGTAGTCCCGAGCCTTCCCAAAGTTATGTCGAAGCCTTATAAAGATCAATACACGAGAGGGGAAAATCCCGAAAGCCTTAATCTTGACCTAGGCTTATTGCCTTATTCAGTACACCTTCAGTCGACTAGGAACCTTCCTAATCAACCGGGCTCAGTCGACTGGTGGAACATACAAGTCGATTGAGACTTGAAATTCTTAGGCAATAAGCCTACGCCACTAAGCAAAGTTGGCCACTGCTCGCCAAATCAAGCCTTGTCTTCTCCGTCGCTCCATCCGATGAGTCGTCTAGCTCTCATAGTCTGGATTCGCTGCAATGGAGTTCATTGGTTGATGTTTTGGAAGTGGTTTCTTAAGTATTCGAAAAGTGATTTTGATACCAAAATCCATTTGCTCTTGATGTTCATATATGTGTCGATGCACTTACTTATGCACGCATAGGCACACCTGTACACATAAACACGTGAAAATTTCACAAATTACACTTCAACCATTACTGGAGAGATTACTGGATCCAGTGCTCTCCAAAGCAACTTAGCGCAACCACTGGTCGCATGGCCACATGAGTTGGGTCGTAGCATGATGATATACCTATATGGATATTTCCATACATGTATACTCATATTTAAATAAACAATTCAACTCCTACTTTTATTTCTAACACTTTTAAATAAAAGTCAAATCTCTTTTCTATTATTTTATAAGATCGTTTTGTTATTTTATTAAATATAAAACTAGCTTATAAATCGTTTTTAAGCCCATGAAACCATTCTAAAAGCTATACTCTTAGCTTTGATTAGTAATAAGATATACAATAATATTTTTATCAGTGACATAACGATGAATTAGAGCTTAATCTATTTATAATCATGATATAAATTAATACCATTGCTATTTAGCTCTATTCAATATGTATAGAACAAAATATGAATATATGGGATTTTAATCAATTATCTTAATATTTACTCAAAAAACCAACCAAATGGAGAAACAATTTCATATATGTATATTCTCTACCTCTATTTGGTGATATTTTTTTTGTATATAAAATTACAAGAATTTATACTAAAGTACAAATTCAGAGTTTATAATTCTGCTTAATATAGCTGTAAATTATCAATTGTTTGAATCTAGTCCAAGTCCATACCATGTTATAAATAATCTCACTACGAGTGCAACGATGAAAACTGCGTCTTTATTGGACCTCTTATACAAGACATATGGATTAAATACAGAAAAAAATTAATTAAAATAATTAATTTTCGTATTACCTTAATTAATCACCTCCTCTTTAGTCTTATTTCTTCCCCAAATCATCTGTACATGCAACATGCATAAACCCAAAACCTGCACACCATCTCTCCTCCCATTGTCTTTCTATGGCCAACGATTCAACAAACCTCCACTGTCCATGCACTCCACTTCGCATGCTCGCCGCAATGGACATAAATATGTGAAGCTTGACTCTATGGTGGAAATTGCGACCTGCTCCTCCTCCATTCGGCCATACAAATGTCATACTCCTCTAATGATGGCTAGAGCTTCGATCGAGTATGCAGAAAGGTATGCACTATTAATATGAGCATGATGATGCTCTCTGATCCAACCAACACTCCTTCCTCCGCAATCAAAAGCTAACCATAGCCATGACACCCAAAAATCGAATGGCCAACACACGCCACACGGGCCAAAGCCCATATAGATTTAAAGGTGTGTGGCTTTCTTCATTTATCAATTTGGCTATTCTGATCGCGGCCATAATATGCTATCCTCTTCATGCTAGCCTAACTAGATTGTGAGAGTGGTTCTATTTTATTTTGGTATTTGCATCATCTCGCCTCCAACTGGGTTTAGGAAATATGGGTACAACACTTGCCCTCCAAATATACAGCGATCGTAGATGGGTGTGGACTTGTCTTTATCTGCAATTAGTATATGCATCCCATCGCTTCTGCTTACTCCTTTATTTTCAAGGAAGGGAAAAAGTATTAGTAGCCAATTTATATTTAATGCTCCTGTACACATCTCACTTCCCCATTGGTTGTCCCTTCATAGAGTTGTAATGTCAATCTCTTCATTTAAAGGTAAATCTATTTTGAATTTGATGCTTATTATTCTTGCTGTTTAATCAATTTTTTGACGATTCAGAAAATTTTCATTATTCCATTTATGTGGCGAACATTCGACTAAGGTAAGTATACGGTTTTTATTCTTCTTCTTGCTCTTTTTATGTTCTTATATTACCATAAAAGAAAAGGAAAGAGAGAAAACATGAAAATCTTTATCAGCTAAGTCGATTCTTTTCCTGAGTTCAAATATTCTTTCAAACTGAAGTAAGAATATTTTTCGTAAACCTCTTTATTTTAGCATTTTTCCATAATTTACCTTGTGATTTTGAATGGCCCCTCCTTCTTCTTCTCATTATCTTTGCCTTCTAAGATATTTCATTTGAGAGATGATGAGTGTATTCTAAATTAATGTGGGTTCATAGTTTTGAAATTAGGGTACCTCAACTTCGCGAACGTATTCATAATCCCCCAAATGGTTTACCTCTCTCACTTCCAAACATATACGATACGGGCTCTATCTACCCCAAATCCAATCCTCTACTAGTGGCTGGCCACTATTGATCTCGTTCCTATCTAGCTCTCCCCCATTTTATACTTACTTGTGATTGGCACATGTATTCTCTATGCGGGGAAGGTTATACAATTACTAGTAAGGAGCTCCAATTCTTATTTGATACAAATAAAAGCCCTTCAAGGGGTGACATTGGTTTTTATTATGCTCAAGCTAAGAAACCGATCCTAACATCTATCCACCACAAAGATCAGAGACGGATTGACTTATATTTCTTTATTTCAAAGTCTCATAGTTTTCTTTCTTCCTTTCACCCTTATCCCACTCGGCCCATTTTTTCCGATGATGCCACTATGTTATATAAGTCCCATAGGAATCAAATTCTAGAATTGTATTAGAAGGAGAGGTAAACACACAAAAAAATTACTGAAGAGATGCTGAAGAAGCATAGGTTTCTAAGTCCAAACCATAAATTCTCTCGTGCTATTTTTAAGCCCTCCCTAATTTCGAATGATCCTACAAATACTATCTGCTAAAGATAGATTAAAGATTTACTATTTTTATGTTTTTGATCTTCATGAGAACTCCTAGAGGTTCCTTTTACATATAGGCAAAATGGATGATCATCTCTTGGACGCGTTTGTTTCACCTAGCAAATCGTTGAAGAAGAATGTCCATAAGAGAAAATATAATGTTGGCAAAGGTTTTGACTAAACCTCCAAGAAGTTAGCTATTTCCTCTCCCCATCCTCCTTCAACGACTCTCCTTGTTTCGACTTCGACAACTCTCCTTATCCTCCTCTGTAGTATCTTCCCGACCCTTGCACTCGATATTTGCCTTTGCTTGATGGCGATGTAGCAGAACTCGCTGAGACAGTTGGAAAGATTGCATTGGATAGTTTATCTGGCATTGTTTCATTTCCTTCTTCTCTTATACCCCTTTTGTTTCCTAAGCTTCCCTCTTTTGATCTCTTTGCCGAGATGAAAAAATCTTGGTCCTATGTAAGTGCTTTTCCTTTCTCTCCTCTCTCTTTTCATTTACTTATTTAATAGTTCCTTACATGATCATTATTGTATTTTTATTTTAGCTTGGGGCCTTAATAAGCACAACTTAATAGAGATGTTAAGGTGAGTAGTTCATGTCTTTGGGTCGCATTTCCGAACTTGAAATAAGTCTTAATTTGATCGCTTTTGAGAAGGCTAAGATAATGGAAGAGTTTGACGCATACCGTCTCAAGGTGGAAGGGAAAAGAGAAGACTGGGGAGAGGCCTTGGATTCGAAGGACCACCAGCTAAAAGAGAAGGATGTGGAGCTAGCGACATTACAGAAGGGACTCAAGGAGAGCACTTCCACTATTTTCTCCAAACTGTACGCCTCGGCTTAGCATCGTTTCGGTGTCGAGGTTAGCCTTGACTTTCTGGGAGACTCGGCTAGGGTTGACAAAGCTCTTACTTACTGACGGGCTAAGTGAAACGAGGAGGTTGCTGTAGAAAATTCATTTCCTTTTACCTCTGTGCAACTAGGTGAGGATAAGGTGCATGATGATACTTAGGTATTAAACGAGACTACGGCCATGTCACCCTCTCTTGTAATTACTTATTTTCTGTATGTGAATTTTAATTTCCAAATGTAATGACTGAATGTGACTTATTTCTTGGTTATGATAGATGACTTATTGTTATTCTATTTTCGCTTCCTCAACTCCCTTTATTATTATTTTATTTCATTATTGTTTTATGAATGACCGAGTCGTCTTCATTTTTTTTATTCTTCCAAAGAAGTTCTGTTTATCAAACTTCTTAAGGAAAGCAAGGATAACTCAAAATACAAACCTTAGATCACCATGGTCTTAGTTCTGTGGCTATTCATAGGTGTGAGGAAGTGTTAGATGAGTTTATTTATAATACTTAGGGATGTAACTCAAGGATTTCTCTTCAAGATTGATCAAGTGATTAAAGAAAAGGATACGCTCAGTGACTTTGTACTGCGTCATTGGCAGTGTACATTAGAAAGTGGCACTTTTCCACCTGATAGCCCACACTTGGAATGATTTAGGCTTAGGCTTAGAAATTTACACAAAGATTGAGTTCTTCTTGTTTTTGTAACCTTTTATATGGGTTTTTTGAATTTTTCATATGACGATGTCGTTAATAATACATGTTCCTATTTCGAATTTAACATAGCGCATATCGATTTCCCTTAAGTCAAACTTCTGGTTATTACCTATTGGTTGGTCCCTATGGGATTTCATCTAAGTTTAACGAAGTCCTTCAATCTAACATCCCTTCTGCCCCCATCATTCATGGCCTCATGATGCGAGTATGTCTGATTTCGAGATTGAAGTGTCAACTCCTACTACGGCCCTGGAAGAGGAAAATTTCTGCTTTACAATTGTTTGTGAAAGGCTTTAGAAAGACTTAAAGGAGGCCCATGCTAAGCCTAAGGATGTGAAAGATGCATTGGGGGGTCAACACTAACTTGATGCTAAACTATGTGAAGGGATTGCGGCAGATGAATCAAAGTTGGATGAAATGTAGTAGATGTTCAAAAGGTATCGAGGCACTATATGGTGTCATTTGTCAGGCAGAGATAACGAAATTGAATAAGACCATAAAGGATTTGTCTACTCAACTTGCCAACCAGATTGAGGGAAAGGAATGTACTAAATAGGAAGAACGATAGAGGGATCTATTTTTGATTTGATTCATGCCCCACCTACAGGTGTGAATCCTTCTTTAGCGATCAAACGGCGAAAGAATGTGGAGTCTAAGATACTTTCCTATATATGGAGGGAAGTGTGGAGGACCAAGCTCCTATGTATTTTGGTGGTTTTGCTAGAAATACCAAGAAAACTAAGGCTTGGATAATCAACTCTTTAGGACATGCGAGGAAGGAAGCAATACTCAAGACTTATGAGCATGAAGGTTCTTTGCATGAGTCTTGGGGTAGGATCGCCTCCTTTCAGGAAAAACTTAAATGGGAGAAAGATAAAAATGAGATGGGCAGATTTCTTTGCAATGCGCAAAGGACGTCTTTGTCTACTTCTACCATAGGCTCAACCTGAGCTTCCTTTAGAATGTTCGAAAATTTGAGGTGGCTGTGGAAGGATCAAGGGATCGCTAGGCAGGTGCTTGCTATGATCCCCGTAAGACTACTATCTGCATTAGCTCAGCCCTGCCCTTGGCCGATATGCCTTAGGTGTTTATAGTGTAGTATTAGGAACCCGCAACTAAGAATGACCTTGTAATCTTATGTCATTGGACACTTTCTCGGGGTTTGACGTATAATTATGTAAATTAAGGTTTTTTTGCAAAGTTTGTGAATCTCTTATACATTCATTACTTAAGTGTACTTCTCTCTAATTTTGCATTGTATGGCTTCGTTTGATTTTCAGTCTGCTTCTTTTGATCTAGATCCGGAGTTGGTCATCCTTAAAGGAAAGCTTAATGCTACATTGACCAAGATCATGAAAATGGAATGTTTTTTAAGTGAAACCGAAGGCATATACAGGGTTGTATATACGAAAAAATTAAGGCTTTAGAATGTACAGCTGAAGAGTTAGATGAGCAAATCATAAGAAAATTAGAGTTGAGGATGCTCCTTCACATCCTTAACTCGAGGAGCAGTTTTAAAACCTGGTGCTACTCATGCGACCCCACCTATTGCTGATCCTAACATCATTCTTACATGGAAGAATGAATTGAAAAATTATTACAAGGCCAAATTTGTCGAGTTAAAAGTTCATTATAACAAGGTGGCAAGGCCTTCGGGGAGTAGTGGCCCGCCTTATATTTCTACTGTGTAAGCACTTTTCAGACTCTATCGTAGAACGGTTGAGAAAACAATGGACCAGCTTTGGAAAGCGATGGAAGTTCAATATGCCTATAGTACTAAAGATAATTCTTTTGGCCACTTCCCTTTTTCTTTATGCGGCCTTTTCCTAAGTAACTTCTTAATAGTCTTGTTTGTTTCGACTTGTCCATTTGCTTATAGGTGCACGACAAAAAATCTTTTGGTTATTCTATTCTTCTTATAGAGTTTTGTGAATTATTTGGTTTCAAATTGGGTTCCACTATCGGATATTAACTTGTAGGGGATCCCAAACTTGGTAATTATGTTTCTTACTATAAAAGTGACTATCTTCATTATTGTGATTGTGGCTAAGAATTCCTCCTTCACCTATTTAGTGAAGTAGTCTACTGCCACTATTGTGTACTTCACTCCTCCTTTTGACATAGAAAGCAGACCTATTAATTCTATGGTTCATTAATAGAAGGGCCATGGGCTAGCTTAAGGGATGAGCTCGTGGGATAGCTGTCTAAGGATACTCATGAATCTTTGACACTTTTCGCATTTTCTCACAAATTCCCTTGAATCTTAGAGTGCCATAAGACAATAATAACCGTGTTTTAATACCTTATTTGCTTACTTGTCTCCCGTAAATGGTCCTTACATTTCCCTTCATGTATTTCTCTGATGACTCACATTTTCTCTTATTTGGAAATGCACCTAAGATAAGGGGTGGAATACCCTCTCTTATATATATTTTCATCAAAGAATGAATAGTATGGAGCCTAATACCTTATTTTTCAAGCTTTATTTTTGTTTTAGGGTAGTATTATGTTTAGCAGGAATTTTTTTATGGGAGCCATCCAAATATTTTCTTTGATTTGTTGAAGTAGAGTTCTAGTTGAGAGCTGTCCTCGGTTTTCCTCGATTTCCTAGTTTTGGGACCCCTGTATCGCTGCCCGTTGAGTTCAAATTAGGACTAGTTTTTTATTAGCCTCTTTTATACCCAACTCTACTTGATGCCTTATTAGAACTGCTTTTATTTTATTTGCCAGTTTGGTGCTCGCAAGTCTAGCTATTGAATCGGCAAATGAATCATTCTCACGTGGAATCTTTTATGTACCAAATTGTTCGAACTGCTATAGAATTTCTTGGAAAGTTCCATATATTTGGCTATGGTTCGCTCCATTTCTTGGTACTTACCCTACACTAGATTTACAACTAATCCGGAATCGTGGTAAATTTTTATTTGAGTTGCCTTCATTACCTGAGATATTCGCAAGCGTGCAAGGAGAGCTTCATACTTTTGATACATTGTTGGTCGCTTTGAACCCAAGCTGCATTGCCCCATACAATTTCTTCTTATCTTGCGTAATAAGCATATATCAAATTCCAGCCTCCTGTTCATTCGAAGCTTCATCTATAAATAGTTGCCAGAAATGTGGGGTGAACGCTTCATCCTCTGGTTAGGGCTCGGTTGGAAGTGTGCATTCTACGATGAACTCTACTAGTGCTTGACATTTGATCACTTTTCTTGGGCAGTATTTGATGTCATATTTAATTATCTCCATCGCCCAATTTAACAAGCAACTTGATGCCTCTGGCTTCTGCAACATTCACCTAAAGGGTTTATCTGTAAGGATTTTGATAAGATGCACTTGGAAATAAGGTCGTAACTTTCTTGCAGTGAGGAGCAGGTTATAGGATAGCTTCTCAATGACTGAGTAATTTAATCCTACTACCGACAAATGCTTGCTTGTGAAGTAGATGGGCCTTTAGTTCCCTTTATCTTCTCGAATCACAATTGCACCAACAGCTTTATCAGTTATAGCAAAATATACGTATATGTCCTTAAATATTATCGTTTTAGATTAAATGGGAGTGTTAACCAAATGGTTTTTCAAGTTTTGGAATGCGACCTTGCAATCCTCAGTCCATTTATAACTTCGCCCATTTTTCACCTGACCAAAGAATGGTATGCACTTGTCAATCATTTTTTGAGATGAACCTACTTAGTGCTGCTACCCTACCATACAAGCTCATGAGATGCTTCAGCCTTATTGAGATTCCCGTCTTTCTTATTGCTTCAATCTTGTCTTGATTTTCTTCAATGCCACATGCGCTTATTATGTACCCTAAGAATTTACCTAAATGAATAGCAAAAATGCATTTCAATGGATCCAGCTTCATATTATATTGCCTTAAGACTTCAAATGTTTCTCCCATCTCCTACACATGACTCGATGCTGCCTTTGACTTAACCAACATGTCATCTACGTATACTTCCACATTCTTTCTGATTGGATCATAGAACATCATATTGACCGGCCTTTGGTAGGTTGCCCCAGCATTTTTGAGTCCAAACGGCATGACCGTATAACAATATAAGCCTTTGTCCGTTACAAAATTAGCTTGCTCTTGATCTGGATTTAGCATTGTTATCTAATTGTATCCTGAATATACACTATGAATGAGAGAAATTCATATCCATTAGTTGCATCCACCAACCGATCAATTCTAAGTAAAAGGAAGTTGTCCTTTGGACAAGCCTTGTTAAGATTTGTATAATCAATGCAGGTCCTCCGCTTTCCGTTGGACTTCTTATGTTTACCAAATTAGCTTTCCACTTTGGGTAGTACACTTCCTTGATGAATCCATTTCCTTTTAGCTTTTCGACTTCTTTATGCAAAGCATTATATTTTTCTTGATGTATGGTTCTGCACTTTTGTTTGACTGGATTGGCATCAAGATCGATGTTGAGTGCATGACAGATAATGGCTGGTTATATTCATACCATGTTTGAATGGTTCCATGAAAATTCATCTATTGATCTCTTAAAGAAGTACATTAGCTCTAAGTCACCGTCTGCGCTAAGATTCTTCCCTATTTTGAGAGCCTTTGTGGGATCTTTTGGATCTATTTGTACATCTTCGAGGTCATCCATTGGATCCAATTCTTTCTTCATCGCTCCAAATCTCATATCTATCTCACTACCTGTTTCCTCGTTGGGTTGAGAATTAATTGAGAATGCTTGCTTCTGGGCCTCATCGGAGAAGTATTACATGTAGGCCGAATTATATTCATCGGTTTCGATCATGTGCATATATGT
The DNA here is from genome assembly GCA_030765085.1 of Allium cepa. Lineage (NCBI taxonomy): Eukaryota > Viridiplantae > Streptophyta > Magnoliopsida > Asparagales > Amaryllidaceae > Allium > Allium cepa. The sequence continues at coordinate 224,051,774 of CM060931.1, forward strand.
CCTTTTATCTCATTTTGTGGTGGCAGGATGATTTACTTGAGCATCAGTACTGGCACTTAGTACTAAAATAGTTTTTTAAGTTGATTTGATTTCTTGTTTATTACTATTATCGCAAACATAAAAAGGGATAATAGAGTAATTCAGAACAAATTTATTGCTGGAGTTAAGATTTACATTGTATAACTCCCAAGCTAAAAATTGCTCTCCTTTCACTGATCCTATCCCTGTAGGAGTGTAGAATTTCATAAGCAGGTCTTTTTGAGAGATAATTGCCCCTAAGTCTATTAGTGCACGTCTTCCTAGAAAGGCATTAAATGGTAATGGCCGGTCAATGGTTAAGAAGCTTACATAGAAAGATTTGTGCAGAGGTGTTGTTCCGGCTGTGATGACCGGTATTGTGATGACCCGTCTCCTCGACCCTCAGAAATCGACACTAATACATTCACGGTATTCACGTATCGTAATTCCAAGTGCCGAGGAGGCAGATTATCAGGGGTGTAAAGAAAATAATGATAGAAGATAACACAATAATAGAATCTCACATCGCATTTAACATTTTAATTACATAAATGATCAGAGTCAAATACAAATCCAGTGGGATAGTTATAACTGTCTATTCGTACATATGCTGGAAATATGTACTACATAACACGGTGAAAATGGGTAGATAACTACGTAAGGTACTTTAGCTTCATAGCTCCAAAAGACTTCTCCAAAATTCTCCCCCAACATGCTCCAAAATGCTCCTAAGGTATCCTGACTACACGGCTGCCTGAAAAATAGGGCACCTAGAGTTTAAAGGGAAAAACAAACTCCGGGTCAGTCATAGACTGGTATGAGAACTCAAAGTATGATGTTTTGAAAACTAAAAGTATCTCATAAGACAACGCCGCACATAAACACGGAATGTGTTTTTAACTTATGATTACCAAAACTCTTTATTACGCAAAACTTAGAGATATTATTTTTAATGACTTTCTTTGAAAACATTTGCAAATAAACTTATTAATCTTAGCCGAAATTGTTACATTGATTAAATTCCAGCATAATAGGTTTACAATCAAGTCCGTAGGTTCTTATTGAAGAGTGGATTTTCATACAAATGACTAGGTGAAGGGACTACCTTCCAATGGGTACACCTCTAGATGGATGTCCCGAGGCATAGAACATCTGCTCTCTACCAACAGAAGGTCGGCCTACCTCTGTAACTAGATAGTACCGAATATGTCATCCCCTGTTCGTTACCAACCTTCATCCGAGAGCTCTCTTCACATACATCCACATTAATTTACATCCCAAATGTCATAGCAGGAAGAAATATATCTAGAAGGGGATGATCATACCCTACTTGGGAATGACACATTTAGCCTTGCTGCATCTAACCCTGTTTCGGTCATTTTCGGTTGATGAGGCTTGAGGCAACGATTACCTTTTCACATAGCACATATCACATCTTTGAGTGCCACATTGCCATTTCCGTTGACTACTAATTGCCTTCTCCGCCACTGCTGATGCACGTTTGTAAAAATCAATGTACGTAATTTTTAGAAATTCAATGTCAGACAAATGTCCATACAAGTTGTCCGGAAACAGGACAAACCGAAGGCACTTTCGTCGGGCATTACTAAGTGAGAAGCCCTTGTGGTTTTGAGGTTTTTTCATAACAAAGAGACCACCGCTACAATATAGTGAATCAGGAGTTCATCCCCAATTAATCAACCAATAATCCCTCGTTATTATTCATCTCAATATCTTCTTCTTCAAACATCTTCAATCTTCAAACACGTAAATTAGTTCAAAGTGGTCTTCGGATAGGAATCACCCAAATCCGATAGGAATCACCCAAATCTGACCCCAGTTCCTACGAAATCCAATCATCGATAAAAATGATGTAATTAGGTGATTGTTTTTCGATTCATTCATTTTCCTTTACCAAAATATCTTCGAGAGATGTATATTTTCAAAATATTCTTTTAGTGAATATGGAATCATTTAAATCTCTTTTTGAATACTTCTCAGATCGCTTTTAAAGAGTATCTTTTGAGAAAATAGGATTCTAGAACTCATTCTAATTTTATTCAAAATTAACTTTCGTATTCAACGAGTGCTAGGGCAGAATAACAGTGAGATCGCCTCTTAAATTCCATGAATAGGACAAGTTCTCTCTTCGGGCTTTAATAATGAGTATAAGAAGATAATTTCTATAAAATCCAAGTTGAGTATCCGGGCTTTCCTTTCGATATGTTCCACCCATCGCCTAAAAGAGAAAACTGCGGCCAGGTAAGTTCAGGGAAATAGTTGCTCCATCCCAACATTAGTTACACACCTTGTTTCCACTTTTAGATCTCACATGCGGAACAAATGTACTAGACGTTTCCGCATACACATTTTCCCTTTTTAAATCACTTAACTATTTGTTTAACCGTCTTCGAAGTAATGTTAAATTGTTCAATTTTCTTTTGAAACGCTTTATTATTTACTTAAAAACATTTACTAACGATTTGGGAAAGAATTGTTAAGTTTCAACCTATATTTCAAAGGTTATTGAAAAGCGTTGCAAATAGTGTTACAAAAAGTTCTTTAAAAGTTATATTCTTCAAAACAACTTTATATCATTTAAAAAACCATAATTTCAACCTAAATCACTTTTAAAACATTTTAAAAGATTTTTAAAATTTATTTCATCTTTTTAAAATGATTATTTTATCAATTTCCAACTTTGGTCATTTAGTGCAAAAATACGGGATTTTTCTTGAAAATTGATTTTGCCATATTTCAAAATATACAAGATAAAATCTTGATTTTCTTTTTTTGTGAAAGATATGGATATAAGAGTTTGGAAAATTCTTATTTCAAAGAATTTCGAAGTATATTCCACTTCATATGTTCGTTTGAACTTTTGACGCGAAAACGCAAACTAGCATTACGCGATGCATCAAATTTTAGGCGTATTTTGAGATTCATATCCAAACTTTGCCGAGACAAGTTTAAACACTTAGAAATCAATTTTAAATCATATTCAAACATTTTTCAAAGGTATAAATGATTCCATATCACATTTCATTTTAGTTTGGAAAGTGTTTTCCCTACGAATCAATGTCGTGTATATCGTGACTTGTTTCAATATTTTCATGCAATAAGCAACATATGGAAATCAATATCATAAGTAAACATCCAAATGAACATATCACAACATCACAACCAAATATATACTTATAAAGTAGGAGTTCACCCCTTAGTTACAAATGAACTAACTTTAAAGTGATTATAACTTTCCTAACTTCAATCGGGTGCTCACGGATGCTTCTTTTAAGACTTCTAGATGGCTTGATTTGGCTTGTAAAGGTATTTGGTTCTTTGGCCTGTGAGTTTAATGGGAGATTGGGCTCGACTTGAAGGTGAAGGAGTGGGTCGTGGGTTGTGAAGGAAGGAGAAGGAGTTTTGGTGAATAGTTAAGGTGATTTGATGATTACTTTCTTTAGTATACTTTTGGAATAAATTTTGGCATTATTTTATTAAGGTTGAAAGCCATTAAAAGAGTGAGAAGAAGCCTGAAATTTTGAGAAGAAAAAGTGTGGAAGGAAGTGAGAAAGTAGGTATGTATTTATAGAAAATAGTTGAGAATAAAAATATAGATTTGTGTTTTTACTTAAATAGCATTCCTTAAAAATTAATTAAACTTATTTAATTCAAAACTTGTCACCCACATCACATCACACTTTTAAAATTCAAATACTTTAGTTAAGTAAAGAATAAGAATGATTACTTTACTTTATATCACTTTCTTTACTTTGTCACATTTGATGTGACATGTGTTTTGTCTTTTATAGATTACTTTTGCTAATTAATTTCTAGAATTTTCTAAGTGTGATTATCAAAAGTAACATTGTTTAGTTAATTGTTAACTATCTTTATATGTTAACATATTTATTAAATTGTGTACATAAAAGTGCAACAACGCTGCGACAACTTTAAATTGACAAAACGTTGATTTTTGACAAAATGTTTTACGGTCATATTTTGACGTTTTATTTGAACTATTTATGTATGTAAACAAAATTTAAAAATAAATTTTTATAATGTCATTTAAAAATATAAACACTCATAAATATATTAAAATAATTTATTAAATAATTAAAACTTAATTTTCTGAAATCAAGATTTTGTCAGTTTTGTCGATATAAGAAAATGTTACTATTTTTAAGTATATTTCTACTTCCAAATCCTATCTAATATTATTTGAATCATAAAACCTCTTATATTTTATATTTAAAATCACTTTAAATGTTATATTTTAAAGTGGTTAAATTTTGGGTCGTTACAGGTATGCTGACCCAAAGGAAATGGTTGTTGTGTTGTTGAAGCCATAAATCGGCTTAGGACTGGGCTTTAGGATTTCAGATGGAAGCTCAATTTGGTCATATGCTGACTTGAAAATTACTTTGAATGAGCTTCCATAATTGACAAAGACATTTTCATTGTGCAATTCAAAATCTGCACCGTGACCACGAGTGGATCCTAGTATGGAAAAATGGTTCCTGCTGCATCAGCTGCTGTAAAAACTATTTCTTGCGCCAGCTTTTTCTTGATATGGAAGATTGTCTTCTATTTCTTTGGCCTCTTGCACATACTTCTCTGATGCTTTCTTTCTCGTTCCAATGAGGTGTGGTCCACTATAAATTGAGGCTATGAGGTTAGAAGGATTTCTTGCCTAGTTTTCATTTGGGTCGGGTGGGTGGTCTCTAGTCCTGTTCTCATTACTAGTCTTCTAAAAGCTGCTTAGTTACCCTTTTTGGGTCGATCTTTCTATCTTATTCTTTAAATGTCAGTAGTTTTCAGTATGGTGATCGTTAACTCTATGGAAGCGACAGTACACTCCACTATAATTCTGTTCGACTCTCTTTCCCTTTTTCAGTATGTTGTATGCAAGCTCATTCCTGGCCATCCCATATATCTGCCTAAGAGTGAGAGTAAGAGGAGTTATATGGTGAGGTTCAATTCCTTTTTTGTTTTTCCAATGGATGATAACCTCATGTCCCCCTCTTCTTGTTATAACTGGAGGCATAAGTTCTCTGAGGTTGCACTATAGATCCAATCTCTTCCATTCGAATATAGTTGGTTGCCCTTTCGTAGAAAGCCTTCATGCTATGACATGACTTTCTGCTATTTTTATCCTACATAGTAGTTCTTCTACTTATCCTGGCTTGCAATGCCATTAGCAATGCCTTTTCACTAGTTACACCTATCCGGAGTGCCTCACCTTTGGAACATTTAATGAAATTGCATGGGCTTTTATTTTCACTCTGATTAACACATGAAATAGTATTTAATCCGAGAAATCCTCTTTTCTCAAATTGAATTTCCTTACAAAATTTGCAAACAGTTGTCTCTAAGATCGAACCTTCCCTGGTTCGTACCTCCTGAACCATCAGGAGGCAGCATCGGTTGAATAAACAGGGAAAAGCTTACGTCAGGCCGTTCTTCCTAGCTTTAGAACGTCCATGAAAGTGCAGATGTGGTCATCGGGTTTGGTAGTTCCATCGAACATGTCAATTGAAGGTGCTTTAAAGTTGTCAGGAAAGTCCGCCTCTATGATGGTCTTACTGAATAAAGAAGAAACCTGTTCTCCTAATTTCTCTCTAGTTCTTTGTTGATAGATCTTTGCTAGCTGCTCCATATAGTCTTTTGAATGATGGATTTCATCATCCCCAGAATCAATCTGGGACGAATCACCCCCTATAACAAAATGGTGTCATCATCAAGGGTAAATTATGTCTATTTTTTTAACAATAGAGGGTTATATTAGTAGGTTTTGATTTGATTTAAGGGTTAGTTTTGATATTTTTTGTTTGATGTTAGGTTTTTGGCCAGCCCATTATTACGAATGCCGTTTTCACTCCCTAATTATGTAGTTAGCACAGTTAGCGAGAGATGGCGATGAGCTATGGAATGTAGAGGGGAGGCTGGTCTAAGAGCTATATGTTGGGTCATGTTGTTTCTACTCCTTCCATTCTCCGATTTATATTGTTTGTGAAGGAATGGAGTGCAACATGATTGGATCCATGGAGCCTCAGTTGAAGTTTCTACTTCAATTTGAGGTTCCAACACTATGAATGGCTACTTTGAGGTTTTTGAACCCAAGTGTAATTGTTCTCGTGCGAAGGGAGTTGAGAAATCAATGGGATTCATAGTATATGAAGGGAAATATAGTTTAAGTTTACTAGAATTAATAAATGGAGGTTCAGGCTCTTCATCTAGCTCCAAAAATGTTGATGAGATATTTTGGTCTCACAACACCTCAGATGATCATGAAAGTAATTAAGATGTACTTCCATGGGTTACGATCAACAAACTTAATTGATGTTAAATTTGCCTTTAGTAGTAATTATTTTGCTGAGAGCTAACACAATTAAGTAGTTGCAATTTAATTGTCTATTAAAATATCCAGTCAAATTGATATCTTACTCAAGTAAAAAAAGATAGCAGAGAATCAACACTGAAGCCTAGGTAAGTAAAAATGCAGAAAAAGGTATGGACATGGAGAATTTACATGTTTCAGATGTTAAAGTATCCTATGCCCATGAGGGAAATATCACTATCTTTTTTTATATTCCTTTTACAAGCATTAGAGGCAGAGAGTATAAAACTATTCATTGTTTAACCTAAAACGATATCGAATTGGAAAAGGATCCCCCTTTTGCTATAATGCCTTTTTTATTTATAGCATGGAGATGCACGTGGATCATCATCACTCTCCTTCTTTTGTTTTAACTCCCACCTTTGGATTTTGACATGTATCATCCTTCCATCTCACTTATTTGGTGTACACACATTGCAGATGTTTTTTGGTGGGAAACCGTAATTTGAGTAGTTGAATTCTGGGCATTAGTGGAAAGTTTTAAATTAAAGACGGAATATTTGAAATTAAGGCAGGAAACTCAAATTCAAATGGATCATGCACTTCTGATCTAAAGGGATAAATGGCTTGTTAACTGCCCCCACAAGGATGTGAGTGTTATCTCTTTGCTTTATTGTTGGAGGGCCATTGATATATATGAAGTGGAATGGCATTACACACTTGATACTACCATGGGTAATTGAGTTGCTTTGCTCCTAACCTGTGGTGTTAGCTCAATATTTACATGAATGTGCTCTGAACTGCTCTAGATGTTAATATGCACAAGTTAATAAGGGTCGTTTGCACCTTTGCAGTTTTCTACAAAGTGAAGAACTATGGTGGAGCGCTGATTAGATGACCCCATAGGCAACCCATGGAATGCTTTGGATTCCTCGTGATACAACTTAATAGTCCTTAGTAAGTGTAGCATAGAACTGCACTTGAAAGTAATAGAAATGCATTTTCTTTCAGGAATAATAGTTGGGTCTATTTGGCCTTTTGATTGTAGTGTAGTTTTCATCTTTTGTTCCTCTTTTCATGCTCATGTTTTTGTTACGCCTAATAGCGGCATGTTTATTTATTAGCCTATTCTAATGATGGCATACTTCTTTATTTTCCTATTTTAATGGTGGCGTACTTCTTTATTAGTTTTCTCTGATGGCAATGAACTTCTTTATCAGCCTATTTCAATGGAGATGCATTTCTTTATCGGCATGAGCTTTGATGCAGACCTGTTGTTTTTGTATATGGATATGTAAGGGCGGCGCACCCCCATTTGTATATAGCCTTCCATGGGATGTTTTATACTCTTGCGTTGTTAGTACAGCTTTTGGTGTGGCAACATCTCGTTGTCACTTCTGGGTAACATTACAGTTCCTTTTATTGGATCGCATATTGTGTTCGCAGATCAGTTCCCATACCTGGTGTTCATTTTTGGCTATAGTGCCAAGACTGTGTTTAAATGATTGGATGCAATACTCTCTTGAATTCACCTTATTATTTGCTTCCATTTCTTGTAGCCTAACTTGATTGTGAGAGCAGTGCTTTTTATTTTGGTACTTGCATCTTCTAGCATTCAATATGATTTAGGAAATATTGGTGTAGCCAATTCTACATGCAATTATCGCACAATTTCATTTTGAGTTTTGGAACATTGATATTGAAATAAAACTTCTAAATAGTGATTTAGAAGAAACTATTTTCACATAACAACCAAAATGTCTCGAAGTTGGTAGGAGCGATAAAATGATTTATATGTTCTAGATATGATCTAAGAGTGGATACGATGATGGCATGTGATAAGCATCAAAGTTGAATAAGTATTTTGATAGAAATATCAAGTGGTCAGAATGTTATTAAAATGCATAAGAAGTGTATGTCTAAGAAAGTATAACAAAAGGTGTTAAACTATTTCTAAAACTATAAGTAAATATCATACTCCTGATTATTAACGATATACCATGTTAAAATCAGTTTTAGTTTGGTTGTTTAACCATCGATATGGATTTGAAAATGATACCTTTTATAATCAATATAAATATATGTTGGAATTATGCCAAACTATACACACACACACCCTATATTAAAATGTTTAATATAGAGCATATGAAACGAATCCCTTGTGCATTGGCAATGTGAGTTGTCATTTATATTATGTTGTCTACTATATGACATTTTCCTTTTATATTTTGTACATTAGGAGAATATCAATTCAAATTAAGATCGCTAAACGCTAGTTAAGAGTGTTCACAAGTGTATATGAAATACAAAAGAATTGTTTATGCAAACAAAAAACTCCTTATGAAGAAGTATTTAAACTCCAACTTTATAACTGATATAAAATATGGTAAGTCAATCCCTAATTCATATTCAACTATGGTTAAGGAGCTTTGAGTTTGAAATGTTCCAAACAAGAGAAGGTGTCTGATTCAACCGAAGGCCAAGTACACCACCTTGAATAGCACCGTAATAAATGCAGTATACATAAATGCACATATTTATAGTTGATAGAGATGATTCCAAATATTGAGAATCTTGTGACATTGTTTTGTAAAAAAATGATGTGATACAGATCATAAAAGAACCTAGGCCTAAAAGAAGGTAAGAAACATACTTTGAAAGTTCTACATGATAAAGACAATTTATCAACGATGGAATGATGTTGGCTGATGGAGTAGATAGTAAAATAATTTATCAGATTCATTCAGTAAGGAACTAGCACGATCAATTACGAGTTAATCAAAGGAATGTGATTAAGATTCAATAATTGACCTTACGTGAAAGTGGGTAATTAAAAGAGTTAAAGATATGCCCTAGGGGTAATAATGTAATTTATTACATATATCCATCTCTGTAGTCAATCATGTTCGTAATAAATTTGTTTGATATCTAATATATACTTTGTTATATTGTGATACGAGTTTTTTGATGAAAAAGTGGTCATCAAAAAGAGAAAAGCACTCATTATTTAACTACATGTGTGAGAATAAAAAAACCATCAGTGCGTCCAATGAGTGATGATATAAAATGTTCACAAGTATGAAAAAATAATATGGTATCATCATATAGATGATTGGCATAATTGATAAATGGAGAAAACACACACAATACTAGACATATAATAAAATAGTGAACTACAACAAGGTTGTCAGAGTAAAAATATTAATGAAATGGCAGGCAAGAAGCATGAAAGATATAGTGAGGACCACAATAGAGTATTGTGGTTAGCTCTGTAGGATTGAGGCAATGGACACGTGCATGTTTGTGAGTAAGCAAGAATGAGAGTAGAGGTATGTACGTGAACAAGAATAATGCTGGATTGTGAACACGGCGTTGTTGTTTGTTGAGATGAGGCCAGAAATGAAGTGTGCTACTAAAAGATGCTCGATGAGTATACCCAAGGAATGTTGCATGGAAAGCGGCTATCTATAAAATAATTACATTGTTGGGGAGATAGGAATGAGGCAGTGGAATGCAAAGTGATAGACTATAAGCAGTTGATTCAACAGGCAAGAAAGTCCGAGGATGCTAGTTCCACCGAGCCTCTTATGCGGATGTGAAAAGAGAAAATCTCCACTAGCCCCTGCATTGGTTTTCAAGTAGAAGGAGAGGAAGACTATCAAGAGGTGCAGAGCTACCCGAAATCCGATCTATATGAGATCTCCAACTTTTATGCCTTCTGTAGGCCACTTTCCAAAGAAAAATATGCCAGGCATTCAAATGTAAAATTTTAGAAGGATTACTATATAAGTAGCTAAATATTTGTTGGTTTCTTTCATTCCAAAGACACCAACTTGCGATCGAAAAAACTACATCTAAAAACTTCCTAATCGACTAGTTGTAGTTAAATCTGAAATAGGTCTAGTATTCTCATAGGGACCGGATGGTAGTACCAATGTCTATGTCGAAAATATAAAATGCATTACTAATTATGTATTGGGTGAACTGGCATTCGAAGAATAAGTATGTGTTAGTTACAGATGTTATGTTATAAAAATAAATAGGGTTATTATTAGCATTATTTCTTGTTTTTGTGTTTAGTGGTACTGGTTATTTATTTATCATACAGTACAATCCACATATGTAATTTACTTTTTGCGGTGCGTGCACTTTCCAAATAGGTTTGAAGTACCATTGGGATATGTTTTCAAAAAACATTAAAAACATATACATGGATTTTGGAATGTCTTTTTCTTTTATATCCTAGCACCAAACCAAATGGTCTTATTATTTGTCCATAATAAAAATATCAATAATATTAAGTTTGATTCTATTTGCACTCCATAATTTATCTTTAACACCCCGCTATTTTGTTAATAGAAATCACAACCCATGTATTTCTTTTCTCACCCCGTATTATATCAATTTTATCCTTTTTTCAGTTTCCTCTTTATTCACTTACTACTCTTTATCATCTTAATTGTAAAATTCATGAAACCTAGAATCATGGTCTACAAATTTGAAATTTTATCGTCAATATTTGTAAAAAAAAATTAGGAAAAAGAAACTTGCATAGAAAAACTTACTCTATATAAGTTTTTAAAGTTATGTTTGCACTTTCATATAAATATTAGGATTAGATTTCATGTTTTTTACGAAATTGGTTAAAATTTATTTGGAACTTGTCGAATTGGTTTGAAATCTTCTATAATTGTTGTTATTCAAATGGAAGTTGTAACGACCCGAAATTTTCGAACCCGAAAATTTCCAGATAGTTATGGAAAAGAAGAAAGAGATAGAAGAAGAAGAAGAACAGAATACAAAAATCTCACATTCGCAGCGGATAAAATATAATAATAAATAATAACAGTTTACAAAAGAATATTTTATCTTTTGATTACACTTTAATACATCAGAGTTTCACATATATACAGTCACTGATCATATACAAATCATGTCTCGGATATATAATAATATACTGCAGCGGAAATACTCTATACGTACTTGCCATCCAGCTCGTCTCCTGAGCTCCAGAACGTACCTACCTGAAAATCTGTAATACTCGGTCTGACCCGAGCATTACACCAAAGTAACACCCGGGTCAGGCTGGAAACCAGCGTGAGTAACCCAACTAACATGGAATGCAAAAGTTTACAACTCATACAAACCCAGGTAACATATATCAATTTCCACTTCATAAGTTGTTATAGACATCACTTATTTCACACATCACTTTCTAAGTACCAAACTTAGATAAAATAATCCAATTCACTTAAATCACTTCATTCTAGCCTTTTGATTTCACAAATCAATTTATAAAATTCGAAGTAGTTTCGGGTATTTCCCAATACCCGACCCCGGTCTCTTCGAAACTCATATCATCAACCCAAGTTATCCAAATGAAATACACAACATTTCATATCAGAGATATCAACTCATTCAAAGCATCCAATACCATTCAACCAATCATAAGCAAAGCTTAATCACACAAATCAATTCAATAGAATCTAATTGAATTTTCAAGCCTCAATCACTTAGATTCCTTCATTTACATTTATTAACTCCAAATCAATTTAATTAGTCAACCCATCATTATTCATCTTACCTTATCTACTTGGATTAAGTTCTCAGATTCATTAACTTATAATCACTTACATTGATTAATAATCCTTGAATTAATCATGCTCATAAATTTACTAACCCTCCATAAATTTTGTTACACTAATTAAACAAGTAACTAATCCTCAATTAAATAATTACCAATAATTACCCCCTTTGATTTATGACATTAAGTAATTTTTCTTCGATTTCTTTTATTAGTAATTTCTATTAACTACATTGATTAATTACCTTAATCAATCACTGATTATTCCATATTATTAATTACTCTAGAATTTAATTAACCTTTAGTTGCTTATATTATATTAATTGTTCACAATCATTAACTACTCATCTTAATTAACTTCTTAGTTTCCATTAACAAACTCACTAAATTATCTATGGTCTTATACCGCATCCTTGATTAATTCTTCTGTGTGAAAATACTTCTTTAAAGTAATTTACTTAGTATACTCAACCACTATGAAAAGAAACTCATCGAATTGTTTATCAAATCGATGATAAAAATCTAACAAGTAAGGCCTTTTTTTAGAAACAAACATGTTCATTTCGGGCAGAAATTTAACCCGAGCTTGCACCTCAAATTCATATATATAGATGGTCGAATTTTAAAAAGTGATACAAATGAAAGTTATCACATTCTTCCCTCAGTTTGCAAAACTTTAAAATTTATAAGATTTGGATAAGAAACGCAAAAGTTATGCACAAAATACTAGCTCAGGTTTGCACAAGACACTGAGTACTCTACAACAACAAGACAGCGAGTTTGCAAGAGGTTTTTCAACATTTTAATCAATGAATTTCAGAAAATGATACAAACAAAAGTTATAGGCCTTTCCATTAGCTTTCCAGAATGACCAAGATCATTGAATTTGGATCAACTTTTCAAAAGTTATGACCATTTTACTAAAAACATTAAGCTTAGCCCGACCTGATGTATTTGCAGGATAGCGACCAACAATTGCAATTTTAGCATAGAAAACATCGAAATCAGGCAAAATGAATAACGCAAAAGTTGTAGCTTAGTTTCTAAGCTTTCCGAAACATTAAAAATTGCTAAATTCCGATAAGTATTTTAAAAGTTATGGATAAAACAATTCTGCGATTTGAATTTCATAACTTCTGTCATTTTGTCTCGGGACAGCGATAAACAGTTATAATTTTGGCCAAGATAACATCGAAATTTTGGAAAACTCAAAACTTAAAAGTTTTTAGAGCAAAGTCTAAGCTTTCTGGAATATCTAAATTTATTGAAATCGGTTGAGGAACGAAGAAGTTGTGGCCAATCTAGTTTCAGCCTTAAGCACAGAGTTAATATTAGTTTTGCTTTCGGGATTACAGTAGAAAAATTCGATTTTAACATAGCTAACATCCAAATTACAGAAAACACAAAACAACAAAGTTGTATCACATGAAATAAGCTTTGCAGAACATCCAAGAAATCGAAATTTCATTAAGAATTGAGAAAGTTATGGTCAAATTACTAAGCTGCGTTTTTGATAGAACCGAGCCACTTTTACTTACAACTATCATCTCTTCAAGAATAACATGAATACTAGAAATTTAAATAGGTTTTCTCACCTTAAACTTGTGTATTTTCTTTGACACTTTTTTCTTGGCTTTCTCCAAGCTTTTTCACTTTATCTACTTTTGTTTTTGCTTTGCGAAAGTAAAAAAAATAAGTGAACATTTCCACCCTTTATATAGTAATTTTCAAGGCTAGTTTGGTAATTTTAGTTTTGGACACTTGTCTACTTCTCTTTGCACAAGCTTTAGAATGTTGACACATGTCTACTTAGGTGTCTTAAGATGTTTCTAAACATGGACACCTAATGGGGTTATGTGTCATAATTCTATTTCATCTTAAGATAGGTGTATGGTCCATATTATGCCACTTGTCTTCACCATGTCATGCCACTTATCCTATACTTAAAAATGTATACATACTTATACCTTTTGTATTATTTAAAAGCATACATAAATATAAATAAAATAGAGATGGTGCAGATAGTATATTTTCAAAACCGAACAAATCACCTTTAAATTAAATTTCAACCATTCTATTATCTTCAGTATCATCATTATAAATTTTATAAGCCTTCAAATTATTTTAAACAGGCTTAGAAATTTCAGATTCAACAATTTACCCAATTTCAATTATTAAATACAATATTTAAACTATCTAATTCAATGATTTAATTTTCAAGTAAATACTTATATCTCAAATTCACGTTAAAATTAACTTTTAAATGTTTAAAATCAATCCAATTATCCCATTCTACATTGTTAAAAATTCTGGGTCGTCACATTCCTCCCCCCTTAAAAGAATTTCATCCCCGAAATTACTAGTTAGGAAGAATGGACTAATACCCATTTACCTTTTCTCCAAAATTCACAATTCAACACTCTACCAACTATGTTTTATTAAAAGCCCACTATCACCTTAACTAATTTCCTAAAACCTTCTATAGTTTCAAACAACACCCCTTTGCTCAATCATCTAAATTTCAATTTTAAATCAAATTTTGAATTATCAAAATTTTATCAAAATTTTTCTAACTCTCTAAATTTCCGACAATTTTTGCCAGCGTCACCTTTGCGCGGCTAGCTCGGTACAACTACAAAAGGCCTCTACGGGCTTCCAAATTCCAAAAGAAAACAAATGCCAAGTGGCCACATCAAAACCCAATCCAATTCCATACATAATTTTAAATACGTACCCTTTTTGTCGGGCCATTCACATTTATCTTTTGGAATCAAATCCAATTTCTTTTCCCTTTAATACCTGCGTATTTTATTTAACAACAATATCCAATCGTAACCTTTCAAATCCCTTTTTACCTTTCCTTATATAGGTTTTCACATCTTCTTCTATGCCAACTATTTTTTTTCTCCTTTTTCATACGAATTCAATTTATTTCAATTTTGAATATTGGATTTTAACTTCCATTTATAACTGATTCATATTAGTTTCATCTACTAATTTATTTTAATCTCCAATTTGTGAATGTTTCGTCGCTAACGAAAAAATTTCAAATATGTCCAAAAAATTTCTAACTCCCAAAATTTTCGGAAAATTTTGGCGGAGTCTCCTTTGTAGGGAGGAGCTTTTGCAATTTGACAATAGATATAAATATGTATACATCGACCCACACGGTCGGAAAAAGCAAAAACAGTTTATATTTCCTATTTTTATTGCATAGGCGTACCTTTATTTAGCATTTTAAGCAAGCAACTTATAAATTTAAGCAATTAGCGCAATCCAAACCAACCAAACAGTCTTCAAGTACCTGTACTATCTCAATTTAAATATGTAAGTGCCACATATAGAAATTCTATTAGCATTTCACTTACTTTTAAAGGCTAAACACAAGCATTTCAAAAGCAACAAACACCAAACGCTTACCATAAGCGATTTATATAATTTAAAGTTAATCCAATTGCTTCCAACCAAATTCATATGCCATTACATTTAATTTTAATGGTTTACAATGTAATTGCTTACATTCAATTCATTTGTAAGCAAAACAAACTCCTATTCATATCAATTGATTCAAAAAGCAATTATATTTGCTTCCACTAATTCATAGAATTTAATTAAATCTCGTTTACGTTAAACGACAATCATTTCTACGCAATTTGATAATATCCATGTGAATAAATAATTACTTAAGTTTTATAACCAATTAAAATTGATTCCAACTCAATTTTATTTAATTCAATTCCTTTTTAATTTATTCACAATCATTTTATTTAGCTCGACACATTCCATGCTTGTGTACTACTAACCATTCCCAAATTAATTTAAACTGAGCTTTTATTTAATAGCTTTTACCCTTATTCGAAGGCAAGCTTCCTTAAATTTAAACTTAAGTTACTTTACTGTAATTTATTCCAACATCAAACTTACGTTTACTTCTATTTGATTCTCATTTAATCAAATTCCATTAAACTCAGTTAGCCCACCATTTCATTTTAATTCACCTCCACAATTTATCAAAATAATATCCAAGCGTATACGTAACTCATTTATACTTCAAATCAATATGCCACAGAACTTAAGTTCAGTCTGATAATCCAATTTCAATCACAACCTTGATTTAGTTTTTTTTATTCAATCAGACTTCGTCCATTTATTATTTAATTCCATTAACTCATTTTATATTTCACTTTCTTAATTCATTTGCGAATTTATTTTATTTATACAAAGCCATTCTCAATTTACTTGCAACTTTCGTTAAATATTATTCATATCACGTTTGAATTTTATTTGTAATTCAAACCATCACTTTTCCAATCCAACTCTATTTTATTTCTACAACATCTCTTCTTATCTAATTCATTATCAAATCCAAGTCGAATTCTATTGACAAATTCGAATTCATTTCCAAACTCCATTATTAATTTATAATCCATTTGTTTAATCAAGTTAAATTTTATTAACATACTTTATCAAATAATTATTTATTAGCTTACTTCCAACTTTTATTACAAAGAAAATTACTTCATTAAGTTCAAAGTTATTTTTATAATTCCAGTTTGGAGTTTCCCTTTTATTTTCCCAAAATTTCAACACTTCTATTTTAAAATTTTAGAAATGCTTTTAAACCCACCTCATACTATTAAAATAGCTTTTATAAAAATATTTCTTATAACTTGATGTCTCATCCAGTCCATCCTTGTTCTCACAGAAATTCAGTCATACGTTGATCAGGCGTAGGACTGAAAATATATAAGTACTTGGTAAACCCGTTTGCAACATCCAGTGAAAATACTTGGAAAATAATTTTATTGAAAATATAGGAAACGGTTTTTGAAAATAGAGGAAATATCTTTGGTTACAATGCTCTAAAAATCATCACCCCCATCCATGGTCACAGTTACATCCCAGGGTTACGTTGCCGTCGCAGCAAAAGTCCATGCAACTGCAGGCTCTCCGCGGCCTCTCGATTACGCCATGGAATCCCACACTACAGATCACAGTTACATCCAGGGTTACGTTGCCGTCACAGCAAAAGTCCATGCAACTGCAGGCTCTCTACGGTCTTTGATTTTCGCTATCGAAATGAAACTTCTCCACTCCTACATAGATCACAGCCTACCGATATAAAATCAAACGCAGACTGTTGGCTCTCAGCGGCACACACGACCTTCACTATGTTACCATAGATCGCAGTCTACCGATCAAACGTAGACCTTGGCTCTCAGCGACACACACGACTTTCGCTATGGTAACCTCTACTCAAGATCTCCAGGAACTAGTTTTGTCCGGACTCCTCACAGGATCAACTTTAGAACCCCCCCTTGGGGCTCAAGGCAGCACCACCTGGTGGCACTCCTGAGAAGTTCATTCCAAGGGAGCGCCTTTTTCCCCAGAGCCATCATCAAAACACTTTATACTATACACATATAGTATCTTTCAAATCATACACCTAGTATGAATTTTATCAAAGCGCCTTTACACAAAATCGATTATCCCAAAATCGATAATTCTCAAAATAGGCTTTCCAAATTCCATATAATGATTTTACCCAAAAATCAAAAGCCTTTCCAAATCCAAAGGTTCCCAAAACCCTTTCCAAAATCCTCATAAGATCCTTTATATATATATAGACATATATAATTTTTAAAACTTTGGATCACTTTAAACTCGTATAAAATTCCTTTTATACTTCAAACACTTCCAAAATCCTTTTTCTTCGAACAATAGGTTCAACAAGGAGAGAATATATAACAAAGATATAACTTTGTTTACCCAAAATCAAATATTCAAATTTGATTACTCTTTCCAATATCAATTTCATTTCTATTCTCATTCACCTAAAATTTCATTCACTTATTCACATTTTCCTTAATCCTTATTTGGATTATTACCTCAATTCTTATCCCAGTTGGGTATTTAATCAATAACAGTTTGAACTCCGACCAGTTTATATTTAGAAAACAGCTTAAATTTTTTTAAAATAGAGAAGTAGTTGAAAAATAATTATTAGTTTACAAAATATCTATAAAATAGTTGGAAAATAGCTAAGTAGTTATTGAGATCTTAGATAATTGCAAAATAGTTGTAAAATAATAGTTAATACGTAACTTAGTTGAAAAAAATAGTAACTAGTTTAGAAAATAGTTGAAAAATGGTTAAATAGGTCCAAAAATAATTGTAAAACAAGTATAAAATAATTTGGCTTTAAGAAAGAAGGGTTATATGTATTTAATAACTTGGAAAAATAAGTTTATATTAAAACAATTTATATTGAAAACAATCCAGAGTCAAAACTGTTCGCTGCCCCAACATTTCAATTTAAATTTCCACTCCCATTTAAATTGACCCAATTCCAAATTGAATAATCTTCAATTTCCATTGACATTGGTTTAATCCCAATTCAAGTTGAATTGATTCTCAATTTCCTTCCAACTTCAAATCAAATTTCGTTTGATCTTTAAACTTGTACAACTTTAATTACAATTTCTACCTTACAATTTCTATTTATAATCAATTACATTCACATTTTGCTTTTAACTCGGAATTATACATTTTATTTAGCCAATATATTATTCCATAAACATTTTAAATCAAGATTCCAAAGTTTAAACAAATTTTCAAGATTTCAATATTACCTTAGAATTCAACTATATCCAAAATTCTTTGGCAAATTCAATTACCCCTTTGAATTTCAAAACCAAACCCGGTTCACAAACAATTCCAATGTAAAACAATTTGGTAGCAATTTCTCTTCTAGAAACTCGAAAATAAACATCGATAATACTGCAGTCGTCACCGACGTTATTTTCCAGTTACCGAAAGAGTTCAATGCTTTTATCTCTTTAAAAACATTTCCAAATATTTTTAATTTCAAATCTCCCAGATTTCAACTTCAACACAAAAAAATATTTTTGAAATAATACTATTATTTTTCCAAAACCTTTGGAAACCACTTCCAAATCCAAAGGAATTTTAAATTTTCCCAAAAATTCCAAATTCCCAATCCATCCAGTTCATATTAAACATTACTCTGGAATTCTATTTCAAATTATAATCTCATTTATTTATGAAGTTTATTTCAAATTTATAAATTACATTCACAATCTATATTTCAAATTCCATTTTATTATATAAGTTTATTCTTTAACTTTGGTTATAAGTTTCAATTTGGTCGTATTTTATATTACTTCTTAACTTAATTCCAATAATTTAACAACCAATCACCTAAATATTCATTAGAAGGAAATGTTGCTATATATATCAAAATATATTTTTAAATAAAATCATTAAAAATCTTTATAAACAAATAACAAGTACGCTCTCATATATATATATATATATATATATATACACACACACACACACACACACACACACACACACACTCAACTCATTCTAGAGTACTACGGACTCTATTCAATGAGTAATCCCCACCAGAACCAAGGTTCTCGCTTAACCTTCAGCTCTGATACCAACTGTAAAGACCCGAAATTTTCGAACCCGAAAATTCCATATAGTTATGGAAAAGAAGAAAGAGATAGAAGAAGAAGAAGAAGAGAATACAAAAATCTCACATTTGCAGCGGATAAAATATAATAATAAATAATAACAGTTTACAAAAGAATATTTTATCTGTTGATTACACTTTAATACATCAGAGTTTCACATATATACAGTCACTGATCATATACAAATCATGTCTCGGATATATAATAATATACTACAGCGGATATACTCTATACGTACTTGCCATCCAGCTCGTCTCCTGAGCTCCAGAACGTACGACCTGAAAATCTGTAATACTCGGTCTGACCAGAGCATTACACCAAAGTAACATCCGGGTCAGGCTGGAAACCAGCGTGAGTAAACCCAACTAACGTGGAATGCAAAAGTTTACAACTCATACAAACCCGGGTAACATATATCAATTTCCACTTCATAAGTTGTTATAGACATCACTTATTTCACACATCACTTTCTAAGTACCAAACTTAGATAAAATAATCCAATTCACTTAAATCACTTCATTCTAGCCTTTTGATTTCACAAATCAATTTATAAAATTCGAAGTGGTTTCGGGTATTTCCCAATACCCGACCCCGGTCTCTTCGAAACTCATATCATCAACCCAAGTTATCCAAATGAAATACACAACATTTCATATCAGAGATATCAACTCATTCAAAGCATCCAATACCATTCAACCAATCATAAGCAAAGCTTAATCACACAAATCAATTCAATTAATTCTAATTGAATTTTCAAACCTCAATCACTTAGATTCCTTCATTTACATTTATTAACTCCAAATCAATTTAATTAGTCAACCCATCATTATTCATCTTACCTTATCTACTTGGATTAAGTTCTCAGATTCATTAACTTATAATCACTTACATTGATTAATAATCCTTGAATTAATCATGCTCATAAATTTACTAACCCTCCATAAATTTTGTTACACTAATTAAACAAGTAACTAATCCTCAATTAAATAATTACCAATAATTACCCCCTTTGATTTATGATATTAAGTAATTTTTCTTCGATTTCTTTTATTAGTAATTTCTATTAACTACATTGATTAATTACCTTAATCAATCATTGATTATTCCAAATTATTAATTACTCTAGAATTTAATTAACCTTTAGTTGCTTATATTATATTAATTGTTCACAATCATTAACTACTCATCTTAATTAACTTCTTAGTTTCCATTAACAAACTCACTAAATTATCTATGGTCTTATACCGCATCCTTGATTAATTCTTCTGTGTGAAAATACTTCTTTAAAGTAATTTACTTAGTATACTCAACCACCATGAAAAGAAACTCATCGAATTGTTTATCAAATCGATGATAAAAATCTAACAAGTAAGGCCTTTTCTTAGAAACAAACATATTCATTTCGGGCAGAAATTTAACCCGAGCTTGCACCTCAAATTCATATATATATATGGCCGAATTTTAAAAAGTGATACAAATGAAAGTTATCACATTCTTCCCGCAGTTTCCAAAACTTTAAAATTTATAGGATCTGGATAAGAAACGCAAAATTTATGCACAAAATACTAGCTCAGGTTTGCACAAGACATTGAGTACTCTACAACAACAGGACAGCGATTTTGCAAGAGGTTTTTCAATATTTTAATCAATGAATTTCAGAAAATGATACAAACAAAAGTTATAGGCCTTTCCATTAGCTTTCCAGAATGACCAAGATCACCGAATTTGGATCAACGGTTCAAAAGTCATGACCATTTTACTAAAAACATTAAGCTTAGCCCGACCTTATGTATTTGCAGGACAGCGACCAACAATTGCAATTTTAGCATAGAAAACATCGAAATCAGGCAAAATGAATAAAGCAAAAGTTGTAGCTTAGTTTCTAATCTTTCCGGAACATTAAAAATTGCTGAATTCCGATAAGTATTTTAAAAATTATGGATAAAACAATTCTGCGATTTGAATTTCATAACTTCTGTCATTTTGTCTCGGGACAGCGATAAACAGTTATAATTTTGGCCAAGATAACATCGAAATTTTGGAAAACTCAAAACTTAAAAGTTTTAGAAAAAAGTCTAAGCTTTCTGGAACATCTAAATTTATTGAAATCGGTTGAGGAACGAAGAAGTTATGGCCAATCTAGTTTCAGCCTTAAGCACAGAGTTAATATTGGTTTTTCTCTCGGGATTACAGTAGAAAAATTCGATTTTAACATAGCTAACATCCAAATTACAGAAAATACAAAACAAAAAAGTTGTAACACATGAAATAAGATTTGCAGAACATCCAAGAAATCGAAATTTCATTAAGAATTGAGAAAGTTATGGTCAAATTACTAAGCTGCGTTTTTGATAGAACCGAGCCACTTTTACTTACAACTATCATCTCTTCAAGAATAACATGAATACTAGAAATTTAAATAGGTTTTCTCACCTTAAACTTGTGTATTTGCTTTGACTCTTTTTTCTTGGCTTTCTCCAATCTTTTTCACTTTATCTACTTTTGTTTTTGCTTTGTGAAAGTAAAAAAAATAAGTGAACATTTCCACCCTGTATATAGTAATTTTCAAGGCTAGTTTGGTAATTTTAGTTTTGGACACTTGTCTACTTCTCTTTGCACAAGCTTTAGAATGTTGACACATGTCTACTTAGGTGTCTTAAGATGTTTCTACACATGGACACCTAATGGGGTTATGTGTCATAATTCTATTTCATCTTAAGATAGGTGTATGGTCCATATTATGCCACTTGTCTTCACCATGTCATGCCACTTATCCTATACTTAAAAATGTATACATACTTATACCTTTTGTATTATTTAAAAGCATACATAAATATAAATAAAATAGAGATGGTGCAGATAGTATATTTTCAAAACCGAACAAATCACCTTTAAATTAAATTTCAACCATTCTATTATCTTCAGTATCATCATTATAAATTTTATAAGCCTTCAAATTATTTTAAACAGGCTTAGAAATTTCAGATTCAACAATTTACCCAATTTCAATTATTAAATACAATATTTAAACTATCTAATTCAATGATTTAATTTTCAAGTAAATACTTATATCTCAAATTCACGTTAAAATTAACTTTTAAATGTTTAAAATCAATCCAATTATCGCATTCTACATTGTTAAAAATTCTGGGTCGTCACAGAAGTAGTATGAAATTAGATATAAATATTTAGTTATCTTCAACCTCTCAATTTGAGATTAAAGAATGAATAAGGTGAAGGATAAGGGAAGGAAGAACATCTAGACTACTATTTTTGTGTTGAATGGTATTTTTTAATCTTTTTTAGTGTTAAATGAGTGGGAAAGGAAAAGGTTTAGGTGTTAATATTAATAGGTTTAGCCTTGTTTACACCAAAAATTAACACAAACACCAAATAGAGATTTTGTGGAGGAATAAATGAAGAATAATAAATATAAACAGAGAGAATATAGCAACGAAGTAATAAGAAACAAGATACTAACAGAGACACAATAATTTATAGTGGTTTGGCGTTGTTTGCCTACGTCCACTTTGAAGAGATAGCTTTATTAATCACATTGTAAATTGAGTACAATAGGGTTTGGATTAGAATCCTTGGTTATAAAAGAGTATAAAGCAACAAACAGTGTAAAGGTCTCGAAAATAAACAATCAAGTCTGTATTTATAGAGGAAAACGGTGAAATATCTCCTTGAAAATTTGACAGAAGGATCTTCAAAACCATAGGGGCCATAGGAGGGATCACATGGCCCAAGTCCTAAGAAATAGGATCCGGGCCTTTCCATATTTTAGAGGAGTGGAGGGCTACAATCCCTATAGGATCTTCTCTATGTTGGATTATGCTTAACCTCCAAGATTCATGTCAATTAGATTAGTAGAACTTGAGTTGTGGATCAATCTTTGTTGCAACATGTTGTGTAGCCTGATTCAAGCGGATCACTCCAGAGGGAAGAGGGCCGATCCTGCTAGCTTGCTCCTTTTGGAGTGTGATCCCTAGGGTGGACTCCCTAGGGTCCCCATATCTTGTTCCCTAAGTTTCATATGTATTTGATTTTTGGATTTTTGGATATCGATTGTTTTCCATTGAGTTGCACTTGTTTAGCCGAAGTAATCTAATCCTCTGATACGATCCTTTTATACAATCCCTTTTATAGGTGAAGTAATTTTCCCATAATTCGAGCATACTAACTCCAAACAACTTGAGACTTGAAATGCAGCCTTGTTGGGCCTTCCTTGTCAACCCATATCGTTCTTAACCAGTTTATGACAAAAATTAAGGATATGATCTGATCCCCTGGGGGAAGGGATAGACACCAATCACCTGCCTGGAGGAGGAACTAATCCATACTTAGAAAGTCTATCTCTTGATCTCGATTGATTGTGGCTTCATATCATTGCCTGCACTTGATCTCTAAGCCCAATAATTATCTCTTTGGGATGCCTTTTTCGATGATTGTCCAGTCTAAATTGTCTAGTCGGTCTGAATATAGCTGAATCAAAGGTCGGGTAAAAAGCCTAATAGTAATAAGTCTTTGAAATTTTCTAAACACATCCTCAATTAAATTTTGGTTAAAAGAGATATTCCAATTAAATATACCATGGTGTCGATAAACACCATGACAAGATCAAATTTGTTATTAGATGCCAAGTATAATTCCACAAATTCTTGTTTTAAAGTGGTTGGGGAAGCCCAAGGTTCATTCTAGAAAGATGTTTTATTTCTTGAGTGAGTAATAACAAGAGGCCTATTTTAAATAGGTTGAATAGGTTAGAAATATTTTTCGAGAAGGACGAAAACAATTGTGTTTTGGGTTTATATAAAATTTTAAAACTATTGTAATAGAAATTGTAAATTATTTATTTCCATGTCGTTGTATCATTTTCTAGAAATTTCTAAAGCCATATACATGGATGAGAGATGTTTTGGACTAAAGTAATTAATTAGAGGTATATTATTAGGAAAATCTTTAAATGAAATGTTACGTGATCGTAGTTGCAAATAGTTGCAATCATGAATAATTAATGGCTAGATTAAATAACATTTTGTTTTAAATATTCCTAGTCAAGATGTTTTCGGAATAGATACTGATATATCATTAAGGCCAGAGCACGCAACGCGCTATAGATGTTGTGTAGTGTATTGCTCATGGTCGTTAGGAGCACTAAGGGTTTATGTACTTGTAGATATTGGATAACTATGAAATGACTCATTTGGAAGTTTCATGTTGATTAATAACTACTAGGTGAAATGGGAATTCATAAAGTGATAATGTTACACATTTCTCTCAACTAGAGAATACGGTGGAACTTCAGTGTCGATACGCCACTTGGATTATATTTAAATCAGAGCACAGAGCCTATCGAACGACTGAAGTTGGCTCTAAGTTGAAGCATTTGAAGTGAAGTACCATCCAATACAGAATTTGTCCTTTTAGTTGCATGAGATTGATATCACGGTCAAATATAGTCAGCTCAAAGTGTTTGAACAACCCTTTATCGGATTAGAAAATAGTCGATCAAATTTAAATTAAAATTAACCGCAAACGCATGGCGTGCAATTCTAGTACATGGCGAGTACGGTCCATCCATAGGGAATTGCTTAGATTTTAAAATTCTATTCAATGAAATTAAACCAAGATTTGAAGTTGTGTAGGGAATTGTTTAGATTTTAAAATTCTATTCAATGAAATTAAACCAAGATTTGAAGTTGTGTTAAGCTAAAAAATGTAAAAACTACAAAAGCTAGAATGGATAAAAATATGAGAGTTTGAAGGCAGTTTAGAGGCAAATTCCTTCTCGTGATAACATAAATCAACATATATGAAATTATGATCTCTCTTTTTTGGTCATTAGTGAATTTAAGTGATGTGTTTATCATAAGTATGGAATATTTGTGCTATTAATTAGCCCAATATAAACCATCAAACTATAACACACCCATTAAATCACTTCTTAACTCCCATGAAAATAACAATGAACTTGAAAATAAAATCTATTCTAAGCATGATCTATTAACTATTGATTAGAAATATAAACCATCAAATTTTGATTTTAAAATTCACTTCATTACTATAATCATATGCAGATGAAGAGGAAATTTGTGTTTTTCTTTGCTTAAGCATAGCCTACTTGGTGTCAAAAACATACACTATCAAATTCAAAGCTAAAACAACATAGTTTAACCCATTCAAACATTTCCATTAAGTACAAAAAGAGATTAAAAATTATCAAAATGTTGAATCTACATGATTAAGAGAGCTTCATTACCCCTAAATTGAAGGGGTTTAACCTGTCATATTTTTATCATTTCAACAAATGTAGCATTAAACATGAAATAAAAACAAGAAGAAATTGAGAGCAAAGTAGCAAGAGAGCTAATTAAAACAAGAATAAAAACTAATCTACTTGCATAAATAAAAAGATCTACGGTACTAATATGAAAAGAAAGAGCTTGAATTAACATTGCATAAAAGAATATTACAAGAAGAAAATAGCTAAGTAGCCATGAAAAAGAAAAGAGATTTTTTGTTTATTTGTGAGCCTAAAACTAAACTATATAAAGATGAGGCTCAAAGGAGGCTAAGAGATTAATTATATGAACATATAGGGTATATATACATGTTTTGAAACTCTAATCATATTTTTGGGAACTACCTCAATTGCCCTTAAGGAAGTGTGGCCACAAAGTTATCATTGGCATGAGATAATCCTCCATTAAGAGTGTGTGTAACTTCAATGGCCATTTAGTATGTATATTAGCTCCTAATTGTACATCATGGTAAGTTGATAGGCGGGATCCTCCATGATTCATGAAATGAATTATTTCCATCTTCATTCCTTTGCTTCCTCTTGTGCATGCATATTCTTCATGAAGAATTTTGTAATTTCCATCCAATTTTCCTACAAATAAAAATAAATTGTGGAACTAAATAATCTCAAATTAATATATGCACAAAAATGACCATTTTGCCCCTATATGAAGATGAATAAATGATGATTTGAAAATAATTTGAATTTTAGTCTAAACATGTTAAAACACCTTATATGATCATTTAACTAATTAAATTCAATTAAATATGAAAGTAAAAATATGCACATTTACATGCATGTCAAATGCCATCGCACTTATCTTTTTATTCGTCCTCGAATAAACTAATACTAAGATAAATCCGTTTTCATAGGGAGCACAATTGCATTGAGTGTATGTTACAAGCTGTTAAACCTCTAAGTGTCCCTAGTAGGACGAGTGTTGTCTCATGAGGGTTTTCAATAGATACTATCCACAAAGTCCAAATGCAATATGCAAGACTCCTAAATGCAAGATTTAATTACAAGATATGATTGCAAGTTTTTGAAATTATCTACAAATGAAGGATTTACTTTCAAATTGACACAAAAAAGTTAAATATAAATTTTGGTTATTATCAATAAATTTATGTCCTTTTACTTGTCGAAATTTTCAAAAAAATTAAGTTATCATAACAAATAAACTATAATTTAACTCGTTGTTACGGTTATAACATAATGTAACTATGAAATGGAACCTTAGTTGATTATCAAAATTTTTCGAAGTGATATTCGTATCTTTTGAATAACAAGTCAAATAGAATAAGTAAAAATAATGCTTGGATTTCAATTGCTTACTCTCTCTTTATTAGAAAAATTTATTGATATTAACAATATTTACATATGCCTAACTCTAAAAACAGAGGCTATCTATATCACCCATGCACTGCCTTTCGGGCTTACGTGAAGGGAATACAGTGCGTGGCGAGTGAACACACAAGTGCGAAAACCTACTAACTGTAGGCATTGTTAAAAAGAATTTTTATATACATATACCTAACTCGGATAAATTGAGGCCAGATATACCGATGATGCATTGCTTTTCGGGCTTACGTGAAAAGGGTACAAAGCATGGCGAGTGTACACACTTGCATGTGAATACATAACTCTAGGTGTTAATAAAAAATATATACATATATAAAACTATTTTTTTTCCTTTTGTTTCTCTTTTTATATATATTCTGTTGTTGTTTTTTGAAGGGAGTTTTGCAAAATCATCTTGGCACCATTAAACTTAGAAGATAAAAAATGTTATATCATTTTCATTAAATTAACCACTTTTTAAACAAAGATTTTCCATTAGGGTATACTTCATAATTATCACCATG
Organism: Allium cepa; assembly: GCA_030765085.1. Lineage (NCBI taxonomy): Eukaryota > Viridiplantae > Streptophyta > Magnoliopsida > Asparagales > Amaryllidaceae > Allium > Allium cepa. The sequence goes on from CM060931.1 coordinate 224,079,393, forward strand.
AATCTTCTTATATACTAGCTAAACCATTGTTATTTGTAATCAAACTTATTTTTATTTTTGTTAAGAAAAGTAAAGTTTCAAAATTTTCAATTTAGTAACCAAAATCCTATACTTATCCTATAGTGTTTCTTCACAAATAAATCCAAATGCTAAAAAGAAAATTTGTTTTGGGATTTATTTTATTTGGTTAAATTTTTTTCGGGTTTTGGAGGGAAAATGCAAAAAAATAAACCATGAAAAATTAAAAGTGCAGATGAGACTCCCTCTCCACACTTGATTTTGACTACATTCCCACAGTCAACTCAAGTGAAAGGAGACAACTAAAATAAAAATAAAAATATGACCTATATTTACATGAAAATGAAAAGATTATTATTTACACGACATCAAAAAGTATATCGTCCAAGAGTAAATGAAACGGTCCTCCAAAGATCAATTCATTTGTCTCGTCAAGTATGAGAGACATAGCTTAAGCACGGAAAACCAAACCGTAAAAGATTTCAAAGATGAATGTTGATTTGGAAAACGAATTTCATTTTATTAAAAAACGTATGAATTGTTTTATTTTCGATGATTTTTGGGGTTGATAAAACAATTGGTTGAAGTTCAAGTTTATTTTCACCAGATTGAAATTCAAGCTCATCATTGAAAACTTCTTTAGATTTATTGATTTCAAAATCAAAATGGTGATTTAAATCTTCCCCTATAGAATTCAACAATTAAATTTGGAACAGTCCAATGAATTTATGCTCATTAAATTCGTCTTCCTTTGTTGAATTATTTGCAACTTCATTACATGTGTCAATTTCAAAATCTGAAGTTGTTGTATACAAATTTTCAAAATCGGAAGAAGGAAGATCGAAATTTGAATTTGGTTCCATGCTTTCAAATGAATTGAAATCCAACTCAATTACCATATTTTCAATAACTTCGTTCTGATTGTCATTTTCAGCTTCAAAATTTGTTATTTGAAAACTATCAAATTGGGTAAATGGTGGATTATTATTTGATTCGTCACAGTTGGGATTTGATTTTGTGGCTCACATAGTTTCATATATGTTACAAACAATAAATCTGTGTGATCTTCATGAATTTCGTTCATATGCTCAACAAGGTCACATTTATAATTATTAATTTAAAATTTCAATTTGAACTTGTTGAGAATGAAAATTAACAATCGCATTGTAGTTGAGATTATTTCTATTGGAAAAATTATTTAAACAATTGATTTCATTTTGATTTTGAATTTCATTTTGGAGTTCGAAATTGAATTCGTATGGGTTATAATTCGAAATCATTTGAATTTTGAAGTGAATTCAAATTTTGATTATCTTAAAAACTTTGACTTGAGTTATTGCACAAATATGAATTACACAAATTATTTGTCCTTTTATCATTTCGTGAAGTGAGCTTAAGTAAAGATGAAATAATTTCCATGCTTTTTACAAGAGTTGAGAGTTGGTCCTCATTTTAAAAAAATTGTTGTTCGAAATTCGAATTGTTTGTATAGTAGTTGTCATTGAAATATCCGTAAGAATTTGGTGTGATATTATATGGATTATATTGACTTTCGCAACTAATGTAAAATTCTTGTGAATAGGGAAACTAAGACATTTTCAAGAATGTTTGTTTTTTTCTCTTTTGGATTTTTTTTGTAAAGGAAAACTATTTATCAAAAGGAATTTATTTTTTCAAAGGGAAAATTTATTTTTGTTTTGTTTTAGATTTTCAAATTTTTTTTTTGAAAAGGATTTATATTTTTTTGGATTTTTGATTTTGATTATAAAAAAATTCAAAGGATATAAAAACTAAGTTAAGAAATATTTACAAAAAAATTTTGGCTTTTGAAATTTTTTCCTTTTTTTTAAATATGCATGAACTAATGCAACTAAATGAATGCAAGGGATTAATTACAAATTTTCTATCCTAAGTATATACTAACCTAAAAATTGTATAAACACACTGTCTTAATCCAACAAGATAGTCTTTAATCAGGTAACGGACAGGATTTATCAGTGCACCATTTGAATCATCGTAGCAATGCAGCCGAAGGTTTAAGTACCTTCAAAGAAACAACCACTATGATATTTATGAATCACCAAAGTATTTATAAATGGTTATTTCTCTATCGTAGTCCAGACACCAAGAAAATAAATTGTCAAAAGTGGACAACTTGTCGATATACAATTAAGCTATAGGTGAGCTTGTGACACCCTTAAGTTTAATATATAACCGTTATTATTAACTAAATTCTAAGATGAAATGCAAACTGGAATTAAACGTGAATTAACGATGCAACTTCGAATGAAATTTGATTTTGATTTCGTTTTTGAAAATTATTTTAAAATTCAAGTAACCAACAATGCAAAGCAAATAAAAACAAGAGATAGAAGCACGATACCAGAGCGTGCATAATTATTAGCAATTTTTTTTAGCAGCGTTTTTTTAAGCAAGCAAACAAGCAATTTTAGCAGCAAATCGTCTCCTCATGTTCTTCTACAACCTGAAAATTTTATCAATTCTCGAAAATTGAAAACAACAAAAGAAAATTGAAAACAAAGCAATTTTTTAAAAAAATAAGGATATACAAAAAAAAATTTAAATAAAACAACTTAAACAATGGAAAACTAATTTAAATATTTATTTTTTTGTTAGTGTACGACTATATATACCCCAGTTTATTCTTTCCACCACCATGATGTGATGGCCAGAAGCATAGATCGGGGTGCATTTAGTACCATACCCTCGGTGTGCACCTCGTTTTGTGCTTTTGACCACCGTATCATGGTGTTGCAAAAAACAAACGGGGGTGCATATAGCAACACACTTTTGTTAAGAGAAAGAAAAGAATGGCAAATAGATTTTTTTTTTTTTCCCCTTTAAGATGCGTGGAACAAAAACTAAATTGAAACATACTAATTCAACAAAACAAAACAACTTTAAATCTAATTCAACGGCAATTTTTTTTACTCAGGCTTCAAAAACCCGGCCCAAACACATTTATCTTTTTTTACTGTTTTGAATGCTCTTCTCTGTAGAAATTGCTCACGCTTATCCTTCTTAAAAAACGAATTAGAAATTTGCAATGGCGATCACAGAAGGAAAGTGAAATCCAAATTAAAAGGGCGAAATCAAATTTGAAGCAGGCAAGGCGATTGCTGGCGAATTGAAGGAGGTTGCGGTTGGTTCTTGATTGAAGTTGCAATCGATTTGGGGATTCAGGAAGAAGCGGGCTTGTTGAGTTTGCTGATGCGCTTTGGGGATGAGGCAAAGTGAATTGAGGTGGAGCAAGTGGTTTGGGGACGTTGGTGACTGTGACAGTGGTGGTGTGCAATCAGGTAATGGTTTGATGGTCGATGGGATTGGTTAGTGATGGGAGGCGTGGCTGTCGATGGGGATTAGCAGCTGGATATGTTGTTGATAGAAGTGGATGTTTAGCAAGGAAAGAAGGGCTAATGAAGTCAGTAGTAGAGCGGTTAGGAGGATTTGATGCATTGACAGGGATTAAAGTGGTGTAGTCAGTTGAAGTGCACTGTTGTGGTTTTATGCACTGGTTTTGTGGAAGTGTCAGTAATATCGTATAGAAATTGTGATGATTTCTGGTTTGGTCTAGGCTATGAGGTCTGGGGTGGTGATGTAGTGAAGGCACTTGGTATGTCAGTAGATGAAGTGCTGAGACAGAAATGTGAGGAGCAGTTTGAATGAGGCAGAAATGTGTAATGTTGCAGTTTTATGGTTATGCAAGTGGTCTTTGGAAGTGGCACATTGACTACTGGTGGAGTGATGACTGGGTGCTGTTTGCTGTGGTTGTAGGGAAGGTGGTAGGAGGGTGAACAAAGAGTATGTGGTTGTGGTATGGAGGCAGTAATTACAGAAGTATGCACAGTGTATGAACTGTAGTTGTAGGGGTGATTTGGAAATGTGTGGTGCGCACTGCTATATATGACACCGTTTTGAGGTGCACTGTTGTATATGACAGCAAGAAGGTGGAGAATGACTTGTACTGCTGTGATGCAAGATGGTCAGAGGCAATGTTACACTTGAAGGCAATGTAACAGATTGATAGGGTGGTATGTCAGTGAAGTGTGAAGTGTGTTGTTGACTGATGATGATTGTTGGGCAAGAAAGTGGTTGAACTGACAGCAAGAAAGTGATATGGTCGAGAGATGGTATATGAGAAGTCAGTGTGGTTGTGTGTAACAGCAGCAGTAATGGTGATGAGGTGGAGGCACCGATGTGCACAGCAGTGTAGAATGTAAACAGTTGTATGCAATATTTTGAAACGCAACGTTTTGAAATGTAAAAAGAAAATTGCAAATGTCTTGAAATGCAATGCTTTGGAAAATGTAGACAGGTATGCAATGTAAATATGACAAGGTGTGAAAAAGTGAGGAATTTTGTGTGACTAGATTGTGGAGGACTAAATAAGTAAATATGCTTTGGAGAAGTAACTGAAGTGAGTGTAACTAAAGTGATGATCTGAAGTGGTGATTTGGTTTGTGGTAGGGAAGTGATGACTGTGGAGATGTTCTATGCTGCTGCGGTCAGGGTTGTGGTCAGGTTGAGTGGTTATGTCAGAGGTGAAGGAGGATGAAATGCAGGGGTTTGTGTGTACTTTTGATGGGGAAAATGATGTTGCTTTGGAAGGGGGCAGTTTTGGCTTTGTTGTTGAAGTGGTGATGATTTGGCAGGGGTTTTGGTGTGTGCAGTGTTGAATAGAGTTGTGAATCAATGATATGTGTGTATGGTATTGAAGTGTGTGGGAAGTGAGAGGTAGTCGACAGTGCACAAAGCAGTGAGGGTGAGAAACAGTGGGGAAATGCCGGAAGAGGCAGATGCAAATGTAAAATCAAAATGAAATGTAAATGTAATTGAAAATTGTAAATGCAAATATGAAATGTAAAAATGTATATGAAATACAAAAATTCTCTTTCAAATGAGATTGTGTATTTTTTTTTAAATATGGAAATGCAGATAGAACAACAAAATGAAAACAAAAATTACACACAATACAATTTTTTTTTTAAATGCAAGGTAGCACACAAAACAAACACACAGAAATCAAATAAAAATAATTCGAATTATTGAAACAAAAATCAAAATAAATTTTCCGGCAAAGGCGCCAAAAACTTGTTTGAATGGTCAATTCCTGATCGGATTAGAAAATAACCGATCGAATTTAAATTTAAATTAACCACAAGCGCATGGCGTACAATTCTAGTACATGGCGAGTACGGGTTAATCCACAAGAAATTGTTTAGATTTTAAAATTCTATTTAATCAAATTAAACCAAGATTTGAAGTTGTGTTAAGTTAAAAAATGTAAAACTAAAAATCTAGGATGGATAAAAATATAAGAGTTTGAAGACAATTTAGAGGCAAATCTCTTCTCATGATCGCATAAATCAGCATATATGAAATTATAATCTCTTTTTTGGTCATTAGTGAATTTAAGTGATGTATTTATCATAAGTATGAAATATTTGTGCTATTAATTAGCCTAATATAAACCATCAAACTATAACACACCCATTAAATCACTTCTTAACTCTCATAAAAATAACCATGAACTTGAAAATAAAATTTATTCTAAGCATGATCTATTAACTATTGATCAGAAATATAGACCATCAAATTTTGATTTTAAAATTCACTTCATTATCATAAACAGATGAAGTAGTAATTTGAAGAATAGAAACAAAAATAATTCGAAGAATAGAAACAAAAATCAAAATAAATTTTCCGGCTACGGCGCCAAAAACTTGTTTGAATGGTCAATTCCTGATCGGATTAGAAAATAACCGATCAAATTTAAATTTAAATTAACCACAAACGCATGGTGCACAATTCTTGTACATGGCGAGTATGGGTTGATCCACAAGGAATTGTTTAGATTTTAAAATTCTATTCAATCAAATTAAACCAAGAATTGACGTTGTGTTAAGTTAAAAAATGTAAAAACTATAAAAATCTAGGATGGATAAAAATATAAGAGTATGAAGGCAATTTAGAGGCAAATCTCTTCTCATGATCACATAAACCAGCATATACGAAATTATGATATCTCTTTTTATGTCATTAGTGAATTTAAGTGATGTGTTTATCATAAGTATGGAATATTTGTGCTATTAATTAGCTCAATATAAACCATCGAACTATAACACACCCATTAAATCACTTCTTAACTCTCATGAAAATAACAATGAAGTTGGAAATAAAATCTATTCTAAGCATGATCTATTAACTATTGATCAGAAATATAAACCATAAAATTTTGATTTTAAAATTCACTTCATAATCATATGCAGATGAAGAGGTAATTTGTGTTTTTCTTTGCTTAAGCATAGCCTATTTGGTGTCAACAACATAGGCTATCAAATTTAAAGCTAAAACAACAAAGTTTAACCCATCAAACATTTCCAATAAGCATCAAAAGAGATAAAAATTATCAAAATATTGAATCTACATGATTAAGAGAGCTTCACTACTCCTAAATCGAAGGGGTTTAGCCTCTCATATTTGTTATCATTTCAAAAAATGTAGCATTCAACATGAAATAAAAATAAGAAGAAAATGAGAGCAAAGTAGCAAGAGAGCTAATTGAAATAAAATAAAAACTAATCTACTTGCATAAATAAGAAGATCTACACTACTAACATGAAAAGAAAGAGAGCTTATAAATAGAAAAGAGCTTGAATTAATATTGGTTTAAAGAATATTACATGAAGAAAATGGCTAAGTAGTCATGAAAATGAAAAGAGAATTTTTTTTATTTGTGAGCCTAAAACTAAACTAACTGAAGAGGAGGCTCAAAGAAAGCTAAGAGATTAATTACATGAATATATGGTGTATTTATACATATTCGAAAATCCTAATCATATTTTTGGAAACTACCCAAATTGCCCTTGAGAAAGTGTGGGCGCCAAGTTATCATTAGTATTAGATAATCTTCTATTAAATGTTCATGTAACTTTAATGGTCATTTAGCATGTGTATTAGCTCCTAATTGTACATCATGGTAAGTGGGTAGGTGGGGTGCTCTATGATTCATGAAATGAATTATTTCCATCTTCATTCCTTTGTTTACTCCTGTGAATGCATATTTTCCATGAATCCTCTTATAATTTCCATCAAATTTCCCTACAAATAAAAATAAATTATGGAAATAAATATTCTCAAATTAATATATGCACAAAAAATAACCATTTTGCCCCTATACGAAGATGAATAAATGATGATTTGAAAATAATCTGAATTTTAGTTTAAACATATTAAAACACCTTATATGGTCATTTATTTAATTAAATTCGATTAAATAAAGAAGTAAAAATATGCACATGTACGTGAACATCACAAAGTCAAAATCTCTAACAAGTGTAAGTTAATAATAAATGTTATTTTTGAACCAAGGACTTTGTTTATAGACTGATCGAGTTGAATGTGGGTAATATTGAAGTTTTGACCAATACTTGACTCTACATATCCTAATGTGATAAAGTGTTGGCAAAGAGAACGTGTATAAATTATTATCTCCACTTGTATCACTTAAGAAAATATAAAATAAGATTTTACTAAAGAAAATATCGTAAAGCGATGAATTCGGCCAAACCATCACAACACTAGCTAAGGTGACCTTTGATCATTTGTATTTTATGTTGAATATTAATCGTTGACTGAGTTCATACCTTTGTGTCTCATAACTGTATCTGTGAATTCGCTGAAAAACCACATGATTTAATAACTTTATAAAATGTTATGGATTAATTAAATTAATTAATACTTATTCAGTTATTTGATATTTTTGTTTTTTAGTAATTATTTAAATGTGCATAAATATATATATATATATATATATATATATATTGTTATATTTACCCGTATCATTATAAGATATTTGTATACATTTAAACTGGATTTAAATTGAGAAAATTACTTGAATGGACTTATTAAAAAATTTGCTCCATAGGAGCAGAATATGGTCGACCAAGCTAGTGAGTACAAAAGTAGCTAGATTGAAAATTAAATAGGAACTAAAAAGGAAGTTTTAAAAAAGATAATTGGAGATGTTCTATTCTCCCTATTAAAACAAAATCCTATGCTTTCATTTCTTACTATAATCTTTTTTTCTCCTTCTTTCCATCAACGGATGCCATTCCCTTGTCAATTTTTTAGCAAAACTATATTCGAAAACTAAATGTAAACATCAAACAAAATTAAGGGCATGTGGTTCATCCGAATTCAACGAAATTCGCTGTTGATTGAAAGAATCTAAGGAGGAATTCGCAGATTTGGGTGTCACAAATAGCTCATCTCACAAAGGTAAATACTCTTCTCTAAATTCAATATGTCATCCACCTCAACCTATATAAATGCGTTGCTAAAATGTATATTTATGATATTTTATTTTATTGAGATTGTTTGCAACATTTGATGTCTTCTAAGTTGGAAATTCAAAAAATTATGAATGAACAATGTTCATAGACTTATATCAAAATCTTTATTTTGGTTATGATTTTGCAAATTAGACTCAAGTTTATTTTGATCTGATTTAAAAGGGAAATTTTTGTTTTACCCTAATTATATATCTTTATATATGGATATGCAGACGTATATAGTTTTGATGCATATAGAGATTTACATATGCTTATTGTAATAAGTTATTATGAGTTACATTAACATCAATATTATTTCACATGTTTAGATCTAAAACATATAATGTTTATTTAATTATTGTTTTTATTGTTTGATATATATTTAGTATGAGTTGAAGTTGAATATGGATATTGGTGTTGTATTTTAAATGTTTGAATGTTTCTTGGTTGTATTAATGTTTGACTAATGATTTGATTTGTAAATTTTCATATAATTTTTGAAATGTAAAAGTTCAATATTAGACAATTTTTTCTATAGATATACGAAATTCTATACCATTTTGATCTAAAGATTGGATCTTGTTTAATTAAGAAACTTTGTGGGAAAAAGTGATTTTTCTTTCCCATTTTATTCGATTACCGAATCTTCAATTATACCTAAGATGTCTAATTTAATAATTTGCTTTCCTTTTTTATTTAATCACCAAATCTTCTATTAATCTAAGTTTTCTAATTCAACAAATATGGCCTGATTTTAAACTATGTTCATATACAAATAATTAGCAATGCATGATATATACATATAAATGCCAAAATTTTATATGTAATACTGTTAATACGTGTATACAACCATATACACATATCATAGTATATTTAAACATATGTATATATTTAGTCTTTTGTATTCTTAACATGAATTTGAATTTGACATATGCATATGTAAATATAATATATATGCATATATAACAGATAGAAATCTCAATATCTAATTGTGTATACATATAGTTATACACATGCTTATACATCTCTTTATGTTATTGTATCATTGAATATATAAATGATATATTCAAATCAACATTTTTCTAAATTAATTAATGCAATCAATTAAAAAATTTAAAATTATTTTAAATATAATATTATTTTATTTGATAGTTAGTGTGATAACCCGGAGTTTGGACATCTGATAAGTGGTTTATTCAGTTGAATAGATAAAATTCTAATATCTGAAAATATAAATAAATTTGAACCTATAATAAATATTGAAATATAAATTTCTAGAAATAAATTTTTTTTACAGTAAATTAGTGTGTGTATATATATATATATAATAGATATATTCAAAATTCCATAATGCTGGAAATCTTAAGTGTATACATATATAAATTCATTGTGAAATAGTAAACATATTAATGTAATTCAAACAATTTAGATGTGATAATCTCCTTTATTTATTATTTAAAAATTGGTAAAATTGTTATTTTCAAACAAAAATAATAATGTGTTGTTTTTAAATATAGATATAAATAGATTTTAAAATATTATTTACAAATTTAGTTTGTGTTTGTTTAAATGTATATATAAATTTGAGTTGATTTTAAATTTGATTTTTAAATTGAATTTGAATTTAGATTTAAATTTGAAATTAAAAAGATAGATATATATAAATATATCTTAATTTTATTTTGGATTCAAAAATATGTTATATATGATTTTATTAAGAAGGTGGTTGTTTTATATTATTTTCTTCTAAGGGATTTCATTTATATAAATTAAGATATATATTTATTAATTTAGGAAATTAATTCTAAAAGATTTTTAAACCATTTAAAAACTAAACATTACAAGTGTTTATATATAAATCTTTTTAATTATAAGTGTAAGGTGATTAATTAATAAAAATGACAAGTGTCAGATTTTAAGACAAGTGTCACTATTATTTTTCATTTTCTTTTATTTTTAATAAATCCTAATTTAAGTCTATAAAAACATATATCTTTCCTCTTCATTTCTTCTTTCTATTTCTATCTACATATTCAAAAATAAAGAAAAGAAAAAACCTGTAACAAAAGTTCAGTAAAAATAACCAGCAAAAGAAAACTTTTTCTCAAATTCAAATCTGAAAATAAATTCAAGCTGAAGCTAAAAGGCAATCTTCTTCAATCTAAAAACAAAAGCAAGCTTTTCAAATCTAAGATCAACAAGACCAGTAGGCAAATCATTTCATCTCAGATCAACTCCAGTTTTAATTCAAAGAATTAAATCAAGTTTCCAGTCTTAAGTTCTCTGGTTTCTCTGTTTAAAACTAGTGAGTAAACAAATTTCTAATCTGTTTTAAAAATCTTGTTGCATGCAGTAATTTGAATTGAAGTGAAATGTGATATATGTTCATATGATTGTTTAATATGAATTATATATATATATATATGAATTGAATGAGTGTATATGTCTGTTTACAGAACATTTGTTCTGTGCTTGTCGTTTAGGTTTAAGATTTGATAAAAGAAAATCACGTTCTCCTTCCCTGATCTTCTTGAGGACATAATGTATGAACAAAACTTGTTTGTAATACCATGATGCCAATTTTAAAAATATTTTTTAAGCTAAATCAGTAGCTAGATTTTGTTTTACAGAGAGGAAGAATCACAGTGAATCCCAATCTTATCAAATTTCGACTCGAATGATTTCTTGTTTCAGGTTTATAATTCGATTTGTAATCGAAAAATAGGATTTTTAAAAATAAAATCAAGATTTTTAGGCTTTTAATTCAAGAGGAACTGCATGTTGATTGGAAAGTGGGTTTTAAACTTTTTCTGATGATCGGGAAAATTTGGGGTCACGAGTTCTTGGGTGAAGCAAGCCTGGAGGTAGGCGATGTCGGCAAAAATGGTTGGATAGTTCAATGATCATCGAGGCGGCGACATAACGGAGTTGTAGGGTTTTATAGCCTGATGGGTTCGAAGATGTAATCGGGATCATCACGACGGCGAAGCTGAATCGGACTAGGTCGGACTAGGTGAGATCAGTGCGTGAGTCTACGACGTAGGTTTGGGCGAAGAGTCGGTGTTTCTAGTCGGAGTCGGTGTTAGTGCGAATGATCGTGCTGGGTGGTCGAGTCGTCTTTGGGAAGTGTTGCCGACTTGATAGTGGCTGGAGCATGGATCAAAGTTGGCTGGAATGTGTGTGCACGTGCACAGGTGGCCTTGTGTTTCTGTTGTTTTGCTTGTTGGTGTAGTGTCAGGGAAGAAGAGGAGAGCTTGGGGAAAATAGGTTCTGATCGAAGTCATACTAGATTTTCTCGTTAGGAAGTAGAAGGAGGATTGATCTCATGGTTGAGTACGGGTAGAAGGAAGGGTGGCTCGGGTTACTTTGTTTTAACCAGATTTTAAATATATGAGGTAATTTCGTATCAGGTCTTCAAGCTTAATATATATACATATACATATATATATATATATATATAATAAATAAAGGAAGGAAGGAGGTGATCAGGTTTTAAAGCAAATTGATTTGTCTATCTATTTTTAAAAACAAGTTTTAGTAACACATTCAAAGCTAAGTTTCTTAAACAAGTTTTAAATTTAAATTTTTAAATAGAATGTTTTTAAATTTATTTTGGTTGGTTTTGAATAATTATATTGGGTTAATTAATTAAATTAAACCCCTAAGTATTTCCAAATATAACTTAATTAAGTAAGTGTTTAAGAATAGTGTATTAAATTATTAATTAAAAGTTCTCAAGTGATTAATTTCAAGCATCTAGTTTAAGAAAATATAAATGTTAAGAATAATCAAGATAAATGGTTTATCTTAATTAAATTTAAATCTTATTAATAAAAGTAATTAAGGTATAATTACTTAATTAATTAAAGATAATTAACTAATGTAATTAGTTTAAAGCAATTAATTAGTTTAATTTATTAAAGGTTAATCACTTAATGGAATTAATTAATGATAATTATTTAATGAAAGTAATTAAAGGATAATTGCTTAATGTCATTAATTAGGGAGGGTAATTAATGGGAAATCACTAAATGATAATTACTTAATGGAAGTAATTAAGGATTAATTACATAGTGTAATTAGTTAAAGTATGGATTAACTAAGGAATTAATTAAAGGATTATTTAATTAATAAATGTGATTAATTAGAGGTTAATTAATCAATGTAAGTAATTATAGAATAATTAATTTGAGTAATTAATTAAGGATAAATGTAATTAATGTGAATGAGTGGAGGTTAATTAATTTGTGTAATTAATTAAAGGCCAATTACTTAATGTAATTAAATATGATAATTAAAGGAGGATTAATTAATTGGTTTGAAATTAATTAATGTTAGTAAGCAGGATTAAAGATGATTGAAGTAATTAATTTATTTTAATTAATTAGAGATGGTGTGACTAATTCATCTTGCTTATGAATGATTGGTTGATATTTCTAATATGAAATTTTTGGTTTGAACATTAATGATGGGGTTATCTATTGATAATGAATTACTGTGTAAAAGTGACATCCTAAATTTGAAATTGAACTCTATACACTTGATAACTTAGGTTAAGATGACAATGGATTCAAAGAGACCGAGGTCGGGTATCAGCAAAATACCCGAGACCACTTCGATTTATAATCTGCAATAATTCTTTATGGTTTTGATTTTGGAATATATAGGCTGGAATGAAATAAATGATGAAAACTTGGTCGTTTAATCTGATTAGTAATGCTTAGATATGATTATGTGAATTTGATTATGGCAAGTTAAGAACTCATAATAAGGTACGAGTTACCCGGGTTTTAAAAAGTTGTATGCTTTGGTATTTCTTGTTAGATGGGTTTACTCATGCTGGTTTCCATCCTGACCCGGGTGTTACTTTGATGTAATGCTCGGGTCAGATCGAGTATTACAGATTTTCAGGTAAGGACGTTCTGGAGCTCAGGAGGCGTGTTGGATGGCAGGAACGTATGGAGTGTATTCCGCTGTGATATATTGTAGTTTATCTGGGACAGGTTAATTTTAACTGTCCATTGTTTATGTAAAAGTTATAACTCTAATGTATTGATGTAAATTAACTAATACAGTTTTCCTTTGTATAACTACTATTTTATTTGATATTATACTTTGATCCGCCGCGAATGTGATAATCTGTGTTTTGGTGTTTCTGTTTCTTCTTCTTCTATCTCTTTTCTTCTTTTCCCTAACTATCTAAAATTTCGGGATCAAAAATTATGGGTCGTTACATTTGGTATCAGAGTAGAAGGTTAAGCGAGAACCTTGGCTCTGGTGGGTTTACTCATTAAGGATAGGGTCAGTGGTACCCTAGAATGAGTCGAGTGTGTATATATATTTATGAGAGCGTACTTGTTATTTTCTTATATAAAGGTTTTAAAAATGGTTTTAATGAATGATTTTTATAAAAGCTTATATTTTATATATAAAGCAATAATTATTTGTTTAATACTGAAATTGAATAATAATTAAGTGATATATATATATATATCACAATGGGAATTGAATAAAATGAACTATACAGATAAGATGGATTAGAATTGGTTTCAAACCAAAATATGGAATGGTTATTGTGTTTAATAATGGGATGTTGTTTTCTAATAAACATTGATAAAGCAAAATGAAAAAGTTTTAGGGAAGAAAACTTTTAGATGAGTATAACTTATAAATTGAAGTGGGTTTTAAATTGTGAAGTTTTGAATCCTAAGCCTAGGAACATTTTAAATTGTTTTCAAAATGTTAAAAGAAATGATATTATTCAGACTACTTTGAATGTGATCTTATTTCAAAATAATAAATGTTTGGAAAATTTTAAAGGAATTTATTTTGAATTTAAAACCATAGGTGGTTTAAAAATTAAAGTAACTTGGTGTGTAAAGGAAATAAATATGTATATTTGAAATAAACTCTAAGGTTGAGTTTTGAATTTTCCTTGGAATGTGATGTGAAACCTAAAGTGAAATAAGTTTTTAAACTTAAGTGGGAAGATTATTAATCTGAAGTTTAAAGTTTGAAATGGGAATTCAAATCGGGCAAAGTTGTCTGGATTAAATTGAAGTGAATTTAATTTTGGGAAAATTAAATAAGTTTAGAACAAACAACCTGAATTGGAAATTTCAAGATGAAATTGAGATTTAACTTGGGAAGTTAAATGGTAGATTTGAATTGGGAGTTTGTGTGATCTCAAAATGGGTTTGAGATCTGGAAATTGGAAATGGATGGATGTTTTTAAATAATTTGGATAATATCATCCTATTGTTATTAATAATCTTTAAACTATGAATTGGCTTTATTTAAATGAATGAAGAAACGGATTGTGGTAATATATCCATTATTGAGATAAAAGGGAAATTAAACTTTAGTTTGAAATTAAGGATATGGAATTACTTTGAACTTAAGATTTGAATGTTAATAATTGAGTTTGTAAATTAAAATTGTTTAAGAATCTGTTCCAAAGTTGGAAGAGAAAATTGGTAATAAATTAGAATTTGAAAAGTAAATTGTTTTTGAACTCTTATTTGAACTTTGAAAATAAGTCAAGTAAGATAATTTAAAATGGAATTTTAAAATTGGACTTAGAATTAAATGGTTTAAAAATATAAGTTGTTAATTTAAAAGTAAAGTTTAATTTGATTTAAAGAAATTAAATCAACATTTGAAATTTAACTCGAATTTATATAATTAGAGATGGTTTAGAGCGAAATGGAATTTGAAGTTAGTTAAATTGAAATTTGATTTGAATGATTTGGAATTTTGATTAAAGTTGAATAAGTAAAAACAAATGGAATTTGATTTGAATTTGGAAAGAAATTGAGGTTAATTAACCTTGAATTGGGATTGAATCAATTTAATGGATGGAAAATTGATGGAAATGGAGATTGGGAAATGGAACAGTTTGGCTCTGGACTATTTTCAAAATAAATTATTTTTGTATAAGCTTTCCTAAATCTATTTTTTTTCAAGCTATTTACTATAAACGAATTCTTTTTAAAAATCCAAACCATCTTACTTATTTCACAATTATTTTGGAACTAGTTAACAATTTTACAACTGTTTTATAAACTGATTTCTATTTTATAACTATCGCATAACTAACTACTATTTTACAACTATATTACAATTATCTAACTACTTTACAATTATTTATAACTACTTAACTATTTTACAAACTAATAATTATTTTTCAACTACTTATCTATTTTTAATTTTTCAAGCTATTTTCTAAATTTACGCTGGACAGAGTTCAAACTGTTTATGATTAAATACCAAATTGAGATAAGAATTGAGGTAATAATCCAAATGGGGTTGAGGCAATTGTGAATAAACGAATAGATGGACAGAAATTAAAGTGAATGTGAATAGAAAAGGAGATTGATTTGGCTAATAATCAATAGAGATAAATACGTAGGGTGACGTATATTATTCTATTCGCATAGTGATTTGATCCAGATTCGAACACAGAATTTCGAGATAGTATATCGATCCGAGTTGGAATTTTTCACTCGATTTTCGACGGTGAACCTAGATGTGGATTTTTGATTGGATTTGGATATTCTCTATCTTATGGCTATGTAAGGAGAATGACGGTTTTTGATCAAGAAACCAGATTTGAGTCCGCACTAGGAAGTCGGGTGGACGATACTAGTTCGGAAGAGAAATTGTGTGATCGAGTGAGCGATCAGATTGATATAGCATACGTATGATATGCGTACATCATACGGGTTTGAATAAAATTGATATTGAAAATTTATGGATAAGAACTGTAAAATGGTTTTTGAAATGAAAAGTATATTTTGTGAAATATGTGATGAAATAAAAGTGGAAATTGGATATTTCTATGATCATAACTCATTTTATAGAAAAGTAATATGGTTAATAACTTTATAAAAGAGTAATCAAATTTGAATATTTGATTTGGAATAAACAAAGTTATATATCTTTGTTATATAAGATAAATCTTCCCTTGTTGAATCTATAGCCAGAAGAAAAGGGTTTTTGAAAAGTATTTGAAGTATTAAAAGAGAATTTATACATGTATGAAGTGATCTAAAGATTTTTAGTGTTATATATATCAGTGTGTGTGTGTGTGTGTGTGTGTGTGTGTGTGTGTGTGTGTGTAAAGGATCTTATGAGAATGATTTTGGGAAAAAGGTTTTGGAACCTATGGATTTTGGAAAGGCTTTTGATTTTTGGGTAAAATCAATTTTGAATTTGGAAAGCCTAGTTTGAGAATTATCTATTTTGGGATAATCGATTTTGAGAAAAGGAGATTTTTATGGGATTCATACTAATTGTATGATTTGGAAGATACTATATAGGTATAGTATAAAGTATTTTGAAAATGGCTATGGAGAAAAAGGCGCTCCCTTGAAATGAACTTCTAATAAGTACTATAGGGTGGTACTACCTTGAGCCCCAAAGGGGGGAGGCTCTAAAGTGGATCCTATGAGGAAGTCCGGACAAACTGAAGTTCCTGAGGATTGTTGGATAGCGAAAGTCGAGGGTGCTGATGCCTACAGAGGCATTTGGGTTATGCTATGACGATAGTGTAACTCGATGTCGCTGCGATCTACTATGGACAATAGCGAAAATCGTGTGGAGGTGAATGTCAACGGTCTACGTTTGATTTTGTCGAGAAGGCAACGTAACATTGGTAGACTTCGATCTATGGTCGAGTGGAGTGGAGAAGTTTCATTCTTTTGGCAGTGAAATTCGAGGGCGCTGATGCCTACAATAATATGAGTTTTTGCTGTGATAGCAACATAACCCCAGATGTAGCTGCGATCTGTAGCAGGTTCCATGGCGTAATCGAGAGGTGCGGAGTGCCTACAGTTATCTATGGATTTTCCAGGATGGCAATGTAACCATCGGGTTAACTGCGACCACGGATGGGGGTGATGATTTCCAGAGCATTCTCACTAAAGATGTTCCCTCTATTTTCAAAAATGTTTTCTATGTTTTCAATAAAATTATTTTCCAAGTATTTTCACTGGGTGTTGAAAACGGGTTTACCAAGTACTTATAGGTTTTCAGTCCTACGCCTGATCAACGAATGACCGAATTTCGATGAGAACAAGGACGGACTTGTTGAAACATCGAGTTATAAAATGATATTTTTCTAAAACTATTTTGGCAATATTATATAGATTTTAAAGTGTTTTAAAAAAATGTTCAAAGAGAAAATTCAACTGATATTAAGTATTTTAATAAATTCTGGTTTCGTTCCTTTTCGAGGAAAAAAAATTTACATGGGGGGAGGAATGTGATAACCCGGATTTTGGACATCTGATAAGTGGATAATTAACTGTTTTATTCAGTTGAACAGATAAAATTCTAATATCTAGAAATATAAATAAATTTGAATCTATAAAAAATATTGAAATATAAATTTCTAGAAATAGTAAATTTTACAGTAAATTAATATATATATATATAATAGATATATTCAAAATTCCATGATGTTGGAAATGTTAAGTGTATACATATATAAATTCATTGTGAAATAGTAAACATTTAATGTAATTCAAACAATTTAAAATGTGATAATCTCCTTTATTTATTATTTAAAAATTGGTAAATTTTTTATTTTCAAACAAACATAATAATGTGTTGTTTTTAAATATAGATATAAATAGATTTTAATTATAATTTACAAATTTAATTTATGTTTGTTTAAATATATATAAATTTGAGCTGATTTTAAATTTGATTTTTAAATTGAATTTGAATTTGGATTTAAATTTGAAATTCAAAAGATATATATATATATATATATATCTTAATTTTATTTTGGATTTAAAAATATGTTACATATGATTTTATTAAGAAGGTGGTTGTTTTATATTATTTTCTTCTAAGGGATTTCATTTATATAAATTAAGATATGTATTTATTAATTTAGGAAATTAATTTTAAAATCTTTCTAAACCATTTAAAAACTAATATATTCATGCTAAATTACAAGTGTTTATATATAAATCTTTTTAATTACAAGTGTAAGGTGATTAATTAATAAAAATGACAAGTGTTAGATTTTAAGTTAAGTGTCGCTATTATTTTTCATTTTCTTTTATTTTTAATAAATCCTAATTTAAGTCTATAAAATTATATATCTTTCCTCTTCATTTCTTCTTCTTTTTTCCTATCTACATATTCAAAAACAAAGAAAAGAAAAAACCTGTAACAAAAATTCAGTAAAAATAACCAGCAAAAGAAAACTTTTTCTCAAATTCAAATCTGAAAACAAATTCAAGCTGAAACTAAAAGGCAATCTTCTCCAATCTGAAAACAAAAGCAAGCTTTTAAAATCCAAGATCAACAAGATCGGTAGGCAAATCATTTCATCGCAGATTAACTCCAGTTTTAGTTTAAAGAATTAATCAAGTTTCCAGTATTAAGTTCTCTGGTTTCTCTGTTCCGGTGAGTAAACAAATTTCTAATTTGTTTTAAAAATCTTATAGCATGCAGTAATTTGAAGTGAATTGTGATAAATGTTCATATGATTGTTTAATATGAATTATATATATATATATATATATATATATATATATATATATGAATTGAATGGATGTGTATGTTTTGTACAGAACATTTGTTTTGTGCTTGTTGTTCAGGTTTAAGGTTTGATACAAGAAAATCATGTTCTCCTTCCCTGATCTTCTTGAGGACATAATGTATGAACAAAACTTGTTTATTATACCATGATGCCAATTTTAAAAATATTTTTTGAGCTAAATCAGCCGCTAGATTTTTTTTACAGAGAGGAAGAAGTACAGTGAAATCCCGATATTATCATATTTCGACTCAAATGATTTCTTGTTTCATGTTTATAATTCGATTTGTAATTAAAACTAGAATTTTTAAAAATAAAATAAAGAATTTTAGGCTTTTAATTCGAAAGGAATTGCATGTTGATCGGAAAGTGGGTTATAAATGTTTTCTGATGATCGGGAAAATTTAGGGTCGCGAGTTCTTGGGTGAAGCAAGCTTGGAGGTAGGCGATGTCGGAAAAAATGGTTGGAGGGTTCAATGATCATCGGGGTGGTGACATGACGGAGTTGTAGGGTTTTATAGCCTGATGGGTCTGAAAATGTAATCGGGATCATCGCGATGGCGAAGTTGAACCTGACTTGGTCGGAGTAGGTGAGATTAGTGCGTGAGCCTACGACTTAGGTTTAGGCGGAGAGTCGGGGTTTCTGGCGACCAGAGGTGGTGGCGTGGTCTTCGTCGAGCAATTTCTAGGTTCAGTTGAATAAACTTGCTCGATTGTGTTTTCTGGTGCGAATGACCGTGCTGGGGTCGAGTCGTCTTTGAGAAGTGTAGCCGACTTGATAATGGCCGGAGCATGGATCGAAGTTGGTTGGAACATGTGTGCATGTGAACACGTAGTCTTGCGTTTCAGTTGTTTTTCTCGTTAGTGTAGCGTCAGAGAAGAAGAGGAGAGCTTCAGGAAAATAGGGTTCTGATCGAAGTCATACTCGATTTTTTCGGTAGGAAGTAGAAGGAGGATTGATCTCGGGGTTGAGTACGGGTAGAAGGAAGGGTGGCTCGGGTTGCCTTTTTTTACCAGATTTTAAATACATGAGGTAATTTCGTATCAAGTCTTCAAGCTAAAAAATATAAATAAATATATAATAAATAAAAGAAGGAGGTGATCAGGTTTTAAAGAAAATTAATTTGTGTATTTGTTTTAAAAAACAAGTTTTAGTAACACGTTCAAAGCTAACTTTCTTAAACAAGTTTTAAATTAAAAATTTTAAATAGAATGTTTTTGAATTTAATTTGGTTGGTTTTGAATAATTATATTGGGTTAATTGATTTTAAATTTAACCCTTAAGTATTTCCAAATATAACTTAATTAAGTAAGTGTTTAAGAATAGTGTATTAAATTATTAATTAAAAGTTCTCAAGTGATTAATTTCAAGCTTCTACTTTAAGAAAATATAAATGTTAAGAATAATAAAGATAAATGGTTTATCATAATTAAATTTAAATTTTATTAATAAAAGTAATTAAGGTACAATTACTTAATTAATTAAAGATAATTAACTAATGTAATTAGTTTACAACAATTAATTAGTTTAATTTATTAAAGGTTAATCACTTAATGGAATTAATTAATGATAATTACTTAATGAAAGTAATTAAATGATAATTGCTTAATGTCATTAATTAGGGAGGGTAATTAATGGGAAATTACTAAATGATAATGACTTAATGGAAGTAATTGAGGATTAATTACTTAGTGTAATTAGTAAAATATGGATTAAATAAGGAATTAATTAAAGGATTAGTTAATTAATAAATGTGATTAATTAGAGGTTAATTAATTAATGTAAGTAATTATAGAAAAATTAATTTGAGTAATTATATAAGGATGAATGTAATTAATGTGAATGGGTGATGGTTAATTAATTTGTGTAATTAATTAAAGGCCAATTACTTAATGTAATTAAAGATGATAACTAAAAGAGGATTAATTAATTGGTTTGAAATTAATTAATGTAAGTAAGCAGGATTAAAGATGATTGAAGTAATTAATTTAATTTATTTTAATTAATTGGAGATGGTGTGACTAATTCATCTTGCTTATGAATGATTGGTTGATATTTCTATTATGAAATGTTTGGTTTGAACAGTAATAATGTGTTATCTATCGATGATGAATTACTATGTAAAAGTGACATCCTAAATTTAAAATTGAATTGTATCCACTTGATAACTTGGGTTAAGATGACAATGGATTCGAAGAGACCGGGGTCGGGTATCAACAAAATACCCGAAACCATTTCGATTTGTAACCTGCAATAATTCTTTATGGTTTTGATTTTGGAATATATAGGTTGGAATGAAATAAATGATGAAAACTTGGTCGTTCAATCTGAGTAGTAATGAGATATGATTGTAATATGTGAATTTGATTATGGCAAGTTAAGAACTCGTAATAAGGTACGAGTTACGTGGGTTTTCAAAAGTTATATGCTTTATTGTTAGATGGCTTTACTCATGTAGGTTTCCAGCCTGACCCGGGTGTTACTTTGATGTAATGCTCGGGTCAGACCGAGTATTACAAATTTTCCGGTAAGGATGTTCTGGTGCTCAGGAGGCGAGCTGGATGGCAGAAACGTATGGAGTGTATTCCACTGTGGTATATTATAGTTTATCTGGGACAGGTTAATTTTAACTACCCACTGTTTGTGTAAAGGTTATAACTCTGATGTATTGATGTAAATTAACTAGTACATTTTTCCTTTGTATAACTGCTATTTTATTTGATATTATATTTTGATCCGCTGCGAATGTGTAAATCTGTGTTTTGGTGTTTCTTTTTTTTCTTCTTCTTTTATCTCTTTTCTTCTTTTCCTTAACTATCTGGAATTTTCGGGATTGAAAATTCAGGGTCTTTATAGTTAGATTGGATCTAATGCTAGTTAACAGGCATCGTTGGCCCATTAAGATCCAAACATGGAATTTTTTGAAATTTATCCATTTCACCTGTTGCAAAACGGATTGAGACCCAAAAAGTGGTATATCCTAGAGGAAATTATATAAATTGTTTCATATAAATATATACAACTCTGTAATTAGTCTTGTTAGTAATAAAGGTGTTTACATTCTTTTATATACTTCTTATATAATGATATAATTAATTACGTATATTTTTAAGAAAATCCTTAAATATTTTGCAATAGAATTGGAGTTGCAGATAGTTGCAAATGTGAGTAATTAATCTTAAAATAAAATAACAATTTTTTTAAACATACATGATCAAGATGTTTCAAGAATGGATATCAATACAACCATTAAGAATAGAAGACATAACGCTCTCCAAATGTTGGACAGTGTATTACTCATGCTACCAAATACACCAAGGGATTATGCACTCGCGGTTGTTCCATGGAATGACCCATTCGAGATTTTCCTACTGGTTGATAATAACTTGGTCAAATATGAAATCTCGGTGTGACAATGTTACACATTTTCCTTGACTTGAGAATACTTTGGAACCTTAATGTGAAAACTCCACTTTGTTTATAGTTAAATCATGACATGGGTTACATTAGATGACTATATATGGGTCTACGTTGAAGCATTGGAAGTGAAACTAAAAATTCTTCTCCTCAGTTGTATAAAGTTAGTATTACAGTCAATGGTAGTCACCTTAAAGTCAAAACCTCTAGCTAGAGTAGAATGGTTAATGATAATTGTTATTATACAACCAAGAATATTTTTTATGGACTGATAAGTTAAACGAGGACAGATTTTGGCCAATAATGGACTCTATATATCCTAAAGTGATATAGTTTTGATGTAGAGAACATGTGTAAACCATCGACACTATTAGTACTACTAAGATGTAAAATATGATTTTACCAAAAAGATCATAAGTGGTGAATTTTGCCAAATTATCACACTTCTAGCAAAGTTTACATGTGTACACTAATATTTGAACTTTCCAATATTAGTCTTTGATTGAATTCACATCTCTGATTCACACAACTGTATTTGTGACTTCTCCAAAACACCAGGTGATTTACTCAGTTTATAAAGTGTTATAAATTATCAAGTTAATTAATATTTAGGAAATATTGATTATCAATATATTTGATGTTTGGAAAGTTATTAGTGTGTGGGATAGGTCCTAGTAATGTTTTAGGTGCTATTATAAATTATTTTGATGTGTATATAAAAGTTATGTATGTGCATATTGATATACGACGTCAGTATATAAACGAGCTTTCAATATCAATAACTAGTTAATGGAATTTATGGTTTTTGTATATACAAATGGACCATGCATACCCAACCAAATATAGAGAAGGGAACCATCTAGATATTAGATTTAAAATTAATTTGGAATTAAAGAAGTTAGTTTTTCTAAGGGAGAATGAGAAAGGTTTTTATCTCTCCATGTGAACAAATATTTCGCGTTAATTCAGTAGTTGATTCTTCCTCCTTCTTTCTCCTTTCGTGGCCACCATGTTAACCCATTTCTCCTATGGCCAAAAAAAATTATCATCCAGTGATCCAAAACAACATCAATAAAACAAAATCAATTCGGTTTATTCAATCATTATAATATCAGGTGGTGTTTCAAGGAGTCAACTCATAAATCAAGATGTCATGAAGGACGGAATATGCAGTGGTAAGTTTATATTTTTATATGTTCATATTGTTCACAGATGACCCTAATGTATGTATGTAACATATGTCTAAATAATCCAATATATATTGTTAAATTTTAATTTCTTTTATATTTTGTTTGAGAATAGAATTCAGTGAAAAAAATGAAATCTGATCTATTTATTTTGGCAACATATATATAAATCTACCTCTTATAAAATGGAATTCTATATAATATTACAACTTATACATACCACCATTTATTTTGACCATTAGCAAACATATATTTATTTGTATTTAGAATTGATTTTTTCAATTGTAAGTCATGTTTTGGTGCTTACTTAGTCAAGTTATAAAATTGAATCTTATATATATATATATTGGTTTGGATTATATGTATATATATTAGTTAACTCAAAAATGGATTAACACCTAAGAATAGTTTGTAGGAAAACTGTGAGACCTAGATCTACCAGGAAATAGTAATGGTAAAGTGAAATAAACAACAATAAAAAAGACAGACGCAAGCTTTTATGGTGGTTTGGTAATCTATGGCCTACGTTCATTTTATATCTTTGTTATTTATGGATTTGATTGAGATTACAAAGAGTTTGAGAGAATACAAGTCACAAGTACAGGGTTAGACTGATTCTATGTCCTAGAATTGCCTAAAGTAGTTGCCTTGGTGACTATTGTATAGAGGAAGGAGATGAGGAAGAGATAGAGCTTCCGCATAGTGATGGAAGAAACTTGATCCTGTTTGAGTTGCTCTATGTTTTGTATTTATAGGGGTAGCAGTCGTATTGAGCTAGGAGAAGAGTTGGAGCAAAATCAAAATGAAGGCCCAAGAGAGTATGCAAAATCACTAAAGCAACCGAATTGATATGTCATGTCGATATCGACCTCTTATGTCGGTACTGACATTAATGGTTAATCCCAATTCCATTGTGCTATTTTGCATTCTCCTTCCTACTTTATTTTGACGTGTACCCTATTATTTTCATAGGTAGTTGGTTGGTGTTGGTGATAGTTCCTTCATCACTTAGTTTATTCTATTGTTTTAGCTGCTAATTCTTCAACTCTTATAATTGGTTGTTTAAAACCCTTGAAAATCTCTTGAGCAAGCATAGAATAAGTATAGAATGACTTCTGTAAAGCTTGTGTGAATAGTATGGAGCCAGGAGATTCAACTGTTGACTTGATCAAGTCGGCACCGAGCTCTCCCCTTAGCTTATTTTTGAGTGAAACTTCTGTGAACCTTTTCTTTACCCTTCCAGGCGTGCCTCCAAGATTCCAAGTTGTTTCGTCTTCGTTTCGACGTTCTAACTTCTATTAATTTCAGCTTGGTTAAAAAACCCATTTAACATTTGTCCCTATAGCATGCTTTGTTGATGACAAAACATGCTCTGGATCATGATAAGTTTTGGACTATTATCTTTGAATTCCAAGTAAATGCTTGAATGTCGCCTTGAGATGCTTTTTTTTATTTCGCCTTAGTTAGCCGATCTTTGTTAATTTTCTAACTCAGTTTGGATAGAAATTCTCATTCTTGACATTGACGATACAATTTGCGTACCAAAATTTATATGCCTCTCTATGCTATTGACTGAACCCTCGATGATGAGTTTGGTCAAAATCAGATTAAGTATAACATGTCGGTAACAAGTTAAACATGCATATACTAACATGTTAACTTGAGAAAATTTTGCACTTTTCTTTATATGTTAACATTTGTGAGCTCATCTCCCATGCTTTCGTATCTTTGTTTCCTAAGACCGATTGTTTTCAACTTCCTTCCTGATTTCTAAAGGTGCCAACCTTACTTCATCCTTTTGCCGCCATCATCACCGACCTTCCCTCATGTTGTCATCATCTGCCACCGTTTCTCCAAGAAACTCACCACCATGTAACACCATCGCCACCTTCAAAATCGACACTCATGGTTCCGGATCTGACTTTATTTGGAAACCTTAGGCCTAACTGATTTTTGAATCATCTGAAGGTGTGTGATGTTGTACTGCTAGGTGTGATGGTTGAAGAGATGGTTTAGACATGGCCAATTCTAATTCAATAGGAAACAATCAAATTCTTGAGCATTTGATCACGGATAACACTGGGGTTTGCCCCATTCAAACATGTGTGATTCTAGAAAAAAGATCCATTGATTTTTTTTTTATGAAATTGGCAAAGTCTAGACCATTGAACAAACTCCAATACAATAATTTTTATTTAAGTTGAGATGTGTTGGAGAACTTCATAGCATCACTTTTCCATTCTTTCACATCTAATGATGCTAAAAAGAAAGAGTTTCCACATTACTCCAGACAATAGATCCGTCATAGATTTACATCGATCATGGGTAAGTTCCAGAAAGATGAAATTTCGAGATACGATGCGATTTGTTTTTCAAATGCGAGCAAGCTATCTACACAAGATGGTTCGTTCGCCGTGCTAGGTGCACTAGACTCACTCCATATAAATAACACAATTTGTCTGCCCCAGTCCACATTCGTAATTCAAATTGGTCAACACACATCGATTTCTTTTGGATTCTAGATGTTGGTCTCATGGGTTCTTTTATCCTAAGTTAAATTTAACTGATTTGTTGAATGTTAAGTTCTCCTATTTTGAATGACTCGTCAATTACCTCGCCTTAAACCTGGTAAAGGATCGTTTACACCTTCTGAAGCGACATCCATAACACCTCCAGTTTCACCATTTGTTTCAATCAGAATCAACTAAACTACGACCTTCGATTCTGAGGGTCGTATAGTACCGATCGTGTAACATTCCTGTTTTTAAACAAATTTAAATTTGTAATTTATTTGATTCCTAGAGTAAATTAAGAATTATTTTGGTAAATTAATATGAAAATATATATATAATGTTTATATGTTAACAAGTGTAGCTAGTTTTAACAAGATATTTGTTTATTAATTATATATGTGTATTTAAGTTGACTTTAAATTTGACTTTCAAATTTAATTTGAATTTGAATTTAATTTTAAATTTCAAAAGATAGACATTTTAAAATTAATATTTGGATGAGCTATTATATTAAGTTTATTACATTTTCAGTAAAAAGAAATTCATGTATATATATTTAGATAAGAAATAGCACATTAAGTAAAAGTTTTTTTTTATTTACATTAAAAATAAATATTTAATACTTAAAGGACAAGTGTAAAAACATTAAGGCTTAATATAACAAGTGATGCAGCTCAAGTTAGAAGAGAAGAGATAAGTCGTACACGACTTAAGGAGGAGTTAAGTCGTCCACGGCTTAAGAAGGAAGATATAGGTCGTTCCCGACCTAAGGAATCACGTGGGGGTGAGATGCGAGTTAATGAAGAAGAGTTAAGTCGTTTCCGACCTAACTGGAGACCAGAGGGGAAGTTGTGCCGAGTTAACGACCTAACTCTAACAGGTTGCGACCTAACGGAATACGGCTGAAGAGTTAAGTCGTTAGAAGAGTTAGCTCGGTGAAGCTTTGAGTCGTTAGGTCGCCTACGACCTAAGTGAGGAGTCTGTATTTCTTTAAGTCGTGTTGAATTTTAGGTCGTCACCGACCTATGTGTTGTGTTGTAATTCGTTGAGTCGTTAGACTTAAGTCGTAAGTCAGGTCATTTGTTGTACTGTGTTGTACTTGGGTCTAAGTCGCTATGAGGGTAACTCGAGTCAGTTAGGCCGGCAACGACTTAAGATGAGTTAAGTCGGCAACGACTTAAGGGTCAGGTGTCAAAATTGCTATAAATAGGGAGTGTGTTGTAACTTTTTGAGTTGATTGTTGAATAAAATTTCGTTTTGATTTCTGTGTGCTTTCATCTTAAATTGGTAGTTGAGTGTAATCTCCTTTCTCCACTTTCGGTTAATCGAGTGCGCTCGATTCAACGATTGTTGAAGCCAATTCACAGTATCAAGTGCGCTTGATCAACGTTTGAAGAATTGTAGATCTTCTTTCACGGTATCGTGAGCGATCAACGTGTCGAAGATAGCTAGAATTCGGTATCTTTGTGATCAACGAATTTGGGGCTTTTTAGTATCTTCAATCCACCGTTTGCTACTTTCATCGATCTATATCGTTTTGTTATTATCCGCTGCGTCAGTTTTGGTATCAGAGCTTGACTTAGCCAATCATAGCTAAGACGAGTCTTGGAGCCAAGGAGTTTGAAGTTTGGTGTTCATCGTGTTCATCTTGAAGTTGCAACAAGTTAGAAGCTTTCGATCCATTTCATTTTGGATCAAAGTGTGGAAGTTGTTTGAATTTGGCCGTGGGATTTTTGCACGCCAAAGTTTGAGGAGTTTGAAGCGTTTGTGATTGTGAAATCATACCGCCAAGAAGAGCTAATCGTCATCAAAATGTTGAAGCGTTGTATAGAAGAGAAGAAGCCGAGCAAATGGAACAACGCATTAATGAAAAATTTGATGAAGGCATTGGAAAGTTAGAGAAATTGATGAATGATTTGAATCAAAATCAAAGGAGATCACCAATCTCGAACCATGGAGGAAACAGAGTTTCGCCATCGGTTACGGAAGCGAGGAGGGTATCACCGCAATCTTTTAGAGAGAGAAGAGAAACATCAATTTCGTCAAGAAGAGATCACCATGACTATGGACACGAAGAGAGGAGAACTCCACGAGAGTTTGAAAATGAGCCATATAGAGACGAAGAGAGACATAGTAGAAGAGACATGCGTAATCGAAAGGATGTGGACGGTCGAGATCGATATAGACGTACATTTGATTTTGATGAAGAGGGTGATAGAGCTAGCATTCATTATCGAGATCGAGACCAAATTCAAAATTCATATCGAGAGGTAGATGATGATCGTCGATGGGAATCGGGTATGAAGATGGAAATTCCAGAATTCAAGGGTGGAGTGGTAGCAGAAGAATTTCTTGATTGGTTGACTAATGTTGAAGAGATCTTTGATTTGAAGGAGGTTCCTGAGCATAGAAGGGTGAAGTTGGTTGCTACTAGGTTGAGGGGAAGAGCTTTAGCATGGTGGCAGCAAACTAAACTTACACGGGAGAGAATGGGAAAGTCAAAGATTGAATCATGGGAGAAGATGAAGAAGTTGATGAAAGCTACATTTTTACCTTACAATTATCAATCACTCATGTATCAGAGGTTGCAGAATCTGAGGCAAGGGACGAAGACTGTTAATGATTATGCTGATGAATTTTATCAACTGATTGCTCGAAATGACATTATGGAGACAGAGGAACAGCTGACTGCTAGATTTGTTGGAGGGTTGAGGATACAGATTCATGATATGGTGAATATGTTTGATCCTAGATCTGTAGCAGAAGCACATCAGAAAGCGTTGGCTTGGGAGAAGCAGGGAAGGCGTGGAAGTGGTGTGTTTACTAATTCCAACAATCAAGTGAAGGGTGTTAGTGGAAGCTCTAATGTTCCTAAATCCATCGGTAAACCAGTTGTGCATGAAGTTGCGAAGACGAAGGTCAACAACAGTTTCAAGTGTTACAATTGCCAGGAAGTGGGTCACAAGAGTAATGAATGTCCGAAGACGAAGAAACGAACTATGATCGCTGAAGTTGAAGGTGAGGATGTTGGGGAAGGTTATTCTAGTCCAGTTGAGGAGGATGAACAGGATATTGCGTCGGGAGATGAAGGATGTAATCTAATGATGAGGAGGTCTTGTTTAATACCGAAGCAAGAAGAAGAAGCTAGTTGGTTGAGGAGTAACATCTTTCAGTCAACATGCACTATTCTGGGAAAGGTTTGTAAATTTGTGATTGACGCTGGAAGTTGTGACAATATTCTTTCTACTGAAGCCGTGAGAAAGCTGAAGTTGAAGACGGAGAAACATCCTAATCCTTACAAGTTAGCGTGGTTGAGAAAAGGAGGAGAAGTGAAGGTGGACAGGCGAGTTCGAGTTCCATTTTCTATTGGGAAGAAATATAAAGATGAAATTTGGTGTGATGTAGTTGAGATGGATGTTTGTCACTTGCTTTTGGGGAGACCATGGCAGTATGATCGGGCAGTACAGCATGACGGTCGGACCAATAGTTACAGTTTTATGTTTGAAGGTGTTAAAATCATTTTGGTTCCAAAGAAGAGACAGCAAGAAGAAAGCAAGTCAAAAGAGATTGAGGAGCTGAAAACTTTGTTAACTTTGAAGGAATTTATTGAAGAAGTAGAAGAGAGTCTAGAGGTATTTTTGTTGATTGACGTGAAGCTACTGAATCCGTTGAAATCCCAGAGGAAGTAAAGCCGGTATTTGAAGAATTCAGTGATGTGTTTCCTGAAGAGTTGCCAACGGAGTTGCCACCGTTGAGGGATATTCAACATCAGATTGATCTTGTGCCAGGGGCAATATTACCACACAGGTCACATTACAGGATGAGTCCTAAGGAGCATGAAGAACTGAGAAGGCAGGTGGAGGAGTTGTTAGAACAGGGACGTGTTCAGGAGAGCTTGAGTCCTTGTGCAGTGCCAGCTTTGTTAGTACCAAAGAAGGATGGTTCGTGGAGAATGTGCACGGACAGTCGGGCTCTAAACAAGATCACTGTGAGATACAGGTTTCCTATGCCAAGGTTTGATGATTTGATAGATCAGTTGAGTGGAGCCGTTGTATTTTCAATGATTGACTTGAAGAGTGGATACCATCAAATTCGTATTAGACTAGGTGATGAATGGAAGACTGCTTTCAAAACCAGGGAAGGTTTATACGAATGGTTGGTTATGCCGTTTGGTTTATCGAATGCACCGAGTACTTTTATGAGAGTGATGAACCAGATTTTCAGACCATTCATTGGGAAGTTCGTGGTTGTTTACTTTGATGATATTTTGATCTACAGTGGGAGTATGGAAAAGCATGTCCAGCATTTGCGTGAAGTACTGTTGATTCTACGGCAGGAGAAATTTTATGCTGCAACAAAGAAATGTATGTTTATGACGGACAGTGTTTTATTTCTGGGATATGTTCTATCGAGAGAAGGAATTCAAGTGGATGAAAATAAGGTAGAAGCTGTCAGGAGTTGGCCACAGCCCAAGACGATTACTGAAGTGAGGAGTTTTCATGGATTGGTATCTTTCTATCGAAGATTCATTCCACATTTTAGTAGTGTGATGGCACCTATAACCGATTGCATGAAGGGAAAGAAGTTCGAGTGGTCAGAGGAAGCAGGGGTTTCTTTTGAGAACATCAAGACACTATTGACGACAGCACCAATTCTAGTTTTACCAGATTTTCAGTTGTTGTTTGAGTTACATACTGATGCGTCGAAGGTTGGGGTTGGTGGAGTTTTGAGTCAGAAAGGAAGACCAGTTGCTTATTTCAGTGAGAAATTGTCTGGAGCTAAGTTGAGATATAGCACTTATGATGTTGAGTTTTACGCAATTGTTCAAGAAGTGAAGCATTGGAGACATTATCTATTTCAGAAGGAGTTTGTTCTCTATACGGATCATGAGGCATTGAAACATCTACAAGGGTAGGACAAGATTTCAGCAAGACATGCTTCATGGATAGCATATCTACAACAGTTTACTTTTGTCGAGAAACATAAGTCAGGGGTGACGAATCGTGTGGCAGATGCATTGAGCAGAAGGAATCACTTGTTGACTACAATGAAGGTTGAGGTGACAGGGTTTGAACTATTGCCAGAATTGCTTGAAGAAGATCCTTACTTTAAGAAATTTGTTGAGAAAGTCAAGGAGGGAAGTTCTGATGAATTTGTGTTGATTGATGGTTTCTTATTTAAGGGGAATCAATTGTGTGTACCGGATTGTAGCTTGCGAATGAAGATAATAAAGGAGTTCATGAGGATGGACATGTGGGTAGAGACCGAACATTGCAGTTAATCTCTCAATCCTACTATTGGCCATTGATGAGGAAGGAAGTTGAAAGGTTTGTTCAGAGATGTCATGTTTGTAAAGTTTCGAAAGGGACAGCTACAAATGCGGGTTTGTATATGCCTTTACCTGTACCTACAAAACCATGGGTGGACATTAGTATGGATTTCGTATTGGGTTTGCCGAGAACGCAAAGGGGAAATGACTCGATATATGTGGTGGTGGATCGTTTCTCAAAGATGGTACATTTTGTTGCTTGTAAGAAGACGACGGATGTTGTTCATGTTGCTCAATTATTTTTCAAGGAGATCTATCGACTTCATGGGTTGCCAGAATCTATTGTGTCGGATAGGGATACTCGTTTTCTGAGTCACTTTTGGTTAAGTTTGTGGAAGATGGTGGGAACGAAGTTAAACTTTAGCAGCGCTTATCATCCGCAAACAGATGGACAGACAGAAGTTGTTAACAGATCGTTGGAAAATTTATTACGATGTCTTGTGAAGGACAATCTGAAGAGTTGGGACATGAAGTTATGCCAAGCAGAGTTTGCTCATAATCATGCAGTGAATCGTAGTACGAGATTCAGTCCATTTTAGATTGTATATTCAAATTTACCAAGGGGACCGTTGGACTTAACGGTAGTACCACAAACGAAGGGGACGATTAAAAAAGCTGTAGACTTTGTTAATGAGTTAATTGAATGTCATAAAATTGTTCAGAAGCGATTGGAGAAAGCAAATGAGAAGTATAAGCGAACTGCAGATTTGGAGCGACGAAGTGTTAAATTTAACGAAGGTGATTTGGTTTATGCTGTGTTAACCAAGGATCGTTTTCCAGTGGGCACTTATAACAAGTTGAGAGCCAGAAAAATTGGTCCTGTAAAAGTTGTGAAACGGATTAATGAAAATGCTTATAAATTGAAGCTGCCGGAGGATGTGTACACTTCTGACGTGTTCAATGTTAAGCATCTTGTACCATATTATGGAGATGGACAATCTGATGAGAAAGAATTTATAAATTCGAGGACGAATTTCTCTCAACCAGGGGAGGATGATGCAGCTCAAGTTAGAAGAGAAGAGATAAGTCGTACACGACTTAAGGAGGAGTTAAGTCGTCCACGACTTAAGAAGGAAGATATAGGTCGTTCCCGACCTAAGGAATCACGTGGGGGAGAGATGCGAGTTAATGAAGAAGAGTTAAGTCGTTTCCGACCTAACTGGAGACCAGAGGGGAAGTTGTGCCGAGTTAACGACCTAACTCTAACAGGTTGCGACCTAACGGAATACGGCTGAAGAGTTAAATCGTTAGAAGAGTTAGCTCGGTGAAGCTTTGAGTCGTTAGGTCGCCTAAGACCTAAGTGAGGAGTCTGTATTTCTTTAAGTCGTGTTGAATTTTAGGTCGTCACAGACCTATGTGTTGTGTTGTAATTCGTTGAGTCGTTAGACTTAAGTCGTAAGTCGGGTCATTTGTTGTACTGTGTTGTACTTGGGTCTAAGTCGCTATTAGGGTAACTCGAGTCAGTTAGGCCGACAACGACTTAAGATGAGTTAAGTCGGTAACGACTTAAGGGTCAGGTGTCAAAATTGCTATAAATAGGGAGTGTGTTGTAACTTTTTGAGTTGATTGTTGAATAAAATTTCGTTTTGATTGCTGTGTGCTTTCATCTTAAATTGGTAGTTGAGTGTAATCTCCTATCTCCACTTTCGGTTAATCGAGTGCGCTCGATTCAGCGATTGTTGAAGCCAATTCACGGTATCAATGATCAACGTTTGAAGAATTGTAGATCTTCTTTCACGGTATCGTGCGCGATCAACGTGTCGAAGATAGATAGAATTTGGTATCTTTGTGATCAACGAATTTGGGGCTTTTCAGTATCTTCAATCCACCGTTTGCTACTTTCATCGATCTATATCGTTTTGTTATTATCCGCTGCGTCAACAAGTGTTAACACTAAATGTAACAAGTGGCAATTGATTAAGTTTAAGGTTGATAAAACAAAAAAATAAAAATAATACATAAGAAAATAAAATAGATAAATATATCTATATGGATATATGATTATTTATTAAGTGTATTAAAAAAAATGAATAAAAGGATTTAAAAACACTTTCTTTCATATTTGAAAATAAATATATATAAGTATGAATAAGAAAACATGAAAAAAAACATGATTTGTAAATTAAAAATGAAGTAAGGCTTAAAACAAAATTTATAAATAAATTAGCAAAAAGGGGTTAAACATAAAAGTGATTGTTTTTGACATTTGTAAAAATATAATGTCATGCATCAACAAATGTAAACTAAGTGATAACATGAATTACAAGTGGCAAGGAAAATTGTTTTCTTTTGAATTAAGTTTAGAAAATATGCATAAGAGAATTTTTTTTGAAACCAGGCCATTTTTCTTCACTTTTCCTTCATATGTTTCAAAGTTTAAAACCTGAGAAAAACAAATGTAACAACCTTTTTTTTCAAAATCCTCAAAACCTGAAAAGAAAATTTAGTCAAACTTTCTCATTCTCATTTCTAAAAACAAATGAAAGTCTTCAAAATATCAAAACCAGATCAAAAGAAAACCGGGAAGCTTTAGAGTTGAATCAAAAACTAGAATTCAAAGCTTCGGTTTTCAAGTCTGGGAATTCAAAACAAAGTATGATCAAGCAGCAAAAATCAAGTACAAAGTTTCAGAAAAACAAAAACAAGTTGAATAAAGACTGAAACCTGAATACATTTCAAAAAAAATTGATCAAGGCAAACAACAAGTAGCAGATTCAAATCAACAATCATCTCAAGCATGCAAGTCCAGGCTGTGTTCTTCTGTTCTTCCCAAACACTTAGGATCTAGTTTGCTTCTCTGTTTACAAGCATGACAGGTGAGCAAACTCTAAAATTTATGAACATACCTTGTATTGAATGTGATCAATGTTGATTGTGTGAAATATGAATGGTATGAGTATAGTTATGCCTGTATATATATGACTGTAAATACATATATGTCTGTTACAGGGATATCTACACTTTCTTCTTCCTCTCTTTAACTTTTTAACAGATCAAATTCATAAAAGAATTCAAATACTTCTTCCTCGATGTGTTTTAGATGTTAATCTTTAAATAGAAGTTGATTCTAACAACACAATACTAATTTAAAAAAATTCCAACTGTATTGTTAAGGATTTATTTCTAAAATTAACTATTATAGTAAACTTCTTGGAAATGCGAAAAATAAATGATTTTTAATTTCGAATCTGGAATGCATAAACTAATTTGTATTATGGAAAGATGAATTTAGAAAATAAAATCGAGATCTTCTATTTGTCAAATTTTGAGAGATTACGAGTTGAACAAAAATAACACTTTGGTCAAATTCCGTCGCAGGGCGAAATGAAGTTCGTTGTGTTTGGGTTAGATGACGGTTCGAGCATCAAGGATCAATGGAAAAATAAATTTGAATTTATAAATGATGGAGGCATGGAAACGATGTTGTTTTAGGGTTTTAAAATCTAGTTTGCTTGTCTGTGTTTGAAATGGAACTGCATCGCCTTCAGGGTGATTTAGGCGATCGGACAGGGGGGTTGGATTTGTGGATGGTCGGAACGTCATCAGTCAGAACGGCATGGTTTCTGATCGCCGTGAGCGTCGTGGTGAACGTAATTTGTCGATGTGAGTTGGGTTTCGGGTGGTAACTGAATGCTCGAAAATTTGTTCGATTTTGACTTTTGGGTGATTTCGTAAAACTAGTTGCTTGAATCGACTGTGGTGGTCTTCAACGACTCTCTGACGGTCGCAACATTCGTCGGTGACGGCAGGTTCGTTTGTGCATGTGCACGCATCGTAGTTCATATCTGGGTTTCATGTTTAGGGAAGAGGAAGGTAGGCTCGAAGTGCGTCTCGGGGAGAACGAGGGGTAGCTCGAGATTTTACTCGAAGTAGGATGAGTGCGCGACAGTAAAAATACTTTAGAAAATTTTAAGGTGAATTTTTTTGGCGTTGGGGTCATTCTTGAGGAAACTCGAAGAAATGGAGCAATTTGCTCGGGTTCGACTCGAAGCAAGTCTCGAGTCAGCAGGTAAACAGTTTTGAAGTTTTAAAGGAATTCAAGTTTTTGAAGATAAAGTTTGTTAATTTTTTTTCCTTTCAATATGTAACATTTCCTAAGTTTTTAAAATAGTTAAGGAGGGTTTTAAATAATTGTTTTAATTAACCTAAATTTAAATAGTTTAAAATAAACTAACTTTAATTGGAAGGTAATCTTCTTCTTAATGTATAAAGAAATGATCATTATAAAAGATGTTATAAAATGGTTCATTTGTTAAAGGGAAATTATTATTAGGAGTGAATTACTTAATGAAAGGAACTGAAGTAATTAATTAGTAATTCAAGTTAAATTAATTAAGTAATTAATGAAAGATTTAATATAAATAATAATTACGTAGCGAAAGTGATTAATAGTAGATAACTAATGACTAAGGATGGATTAATCTAATATTTAAGGTCAATTACTTTAAAGTTTAATTAATTAATATGGTTAATTAATTAAGATAATTAAATTAAGAATAATAAATTAAAGGTTAATTAACTTAAAGTGATTAAGAAATTATTATTAATTAAGGAGTAATTAATTTTTTGTAATTAATTAAGGAATAAAAAATAAATCTATTAATCAATTAAGAACAATTAATTATAATTAAGATTTAATTAATAATTGGGGTTATTAATTAAAGTAATTAATTAAGGAATAATTAATTAATAAAAGTAATTAAGATTTAATTAATTACAATTAAGGGTTAATTAATTTAGATATTTAATTAAGAAATGATTTAATTAATGAAGGTGGTTAAAACTTAATCAGTTGTAGTTAATGGTAATTAATCATTGATTAAGAATTACTAATGAAAGTAATTATGTGTGCAATAAATTTAAAACCACACGAATTATCCATATTAATTAAAGATGTTTGATTGTTATTGAACACCGTGTAATGGATTGACATATTTGATACGTGATGTGATGCTATGTGATGTTTTGTACTGAACTGCTATATTTGTGATGTATATACTATTGTATGAATATGAAAACCCCTTGACCCGTAGAACGACATTTGAATTTCGATACGACAAGGAGTCGGGTTCCAGTTGGTTATCTAAAACCCACATCGAATTATAATGATGAATCTTTGTGATTGATCATTTATTTTATATAT
Organism: Allium cepa; assembly: GCA_030765085.1. Classification (NCBI taxonomy): domain Eukaryota; kingdom Viridiplantae; phylum Streptophyta; class Magnoliopsida; order Asparagales; family Amaryllidaceae; genus Allium; species Allium cepa. Next base: position 224,115,910 of record CM060931.1, read on the forward strand.
GAATCTGTGAATAAATATAAGCATTATAGTTTATACTGCTTATCAAATATATTGCTGTATTTGAATCTGTGCTGATTGATGATGTGGCACTTTTATTATGTAAAACCCCCAGACCACACTAATACACACACAAATATGGATTGCATGTGGAAATCAGTTAAGTTACAGATTTTTGAAATAGTTTTAAATTTGAATTTTTAATCCAAATGGTTTTCGAAATGAATTGGGTGTTTTCAAAGATAAAAGTTATTTTTGAATAACTTGATTAAGTTTTGAAATTCAAATAATTTAATTTGAATTCAAGATTTGAAATTGAATTCTATGTTTGAAAATTTTGGTTTAAAAATGTTATTCAAGTTATAAACGTGTTTATATGGGTTTTGAACCATTTTAAAAAAAGTATCGTTTTAGGAAATTTGAATCTAACCAAATTTTATACTTAAAAAGATATAACTCGTGCAAATGAACTCGGATTTTTCCGAAACGAAAGCTATGTGTTTTCAAATAATAATAGCTTTCATATAAAGAAAGAATTTCCAATTTGTGTTGAAAAGATTTCAAATTGAAATGAAAATTGTTTTGAAAGCTATGAATGAATCTTTGTGAACGATGGTTGAATCTTGTTTTGAAATTGAAAAAGATTTTAATGGTGTATCTTTTATATTAAAGATTTAAAATGAGAATTGTGAATGAATCTTTGGAAATGGGTTTGAAAGCTATGAATTGAGTTTTGATTTAATAATTGGATAAGTTAATCCAATTTGGAAAGGAAATGGTTTTCAAAGCCATGAATGAATCTTTGTGAAACTGGGTGAAGCTTATGGAATAAATCTTTTTTGTGTAAGGATTTGAAATGGTAATTGGTTTAAACCATTTGAAAGGAAAGTTCTGGATTTTAAAGGTTGTGACTTAACTAAGATCCCATTATCCATATGTTTTTAAATATTATGCTCACTATTCGGTTTAGCCGGGAGAGGACCTTGTGTCATATAACCCATTCCGAATAATGATACGACGTTATGGATAGCATTTGAAGACCGGTAGTGAAGACCGGGTATTTGCAAGAACGATAGGATGACCTATCGATTGTCTCTGCACCGAGTAGCTACGGTATGGAGATTCTCTAAGTGATGGGAAGTCCGATCGGGATTGTGAATTCTCGGATTGCAAGGGCTTCTTCGGAAGTGCCTTCGGTTCTGTTCGGACCCAGAATAGACTTGTATGGATGTGTGTCTGACATTATACTTTGAGATGTAAAACCGGTTTCTATCAAATACATTTCTGTTTGGTGGCGGAGATTTATTCTCTTAGCTTAACACCCTTCTCTGAGACGTACGAGTTCAGAGGTTATGTAGTTGATGGTTACTAGTGATACATTCCCAATTTGGTAATGTGGCATACGAAGTGCTGCTGATCATTTGTTGATCAAAGCATGGCTTTGTAAAAAGCGTAGCTTTGTGGACGAGACATCGTCGAACTTCACAACCTGGAATGGTCGAAACAGAAAGAATGCGGTAAGGTTATTTGGGGGTAGCGGCCCTTGAGGATATGCTCATTTCCTTCTGGATAGAGGTGGTATCATGGTATGGAGCCCAGATACTTAACCTATGTGGTTGCTGCAAATTTATTACTTTGTGGTTGTTGGTGAATCCCAGGATAAAGGTTGGTTACGACCAGGGGATGGCATACTCGTGGTGTAGTTACCTAGTTATAGAGGTAACCCGGCCTTGTGTTGGCAGAGATCCGGTTAGGTTCTCGGGGCGTCCCTCCAGAGGCGTACCCATGTGGCAATGGGAAGTTCCTTGGCCTGACCATTTGTTGAAAATCCATTCTCCAATACGCACCTTGTATGGTTTTAGTTGTAGAACCTACCATTTACTTATGGTGGTCACCACTGTTTAGATGGTAGCTATACTAGGCATAGTTCGGAATGTCTATGCTGGCCAGGATTTATATTATACTTTCGAAATGATTTTCTACACCGTTCACTAATAAAAATAATATAACAGAAACTTTCTCGTATCAAGCATGTTTGACGATCATAAGGAGAAATCTCCTCCAATTCTGCGTTTGCATTGTGTGTGTGGCGGGAGGTCTTATGGTAGTTTCATTTTCCAAAAAGCATTGCGGATTTCAATGTTTAAATTCTTTGTCATTTGTTTTAAAGATAAAACTGTTTTTGTTTGCTCATACCAGTTCCACGACTGACCCGGAGTTTATTATTCCCTTCCTAAACTCTGGGTGCCCAAAATTTTCCACACGGGCAGTCTAGAGTTGGGTTTTTCAGATAGTAGATATAGATATCGATCCGGTAGCTCTCAGCTTTCTCTTTGTAATCCTTCGAAGACTTTGGATATTGAAGTCTTTGGTGGACGAGACTTGCTTAGCTTGGTGAAACTTGATGGTGGTTTGAGCTCGTGGTTTGGAGTTTTAGCTTTAGAGCATTGGATTGGAGTTATCTCTTGGCTATTTGTTTTCCGCTGCTGTTTGTTGTCTCTGATATTCTTGTATCATATTGATATCATTATTGTATCATTGGAGTTGTATATGATATTCATTTTTTTATCTTCCGCTGTGTTGTTATACTTGATGTGTTATAAGCTCCGGCATGACTTGAATTTCAATGTCGGGATCTGCGACATTTAAGTACATTGGAGTTCGGATGTCGATTTTGAAACGCTGGAATTTGGATCGTGACATTTAGGTATCAGAGCTGAAGGTTGAAACTTTAGCTCAGGAGTATAACGCATTAAGTAACTCATTAGAGATAGGGTGAAGTATACCCTAGAATGAGTATATCCCTAAGAAATCCGTTCGTGTGCCTCAGTAAATTCTCTTACTGTCCACTAGTAGTGAGTATGAGTGCGAGAATAGGACGAGATAGGGGACAGAGGATGTGAGGAACCGGTTCTTCGACTCATGAAGGCCGACATCAATACGTCCACTGTATCAACTGCCGAGCAATCGAAGGCCGGAAAACCATGCCCTTAGGGTTAAAGAAGAGGTAGAAGATAGAAGAAGAAAGAAAGAAGAAGAAAGAAAAAGCAACAGAAATAATATCAGAATCTCACAATCGCAACGGAACAAATATAATAAATAAATGAATAATCTTTTAAACAAGGAACTATCTCTCAGTTATTACATTACATCACATTTTCATTACATTATCAGAGTTTACAACAACAAACAGCGGAAAATAAATACTATATACTAATTGATACGCCATGCCATCCAACTTGCCTTCAAATCTCTACAGCAACTTATGAATTCCAGAATGACCTGATAACCTGACTCTAGACTGCCCGTGTTAAAATTGGTGGGCACCCAGAGTTTAGGAAGGAAACAATAAACTCAAGGTCAGTCATGTGACTGCCGTGAGAACTTAAACAGTTTATCTTTAAAACTCAACAAAGAAATATTTTAAATTAGATTCGCAATGCATTTTAGAAAATGAGACTACCATAAGGCCTCCCGCACACACACACAATGCAAACGCGGAATCATAGGAGATTTCTCCTTATGATAGTCAAATATGCTTGAAACGAGAAATTTTCTTTGATATTATTATTATAAGTGCAAGGTGTAGGAAAAACATTTCGAAAGTAATGATATAAATCTTAGCCAACATACGACCAGTATCGTATGCCTACTATAGCTACCATTTAAACAGTAGGGCGCCACCATAAGTAAATGGTCGGTCCTACAACTAAAACCGTACAAGTCTCGTATTGTTTCTTTGGATTTCCAACAAATGGTCAGGCCAAGGAACTTCCCATTGCCACATGGAAACGCCCCTGGAAGGACGTCCCGAGAACCTAACCGGATCTCTGCTAACAAAAGGTCGGGTTACCCCTAACTAGATAACCAATGACACGAGTATGCCATTCCCCGGTCGTAACCAACCTTTATCCGGGGTCCCAGCAACAAATGACAAATTAATATATATATATATATATATATATATCTGCGATATCCACATAAGTTAAGTATCAGGGCTCCATACCATGATACCACTTCTATCAAGAAGGGAATGCACATACCCTAAGGGGCGCTACCCCCAATAACCTTGCCGCATCTTTCCTGTTTCGACCATTTCGGGGTGTGAGGTTCGACGAAGTCTCGTCCACAAAGCTATGCTTTTCACAAAGCCATGCTTCGATCAACAATGATCAGCAACACTCAACATGCCACATTACCAAATTGGGAATATATCACTAATAACCTTCAACTACATAACCTCCGAGCTCGTACGTCTTAGAGAAGGGTGTTAAGCTAAAATAATAAATTCTTCGCCACCAACAGGAATGTATTTGAGAGAAATCTGCTTTATATCTCAATCGTAATGTCAGACATACAATCCATTCAAGTCTGTTCTGGGTTCGAACAGAACCGAAGGCACTTCCAAAGAAGTCCTTGCAATCCGGGTATTCACAATCCCGATCGGACTTCCCATCACTTAGGGAATCTCTATACCGGCGCGACTCGGTGCAAAGACAATCAACGAGTTATCCTTTCGTTCTCGAAAATACCCGGTCTTCACCACCGGTCTTCAATGCTATCCATATACGACGTATTATTATTCGGAATGGGTTATATGACACAAATGTCCTCTCCCGGCTAAACCGAATAACGAGCGCTTATTTTAAAAATAAGCGTAGCATTCAAATCCAAGAAATCACAACAAATACCCATTTAAAGGTAAATATCGATAGTCGGTTATTTAACTATCAAAGCAAACCAACAAATATTCAGCACCATAACATGTTGAATATGCGTTTATATGATTTTTGTTTGATGATAATAAACATATATACATTCTTTTAAATGTATTTGATAATATACTATTTTATTTTTCACAGATTAAATAAATATTTGCAGAATAAAATAAATAACACGGAATTTGAATTCAAACGAATATTTTATTCAAACAAATATTTATTACAATTTTGATAGTACAAATTCAAGCTCTCACTATACATATACATTTTTGATTACATCATAATTACATCACAATTCAGTTTACATTAATAACCTCACTACATATCACTCACACTCGTATTTATCTTCAACTGCATTCCAGTTTGAATCCAGCATCTGGGCAATCTGCAAAAATATAAACTAACGCAGTAAAATTGAAAATAAAATATTTTTGCAATATAAAATAAAAGATGAATTTTGAAAATAATATTTGCCTCAGTTATTTGGGTTGTTCGTCATAATTTAAATTTGAATTCATCATACACGAATAACTTGTGACATACACAGTGTATTACTGTATATGCCACAAGGCCGTGCTCGCCGATATATGCACTTGATTGTTTTACAGGGACAGGTACGCACAGGTCAAACCCAAATGAAAAACCGGGTTCAACTCACGTGCAATAACATTGAAAGTCACGACACGAGCACAAGGTCAAACCCGAGTTGTGAAACTGGATTCAACACAGGTGCAAATTCAAAAATAAATTCGAATGCAATAAAATGGTCGGGAGTACACATGCCCAGACTCAAGCCAACATGAAACAAGACTGAATCAAAATGCAACGACCAAAATCATCAATGAACAAAGACTCCAAGCCTACAAAACTGCATGCACACGGCAGCTACAAAGTGCAAAGGCCATGATCAAGCCAACACAGCAACCATTAACTGCAACAAGGTGATATGCAAACTACAACAGGCCAGAGGTGAAAGCAATACACGACTGAAGTGATGAAGTGAATGCAAACAACTCGGCAATCAAATAACAGTGAAGTCCAGGCCAAACCAACCAGAAGTTCAAAGCAGTAAGGTACATGAAGCAAACAACAACACGAAGGCAACATGATCTAAAGTTCAGAGCAGACATAACAGGTGAAGCATCACCAAAGACTGCAGCATCAATTAAACGGCCTATATATATGTACAGAGGCAACATGAATGGAAACTGCATCAATGCATATCAAAAAAGAGAGACAAACAATACAATGCAACAACATGGTAAACAAGGCATAGCAACCACAAGATACTGCAACAAACACTCAATGCAGACAAATGCTCATATGAATATGAAATAACCAGAGCCAAGAATACATGTACTCGAGACAATATGCACAAATGTAAGACCAAAGTGCAACAGACCAATTCCAAATGCATCAGAGAAGTAGTAATGAAACTGCAGTGAACAAACCAGAAGAAAACCATACAAGACTACCAAGCACAATTCAGATAACATGTCAAAGACCACAAGTAATCAAACCAGAATGCTTCAGCGTACAGTGAGCCCGAGCATAAGTGACTCATGGAAAGGAAACTACAACAATGTAATACACAGTATGAATGAATACAACAAGTCCAGATACAAGCTAGTTCCAGTGCCAACATATTCAACTCGAAGTGCAACTACAAGTACAGAGAGCAACAACTCAAATGCAAGTATGCAAATGCAGACTCAAACACACGGATCAAATGAAGATATGAAGAACACAAGGGTCGAACTAATAAGTCCATCAGAAATTCACAAGCTAATATCAGTTGTGATCAAGTCAACAAAAGTCTGGTTTGAATCAAAGCATACTGAAGCAAAGCCAGCAGTAAATATTTCACGAAATCAACATGGTCAAAGAAAATCAATACAATTCAAGTTAGTATGAAAAATTGACCAAGTCACAAATCAATACGTGATGAGCACGACAATTCAAAGCCGTGGGGATCGAGCATCAGTTATACGAATTTGAATAAGTCAAAAATGAATCACAACATTAGATCATAATCATACGGTAGAGGTAAAGTAAATTGACAAATTCAAACACGAATATACGAACGCAAAAATAGGATTTCAAATCCTATATAAGCCCAATCATCATCGGCAAATTATTCGATCAAGTTCAAGCAAGCCAAAACTAGGAAAAGCAAATAGCAAAAATTAACATACCAATTATAATTCGAACTTGATCGAGTTGAAGTAGCCGACAAAAACTCAAAGAGACAAATCGATCGACGAACGCAAGGAACAGAATTATATTTATCTCGGTCGAAGCTACTGGAGTCGGCGACCTCAACCATACCAAAAGCCCTAATTTTTAAAGGAAGAAGAACGAACGAAGAAACAAGTGCCGGCATCAATTAAAAGGGAACGGGCCGCAATAACATAAAAGAAGTGAATAAGGGGCCGGCCTTTGGTTTTTTAATTTGGGCTTTGTTTTTTATTAAATAGGGTTTTGTTATTTCAATTGTTTTTAAATTGTATTTTTCTTTTAAACCGTTTTTAATTTTCTAGTCGTGTGACTAGGGGACAAACTACGGTGTGTAGTTTGGGAATTCGCAACTCGGTGGTTGAGTTGTGGTCAGGGTTTTGAGCGTAGAGTTAGATTAGTCAATAGCGGGTATAGCGAGTTTACGTGTGTAAGCGAGGGACTATCTAATTTCTAGTAGAAACCTTGGGGGCAGCACGTAGGCAGGGTTTTGCCGAAGCTGGGTAAATTCTGTGTTGTTCTGTTCTGTTATTTATATTCTGCTATATCTGTGCTGCTATTCTGTGATATGAATTTAAATTAATTGATAAGCTTCCGCGATTAATTTTTATAATTTACACTATCACCCTATTCACCCCCCCTCTAGGGTGAAATCGATCCTACAAGTGGTATCGGAGCTAGGAACAAAAGCCATTTTTGTTTTAAAATTTTGATTTTACAAAAACCAATTTTTGTCTAAAAATTCGTGTTTCAAAAATCAATTTTTGTTTTAAAAATTCGTGTTTCAAAAAAAAATCGGTTTTTGTTTTAAAAATTTGAATTTTTAAAATGGCTTCTTTTAATAATGCTTTTGCAGAAGGTCAATCTATAGTTAGACCACCAATGTTCAATGGTGAATATGCTTATTGGAAAAATAGAACGCAAATTTTTCTGAAAACCATTGACGCTTGGAATATTGTTGAGACAGGTCATAGAATACCAACTATAACTGTAGATAATCAGGAAATAGAGAAACCAAAGGAACAATGGACAGAACTAGAAAATAAATTACAGAATACTAATGCCAAAGCTATGAATTCTATTATCTGTTCATTGGATCAATTTGAATTTAATCGTGTCTCACATTGTCTAACTACGCAGGAAATATGGCACATACTAGAAGTGACTCACGAAGGAACATCTCAAGTCAAAGAATCTCGCCTTGCAATGCTAAGCAGCGAATACGAGAACTTCAAAATGGCGAAGGAAGAAAATGTCAAAGAGATGTACGGACGACTCTCCAAAATCGTATACAAATCAAAAGCTCTCGGAAAAACATACACCGAATTAGAAATAGTCCGGAAAATCCTCAGAGTCCTTCCACGAAGCTTTGAAGCAAAAGTAACTGCCATACAAGAATCGAAAGATTTAAAACAACTTAAAGTTGAAGAACTCATCGGAAATCTCATCACTTATGAGCTAGAAATGAAATTCAAAGAAGAGCGTGAAGGAGGTGACACTCAAAATAAATCAATAGCTCTCAAAGGAACAACCGAAAGTGATGATGATAACGATGAAGATGATGGAGCAGCAGAATTGGAGCTGTTAATAAGGAAATTCAAAAAATGGATTCAAAAACATGGAAATTCAGCTCGAATTCAAAAAGCAAAAAGCAGAATAGCCAAAGCACTAGACTACTCGAAAGAACAAAAGTTTATTTGTTATAATTGCAACAAACCCGGCCATATCAAGCCCGATTGTCCACAAATTAAATCCAGCCATGGAAAGAAACAGAAAAAGAAAAGTTTTGCAACCACTTGGGATGAAATAGACGAGAATGATCAAAGCACTGGCAGTGAAAGCGAAAAGGCAGAATTGTGTCTTCGAGGTGATACAACTGACAGTGACGATGACGAGCCAAGTGAGGTATCAAAACTTACCCATTCTGAGTTGTTTATATATTTTCATGAAGTAAACGGTTGTTTTGAATGACTTAGGGAAAAATACGCCAAACTTGAATCTCAAAAAGATACTTTGATAGAATGTAATAAACAACTTGATCAATTAGTTAAAACCTATCAAAGTAGGATCCCTAAGTGTGATAAGTGTCCAACATTTGATGAAGAAATTAAAAAATCAGAAATTAAAATAAAATCGCTTGTAAATGAAATTCTGATTTTAAAGGAGAATGAAAATACTAGGAGAGAGAATTCTATTAAAAAGTGCACACAATTGTTAAACGAAAATGAATCTCTCAAATCACAAGTCCAACAACTGTCTACTACTTTAGAAAAATTTTCCAAAAGTGAAAAATCATTAAATATGCTATTAGGAAAACAAACTGTTAATACGGTTAGACAAGGACCTGGATATAATAGTTCGAAAATTGTTGAAAGCAATATTAGTCAAGCTAAATCCATGTGCACAATTTGTAGAAAATATGGACACAATCACAATAATTGTTGGTATAGACCCAAACATGTGAAAACTATACCGATTTGGGTTCCAAAAGGCACAAATATAAAATCTCTCAAAGTTAAACAAATTTGGGTGCCAAAGGGAACAATTATAAATAGTTTTGGGTCTACACAAAATTATTTTTCAAAATTTTCTGCCACTAACAACCATGGACCTATAAAAACAAATAGGTCACATAAATTCTTTTCCGTGAGGTGTGGTGGCAGGCTAAGGAACAACAACAGTGTACTTTGGATTTTTGGCTGTTCCAGAAACACAACAGACGACGAAGCAAAGTTCCTTAGCCTAGTATAAAGGTGACATAATCACAATAGACAAACAACGAAAAATATCGTAAAGGTAAAACAGGTAATGGTATGTTTTAAACGATATATTAAATGTGATAATCTGCACCATATTCTGAATTAAAATCAGCCAGTATTGAGATGATGAAAAGATGGTGATTTTGACTTTGACTTATTCAACATAGTTGGCCAATTATATTCTTATGCCAAAAACACTATAAAAATCTCTAAATTCTTTGAATTACTTCATATATATCATTTTGGATTAAAAATAGTGTTTTTGTTGGATAATAATACATTTGGTTATAATTCGGCTAACTCTATATTCACGGTTTTCTGATTATTATCACGGCTTCATTTCAAATTCAAAAGAATGTCATTTAAATTGTTGTTAAAATTGAATTTGAAATTTTTGGTGCACACTTCATGTTTTGGTCTATAAAATTCAATTGATGATAATCTTGAGTGAAAGAGAAATTCAGATGCAGATTACACTGGTAATCTAGTTGATAGAAAAATTACTAGTGAAACGTGATTTTTTTTGTTGAGACATTTAGTAACTGCATCGTTTTTCAGAGAAAATATCTGCATATTTTTCATTTCAAATAATTTTCAAATAGCAGAAAATTTTCTTTTAAAACCCCCTGGAGAAAATCATTTTTGACCATAGTTTCAGATTAGTCATTTTTGAAAAATTAATTTCATAATTATTTTTGAATCTGATGACTATTTTGACTAATCTGACTCCCTAATGTTTATGGAAAAGAAAAATAGTGATTGAAAAAGTGATGAGCGTTGATATTGATTATATATTATAACTCGAGACGGTATAATTAATAAATTTCTTTAGAAATTTAAACAAGCGTTATAAAACTGTTTGTTGGTAAAAATTCCATGACCATCTCTATATCTATCATATTTCTAACGACCATCACTCATCAAAATTCTATATAGTTTGTCAACATGTGGTACTTTAAACAGGAATCGTTCGTTTTTCATTTTTCACATTTAAAAAAAAAAAGGGAGGTAATAATAATAATAATAAATACCAAAGTATTCACTCTCATTTAAAAGTCCTCACGGTTATGCATGGGTGAATTACTTGGAATTTGTTATGTGCTTCCATGCTCATTTAAAAGTCCTCGCGGTTATGCATGTATGGAACGCATATCAAAAGTTGATTTTTTTTATCTTTTAAAATAAACAAGTTGATTCTAATCCCATTTAAAAGTCCTCACGGTTATGCGTGGTTAGAAGATACTTGAATTCATTTTTTTTAAAATAAAATTGGAATACTACTAATCTCATTTAAAAGTCCTAACGGTTATGCATGGTTAGTAGATATTCAAATTTCTGATATAAATATGCCACAAATAGACACAACTGTATGGTTTTATATGATGATATCATTCCCATCATTCTAAAAGTGGAATATGCGCCTAACAAAATATTTATGATTTTTGTTTGATTTTTTATTGAAATTTAATATTTATATTCAATTGAGTTTTAATGTTGGATTGATATCGATTACTTTATCTCTATTTTCTCTAACACTATTATTCTTTTGCTGATAACAAAAGGGGGAGAGAAAAGTTAAGATTTTGTCAAATAAAATCAAGCAAAGGTCAAATAATTTTCCATTTTGCATCTAGACTCATTTGCATATTTCTATTTGTATGCATATATGTAGGGGGAGCTTTGTGTAGAGAGGAAGCATTTAAATAGGGGGAGCAATTAGGATATATCTATGATCAAATACATTTAACATATTCAAAATCTTAAATATATGTTTGTTATCATCAAAAGGGGGAGATTGTTGAATATGCGCTTATATGATTTTTGTTTGACGATAATAAACATATATACATTCGTTTAAATGTATTTGATAATATACTATTTTATTTTTCACAGATTAAATAAATATTTGCGGAATAAAATAAATAACACGGAATTTGAATTCAAACGAATATTTTATTTAAACAAATATTTATTACAATTTTGATAGTACAAATTCAAGCTCTCACTATACATATACATTTTTGATTACATCACAATTGCATCACAATTCAGTTTACATTAATAACCTCACTACATATCACTCATACTCGTATTTATCTTCAACTGCATTCCAGTTTGAATCCAGCATCTGGGCAATCTGCAAAAATATAAACTAACGCAGTAAAATTGAAAATAAAATATTTTTGCAATATAAAATAAAAGATGAATTTTGAAAATAATATTTTCCTCAGTTATTTGGGTTGTTCGTCATAATTTAAATTTGAATTCATCATACACGAACAACTTGTGACATACACAGTGTATTACTGTATATGCCACAAGGCCGTGCTCGCCGATATATACACTTGATTGTTTTACAGGGACAGGTACGCACAGGTCAAACCCAAATGAAAAACCGGGTTCAACTCACGTGCAATAACATTGAAAATCACGACACGAGCACAAGGTCAAACCCGAGTTGTGAAACTGGATTCAACACAGGTGCAAATTCAAAAATAAATTCGAATGCAATAAAATGGTCGGGAGTACACATGCCCAGACTCAAGCCAACATGAAACAAGACTGAATCAAAATGCAAAGACCAAAATCATCAATGAACAAAGACTCCAAGCCTACAAAACTGCATGCACACGGCAGCTACAAAGTGCAAAGGCCATGATCAAGCCAACACAGCAACCATTAACTGCAACAAGGTGATATGCAAACTACAACAGGCCAGAGGTGAAAGCAATACACGACTGAAGTGATGAAGTGAATGCAAACAACTCGGCAATCAAATAACAGTGAAGTCCAGGCCAAACCAACCAGAAGTTCAAAGCAGTAAGGTACATGAAGCAAACAACAACACGAAGGCAACATGATCTAAAGTTCAGAGCGGACATAACAGGTGAAGCATCACCAAAGACTGCAGCATCAATTAAACGGCCTATATATATGTACAGAGGCAACATGAATGGAAATTGCATCAATGCATATCAAAAAAGAGAGACAAACAATACAATGCAACAACATGGTAAACAAGGCATAGCAACCACAAGATACTGCAACAAACACTCAATGCAGACAAATGCTCATATGAATATGAAATAACCAGAGCCAAGAATACATGTACTCGAGACAATATGCACAAATGTAAGACCAAAGTGCAACAGACCAATTCCAAATGCATCAGAGAAGTAGTAATGAAACTGCAGTGAACAAACCAGAAGAAAACCATACAAGACTACCAAGCACAATTCAGATAACATGTCGAAGACCACAAGTAATCAAACCAGAATGCTTCAGCGTACAGTGAGCCCGAGCATAAGTGACTCATGGAAAGGAAACTACAACAATGTAATACACAGTATGAATGAATACAACAAGTCCAGATACAAGCTAGTTCCAGTGCCAACATATTCAACTCGAAGTGCAACTACAAGTATAGAGAGCAACAACTCAAATGCAAGTATGCAAATGCAGACTCAAACACACTGATCAAATGAAGATATGAAGAACACAAGGGTCGAACTAATAAGTCCATCAGAAATTCACAAGCTAATATCAGTTGCGATCAAGTCAACAAAAGTCTGGTTTGAATCAAAGCATAATGAAGCAAAGCCAGCAGTAAATATTTCACGAAATCAACATGGTCAAAGAAAATCAACACAATTCAAGTTAGTATGAAAAATTGACAAAGTCACAAATCAATACCGTGATGAGCACGGCAATTCAAAGCCGTGGGGATCGAGCATCAGTTATACGAATTTGAATAAGTCAAAAATGAATCACAACATTAGATCATAATCATACGGCAGAGGTAAAGTAAATTGACAAATTCAAACACGAATATACGAACGCAAAAATAGGATTTCAAATCCTATATAAGCCCAATCATCATCGGAAAATTATTCGATCAAGTTCAAGCAAGCCAAAACTAGGAAAAGCAAATAGCAAAAATTAACATACCAATTATAATTCGAACTTGATCGAGTTGAAGTAGCCGACAGAAACTCAAAGAGACAAATCGATCGACGAACGCAAGGAACAGAATTATATTTATCTCGGTCGAAGCTACTGGAGTCGGCGACCTCAACCATACCAAAAGCCCTAATTTTTAAAGGAAGAAGAACAAACGAAGAAACAAGTGCCGGCATCAATTAAAAGGGAACGGGCCGCAATAACATAAAAGAAGTGAATAGGGGCCCGGCCTTTGGTTTATTAATTTGGGCTTTGTTTTTTATTAAATAGGGTTTTGTTATTTCAATTGTTTTTAAATTGTATTTTTCTTTTAAACCGTTTTTAATTTTCTAGTCGTGTGACTAGGGGACAAACTACGGTGTGTAGTTTGGGAATTCGCAACTCAGTGGTTGAGTTGTGGTCAGGGTTTTGAGCGTAGAGTTAGATTAGTCAATAGCGGGTATAGCGAGTTTACGTGTGTAAGCGAGGGACTATCTAATTTCTAGTAGAAACCTTGGGGGCAGCACGTAGGCAGGGTTTTGCCGAAGCTGGGTAAATTCTGTGTTGTTCTGTTCTGTTATTTATATTCTGCTATATCCGTGCTGCTATTCTGTGATCTGAATTTAAATTAATTGATAAGCTTCCACGATTAATTTTTATAATTTACACTATCACCCTATTCACCCCCCCTCTAGGGTGAAATCGATCCTACATAACAATCACTAGGCCCTTTTTATTAATCTTCCATCAATCAAATAACTTGCCAAATATTTACTTCAATTTATCTTTGAAAAGATATATTCTCTAAACCATTTCAATTTCTACATTGGAAAAACATTTCTAAATACTTATTCAACAATAAGTAATTCACAAATCCATTTATTTTCAATACTTAGAAAATATTCGATATACTTAAAACACGATTAAGTACATATTTTATTCTTTTAAGGAAAACATTCTCTTAAACACATTTATTTGAGTCAAAACGAATGTTGCGTAAAATATCATTACGACAACCCAAAATCACTAGTATAGGGATTCGAAATTAAGATAGATATATAAATCCCAATACTACATAAAACATTTCCTTTTGAAAATCATTTACTATAACAACCATGTTATAGTCCACTATTTCCTTTTATTCCTCGAAAACGTCTATTTCAACAATGAATGTTGAAATCTATGGTTTCGACACTTGTACATTTTTAACACAACTTCAAATCGTTTTAATTTCTATCTAAAAGGTCACTTCTTAAAACATTTCTTTAATATATATTATTCACCATCCAAAAACGTGCATGTAAATCGTTTAACAATTTCAACACTTCTACGCGTTTTATTTAAAGAATTATCCACCGTCCAAAATCGTAGATATATCTCCTTTAATAAGCTTTCATATTTACTTATCAAATTCAATGGGTTTTGAATTTATAAAACAACGTTTACAAATTCACATTTATATATTTAATAAAAACTTAAACGTATTAAATCCTTAATTTGCCAATTCTATCTATATCCCATTTAAATGCCAAAATCCAATTTATAAGCAAATTACTTATAAATCTTTTATTTTACAAAATCTAGTCATTTTATAACTTCACAATTTATAAATCTACAAATTTCCTTCACTTATGAAATCCCTTTATACTTCATTTTAACACTTATAAAAACTCGTTTTATAATTCCAATATTTCAATAAAAAAATATCAATTTTATAATTCTTTTATATAACCCGTTTATAATAATTCAAAAATCCGAATTTAAACTATTTTATAAAATTCATTACTCCATATTTCAAAAATCACATTTTAACTATATTTCTCAAAAATCGTAAATTTTATAACCTTAAAATTTTAACGTTTATTTAATTAAAACGAATCATACCCAAAATTTAATAAAACGTATACTTTCAAAAATCACTTAAAAATCCTTTTAAATTCGAAATCGTTACTTTAACATTTTTAAAAATCAAAAAATAGGCCCAATGCTGCAACAGCACTAAATATAACAATCACGGCATCCAAAACATCATATATCATATGATAACAGAATATATCACAATATCTGTAATTAAATCAATACGTTTGAGGAATCCAGCTGGATCCCTCCGACCTTTTTCCCTGCATCCATAGATGTTAGAACAATACCAATCCCGTGCCAAAACGGAATATCGCGGTATATAGGATTTATAAAATATTATCCGCTATTATGCGGCACAATAGGGTCTCATCCGCTATATAATGCGGGAAAATCAACTCCAAGTACATATATAATACCAATTCCAATCAAGTTGGAATTATCGCGGTATATGTGTTTAATAAATAACATCCGCTTATTATACGGCGTATTGGGCCTATTACTATACGACAGATAATAATTTATCATTCAATCATACAGTCAAGCAATTTTAAATTTAACTATTCAAAATTTAAATCGAAACAATTTCGATTGAGTGAGAAGTTCTCACCTTGCTTTCAATAACAGTCGTCGTGTTTTATTTCGAATAAAATTAAAAGTGCGTTTAATTTTATCCAAAATTTTCACTAGCTCCAATCGATTCCAATCCAGCTCCATCGCGTAGTGTTCGTCAATACGAACCCGTCGCAATTTGTTTCGTCCAAAACGGACCTCGTATGAAAGAGATACAACATTACAAAGTTTATACGATTTATAATTTAATTATATTTACAATTTCTTTTTAAATTTTAACCTAAATGAAATCAGGTCCGTTGATTTCGTGACATCAGATCGTGGCCGCAAATCCTTTTCTTCCCCCATCAGGTAACGTACGCGACTTAGAACCCATAGGCCGCCTAAAGCCCTAGATCACGCGACCCACTACGAACACTTTTGCATCGATCAACTGCCACTATTTCATCGCCCCACACGAGAGCCACCTTCGGCCGAAAAATGATGAAGCTCGGTCGTCCCTGGAGTTCGAAAATCACGCACGAACGAAGCACGATCGCGACGAAACCCTGGCTTCCACGCTGCTCTAGAGATGATCATCACCGTATGGATGGATGGATCTCTCGATGCTCGACATCTTCCTAGTTGATAGTTTCTGACAATAGTTGATGGATTTGATGAAATGGAGGAGGGAAGAAACGAAATTTTCGGCCATTGATATCGAATTGGCGGCTAGGGTTAGCTCCTGATTAGGGTTTGCAATTATGAAATATTGAGGTCCTTTTATAGAAAATTTGCAAACACTATTCATCCCGAAATTTTCCAAACTCCAAACGAAGCGTGCCGCCTGGCGTTTATAATGTTTTACCCCCATTTCGAACGCAATGGAATATATATCGGGAGCCAATTCGATCAAATTTGAAAGATAAGTTTTTGAATCGACTTAAATTAAATTTAAAAAAATTCACTCGAATCGATTTCTGCGCGTTTTAGCTTGACCCAAACAAACCGTAAGTCCGATTGACAGGAAATTTGAAACCATACAATAATATAACATTATGGATTCGATGAAACTAGTTTCGTTGAAATCCGAGACTGTTTGAAAAATGACTATTTTAACTCGTCAATTAAATATTAAAATATTCAATTTCTGAATTTTAACTTTTAATTCGATATTAAAAATTCTATAACATCATTCTAACTCCAAATGATATGATATAACTTTAAGAATCATTTTTAATCATTTTAAACCCAATTTCCAATTATTTCTGTAATTTCATTTATTAATTTATCGATTTAATTACCCAATTAAATCCAGATATTCAAAAATAAATTTATTCGACTTACAAATTTTACTTGTTAATATTTAAAATCAATTAAATATACGAATTTCAATTGAGAGAAATTCTGGGTCGTTACAAACTTCCCCCCTTAAAAGAATTTCGTCCTCGAAATTACCAGGTAAGAAAAAGTTACAAAATCCATAAAATTTTCAAAATCATTCAATATTATATTTCAATTTCATTTAAACAATTTAATTTTTCCAAAATCCATTGTTAAACTTCTTACAATAACTTTACTAAGTTTTCAAATCATACATAGTTATCCTTTCAGAATTTTTTTCAATTTTTCTCAAAAATATTCTAACGCCTTAAATTTTCAGAAAAATTCACCATAGTCTCCTTTGCGCGGCTCAATCCGAAAAAAAATGATAGTATATATATATCACAAATATACATCTCATCAAGTAATGAGGTATCCCGCAGGGAAAAAGGTGTAAAAGTACGATATCTAATCCGAGATATGTACCTTATATATTATTAGCGAGCATATACGGCTAATATAGCGCGAAAGCGAGCTCCAAATGCGAAGTAATGCGCAATCTGCACCCACTAAATACTCATCAAACCATGAGAACCATGTATATATGCAAGTAATATCGATACACAACATAGATCAGAAGCAACAACAATATGTGCCAATATAGCAAATGCAACAAAAGCAACAAATTCAACCATCAATCAACTATCATCCAACTAACATCCATAACCAAATCAACATACTCATGCACTTCTCATTAATATTCAATGAATTGGTTTTTTTTTCTTTTTTTAAATCACATTTGATCCATTAATATTTGATGTTTTTACTAACATTCATTTATCCATATTCAAGTTGGTTCGCTTCCAAATCAAATTCAATTCTATTTAAGATTCACTTTACTTCCAATTTGATTTCAATTACTATAGCTTTCAATTTCATTAATTCAATTTCATATGGATTTCTATACAATCAAATAACAATCATCTAACAATCAATGTATATCCAATACAACCAAATCCATTTACTTTGCTTACATTCATTCAATTTGGTTCATCACTTTTAATTAGCTTTAATGAATTAACACTTACATCCATTATTTCATATCAATTTATTTGCTAACTCAATTAATTTACATTCATTTCATTCATTAATTCAATTTCTAATTCATTTAACTACAAAAGTTGAATTTCATTACATAACTCAAGTTCACATTCATCACTTCACTTTATTAATTTACTTCGATACCAAAATCAACTTCATTCAACATTCCTTATTTAAACATCATTTGTTTAACTTAACTTAAATTTCCAAATCCAATTCAGATTCCAGTTCTAAAGTAAATTCTATTTTTACTTTTATTTACAACTCATATTTATAAATATATTCATATAGTTTCACTTAATATATATAAGATTATTTCACAATTGTAAATCGCTTTAATTATAATTCCATACCTTATAATTCATTTACTTATACAATTATTATTTTACAATATGTTTTATTTAACTTATTCAAACATCCTTTAATTAACTTATATATATATATATATATATATATATATTCTTATATTTTCAACGATCAACAATCAATTTATATACACTTTAATAATTCTGAAAAATTATTCCTTTATATATAAAATATAATCAACTTTATATTCACTAACAAATACGCTCTCATAGCTATTATTACACTCACAATCATTCTAGAGTACTGCTGACTCTATCTCTAATGAGTAATTCCCAACAGAGCCAAGGTTGTCACTTAACCATATGCTCTGATACCAAATGTGAGGGACTGGTTCTTCAACTCACGAAGGCCGACATCAATACGTCCACTGTATCAACTGCCGAGCAATCGAAGGCCGGAAAACCGTGCCCTTAGGGTTAAAGAAGAGGTAGAAGATAGAAGAAGAAAGAAAGAAGAAAGAAAGAAGAAGAAAGAAAAAGCAACAGAAACAATATCATAATCTCACAATCGCAGCGGAACAAATATAATAGATAAATGAATAATCTTTTAAACAAGGAACTATCTCTCAGTTATTACATTACATCACATTTTCATTACATTATCAGAGTTTACAACAAAAAACCGCGGAAAAGAAATACTATATACTAATTGATACGCCATGCCATCCAACTTGCCTCCAAATCTCTACATCAACTTCTGAATTCCAGAATGACCTGATAACCTGACTCTAGACTGCCCGTGTTAAAATTGGTGGGCACCCAGAGTTTAGGAAGGAAACAATAAACTCCAGGTCAGTCATGTGACTGCCGTGAGAACTTAAACAGTTTATCTTTAAAACTCAACAAAGAAATATTTTAAATTAGATTCGCAATGCATTTTAGAAAATGAGACTACCATAAGGCCTCCCGCACACACACACAAGGCAAACGTAGAATCAAAGGAGATTTCTCATTATGATAGTCAAATATGCATGATACAAGAAATTTTCTTTGATATTATTAATATAAGTGCAAGGTGTAGGAAAAACATTTCGAAAGTAATGATATAAATCTTAGCCAACATATGACCAGTATCGTATGCCTACTATAGCTACCATCTAAACAGTTGGGCACCACCATAAGTGAATGGCAGGTCCTACAACTAAAACCGTACAAGTCTCGTATTGTTTCTTTGGATTTCCAACAAATGTTCAGGCCAAGGAACTTGCCACATGGAAACGCCTCTGGAAGGACGTCCCGAGAACCTAACCGGATCTCTGCCAACACAAGGCCGGGTTACCCCTAACTGGGTAACTACTGACACGAGTATGCCATTCCCCGGTTGTAACCAACCTTTATCCGGGGCCTCAACAACAAATGACAAATTAATATATATATATATATATATATCTGCGATATCCACATAAGTTAAGTATCTAGGCTCCATACCACGATACCACTTCTATCAAGAAAGGAATGCACATACCCTAAGGGGCGCTACCCCCAATAACCTTGCCGCATCTTTCCTGTTTCGACCATTTCGAGGTGTGAGGTTCGACGAAGTCTCGTCCACAAAGCTACGCTTTTAACAAAGCCATGCTTCGATCAACAATGATCAGCAACACTCAGCATGCCACATTACCAAATTGGGAATATATCACTGATAACCTTCAACTACATAACCTCTGAGCTCGTACGTCTTAGAGAAGGCTGTTAAACTAAAAGAATAAATTCTCCGCCACCAACATGAATGTATTTGAAAGAAATCTGCTTTATATCTCAATCATAATGTCAGACATACAATCCATTCAAGTCTGTTCTGGGTTCGAATAGAACCGAAGGCACTTCCAAAGAAGTCCTTGCAATCCGGGTATTCACAATCCCGATCGGACTTTCCATCACTTAGGGAATCTCTATACCGGCGCGACTCGGTGCAAAGACAATCGACGAGTTATTCTTTCGTTCTCGAAAATACCCGGTCTTCACCACCGGTCTTCAATGCTATCCATATACGACGTATCATTATTCGGATTGGGTTATATGACACAAATGTCCTCTCCCGGCTAAACCGAATAACGAGCGCTTATATTAAAAATAAGCGTGGCATTCAAATCCAAGAAATCACAACAAATACCCATTTCAAGGTAAATATCGATAGTCGGTTATTTAACTATCAAAGAAAACCAACAAATATTCAGCACCATAACAATCACTAGGCCCTTTTTATTAATCTTCCATCAATCAAATAACTTGCCAAATATTTACTTCAATTTATCTTTGAAAAGATATATTCTCTAAACCATTTCAATTTCTACATTGGAAAAACATTTCTAAATACTTATTCAACAATAAGTAGTTCACAAATCCATTTATTTTCAATACTTAGAAAATATTCGATATACTTAAAACACGATTAAGTACATATTTTATTCTTTTAGGGAAAACATTCTCTTAAACACATTTATTTGAGTCAAAACGAATGTTGCGTAAAACATCGTTACGACAACCCAAAATCACTAGTATATGGATTCGAAATTAAGATAGATATATAAATCGCAATACTACATAAAACATTTCCTTTCGAAAATCATTTAATATAACAACAATGTTATAGTCCACTATTTCCTTTTATTCCTCGAAAACGTCTATTTCAACAATGAATGTTGAAATCTATGATTTCGACACTTGTACATTTTTAAAACAACTTCAAATCGTTTTAATTTCTATCTAAAAGATCACTTCTTAAAACATTTCTTTAATATATATTATTCACCGTCCAAAAACGTGCATGTAAATCGTTTAACAATTTCAACACTTCTACGCGTTTTATTTAAAGAATTATCCGCCGTCCAAAATCGTAGATATATCTCCTTTAATAAGCTTTCATATTTACTTATCAAATTCAATGGGTTTTGAATTTATAAAACAACGTGTATAAATTCACATTTATATATTTAATAAAAACTTCAACTTATTAAATCCCTTAATTTACCAATTCTATATATATCCCATTTAAATGCCAAAATCCAATTTATAAGCAAATTACTTATAAATCTTTTATTTTACAAAATCTAGTCATTTTATAACTTCACAATTTATAAATCTACAAATTTCCTTCACTTATGAAATCCCTTTATACTTCATTTTAACACTTATAAAAACTCGTTTTATAATTCCGATATTTCAATAAAAAAATATCAATTTTATAATTCTTTTATATAACCCGTTTATAATAATTCAAAAATCCGAATTTAAACTATTTTATAAAATTCATTACTCCATATTTCAAAAATCATATTTTAACTATATTTCTCAAAAATCATAAATTTTATAACCTTAAAATTTTAACGTTTATTTAATTAAAACGAATCAAATCCAAAATTTAATAAAACGTATACTTTCAAAAATCACTTAAAAATCCTTTTAAATTCGAAATCGTTGCTTTAACTTTTTAAAAATAAAAAATAGGCCCAATGCTGCAACAGCACTAAATATAACAATCACAGCATCCAAAACATCATATATCATATGATAACAGAATATATCACAATATCTGTAATTAAATCAATACGTGTGAGGAATCCAGTTGGATCCCTCCGACCTTTTTCCCTGCATCCATAGATGTTAGAACAATACAAATCCCGTGTCAATACGGAATATCGCGGTATATAGGATTTATAAAATATTATCCGCTATTATGCGGCAAAATTGGGTCTCATCCGCTATATAATGCGGGAAAATCAACTCGAAGTACATATATAATACCAATTCCAATCAAGTCGGAATTATCGCGGTATATGTGTTTAATAAATAACATCCGCTTAATATACGGCATATAGGGCCTATTACTATACAACAGATAATAATTTATCATTCAATCATACAGTCAAGCAATTTTAAGTTCAACTATTCAAAATTTAAATCGAAACAATTTCGATTGAGTGAGAAGTTCTCACCTTGCTTTCAATAACAGTCGTAGTGTTTTATTTCGAATAAAATTAAACGTGCGTTTAATTTTATCCAAAATTTTCACTAGCTCCAATCGATTCCAATCCAGCTCCATCGCGTAGTGTTCGTCAATATGAACCCGTCGCAATTTGTTTCGTCCAAAACGGACCTCGTATGAAAGAGATACAACATTACAAAGTTTATACGATTTATAATTTAATTATATTTACAATTTTTTTTTTAAATTTTAACCTAAATGAAATCAGGGCCGTTGATTTCGTGACATAAGATCGTGGCCGCAAATCCTTTTCTTCCCCCATCAGGTAACGTACGCGACTTAGAACCCATAGGCCGCCCAAAGCCCTAGATCACGCGACCCACTACGAACACTTTTGCATCGATCAACTGCCACTATTTCGTCGCCCCACACGAGAGCCACCTTCGGCCCAAAAATGATGAAGCTCGGTCGTCCCTGGAGTTCGAAAATCACACACGAACGAAGCACGGTCGCGACGAAACCCTGGCTTCCACGCTGCTCTAGAGATGATCTTCACCGTATGGATGGATAGATCTCTCGATGCTCGACATCTTCCTAGTTGATAGTTTCTGACAATAGTTGATGGATTTGATGAAATCGAGGAGGGAAGAAACAAAATTTTCGGCCATTGAGATCGAATTGGCGGCTAGGGTTAGCTTCTGATTAGGGTTTGCAATTGTGAAATATTGAGGTCCTTTTATAGAAAATTTGCAAACACTATTCATCCCGAAATTTTCCAAACTCCAAACGAAGCGTGCCGCCTGGCGTTTATAATGTTTTACCCCCATTTCGAACGCAATGGAATATATATCGGGAGCCAATTCGATCAAATTTGAAAGATAAGTTTTTGAATCGACTTAAATTAAATTTAAAAAAATTCACTCGAATCGATTTCTGCGCGTTTTAGCTTGCCCCAGACAAACCATAAGTCCGATTGACACGAAATTTGAAACCATACAATAATATAACATTATGGATCCGATGAAACTAGTTTCATCGAAATCTGAGACTGTTTGAAAAATGGCTATTTTAACTCGTCAATTAAATATTAAAATATTCAATTTCTGCATTTTAACTTTTGATTCGATATTAAAAATTGTATAACATCATTCTAACTCCAAATGATATGATATAACTTTAAGAATCATTTTTAATCATTTGAAACCCAATTTCCAATTATTTCTGTAATTTCATTTATTAATTTATCGATTTAATTACCCAATTAAATCCAGATATTCAAAAATAAATTTATTCGACTTAGAAATTTTACTTGTTAATATTTAAAATCAATTAAATATACGAATTTCAATTCAGAGAAATTCTGAGTCGTTACAAACTTCCCCCCTTAAAAGAATTTCGTCCTCGAAATTACCAGGTAAGAAAAAGATACAAAATCCATAAAATTTTCAAAATCATTCAATATTATATTTCAATTACATTTAAACAATTTAACTTTTCCAAAATCCATTGTTAAACTTCTTACAAGAACTTTACTAAGTTTTCAAATCATACATAGTTATCCTTTCAGAATTTTTTTCAATTTTTCTCAAAAATATTCTAACGCCTTAAATTTTCAGAAAAATACACCATAGTTTCCTTTGCGCGGCTCGATCCGAAAAAAAATGATAGTATATATATCACAAATATACATCTCATCAAGTAATGAGGTATACCGCAGGGAAAAAAGTGTAAAAGTACGATATCTAATCCGAGATATGTACCTTATATATTATTAGCGAGCATATACGGCTAATATAGCGCGAAAGCGAGCTCCAAATGCGAAGCAATGCTCAATCTGCACCTACTAAATACTCAACAAACCATGAGAACCATGTATATATGCAAGTAATATCGATACACAACATAGGTCAGAAGCAACAACAATATGTGCCAATATAGCAAATGCAACAAAAGCAACAAATTCAACCATCAATCAACTATCATCCAACTAACATCCATAACCAAATCAACATACTCATGCACTTCTCATTAATATTCAATGAATTGTTTTTTTTTCTTTTTTTAAATCACATTTGATCCATTAATATTTGATGTTTTTACTAACATTCATTTATCCATATTCAAGTTGGTTCACTTCCAAATCAAATTCAATTCTATTTAAGATTCACTTAACTTCCAATTTGATTTCAATTACTATAGCTTTCAATTTCATTAATTCAATTTCATATGGATTTCTATACAATCAAATAACTATCATCTAATAATCAATGTATATCCAATACAACCAAATTCATTTACTTTGCTTACATTCATTCAATTTGGTTCATCACTTTTAATTAGCTTTAATGAATTAACACTTACATCCATTATTTCATATCAATTTATTTGCTAACTCAATTAATTTACATTCATTTCATTCATTAATTCAATTTCTAATTCATTTAACCACAAAAGTTGAATTTCATTACATAACTCAAGTTCACATTCATCACTTCACTTTATTAATTTACTTCGGTACCAAAATCAACTTCATTCAACATTCCTTATTTAAACATCATTTGTTTAACTTAACTTAAATTTCCAAATCCAATTCAGATTCCAATTCTAAAGTAAATTCTATTTTTACTTTTATTTACAACTCATATTTATAAATATATTCATATAGTTTCACTTACTATATATAAGATTATTTCACAATTGTAAATCGCTTTAATTATAATTCCATACCTTATAATTCATTTACTTATACAATTATTCTTTTACAATATGTTTTATTTAACTTATTCAAACATCCTTTAATTAACTTATATATATATACATACATATATATATATATATTCTTATATTTTCAACGATCAACAATCAATTTATATACACTTTAATAATTCTGAAAAATTATTCCTTTATATATAAAATATAATCAACTTTATATTCACTAACAAATACGCGCCCATAGCTATTATTACACTCACAATAATTCTAGAGTACTGCTGACGCTATCTCTAATGAGTAATTCCCAACAGAGCCAAGGTTGTCACTTAACCATATGCTCTGATACCAAATGTGAGGGTCCGGTTCTTCAACTCACGAAGGTCGACATCAATACGTCCACTGTATCAACTGCCAAGCAATCGAAGGCTGGACAACCGTGCCCTTAGGGTTAAAGAAGAGGTAGAAGATAGAAGAAGAAAGAAAGAAGAAAGAAATAAGAAGAAAGAAAAAGCAACAGAAACAATATCATAATCTCACAATCGCAGCGGAACAAATATAATAGATAAATGAATAATCTTTTAAACAAGATCTCTCAGTTATTACATTACATCACATTTTCATTACATTATCAGAGTTTACAACAACAAACAGTGGAAAAGAAATACTATATACTAATTGGTACGCCATGCCATCCAACTTGCCTCCAAATCTCTACAGCAACTTTTGAATTCCAGAATGACCTGATAACCTGACTCTAGACTGTCCGTGTTAAAATTGGTAGGCACCCAGAGTTTAGGAAGGAAACAATAAACTGCAGGTCTGTCATGTGACTAGTGTGAGAACTTAAACAGTTTATCTTTAAAAATCAACAAAAAAATATTTTAAATTAGATTCGCAATGCTTTTTAGAAAATGAGACTACCATAAGGCCTCCCACACACACACGATGCAAACATAGAATCAAAGGAGATTTCTCCTTATGATAGTCAAATATGCATGATACGAGAAATTTTCTTTGATATTATTATTATAAGTGCAAGGTGTAGGAAAAACATTTCAAAAGTAATGATATAAATCTTAGCCAACATATGACCAGTATCGTATGCCTACTATAGCTACCATCTAAAAAGTTGGGCGCCACCAGAAGTAAATGGCAGGTCCTACAACTAAAACCGTACAAGTCTCATATTGTTTCTTTGGATTTCCAACAAATGGTCAGGCCAAGGAACTTCCCATTGCCACATGGAAACGCCTGTGGAAGGACGTCCCGAGAACCTAACCGGATCTCTGCCAACACAAGACCGGGTTACCCCTAACTGGGTAACTACTGACACGGGTATGTCATTCCCCGGTTGTAACCAACCTTTATCCGGGTCCCCAGCAAAAAATGACAAATTAATATATATATATCTGCGATATCCACATAAGTTAAGTATCTAGGATCCATACCATGATACCACTTCTATCAAGAAGGGAATGCACATACCCTAAGGGGCGCTACCCCCAATAACCTTGCCGCATCTTTCCTGTTTTGACCATTTCGGGGTGTGAGGTTCGACGAAGTCTCGTCCACAAAGCTACGCTTTTCACAAAGCCATGCTTCGATCAACAATGATCAACAACACTCAGCATGCCACATTACCAAATTGGGAATATATCACTGATAACCTTCAACTACATAACCTCTGAGTTCGTACGTCTCAGAGAAGGGTGTTAAACTAAAAGAATAAATTCTCCGCCACCAACAGGAATGTATTTGAAAGAAATCTGCTTTATATCTCAAACGTAACGTCAGACATACAATCCATTCAAGTCTGTTCTGGGTTCGAACAGAACCGAAGGCACTTTCAAAGAAGTCCTTGCAATCCGGGTATTCACAATCCCGATCGGACTTCCCATCACTTAGGGAATCTCTATACCGGCGCGACTTGGTGCAGAGACAATCAACGAGTTATCCTTTCGTTCTCGAAAATACCCGGTCTTCACCACCGGTCTTCAATGCTATCCATATTCGACGTATCATTATTCGGAATGGGTTGTATGACACAAATGTCCTCTCTCGGCTAAACCGAATAACGAGCGCTTATTTTAAAAATAAGCGTAGCATTCAAATCCAAGAAATCACAACAAATACCCATTTAAAGTTAAATATCGATAGTCGGTTATTTAACTATCAAAGAAAACCAACAAATATTCAGCACCATAACAATCACTAGGCCCTTTTTATTAATCTTCCATCAATCAAATAACTTGCCAAATATTTACTTCAATTTATCTTTGAAAAGATATATTCTCTAAACCATTTCAATTTCTACATTGGAAAAACATTTCTAAATACTTATTCAACAATAAGTAATTCACAAATCCATTTATTTTTAATACTTAGAAAATATTCGATATACTTAAAACACGATTAAGTACATATTTTATTCTTTTAAGGAAAACATTCTCTTAAACACATTTATTTGAGTCAAAACGAATGTTGCGTAAAACATCGTTACGACAACCCAAAATCACTAGTATAGGGATTCGAAATTAAGATAGATATATAAATCCCAATACTACATAAAACATTTCCTTTCGAAAATCATTTACTATAACAACAATGTTATAGTCCACAATTTCCTTTTATTCCTCGAAAACGTCTATTTCAACAATGAATGTTGAAATCTATGGTTTCGACACTTGTACATTTTTAAAACAACTTCAAATCATTTTAATTTCTATCTAAAAGATCACTTCTTAAAACATTTCTTTAATATATATTATTCACCGTCCAAAAACGTGCATGTAAATCGTTTAACAATTTCAACACTTCTACGCGTTTTATTTAAAGAATTATCCACTGTCCAAAATCGTAGATATATCTCCTTTAATAAGCTTTCATA